>CM060934.1:28444893-29044893 GCA_030765085.1 Allium cepa | reverse complement strand
CGACACGTGGATTTTTATGGTAAAACAGGATTACCGTGGCCCGTCTTCGACTTCCCATTGCTGGAGAGTGGTGCGCCATGGTATTGTTCCGTTTCAAATCCATGCACGCATTTCTAAAAGTCATACGGCACTGTTTCGCCATTTCGGACGGATGTTGCACCTTGCACCGTGGATGTTGCACCCTGTAGATATCGATTATTCGGACGGCCATAACTTCTGGCTCGTTTAGATTTACGGGAGCCATAACCTGTCAGCCTCGATGAGTTCTACGGCTTTGATTGCTTTCAGCCGTCAACGGATAGATTAATGCCCAAAAAGGACAACCCGAATCTCAATCGGGTCTCGTAAGTTTTTTACCCTTCGTTTTTTCGACACGTGGATTTTTACGATAAAACGGGATTACCGTGGCCCGTCTTCGACTTCCCATCGCTGGAGAGTGGTGCACCATGGTACTGTTCCATTTCAAATCCATGCACGCATTTCTAAAAGTCGTACGACACTGTTTCGCCATTTCGGACGGATGTTGCACCTTGCACCGTGGATGTTGCACCCTATAGATATCGATTATTCGGACGGCCATAACTTCTGGCTCGTTTAGAGTTACGGGAGCAATAACCTATCAAAACAAAGGCCTCGACGAGTTCTACGGCTTTGACGGCTTTCAGCCGTCAACGGATAGACTAATGCTCAAAAAGGACAACCCGAATCTCAATCGGGTCTCGTAAGTTTTTTACCCTTTGTTTTTTCGACACGTGGATTTTTACGGTAAAACGGGATTACAGTGCCCCGTTATCCACTTCCCATCGCTGAAGAGTGGTGCACCATGGTAATGTTCCGTTTCAAATACATGCGCGCATTTCTAAAGGTCGTACGGCACTGTTTCGCCATTTCGGACGGATGTTGCACCTTGCACCGTGGATGTTGCACCCTGTAGATATCGATTATTCGGACGGCCATAACTTCTGGCTCGTTAGAGTTACGCGAGCCATAACCTGTCAAAACGAAGGCCTTGATGAGTTCTACGGCTTTGACGGCTATCAGCCGTCAACGGATAGACTAATACCCAAAAAGGACAACCCGAATCTCAATCGGGTCTCGTAAGTTTTTTACCCTTTGTTTTTTCGACACGTGGATTTTTACGGTAAAACGTGCCCAGTTTTCCACTTCCCATCCCTGAAGAGTGGTGCACCATGGCACTGTTCCGTTTCAAATCCATGCACGCATTTCTAAAGGTCGTACGTCACTGTTTCGCCATTTCGGACGGATGTTGCACCTTGCACCGTGGATGTTGCACCCTGTAGATATCGATTATTCGGACGGCCATAACTTCTGGCACGTTTAGAGTTACAGGAGCCATAACCTGTCAAAACGAAGGCCTTGATGAGTTCTACGGCTTCAACAGCTTTCAGCCGTCAACGGATAAATTAATGCCCAAAAAGGACAACCCGAATCTCAATCGGGTCTCGTAAGTTTTTACCCTTCGTTTTTTCGACACGTGGATTTTTACGGTTAAACAGGATTACCGTAGCCCATCTTCGACTTCCCATTGCTACAGAGTGATGCACCATGGTACTGTTCCATTTCAAATCCATGCACGCATTTCTAAAGGTCGTACGACACTGTTTCGCCATTTCGGACGGATGTTGCACCTTGCACCGCGGATGTTGCACCATGTAGATATCGATTATTGGACGGCCATAACTTCTGGCTCGTTTAGAGTTACGGGAGCCATAACCTGTCAAAACGAAGGCCTTGATGAGTTATACGGCTTTGACAGCTTTCAGCCGTCAACGGATAGATTAATGCCCAAAAAAGACAACCCGAATCTTAATCGGGTCTCGTAATTTTTTTACCCTTCGTTTTTTCGACACGTGTAATTTTACGGTAAAACGGGATTACCGTGGCCCTTCTTCGATTTACCATCGCTGGAGAGTGGTGCACCATGGTACTGTTCCGTTTCAAATCCATGCACGCATTTCTAAAAGTCATACGGCACTGTTTCGCCATTTCGGACGGATGTTGCACCTTGCACCGTGGATGTTGCACCCTATAGATATCGATTATTCGGACCGGCATAACTTCTGGCTCGTTTAGAGTTACGGGAGCCATAACCTGTCAAAACGAAGGCCTCGATGAGTTCTACGGCTTTGATAGCTTTTAGCCGTCAATGGATAGATTAATGCCCAAAAAGGACAACCCGAATCTCAATCGGGTCTCGTAAGTGTTTTACACTTCGTTTTTTCGACACGTGGATTTTTACGGTAAAAGGGATTACGGTGGCTGGTCTTCGATTTACCGTCGCTGCAGAGTGGTGCACATGGTAATGTTCCGTTTCAAATCCATGCATGCATTTCTAAAGATCGTACGTCACTGTTTCGCCATTTCGGACGGATGTTGCACGTTGCACCGTGGATGTTGCACCCTGTAGATATCGATTATTCGGACGGCCATAACTTCTGGCTCATTTAGAGTTACGGGAGCCATAACCTGTCAAAACGAAGGCCTAGATGAGTTCTATGGCTTTGATAGCTTTCAGCCGTCAACGGATAGATTAAAGCCCAAAAAGGACAACCCGAATCTCAATCGGGTCTCGTAAGTTGTTTAACCTTCGTTTTTTCGACACGTGGATTTTTACGGCAAAACGGGATTACCGTGGCTGATCTTCGATTTACCATCGCTGGAGAGTGGTGCACCATGGTACTGTTCCGTTTCAAATCCATGCACGCATTTCTAAAAGTCGTACGACACTGTTTTGCCATTTTGGACGGATGTTGCACCTTGCACCGTGGATGTTGCACCCTGTAGATATCGATTATTCGGACGGCCATAACTTCTGGCTCGTTTAGAGTTACGGGAGCCATAACCTGTCAAAACGTAGGCCTCGATGAGTTCTATGGCTTTGACAGCTTTCAGCCGTCAACGGATAGATTAATGCCCAAAAAGGACAACCTGAATCTCAATAGGGTCTCGTAAGTTTTTTACCCTTCGTTCTTTCGACACGTGGATTTTTACGGCAAAACGGGATTACGGTGGCTGGTCTTCGATTTAACATCACTGGAGAGTGGTGCACCATGGTACTGTTCCGTTTCAAATCCATGCACGTATTTCTAAAAGTTATACGGCATTGTTTCACCATTTCGGACGGATGTTGCACCTTGCACCGTGGATGTTGCACCCTGTAGATATCGATTATTCGGACGGCCATAACTTCTTGCTCGTTTAGAGTTATGGTAGCCATAACCTGTCAAAACGAAGACCTCGATGAGTTCTACGGGTTTGACTGCTTTCAGCCGTCAACGGATAGATTAATGCCCAAAAAGGACAACCCGAATCTCAATCGGGTCTCGTAAGTTTTTTCCCTTCGTTTTTTCGACACGTGGATTTTTACAGTAAAACGGGATTACGGTGGCTGGTCTTCGATTTACCATCGCTGGAGAGTGGTGCCCATGGTACTGCTCCGTTTCAAATCCATGCACGCATTTCTAAAGGTCGTACGTCACTGTTTCGCCATTTCGGACGGATGTTGCACCTTGCACCGTGGATGTTGCACCATGTAGATATCGATTATTCGGACGGCCATAACTTCTGGCTCGTTTAGAGTTACGGGAGCCACAACCTGTCAAAACGAAGGCCTCGATGATTTCTACGGCTTTGACAGCTTTCAGCCGTCAACGGATAGATTAATGCCCAAAAAGGACAACCCGAATCTCAATCGGGTCTCGTAAGTTTTTTACCCTCCGTTTTTTCAACACGTGGATTTTTTCGGCAAAACGGGATTACGGTGGCTGGTCTTCGATTTGCCATCGCTGGAGAGTGGTGCACCTCGGTACTGTTTCATTTCCAATCCATGCACGCATTTCTAAAAGTCATACGGCACTGTTTCGCCATTTCGGACGGATGTTGCGCCTTGCACCGTGGATGTTCCACCCTGTAGATATCGATTATTTGGACGGCCATAACTTCTGGCAATTTTAGAATTATGGGAGCCATAACCTGTCAAAATGAAGACCTCGATGAGTTCTACGGCTTTGACGGCTTTCAGCCGTCAACAGATAGATTAATGCCCAAAAAGGACAACCCGAATCTCAATCGGGTCTCGTAAGTTTTCTACCCTTCGTTTTTTCGACACGTGGATTTTTATGGTAAAACAGGATTACCGTGGCCCGTCTTCGACTTCCCATTGCTGGAGAGTGGTGCGCCATGGTATTGTTCCGTTTCAAATCCATGCACGCATTTCTAAAAGTCATACGGCACTGTTTCGCCATTTCGGACGGATGTTGCACCCTGCACCGTGGATGTTGCACCCTGTAGATATCGATTATTCGGACGGCCATAACTTCTGGCTCGTTTAGATTTACGGGAGCCATAACCTGTCAGCCTCGATGAGTTCTACGGCTTTGATTGCTTTCAGCCGTCAACGGATAGATTAATGCCCAAAAAGGACAACCCGAATCTCAATCGGGTCTCGTAAGTTTTTTACCCTTCGTTTTTTCGACACGTGGATTTTTACGATAAAACGGGATTACCGTGGCCCGTCTTCGACTTCCCATCGCTGGAGAGTGGTGCACCATGGTACTGTTCCATTTCAAATCCATGCACGCATTTCTAAAAGTCGTATGACACTGTTTCGCCATTTCGGACGGATGTTGCACCTTGCACCGTGGATGTTGCACCCTATAGATATCGATTATTCGGACGGCCATAACTTCTGGCTCGTTTAGAGTTACGGGAGCAATAACCTATCAAAACAAAGGCCTCGACGAGTTCTACGGCTTTGACGGCTTTCAGCCGTCAACGGATAGACTAATGCTCAAAAAGGACAACCCGAATCTCAATCGGGTCTCGTAAGTTTTTTACCCTTTGTTTTTTCGACACGTGGATTTTTACGGTAAAACGGGATTACAGTGCCCCGTTATCCACTTCCCATCGCTGAAGAGTGGTGCACCATGGTAATGTTCCGTTTCAAATACATGCACGCATTTCTAAAGGTCGTACGGCACTGTTTCGCCATTTCGGACGGATGTTGCTCCTTGCACCGTGGATGTTGCACCCTGTAGATATCGATTATTCGGACGCCCATAACTTCTGGCTCGTTTAGAGTTACGCGAGCCATAACCTGTCAAAACGAAGGCCTCGATGAGTTCTACGGCTTTGACTACTTTCAGCCATCAACGGATAGATTAATGCCCAAAAAGGACAACCCGAATCTCAATCGGGTCTCGTAAGTTTTTACCCTTCGTTTTTTCGACACGTGGATTTTTACGGTAAAACGGGATTACCGTGGCCCATCTTCGACTTCCCATCGCTGTAGAGTGATGCACCATGGTACTGTTCCGTTTCAAATCCATGCACGCATTTCTAAAGGTCGTACGACACTGTTTCGCCATTTCGGACGGATGTTGCACCTTGCACCACGGATGTTGCACCATGTAGATATCGATTATTGGACGGCCATAACTTCTGGCTCGTTTAGAGTTACGGGATCCATAACCTGTCAAAACGAAGGCCTTGATGAGTTATACGGCTTTGACAGCTTTCAGCCGTCAACGGATAGATTAATGCCCAAAAAAGACAACCCGAATCTCAATCGGGTCTCGTAATTTTTTTACCCTTCGTTTTTTCGACACGTGTAATTTTACGGTAAAACGGGATTACCGTGGCCCTTCTTCGATTTACCATCGCTGGAGAGTGGTGCACCATGGTACTGTTCCGTTTCAAATCCATGCACGCATTTCTAAAAGTCATACGGCACTGTTTCGCCATTTCGGACGGATGTTGCACCTTGCACCGTGGATGTTGCACCCTGTAGATATCGATTATTCGGACCGGCATAACTTCTGGCTCGTTTAGAGTTACGGGAGCCATAACCTGTCAAAACGAAGGCCTCGATGAGTTCTACGGCTTTGATAGCTTTTAGCCGTCAACGGATAGATTAATGCCCAAAAAGGACAACCCGAATCTCAATCGGGTCTCGTAAGTTTTTTACCCTTCGTTTTTTCGACACGTGGATTTTTACGGCAAAACAGGATTACGGTGGCTGGTCTTCGATTTACCATCGCTGGAGAGTGGTGCACCATGGTACTGTTCCGTTTCAAATCCATGCACGCATTTCTAAAAGTCGTACGACGCTGTTTCGCCATGTCGGACGGATGATGCACCTTGCACCCTAGATGTTGCACCCTGTAGATATCGATTATTCGGACGGCCATAACTTCTGGCTCGTTAAGAGTTACAGGAGACATTACCTGTCAAAACGAAGACCTCGATGAGTTCTACGGCTTTGACAGCTTTCAGCCGTCAACGGATAGATTAATGCCCAAAAAGGACAACCCGAATCTCAATCGGGTCTCGTAAGTTTTTTACCCTTCGTTTTTTCGACACGTGGATTTTTACGGCAAAACGGGATTACGGTGGCTGGTCTTCGATTTAACATCACTAGAGAGTGGTGCACCATGGTACTGTTCCGTTTCAAATCCATGCACGTATTTCTAAAAGTTATACGGCATTGTTTCACCATTTCGGACGGATGTTGCACCTTGCACCGTGGATGTTGCACCCTGTAGATATCGATTATTCGGACGGCCATAACTTCTGGCTCGTTAAGAGTTACGGGAGCCGTAACCTGTCAAAACGAAGACCACGATGAGTTCTACGGCTATGACGGCTTTCAGCGGTCAACGGTGTAACGACCCGGAATTTTTACGGCATATTTTAATAAATATTAAATCTAAATTAAATCAAATATAAGCTTGTCAACATTTAAATTTATGAGATATTAAATATTTAACAGTTATATATGTTTATAAAAGGAAATTTTGATTTGAAATTTAAAATTTAAATACTTCAAAACCATTTAAAACAAAATAGGATTTATTCAATAGAATTAAATCAAAGATTCATTATTTGATATTTGATAAAAACAAACATATGAATATACTTTTAGTTTTTAATATGATAAGTTTTAAAATAAATAAACATGAAATTATTTCACATAAATATGGAAGTGCGAAAATTAGTATAAAACACAATCATATATTATATTTGTAATCAAAGTTATAAAAATACAACATATAAATTATAATGTGCAATATACAAAAACAAGTATTTTCAAACAAACAATGATCTACAACATTTAAATTGTGCAACACAACAACCTTAAATAAAATGTTAAAACATCATTTGAGCAAGTATGAGATTTCATATAGAATATAACTAACAAAATAAGTAACAAAAACATGTTGAAAATAAAATCATATCAGGAAGATTGTAAAATATATAACCTGCATATGCAAGTGCAAGGAAACAAGACAGGTTATAGTTAACAAATAAAGATATTCAGACCTAAGGAAGCAGAGTAAACTTTAATAACAAAACAAGTTTTCAACTCAAAGATAATAATAAAAAAGAATAAAAAATAAAGAAAATACAACCTGTAGCTTGCTAAACAGGTTTGGCCGAAATGATAAATGTCTTGTACAACACAAAGATAAATATCTTTGTACTAAATGGCTACTGTCAGTAACCATTAATTAGTTGCTGTCATAAATAAAGATAATTGAATATTCACCCGGGAATTTCGAAGATGTATAAAGATATGAGGAGAGCTTTTTGGTGGCCGAATATGAAGAAGGATGTTGCTAGATTTGTGAACAGTTGTGCCATTTGTCAGCAAGTGAAAGGTGATCAGCAGAAATCTGCCGGGTTATTGCAACCTCTGGAAATTCCGAATTGGAAATGGGAAATGATCTCGATGGATTTTATTGATGGTTTTCCTAGAACCAGGAAAGGAAATGACGGTATATGGGTTATTGTAGATCATTTAACTAAGAGTGCCCATTTTATACCAGTAAAGGCAACCCGTACTGCAGTTTCTTTAGCAGAAATTTTCTTGAAGGAGATAGTTCGATTGCATGGAGTTCCAATCAGCATAGTAAGTGATCGTGATCCTATTTTCACTAGCAAATTTTGGGAAGCTCTGCAATCAGCAATGGGAACAGATTTGAGTTTAAGTACAGCCTATCATCCTCAAACGGACGGACAGACAGAGAGGCTGAATCGTATTCTTGAGGATATGCTACGGGCTTGTGTTTTAGATTTTGGAGGATCTTGGGAGGACCATCTTCATTTAGTGGAATTTTCTTATAATAACAGTTATCAAGCAAGTATTAAGATGGCTCCTTATGAAGCTCTATAAGGAAGACCATGTAGATCTCCATTTTGTTGGATTGAATCGAAGGATCGTATTGTGATTGGACCCGATCTTATTCGTGAAGCTTCTGCGAAGGTTGAGCTTATTAAGAAAAGAATGAAAGCTGCTCATGATCGTCAGAAGAAATATGCTGATAGAAGGCGAAGGCCATTAGAATTTGAGATCGGAGACTTGGTTTTTGTTAAAGTTTCCCCAATTAAAGGTGCTATAAGATTCGGAAAGACGGGAAAACTTGCTCCGAGATACATTGGACCGTTCCGAGTGTTGGAGAGAATTGGAACTTTGGCCTACAGGATTGAATTACCAGAGCGGATGTCTGGGATTCACAATGTGTTTCATGTATCGCATTTGAGGAAATTTGTTCATGATCCCTCACTGGTTGTGGAACCGGTAATTCAAGAAGATTTGGAAGTAGAACCCAATTTAACTGTAGTCAGAAATCCAGTTCATATTGTGGATCGAGACGAGAAGCAACTCAGGAACAAAGTGGTGAAACTCGTCAAGGTGCAATGGAGTGAGGATCCCAGAGACTGTACCTGGGAAACTCTCGATAGTTTTAGGAGTGCGTATCCGGATTTATGTATGGATAACTAGTGTTGTTTGTTAGAATAGACTGTTTGTTTGTTTGCTATTGTATGAATGATATGTATGTTTGGATTGTTAATATAAAAGCTTTTAAATTTACTGTTGTTTAAATTTCGGGGACGAAATTCTTTTAAGGGGGGAGGAATGTAACGACCCGGAATTTTTACGGCATATTTTAATAAATATTAAATCTAAATTAAATCAAATATAAGCTTGTCAACATTTAAATTTATGAGATATTAAATATTTAACAGTTATATATGTTTATAAAAGGAAATTTTGATTTGAAATTTAAAATTTAAATACTTCAAAACCATTTAAAACAAAATAGGATTTATTCAATAGAATTAAATCAAAGATTCATTATTTGATATTTGATAAAAACAAACATATGAATACACTTTTAGTTTTTAATATGATAAGTTTTAAAATAAATAAACATGAAATTATTTCACATAAATATGGAAGTGCAAAAATTAGTATAAAACACAATCATATATTATATTTGTAATCAAAGTTATAAAAATACAACATATAAATTATAATGTGCAATATACAAAAACAAGTATTTTCAAACAAACAATGATCTACAACATTTAAATTGTGCAACACAACAACCTTAAATAAAATGTTAAAACATCATTTGAACAAATATGAGATTTCATATAGAATATAACTAACAAAATAAGTAACAAAAACATGTTGACAATAAAATCATATCAGGAAGATTGTAAAATATATAACCTGCATATGCAAGTGCAAGGAAACAAGACAGGTTATAGTTAACAAATAAAGATATTCAGACCTAAGGAAGCAGAGTAAACTTTAATAACAAAACAAGTTTTCAACTCAAAGATAATAATAAAAAAGAATAAAAAATAAAGAAAATACAACCTATAGCTTGCTAAACAGGTTTGGCCGAAATGATAAATGTCTTGTACAACACAAAGATAAATATCTTTGTACTAAATGGCTACTGTCAGTAACCATTAATTAGTTGCTGTCATAATTAATAACATAACATTTATTAGTATAACATATTGTTCAATTAGTACACAGCCGAAATCTCTTATATCATTACTTTCTACAGAATTTACTAGCCAATATATAAAAAAAAAAGAAGGGAAAATGACTTGCAAATAAGACTGTCCAGTTGCAACCTGTATTAAGCTTCTATATGAATCTACTTATATATCATCAGTTTATACATATATCACTTATAACCTTTAATTACTCAGAAACACTGAACACAAACTTAAACTAAAAGAGAAAAAAAGAAAAAGAAAAAGAAAAAAAAACTGTAAACAAGCAAAGAAGAGAGAAACAGAAAAGAAGAGTAGAGGGGAGCTTCAGGAAAGTTTCAATTTGCAAGTATCTTCTTCAACATCTTCTGCTCAAATTTGATAAGTGAGTAAACAAACTAAGTTCAACTTTAGTTGTGTATTTGTTTATGATATGTGCTTTATATAGTTTAACTCACTGCTCTGTGTATGTTTGTTGATCTGGAAACTCATATAGCTGTTCTTGATCAATACTTTAAGTTGTTACAAAGTGAATCAATATAAATTTACAAATCTTATTCATATTAACTATTTAAAATTTTGTAAATTCAAGTTGTTATATGAAAACAAAGCCTGTAAGCATGTTTGATGTTTCACAGTAGGATATTAACCCTGTATTCCAAACTACAGGTTTAAAAAGAAGATTTAGCTTTAAAATTCAAATGTCGAAATTTGTAAATCCAATAGTATAATTAGTTTTCATAAACAAAATTATGATTTTACACATAAAAATTGTAATTTATAATCAAAGATTTGTTGAGCGGTTTTGCTTTTAAGTTTCACTGCATATTTGTCAAATTTGGAAGATTAATGAAATGTTAATTCCTGGAATTTGGTATGAAGCAAGATTTAAGAGGTATTAACACTAGAAAAATAGTAAATTATTTTTCGAATTCATATATTTTGAGTTCGAATCATAAATAGGGTTTAAACCCTTTTTTTTCAAAGCTCTGTACAAAAATTGATTTCGGCTCAAATATGTAACCGAGTGAAGCGCGACTGCAGGAGGAGCTAGGTGGTGGTGCAGGCGACGTCTTGGTGAATTTTCATCACCTCTGGTGATGTGTGGTGGCCACGCGGTCGTTTTGTCAGTGGCATAGCTGATGTTGTTTTTGGAGCTACAGGTCGAATTCTTCATTTCGACTTGTAATTGGATTTTGGGCTTCGTATTCACTTAAGTGGGTGTTTTGTGGTGTGTGGGGACTGTAGGGAGTCGCCGCAGGCAAGGGAGACCACCGTGCACGTGCACGGTGGCGAAGTGGGGTTCGGTGTTCTGTGTCGCGTTGTTTTTCTTTGGGTTCTGGGTTAACGCGTGGGTTGCTCGAGACATTTGTGAGGAATGCTTCGAGTAAATTCCCGTGTTTCTTCGAGTAGCGCGTGAGAGTAGCTTCAGGTACGATTTCAACTTAACTAAAAAAAAAAAAACAAGAAGAAGAAGAAAAGAACTGGAAAGAAGAAGGGAAGGAGAGTAACACGGGTGAGACGCGGGGAAACTCGAGTTTTTCTCGAGTAAGGTACGATGTTGTCTCGGTGTTTTAAAATGGGCCTGCACTGATTTGTACAGGTGAGTTACTGGATCAATAAACAAACGTTAAATTGTCAAGCTAATGTTTTAATTAAAGACTTGATTTAAGTAATTATATAAAGGTAGAAGATTGGTCAGTAAATAGTGGAATGTTGATTAAAATTTTTACTTGAATTTTTAAATTAATAACTTTAAGCTGATTTTGAAATAAATATTCAATCAAATAAAATATCAAGAACATAAGCTTATCATTAAAAAGTTAGTTAGTGAATGGAAGTTAACATACGAGATTAATTAAAGATATTACATTTTAATTAAATTGATAATTAAAGTAATTTATATAATTAAATAATTAATTCCTTTTAATAAGTAAGTCATTAATTATTAAGTGATAATTGAGAATTAAATAATTACTTGTTTAAATGAGAAATAGTTAATGAATAGATAAATAATTAAGTAAAGGTTAGATAATTTATAAATGGCAAATTAATGATTAACTAACTAATTAATTAATCGTTAATCAGCTAATTAATCAGTAATTAATTTACAGAATAAAATAGTTTATTCTTAAGCAAATAATTTAGTTAAGTAAAACCAAACTGTTTGGTATGCATTGATAATCATGATCGATTGACTTTGATATCTTTTGATGATATTTCTGTGATATGTTGTGATGTATTATGGTTATCTGTGTTAACTATATATGGTTTATCTGATATATCTGTTATGTTAATTTCTGATATTTAATTAAACTGTTAAGTTAAATAGACAACTTGGCCCTTAAAATGGCGTTTGGATCCGATGAGACCGGAATCGGAAGAATCAATTTTGATTCTTCGAAAACCACATCGATCCAAATTAAATGATAGGTCGTAACTTATCAAATGGAGATCGAGATGGAGTTTCAGAATGCAAGGGTTATCGTCGTTAACTCTGAGGGTGATTCCAAAATGAGTGTAGCGAGATAATACCTTCGGTTTCGTTCGAACCCGGAACGAACTTGTATGGATTGAATGCTTTCAACACATCGTCAGGCGGACGATGAGCATTCTAAGATAGTGTTCAATAAAGGTAATCGTAGCCTCAAGCCTCATCAACCGGGAATGGCTAAAACAGGGGAGATGCAGCAAGGTTAGGTGGGTCATGCGCAAGCAGGACAAGATTTTCCCCTGTCTGGATGTCCCTTTTTATTTCGGCTTAGTGGGCAGTTGTTGGCCACAACTGCGGGGTTATCTTGTTCGGGACTATTCAGTAAGGAATGGTTCCAGCCTTGTGTTGCAGGGGATGAAGGGAGTAATCCTCGGTACGGTGATCTAGGCCCCGTACTGTGACGGGCGGTACCCCAGTAGCCCTGCCATTGTATGGGATCCAATTTCCAATAAGCGCCGTACGATTTGATTGTGCCCAACTATGTTGAAATGTGAGATGTAAGCATTTCAGCTATTTCTGTATTTTACTTGAAAACCCTAGACACTATTATAATATCACAGAATTTCTTATAAAATGTTTTGGTTAGCGTAAGGTAAAAACTTACCCGTATTTATTTGTGGGAAGTCTTACGTGATACCTTTATTTTCAAATGATTTTCAAAGTTAAGCAATTTTAACCTGTTTACTCATACCAGACCCATGTCTGACCCAGAGTTTATATTTTGTGTTTTCATAAACTCTTGGGTACTCAAATTTTTACGAGTAGCCAAGTGATAGGTATCTAGAAGTGTTGCTTTTCTAGAGGAGCTATTTTGGAGAGAAGACCAGACG
The DNA here is from genome assembly GCA_030765085.1 of Allium cepa. Classification (NCBI taxonomy): domain Eukaryota; kingdom Viridiplantae; phylum Streptophyta; class Magnoliopsida; order Asparagales; family Amaryllidaceae; genus Allium; species Allium cepa. The sequence continues at coordinate 29,031,753 of CM060934.1, read as the reverse complement.
TATGTATCTATATATGTAGTTCCGCTGTGTAGTTAGTGTATGATGTATTTTGGATGTATGTATGGACATGTATGTATATGACAGTACTGTTATCTAATATTGTAAGACTCTGATGTATGTATAACTATGTAATAGTTATGTGATGTATTATATTTTGTTCCATTCCGCTCTGAGATTCTGATATTGTTATTCTTTCTTTCTATTCTTTTCTATTTCTATCCCTTTCTTTCTTAATGATGAAACGTTCTTTCTGGGTTAGAGAAAGGCGGGTCGTCACAGTTGGTATCAGAGCACTAGGTAAAGCGAGTACCTATGCTCTAGTGTTATAGTTCTCTAGAGAGTGCGTATTTGTATTTTCATATAATATTATATATATCTGTCTATCTATCTATCTAAATTGGTTGAGTTACCTTTTCAGGTGACCGACATGAGTTCAGGAAGAAGAGGAAGAGTTAGGGCCAGTACTTCTACAGATAATGGACGGAGTCAGAATGTTAGTGAGGCTGTGAATCCAGTACCATCTCAAGTTAGCTTTGCAGCCTTATGCAAGGATTTCAAACATCTTGGAGGCCAACCATTCAAAGGTTCGGAGTCAATAATTGAAGTTCAGGAATGGTTACGCTCTTGCGAGCGCATTTTCAAGAGCATGAGATTGTCTGATGAGCGTAAGAGGCAGATGGCATCGTGGCAGTTGCAAGGTGGTGCAGCAGCATGGTGGGATTCAACTATTGCAAATATTTCTGAGGATGATATTTCTTGGGACAGATTCAAGGAGTTGTTCGAAGAGAAGTATGTGCCGACGGCAGGGAAAACCCAATTGTATCAGGATTTTCTGAATTTGAAGCAGGGTAGTATGTCTATTTCGGAATATGAAACCAGATTCAACGAGCTCTCTTGTTATGGTCAAGGACTCATCGATACTCCTCTGAAAAAGAATGGGAAATTTGTGCAAGGGTTGAGGCCTGAATTCCATGGAAAGTTGACAGTGCTTCTGAAGGGATCTTTTGTTGATTTGATTGATATGGCATTGAGGTATGAAAGTTTGATGAGTAAGAAGCCGGTGGATTCAGTTGCAACTTCAAGTGGGAATTTCACTAATCCGAATAAGCGAAAGTTCGATCCTAGATGGAGGAAACCGAATAAGAAGAAACCTGGGAATAACAACGGACCCCGAAAGTGCTACATTTGTCATCAGGAAAGGCATTTGGCGAATAAGTGTTCTAGGAAGGGATTCCAGCAGCAACAACAGCAACCGCACCAGAGTGGCCCAGGATCAGCTATGGTTCAGAAATCATTGTGCTTTAATTGTCATCAGCCAGGGCACATGATCAAGAACTGTCCTCTTTTGCAGAGAGCACCTCAGAATAAAGTTTTTGCTTTGGAAGCTGGACCATCTTCATCTTCGATGGGCAAAGGAGTATTAGAAGGTACTTTACTTTTAAATGGAAAGTATATTAGAGTTTTGTTTGATTCGGGTGCTTCCTTGAGTTTTATTTCTTTGGACTCTGTGGAAAAGTTTTCTCTTACCCCTAGTTCAGTAGATAGTTCTATCTTGGTATCTAATCCTATAGGAGGGGTGACCAAATTAGACTCTATTTGTAAGGACTTGAAGATTTCTTATCTATCCCACAGTTTCTCTTGTGACCCGTATGTGTTGAATTTTGATGAGAGAACAGTTTCGTTGGAAACTGATTTGGGTAGAATTGCCAGAGTGTCGTATGGTAATTCTGGAATTCACTTGAGCAGTCTTCTGCATGGAATGGAGACATCTGAAGAGAGTGTTGAAGTTATTGATGTGGTTCGGGATTTTGCTGATGTTTTTGAAGAAGTTAAGTGTCTGCCACCACATCGAGAGATAGAGTTCCATATTGATTTGATTCCAGGAGCTGTGCCAGTAATTCAACCCAGTAGGAGAATGGCTCCCAGGGAAAGAGAAGAGTTGATTAAGCAGACGCAGGATCTTTTAGAGAAGGGATTGATTAGACCTAGTTTTTCTTTTTGGGGTTCAGCGGCGGTGTTTGTGACCAAATCGGATGGATCACTGAGGTTCTGTGTGGATTATAGAGAATTGAACAAAGTGACTATCCGTAATAAATATCCTCTTCCTCGCATCGATGATCTTTTCGACCAGTAGCATGGTGCTTCTATCTTTTCTCAATTGGATCTAGCTTCAGGGTTCCACCAGTTGAGGGTAGCTGAAGACAGTATTCCCTTGACTGCATTTAGGGGACCGAATTGTTTCTATGAGTGGTTGGTTATGCCGTTTGGATTAACCAACGCTCCTGCTTATTTCGTTGATCTCATGAACCGAGTCTTTAGAGATGTGTTGAATAAGTTTGTGCTGGTATTCATTGATGATATCTTGGTCTATTCCAAATCCGAAGAAGAGCACAGGGAACATTTGAGAATTGTATTGGAGACTCTGAGAAAGAATGTGCTGAAGGCGAAGTATTCGAAATGTCACTTCTGGAAATCAGAAGTTAAATTTCTAGGGCACATTGTTTCGGGTAAAGGCATTTCTGTAGACCCAGCGAAAGTGGAAACTATTCTGGAATGGAAACAGCCAGAGACATCGACGGAAGTCCGCAGTTTTCTAGGATTGGCTGGCTACTACAGGAGATTTATTAGAGATTATTCCAAGATTTCTTCGCATTTGACTAAGCTGACCAGGAAAGGAGCGAAATTCAAATGGACGCCTCAATGTGAAGAAGCTTTTCAGGAATTGAAGATAAGGCTCACGAGTGCACCAGTACTTGCTGTTCCAGATTGGAAGAGCAAATTCGAGGTTTACACGGATGCTTGTATTGTGGGTTTGGGAGCGGTTCTGATGCAGAACGGAAGGGTGATTGCATATGCTAGTCGGCAGTTGAAGCCTCATGAGAAAAACTATGCTACGCATGATCTTGAATTGCTTGCCATTGTTTTTGCTCTAAAGATTTGGAGACATTATCTTTTAGGAGAGAAATTTGAATTGTTCACGGATCACAAACCGTTGAAATATTTATTTTCTCAAAAAGACCTTAATCTGAGACAGCAGCGGTGGGTTGAATTTCTTGCATCCTATGATCTGGATATTCTGTACACTCCGGGGAAAGCGAATGTCGTAGCTGATGCTCTCAGTAGGAATGCAGTTTTATCTCTTTTGGAAGTGGTTCCATCTCTTATTGAAAGGATCATTAGTAAGCAAATGGAAGATAAATCTTTTGAGGAAATAATTCTTGGAGCTAAAGACGGGCAATATTCAGATTTCAAGGTGGATGATCAAGGTACTCTAAGGATGAATGGTCGTTTGTGTGTGCCTAATATTGATGAACTGAGGCAAGAAGTCCTAGCTGAGTGTCATCGTTCTAAATTGAATATTCACCCGGGAATTTCGAAGATGTATAAAGATATGAGGAGAGCTTTTTGGTGGCCGAATATGAAGAAGGATGTTGCTAGATTTGTGAACAGTTGTGCCATTTGTCAGCAAGCGAAAGGTGATCAGTAGAAATCTGCCGGGTTATTGCAACCTCTGGAAATTCCGAATTAGAAATGGGAAATGATCTCGATGGATTTTATTGATTGTTTGCCTAGAACCAGGAAAGGAAATGACGGTATATGGGTTATTGTAGATCATTTAACTAAGAGTGCCCATTTTATACCAGTAAAGGCAACCCGTACTGCAGTTTCTTTAGCAGAAATTTTCTTGAAGGAGATAGTTCGATTGCATGGAGTTCCAATCAGCATAGTAAGTGATCGTGATCCTATTTTCACTAGCAAATTTTGGAAGCTCTGCAATCAGCAATGGGAACAGGTTTGAGTTTAAGTACAGCCTATCATCCTCAAACGGACGGACAGACAGAGAGGCTGAATCGTATTCTTGAGGATATGCTACGGGCTTGTGTTTTAGATTTTGGAGGATCTTGGGAGGACCATCTTCATTTAGTGGAATTTTCTTATAATAACAGTTATCAAGCAAGTATTAAGATGGCTCCTTATGAAGCTCTATAAGGAAGACCATGTAGATCTCCATCTTGTTGGATTGAATCGAAGGATCGTATTGTGATTGGACCCGATCTTATTCGTGAAGCTTCTGCGAAGGTTGAGCTTATTAAGAAAAGAATGAAAGCTGCTCAAGATCGTCAGAAGAAATATGCTGATAGAAGGCGAAGGCCATTAGAATTTGAGATCGGAGACTTGGTTTTTGTTAAAGTTTCCCCAATTAAAGGTGCTATAAGATTCGGAAAGACGGGAAAACTTGCTCCGAGATACATTGGACCGTTCCGAGTGTTGGAGAGAATTGGAACTGTGGCCTACAGGATTGAATTGCCAGAGCGGATGTCTGGGATTCACAATGTGTTTCATGTATCGCATTTGAGGAAATTTGTTCATGATCCCTCACTGGTTGTGGAACCGGTAATTCAAGAAGATTTGGAAGTAGAACCCAATTTAACTGTAGTCAGAAATCCAGTTCATATTGTGGATCGAGACGAGAAGCAACTCAGGAACAAAGTGGTGAAACTCGTCAAGGTGCAATGGAGTGAGGATCCCAGAGACTGTACCTGGGAAACTCTCGATAGTTTTAGGAGTGCGTATCCGGATTTATGTATGGATAACTAGTGTTGTTTGTTAGAATAGACTGTTTGTTTGTTCGCTATTGTATGAATGATATGTATGTTTGGATTGTTAATATAAAAGCTTTTAAATTTACTGTTGTTTAAATTTCGGGGACGAAATTCTTTTAAGGGGGGAGGAATGTAACGACCCGGAATTTTTACGGCATATTTTAATAAATATTAAATCTAAATTAAATCAAATATAAGCTTGTCAACATTTAAATTTATGAGATATTAAATATTTAACAGTTATATATGTTTATAAAAGGAAATTTTGATTTGAAATTTAAAATTTAAATACTTCAAAACCATTTAAAACAAAATAGGATTTATTCAATAGAATTAAATCAAAGATTCATTATTTGATATTTGATAAAAACAAACATATGAATACACTTTTAGTTTTTAATATGATAAGTTTTAAAATAAATAAACATGAAATTATTTCACATAAATATGGAAGTGCAAAAATTAGTATAAAACACAATCATATATTATATTTGTAATCAAAGTTATAAAAATACAACATATAAATTATAATGTGCAATATACAAAAACAAGTATTTTCAAACAAACAATGATCTACAACATTTAAATTGTGCAACACAACAACCTTAAATAAAATGTTAAAACATCATTTGAACAAATATGAGATTTCATATAGAATATAACTAACAAAATAAGTAACAAAAACATGTTGACAATAAAATCATATCAGGAAGATTGTAAAATATATAACCTGCATATGCAAGTGCAAGGAAACAAGACAGGTTATAGTTAACAAATAAAGATATTCAGACCTAAGGAAGCAGAGTAAACTTTAATAACAAAACAAGTTTTCAACTCAAAGATAATAATAAAAAAGAATAAAAAATAAAGAAAATACAACCTGTAGCTTGCTAAACAGGTTTGGCCGAAATGATAAATGTCTTGTACAACACAAAGATAAATATCTTTGTACTAAATGGCTACTGTCAGTAACCATTAATTAGTTGCTGTCATAATTAATAACATAACATTTATTAGCATAACATATTGTTCAATTAGTACACAGCCGAAATCTCTTATATCATTACTTTCTACAGAATTTACTAGCCAATATATAAAAAAAAAGGGAAAATGACTTGCAAATAAGACTGTCCAGTTGCAACCTGTATTAAGCTTCTATATGAATCTACTTATATATCATCAGTTTATACATATATCACTTATAACCTTTAATTACTCAGAAACACTGAACACAAACTTAAACTAAAAGAGAAAAAAAGAAAAAGAAAAAGAAAAAAAACTGTAAACAAGCAAAGAAGAGAGAAACAGAAAAGAAGAGTAGAGGGGAGTTTCAGGAAAGTTTCAATTTGCAAGTATCTTCTTCAACATCTTCTGCTCAAATTTGATAAGTGAGTAAACAAACTAAGTTCAACTTTAGTTGTGTATTTGTTTATGATATGTGCTTTATATAGTTTAACTCACTGCTCTGTGTATGTTTGTTGATCTGGCAACTCATATAGCTGTTCTTGATCAATACTTTAAGTTGTTACAAAGTGAATCAATATAAATTTACAAATCTTATTCATATTAACTATTTAAAATTTTGTAAATTCAAGTTGTTATATGAAAACAAAGCCTGTAAGCATGTTTGATGTTTCACAGTAGGATATTAACCCTGTATTCCAAACTACAGGTTTAAAAAGAAGATTTAGCTTTAAAATTCAAATGTCGAAATTTGTAAATCCAATAGTATAATTTGTTTTCATAAACAAAATTATGATTTTACACATAAAAATTGTAATTTATAATCAAAGATTTGTTGAGCGGTTTTGCTTTTAAGTTTCACTGCATATTTGTAAAATTTGGAAGATTAATGAAATGTTAATTCCTGGAATTTGGTATGAAGCAAGATTTAAGAGGTATTAACACTAGAAAAATAGTAAATTATTTTTCGAATTCATATATTTTGAGTTCGAATCATAAATAGGGTTTAAACCCTTTTTTTTCAAAGCTCTGTACAAAAATTGATTTCGGCTCAAATATGTAACCGAGTGAAGCGCGACTGTAGGAGCAGCTAGGTGGTGGTGTAGGCGACGTCTTGGTGAATTTTCATCACCTCTGGTGATGTGTGGTGGCCACGCGGTCGTTTTGACAGTGGCATAGCTGATGTTGTTTTTGGAGCTACAGGTCGAATTCTTCATTTCGACTTGTAATTGGATTTTGGGCTTCGTATTCACTTAAGTGGGTGTTTTGTGGTGTGTGGGGACTGTAGGGAGTCGCCGCAGGCAAGGGAGACCACCGTGCACGTGCACGGTGGCGAAGTGGGGTTCGGTGATCTGTGTCGCGTTGTTTTTCTTTGGGTTCTGGGTTAACGCGTGGGTTGCTCGAGACATTTGTGAGGAATGCTTCGAGTAAATTCCGTGTTTCTTCGAGTAGCGTGTGAGAGTAGCTTCAGGTACGATTTCAACTTAACTAAAAAAAACAAGAAGAAGAAGAAAAGAACTGGAAAGAAGAAGGGAAGGAGAGTAACACGGGTGAGACGCGGGGAAACTCGAGTTTTTCTTGAGTAATGTACGATGTTGTCTCGGTGTTTTAAAATGGGCCTGCACTGATTTGTACAGGTGAGTTACTGGATCAATAAACAAACGTTAAATTGTTAAGCTAATGTTTTAATTAAAGACTTGATTTAAGTAATTATATAATGGTAGAAGATTGGTCAGTAAATAGTGGAATGTTGATTAAAATTTTTACTTGAATTTTTAAATTAATAACTTTAAGCTGATTTTGAAATAAATATTCAATCAAATAAAATATCAAGAACATAAGCTTATCATTAAAAAGTTAGTTAGTGAATGGAAGTTAACATACGAGATTAATTTAAGATATTACATTTTAATTAAATTGATAATTAAAGTAATTTATATAATTAAATAATTAATTCCTTTTAATAAGTAAGTCATTAATTATTAAGTGATAATTGAGAATTAAATAATTACTTGTTTAAATGAGAAATAGTTAATGAATAGATAAATAATTAAGTAAAGGTTAGATAATTTATAAATGAAAAATTAATGATTAACTAATTAATTAATTAATCGTTAATCAGCTAATTAATCAGTAATTAATTTACAGAATAAAATAGTTTATTCTTAAGCAAATAATTTAGTTAAGTAAAACCAAACTGTTTGGTATGCATTGATAATCATGATCGCTTTGATATCTGTTGATGATATTTCTGTGATATGTTGTGATGTATTATGTATATCTGTGTTAACTATATATGGTTTATCTGATATATCTGTTATGTTAATTTCTGATATTTAAATAAACTGTTAAGTTAAATAGACAACTTGGCCCTTAAAATGGTGTTTGGATCCGATGAGACCGGGATCGGAAGAATCAATTTTGATTCTCCGAAAACCACATCGATCCAAATTAAACGATAGGTCGTAACTTATCAAATGGAGATCGAGATGGAGTTTCAGAATGCAAGGGTTATCGTCGTTAACTCTGAGGGTGATTCCAAATTGAGTGTAGCGAGATAATACCTTCGGTTTCGTTCGAACCCGGAACGAACTTGTATGGATTGAATGCTTTCAACACATCGTCAGGCGGACGATGAGCATTCTAAGATAATGTTAAATAAAGGTAATCGTAGCCTCAAGCCTCATCAACCGGGAATGGCTAAAACAGGGGAGATGCAGCAAGGTTAGGTGGGTCATGCCCAAGCAGGACAAGATTTTCCCCCGTCTAGATGTCCCTTTTTATTTCGGCTTAGTGGGCAGTTGTTGGCCACAACTGTGGGGTTATCTTGTTCGGGACTGTTCAGTAAGGAATGGTTCCGGCCTTGTGTTGCAGGGGATGAAGGGAGTAATCCTCGGTACGGTGATCTAGGCCCCGTACTGTGACGGGCGGTACCCCAGTAGCCCTGCCATTATATGGGATCCATTTTCCAATAAGCGCCGTACGATTTGATTGTGCCCAACTATGTTGAAATGTGAGATGTAAGCATTTCAGCTATTTCTGTATTTTACTTGAAAACCCTAGACACTATTATAATATCACAGAATTTCCTATAAAATGTTTTGGTTAGCGTAAGGTAAAAACTTACCCGTATTTATTTGTGGGAAGTCTTACGTGATACCTTTATTTTCAAATGATTTTCAAAGTTAAGCAATTTTAACCTGTTCACTCATACCAGACCCATGTCTGACCCGGAGTTTATATTTTGTGTTTTCATAAACTCTTGGGTACTCAAATTTTTACGAGTAGCCAAGTGATAGGTATCTAGAAGTGTTGCTTTTCTGGAGGAGCTATTTTGGAGAGAAGACCAGACGTATGTATCTATATATGTAGTTCCGCTGTGTAGTTAGTGTATGCTGTATTTTGGATGTATGTATGGACATGTATGCATATGACAGTACTGTTATCTGATATTGTAAGACTCTGATGTATGTATAACTATGTAATAGTTATGTGATGTATTATATTTTGTTCCATTCCGCTGTGAGATTCTGATGTTGTTATTCTTTCTTTCTATTCTTTTCTATTTCTATCCCTTTCTTTCTTAATGATGAAACGTTCTTTCTGGGTTAGAGAAAGGCGGGTCGTCACAAACGGATTGATTAATGCCCAAAAAGGACAACCCGAATCTCAATCGGGTCTCGTAAGTTTTTTACCCTTCGTTTTTTCGACACGTGGATTTTTATGGTAAAACGGGATTACCGTGGCCCGTCTTCGACTTCCCATCGCTGAAGTATGGTGCACCATGGTACTGTTCCGTTTCAAATCCATGCACGCATTTCTAAAAGTCGTACGACACTGTTTCGCCATTTCGGACGGATGTTGCACCTTGCACCGTGGATGTTGCACCCTATAGATATCGATTATTCGGACGGCCATAACTTCTGGCTCGTTTAGAGTTACGGGAGCCATAACCTGTCAAAACAAAGGCCTCGATGAGTTCTACGGCTTTGACAGCTTTCACCCGTCAACGGATAGACAAATGCCCAAAAAGGACAACCCGAATCTCAATCGGGTCTCGTAAGTTTTTTTACCCTTCGTTTTATCGACACGTGGATTTTTACGGCAAAACGGGATTACGGTGGCTGGTCTTCGATTTACCATCGCTGGAGAGTGGTGCACCATGGCACTGTTCCGTTTCAAATCAATGCACATATTTCTAAAAGTCGTACGACACTGTTTCGCCATGTCGGACGGATGTTGCACCTTGCACTGTGGATGTTGCACCCTGTAGATATCGATTATTCGGACGGCCATAACTTCTGGATCTTTAAGAGTTACGGGAGCCATAACCTGTCAAAATGAATGTTTCGCCATTTCGGATGGCTCGTTAAGAGTTACGGCACTGTTTCGCCATTTCGGATGGATGTTGCACCTTGCGCCGTGGATGTTGCACCCTGTAGATATCGATTATTCGGACGGCCGTAACTTCTGGCTCGTTTAGAGTTACGGGAGCCATAACCTATCAAAACGAAGACCTCGATGAGTTCTACGGCTTTGACCGCTTTCAGCAGTCAACGGATAGATTAATGCCCAAGAAGGACAACCCGAATCTCAATCGGGTCTCGTAAGTTTTTTACCCATTCGTTTTTTCGACACGTGGATTTTTACGGCAAAACGGGATTACGGTGGCTGGTCTTCGATTTACCATCGCTGGAGAGTGGTGCACCATGGTACTGTTCCGTTTCAAATCCATGCACGCATTTCTAAAAGTCATACGGCACTGTTTAGCCATTTCGGACGGATGTTGCACCATGCACCGCGGATGTTGCACCCTATAGATATCGATTATTCGGACGACCATAACTTCTGGCTCGTTTAGAGTTACGGGAGCCATAACCTGTCAAAACGAAGGCCTCGATGAGTTCTACGGCTTTGACGGCTTTTAGCCGTCAATGGATAGATTAATGCCCAAAAAGGACAACCCGTATCTCAATCGGGTCTCGTAAGTTTTTTACCCTTCGTTTTTTCGACACGTGGATTTTTACGGCAAAACGGGATTACGGTGGCTGGTCTACGATTTACCATCGCTGGGGTGTGTTGCACCATGATACTGTTCCGTTTCAAATCCATGCACGCATTTCTAAAAGTCGTACGGAACTGTTTCTCCATGTCGGACGGATGTTGCACCTTGCACCGTGGATGTTGCACCCTATAGATATCGATTATTCGGACGGCCATAACTTCTGGCTCGTTAAGAGTTACAGGAGCCATAACCTGTCAAAACGAAGACCTCGATGAGTTCTACGGCTTTGACAGCTTTCAGCCGTCAACGGATAGATTAATGCCCAAAAAAGACAACCCGAATCTCAATCGGGTCTCGTAAGTTTTTTACCCTTCGTTTTATCGACACGTGGATTTTTACGGTAAAACGGGATTACGGTGGCTGGTCTTCGATTTACCATCGCTGCAGAGTGGTGCACCATGGTACTTTTCTGTTTCAAATCCATGCACGAATTTATAAAGGTCGTACGACACTGTTTCGCCATTTCGGACGGATGTTGCACCTTGCACCGCAGATATTGCACCCTGTAGATATCGATTATTCGGACGGCCATAACTTCTGGCTCGTTAAGAGTTACGGGAGCCATAACCTGTCAAAACGAAGACCACGATGAGTTCTATGGCTTTCAGCCATCAATGGATAGATTAATGCCCAAAAAGGACAACCCGAATCTCAATCGGGTCTCGTAAGTTTTTTACCCTTCGTTTTTTCAACACGTGGATTTTTACGGTAAAACGGGATTACCGTGGCCCGTCTTCGACTTCCCATCGCTGAAGAGTGATGAACCATGGTACTGTTCAGTTTCAAATCCATGCACGCATTTCTAAAAGTGGTACGGCACTGTTTCGCCATTTCGGACGGATGTTGCACCTTGCACCGTGGATGTTGCACCCTGTAGATATCGATTATTCGGACGGCCATAACTTCTGGCTCGTTTAGAGTTACGGGAGCCATAACCTGTCAAAACGAAGGCCTCGATGAGTTCTACGGCTTTGACAGCTTTCAGCCGTCAACGGATAGACTAATGCCCAAAAAGGACAACCCGAATCTCAATCGGGTCTCGTAAGTTTTTTACCCTTCGTTTTTTCGACACGTGGATTTTTACGGCAAAACGGGATTACGGTGGCTGGTCTTCGATTTACCATCGCTGGAGAGTGGTGCACCATGGTACTGTTCCATTTCAAATCAATGCACGCATTTCTAAAAGTCGTACGACACTGTTTCGCCATGTCGGACGGATGTTGCACCTTGCACCGTGGATGTTGCACCCTGTAGATATCGATTATTCGGACGGCCATAACTTCTGGCTCGTTAAGAGTTACGGGAGCCATAACCTGTCAAAACGAATGTTTCGCCATTTCGGATGGCTCGTTAAGAGTTACGGCACTGTTCGCCATTTCGAATGGATGTTGCACCTTGCACCGTGGATGTTGCACCCTGTAGATATCGATTATTCGGACGGCCATAACTTCTGGCTCGTTTAGAGTTACGGGAGCCATAACCTGTCAAAACGAAGACCTCGATGAGTTCTAAGGCTTTGACAGCTTTCAGCAGTCAACGGATAGATTAATGCCCAAAAAGGACAATCCGAATCTCAATCGGGTCTCGTAAGTTTTTTACCCTTCGTTTTTTCGACACGTGGATTTTTACGGCAAAACGGGATTACGGTGGCTGGTCTTCGATTTACCATCGCTGGAGAGTGGTGCACCATGGTACTGTTCCGTTTCAAATCAATGCACGCATTTCTAAAAGTCGTACGGCACTGTTTCGCCATTTCGGACGGATGTTGCACCTTTCACCGCGGATGTTGCACCCTGTAGATATCGATTATTCGGACGGCCATAACTTCTGGCTCGTTTAGAGTTACGGGAGCCATAACCTGTCAAAATGAAGGCCTCGATGAGTTCTACGGCTTTGACGGCTTTCAGCCGTCAACGGATAGACTAATGCCCAAAAAGGACAACCCGAATCTCAATCGGGTCTCGTAAGTTTTTTACCCTTCGTTTTTTCGACACGTGGATTTTTACGGCAAAACGGGATTACGGTGGCTGGTCTTCGATTTACCATCGCTGGAGAGTGGTGCACCATGGTACTGTTCCATTTCAAATCAATGCACGCATTTCTAAAACTCGTACGACACTGTTTCGCCATGTCGGACGGATGTTGCACCTTGCACCGTGGATGTTGCACCCTGTAGATATCGATTATTCGGACGGCCATAACTTCTGGCTCGTTAAGAGTTATGGGAGCCATAACCTGTCAAAACGAATGTTTCGCCATTTCGGATGGCTCGTTAAGAGTTACGGCACTGTTTCTCCATTTCGGATGGATGTTGCACCTTGCACCGTGGATGTTGCACCCTGTAGATATCGATTATTCGTACGGCCATAACTTCTGGCTTGTTTGGAGTTACGGGAGCCATAACCTGTCAAAACGAAGACCTCGATGAGTTCTAAGGCTTTGACAGCTTTCAGCAGTCAACGGATAGATTAATGCCCAAAAAGGACAACCCGAATCTCAATCGGGTCTCGTAAGTTTTTTACCCTTCGTTTTTTCGACACGTGGATTTTTACGGCAAAACGGGATTACGGTGGCTGGTCTTCGATTTACCATCGCTGGAGAGTGGTGCACCATGGTACTGTTTCGTTTCAAATCAATGCACGCATTTCTAAAAGTCGTACGGCACTGTTTCGCCATTTCGGACGGATGTTGCACCTTGCACCGCGGATTTTGCACCCTGTAGATATCGATTATTCGGACGACCATAACTTCTGGCTCGTTTAGAGTTACGGGAGCCATAACCTGTCAAAACGAAGGCCTCGATGAGTTCTACGGCTTTGACGGCTTTCAGCCGTCAACGGATAGACTAATGCCCAAAAAGGACAACCCGAATCTCAATCGGGTCTCGTAAGTTTTTTACCCTTCGTTTTTTCGACACGTGGATTTTTACGGCAAAACGGGATTACGGTGGCTGGTCTTCGATTTACCATCGCTGGAGAGTGGTGCACCATGGTACTGTTCCATTTCAAATCAATGCACGCATTTCTAAAAGTCGTACGACACTGTTTCGCCATGTCGGACGGATGTTGCACCTTGCACCGTGGATGTTGCACCCTGTAGATATCGATTATTCGGACGGCCATAACTTCTGGCTCGTTAAGAGTTACGGGGGCCATAACCTGTCAAAACGAATGTTTCGCCATTTCGGATGGCTCGTTAAGAGTTACGGCACTATTTCGCCATTTCGGATGGATGTTGCACCTTGCACCGTGGATGTTGCACCCTGTAGATATCGATTATTCGGACGGCCATAACTTCCGGCTCGTTTAGAGTTATGGGAGCCATAACCTGTCAAAATGAAGACCTCGATGAGTTCTAAGGCTTTGACAGCTTTTAGTAGTCAATGGATTGATTGATGCCCAAAAAGGACAACCCGAATCTCAATCGGGTCTCGTAAGTTTTTTACCCTTCGTTTTTTCGACACGTGGATTTTTACGGCAAAACGGGATTACGGTGGCTGGTCTTCGATTTACCATTGCTGGAGAGTGGTGCACCATGGTACTGTTCCGTTTCAAATCAATGCACGCATTTCTAAAAGTCATACGGCACTGTTTCGCCATTTCGGACGGATGTTGCACCTTGCACCGCGGATGTTGCACCCTATAGATATCGATTATTCGGACGGCCATAACTTCTGGCTCGTTTAGAGTTACGGGAGCCATAACCTGTCAAAACGAAGGCCTCGATGAGTTCTACGGCTATGACGGCTTTCAGCCGTCAACGGATAGACTAATGCCCAAAAAGGACAACCCGAATCTCAATCGGGTCTCGTAAGTTTTTTACCCTTCGTTTTTTCGACACGTGGATTTTTACGGCAAAACGGGATTACGGTGGCTGGTCTTCGATTTACCATCGCTGGGGAGTGGTGCACCATGGCACTGTTCCGTTTCAAGTCCATGCACGCATTTCTAAAAGTCGTACGGCACTGTTTCGCCATGTCGGCTGGATGTTGCACCTTGCACCGTGGATGTTGCACCCTGTAGATATCGATTATTCGGACGGCCAAAACTTCTGGCTCGTTAAGAGTTACGGGAGCCATAACCTGTCAAAACGAATGTTTCGCCATTTCGGATGGCTCGTTAAGAGTTACGGCACTGTTTCTCCATTTTGGATGGATGTTGCACCTTGCACCGTGGATGTTGCACCCTGTAGATATCGATTATTCGGACGGCCATAACTTCTGGCTCGTTTAGAGTTGCGGGAGCCATAACCTGTCAAAACGAAGACGTCGATGAGTTCTAAGGTTTTGACAGCTTTCAGCAGCCAACGGATAGATTAATGCCCAAAAAGGACAACCCGAATCTCAATCGGGTCTCGTAAGTTTTTTACCCTTCGTTTTTTCGACACGTGGATTTTTACGGCAAAACGGGATTACGGTGGCTGGTCTTCGATTTACCATCGCTGGAGAGTGGTGCACCAAGGTACTGTTCCGTTTCAAATCCATGCATGCATTTCTAAAAGTCATACGGCAATGTTTCGCCATTTCGGACGGATGTTGCACTTTGCACCGCGGATGTTGCACCCTGTAGATATCGATTATTCGGATGGCCATAGCTTCTGGCTCGTTTACAGTTACGGGAGCCATAACCTGTCAAAACGAAGGCCTCGATGAGTTCTACCGCTTTGACGGCTTTCAGCCGTCAACGGATAGACTAATGCCCAAAAAGGACAACCCGAATCTCAATCGGGTCTCGTAAGTTTTTTACCCTTCGTTTTTTTGACAGGTGGATTTATACGGCAAAACGGGATTACGTTGGCTGGTCTTCGATTTACCATCGCTGGGGAGTGGTCCACCATGGTACTGTTCCGTTTCAAGTCCATGGACGCATTTCTAAAAGTCGTACGGCACTGTTTTGCCATGTCGGACGGATGTTGCACCTTGCACCGTGGATGTTGCACCCTGTAGATATCGATTATTCGGACGGCCATAACTTCTGGCTCGTTTAGAGTTACGGGAGCCATAACCTGTCAAAACGAAGACCTCGATGAGTTCTACGGCTTTGACAGCTTTCAGCCGTCAACAGATAGATTAATGCCCAAAAAGGACAACCCGAATCTCAATCGGGTCTCGTAAGTTTTTTAACCTTCGTTTTTTCGACACGTGGATTTTTACGGTAAAACGGGATTACAGTGGCTGGTCTTCGATTTACCATCGCTGTAGAGTGGTGCACCATGGTACTTTTCCGTTTCAAATCCATGCACGCATTTCTAAAGGTCGTACGACACTGTTTCGCCATTTCGGACGGATGTTGCACCTTGCACCGCGGATGTTGCACCCTGTAGATATCGATTATTCGGTCGGCCATAACTTCTGGCTCGTTAAGAGTTACGGGAGCCATAACCTGTCAAAACGAAGACCACGATGAGTTTTACGGCTTTCAGCCATCAACGGATAGATTAATGCCCAAAATGGACAACACGAATCTCAATCGGGTCTCGTAAGTTTTTTACCCTTCGTTTTTTCGACACGTGGATTTTTACGGCAAAACGGGATTACGGTGGCTGGTCTTCGATTTACCATCGCTGGGGAGTGGTGCACCATGGTACTGTTCCGTTTCAAGTCCGTGCACGCATTTCTAAAAGTCGTACGGCACTGTTTCGCCATGTCGGATGGATGTTGCGCCTTGCACCGTGGATGTTGCACCCTGTAGATATCGATTATTCGGACGGCCATTACTTCTGGCTCGTTTAGAGTTACGGGAGCCATAACCTGTCAAAACGAAGACCTCGATGAGTTCTACGGCTTTGACAGATTTCAGCCGTCAACGTATAGATTAATGCCCAAAAAGGACAACCCGAATCTCAATCGGGTCTCGTAAGTTTTTTACCCTTCGTTTTTTCGACACGTGGATTTTTACGGCAAAACGGGATTACGGTGGCTGGTCTTCGATTTACCATCGCTGGGGAGTGGTGCACCATGGTACTGTTCCGTTTCAAGTCCGTGCACGCATTTCTAAAAGTCGTACGGCACTGTTTCGCCATTTCGGACGGATGTTGCACCTTGCACTGTGGATGTTGCACCCTGTAGATATCGATTATTCGGACGGCCATAACTTCTGGCTCGTTTAGAGTTACGGGAGCCATAACCTGTCAAAACGTAGGCCTCGATGAGTTCTACGGCTTTGATAGCTTTCAGCCCTCAACGGATAGACTAATGCCCAAAAAGGACAACCCGAATCTCAATCGGGTCTCGTAAGTTTTTTACCCTTCGTTTTTCGCAAAACGGGATTACGGTGGCGCTGGTCTTCGATTTACCATCGCTGGAGAGTGGTGCACCATGGTACTGTTCCGTTTCAAATCCATGCACGCATTTCTAAAAGTCGTACGACACTGTTTCGCCATGTCGGACGGATGTTGCACCTTGCACCGTGGATGTTGCACCCTGTAGATATCGATTATTCGGACGGCCATAACTTCTGGCTCGTTTAGAGTTACGGGAGCCATAACCCGTCAAAACGAAGGCCTCGATGAGTTATACGGCTTTGACAGCTTTCAACCGTCAACGGATAGATTAATGCCCAAAAAGGACAACCCGAATCTCAATCGGGTCTCGTAAGTTTTTACCCTTCGTTTTTTCGACACGTGGATTTTTACGGTAAAACGGGATTACCGTGGCCCATCTTCGACTTCCCATCGCTGTAGAGTGATGCACCATGGTACTGTTCCATTTCAAATCCATGCACGCATTTCTAAAAGTCGTACGGCAGTGTTTCTCCATTTCGGACGGATGTTGCACCTTGCACCGTGGATGTTGCACACTGTAGATATCGATTATTCGGACGGCCATAACTTCTGGCTCGTTTAGAGTTACGGGAGCCATAACCTGTCAAAACGAAGGCCTCGATGAGTTCTACGGCTTTGATAGCTTTCAGCCATCAACGGATACATTAATGCCCAAAAAAGACAACCCGAATCTCAATAGGGTCTCGTAAGTTTTTTACCCTTCGTTTTTTCGACACGTGGCTTTTTACGGTAAAACGGGATTACCGTGGCCCATCTTCGACTTCCCATCGCTGAAGAGTGGTGCACCAAGGTATTGTTCCGTTTCAAGTCCATGCACGCATTTCTAAAAGTCGTACGGCACTGTTTCGCTATTTCGGATGGATGTTGCACCTTGCACCGTGGATGTTGCACCCTGTAGATATCGATTATTCGGACGGCCATAACTTCTGGCTCGTAAAGAGTTACGGGAGCTATAACCTATCGAAACGAAGGCCTCGATGAGTTCTATGGCTTTGATAGCTTTCAGCCGTCAACGGATAGATTAATGCCCAAAAAGGACAACACGAATCTCAATCGGGTCTCGCAAGTTTTTTAACCCTTGTTTTTTCGACACGTGGATTTTTACGGTAAAACGGGATTACGGTGGCTGGTCTTCGATTTACCATCGCTGGAGAGTGGTGCACCATGGTACTATTCTGTTTCAATTCCATGCACGCATTTCTAATAGTCGTACGGCACTGTTTCGCCATTTCAGACGGATGTTGCACCTTGCACCGCGGATGTTGCACCCTGTAGATATCGATTATTCGGACGGCCATAACTTCTGGCTCGTTTAGAGTTACGGGAGCCATAACCTGTCAAAACGAAGGCCTCGAGGAGTTCTACGGCTTTGACAGCTTTCAGCCATCAACGGATATATTAATGCTCAAAAAGGACAACCCGAATATCAATCGGGCCTCGAAAGTTTTTTACCCTTCGTTTTTTCGACACGTGGCTTTTTACGGTAAAACGGGATTACCGTGGCCCATCTTCGACTTCCCATCGCTGAAGAGTGGTGCACCATGGTACTGTTCCGTTTCAAGTCCATGCACGCATTTCTAAAAGTCGTACGGCACTGTTTCGCCATTTCGGACGGATGTTGCACCTTGCACCGTGGATGTTGCACCCTGTAGATATCGATTATTCGGACGGCCATAACTTCTGGCTCGTTTAGAGTTACGAGAGCCATAACCTGTCAAAACGAAGGGCTCGATGTGTTCTACGGCTTTGACGGCTTTTAGCCGTCAACGGATAGACAAATGCCCAAAAAGGACAACCCGAATCTCAATCGGGTCTCGTATGTTTTTTACCCTTCGTTTTTTCGACACGTGGATTTTTACGGTAAAATGGAGAGTGGTGCACCATGGTACTATTCCATTTCAAATCCATGCACGCATTTCTAAAAGTCGTACGACACTGTTTCGCCATGTCTGACGGATGTTGCACCTTGCACCGTGGATGTTGCAACCTGTAGATATCGATTATTCGGACAGCCATAACTTCTGGCTCGTTAAGAGTTACAGGAGCCATAACCTGTCAAAACGAAGACCTCGATGATTTCTACGGTTTTGACAGCTTTCAGCCGTCAACGGATAGATTAATGCCCAAAAAGGACAATCCGAATCTCAATCGGGTCTCGTAAGTTTTTTACCCTTCGTTTTTTCGACACGTGGATTTTTACGGTAAAACGGGATTACGGTGGCTGGTCTTCGATTTACCATCGCGGGAGAGTGGTGCACCATGGTACTGTTCTGTTCCAAATCAATGCACGCATTTCTCAAAGTCGTACGGCACTGTTTCGCCATGCCGGACGGATGTTGCACCTTGCACCTTGGATGTTGCACCCTGTAGATATCGATTATTCGGACGGCCATAACTTCTGGCTCGTTTAGAGTTACGGGAGCCATAACCTGTAAAAGCGAAGGCCTCGATGAGATCTACGGTTTTGACAGCTTTCAGCCGTCAACGGATAGATTAATGCCCAAAAAGGACAACCCGAATCTCAATCGGGTCTCGTAAGTTTTTTACCCTTCGTTTTTTCGACACGTGGATTTTTACGGTAAAACGGGATTACGGTGGCTGGTCTTCGATTTACCATCGCGGGAGAGTGGTGCACCATGGTACTGTTCTGTTCCAAATCAATGCACGCATTTCTCAAAGTCGTACGGCACTGTTTCGCCATTTCGGACGGATGTTGCATCTTGCACCGTGGATGTTGCACCCTGTAGATATCGATTATTCGGACGGGCATATCTTCCGGCTCGTTTAGAGTTACGGGAGCCATAACCTGTCAAAACGAAGGCCTCGAGGAGTTCTACGGCTTTGACATCTTTCGGCCATCAATGGATATATTAATGCCCAAAAAGGACAACCCGAATATCAATCGGGTCTCGTAAGTTTTTTACCCTTCGTTTTTTCGACACGTGGATTTTTACGGCAAAACGGGATTACAGTGGCCTGTCTTCGACTTACCATCGCTGGAGAGTGGTGCACCATGGTAATGTTCCGTTTCAAATCCATGCACGAATTTCTAAAAGTCGTACGCACTGTTTCCCCATTTCGGACGGATGTTGCACCTTGCACCGTGGATGTTGCACCCTGTGGATATCGATTATTCGGACGGCTATAACTTTTGGCTTGTTTAGAGTTACGGGAGCCATAACCTGTCAAAATGAAGGCCTCGATGAGTTCTACGGCTTTGACAGCTTTCAGCCGTTAACGGATAGACTAATGCCCAAAAAGGACAATCCGAATCTCAATCGGGTCTCGTAAGTTTTTTACCCTTCGTTTTTTCGACACGTGGATTTTTACGGTAAAACGGGATTACGGTGCCCCGTATTCGACTTCCCATCGCTGAAGAGTGGTGCACCATGGTACTGTTCTGTTTCTAATCCATGCACGCATTCCTAAAGGTCGTACGACACTGTGTCGCCATTTCGGACGGATGTTGCACCTTGCACCGTGGATGTTGCACCCTGTAGTTATCGATTATTCGGACGGCCATAACTTCTGGCTCGTTTAAAGTTACGGGAGCCATAACCTGTCAAAACGAAGACCTCGATGAGTTCTATGGCTTTGAAAGCTTTCATTCGTCAACGGATAGATTATTGCCCAAAAAGGACAACCCGAATCTCAATCGGGTCTCGTAAGTTTTTTACCCTTCATTTTTCGACACGTGGATTTTTACGGTAAAACGGGATTACGGAGGCCCGTCTTTGAGTTACCATCGCTGGAGAGTGGTGCACCATGGTACTGTTCTGTTTCTAATCCATGCACGCATTCCTAAAGGTCGTACGCCACTGTTTCGCCATTTTGGACGGATGTTGCACCTTGCACCGTGGATGTTGCACCCTGTAGATATCGATTATTCGGACGGCCATAACTTCTGGCTCGTTCAGAGTTACGGGGGCCATAACCTGTCAAAACAAAGGCCTCGATGAGTTCTACGGCTTTGACAGCTTTCAGCCGTCAACGGATAGATTAATGCCCAAAAAGGACAACCCGAATCTCAATCGGGTCTCGTAAGTTTTTTACCCTTCGTTTTTTCGACACGTGGATTTTTACGCTAAAACGGGATTACCGTGGCCCGTCTTCGACTTCCCATCGCTGGAGAATGGTGCACCATGGTAATGTTCCGTTTCAAATCCATGCACGCATTTCTAAAGGTCGTACGGCACTGTTTCCCCATTTCGGACGGATGTTGCACCTTGCACCGTGGATGTTGCACCCTGTAGATATCGATTATTCGGACGGGCATAACTTCTGGCTCGTTTAGAGTTACGCGAGCCATAACCTGTCAAAACGAAGGCCTCGATGAGTTCTACGTCTTTGACAGATTTCAGCCGTCAACGGATATATTAATGCCCAAAAAGGACACCCCGAATCTAAATCGGGTCTCGTAAGTTTTTTACCCTACATTTTTTCGACACGTGGATTTTTACGGCAAAACGGGATTACCGTGGCTGGTCTTCGATTTACCATCGCTGGAGAGTGGTGCACCATGGTACTGTTCCGTTTCAAATCCATGCATGCATTTCTAAAAGTCGTATGGCATTGTTTCGCCATTTCGGACGGATGTTGCACCTTGCACCGTGGATGTTGCACCTGTAGATATCGATTATTCGGACGGCCATAACTTCAGGATCGCTTAGAGTTACGGGAGCCATAACCTGTCAAAATGAAGGCCTCGATGAGTTCTACGGTTTTGACGGATTTCAGCCGTCAACGGATAGATTAATACCCAAAAAGGACAACCCGAATCTCAATCGGGTCTCTTAAGTTTTTTACCCTTCGTTTTTTCGACACGTGGATTTTTACGGTAAAACGGGATTACCGTGGCCCGTCTTCGACTTCCCATCGCTGGAGAGTGGTGCAACATGGTACTGTTCCATTTCAATTCCATGCACGCATTTCTAAAAGTCGTACGACACTGTTTCGCCATTTCGGACGGATGTTGCACCTTGCATCGTGGATGTTGCACCCTGTAGATATCGATTATTCGGACGGCCATAACTTCTGGCTCGTTTAGAGTTACGGGAGCCATAACCTGTCAAAAGGAAGGCCTCGATGAGTTCAACGGCTTTGATAGCTTTCAGCCGTCAATGGACAGATTAATTCCCAAAAAGGACAACCCGAATCTCAATCGGGTCTCGTAAGTTTTTTACCCTTCGTTTTTTCGACACGTGGATTTTTACGGTAAAACGGGATTGCGGTGGTTGTTCTTCGATTTACCATCGCTGGAGAGTGGTTCGCCATGGTACTTTTTCGTTTCAAATCCATGCACGTATTTCTAAAAGTCGTACGGCACTGTTTCGCCATTTCGGACGGATGTTGCACCTTGCATCGTGGATGTTGCACCCTATAGATATCGATTAATCCGACGGCCATAACTTCTGACTCGTTTAGAGTTACGGGGGCCATAACCTGTCAGAACGAAGGCCTCGATGATTTCTACGGCTTTGAAAGCTTTCTGCCATCAACGGATAGATTAATGCCCAAAAAGGACAACCCGAATCTCAGTCGGGTCTCGTAAGTTTTTTACCCTTCGTTTTTTCGACACGTGGATTTTTACGGTAAAACGGGATTACGGTGGCTGATCTTCGATTTGCCATCGCTGAAGAGTGGTGCACCGTGGTACTGTTCCGTTTCAAATCCCGGCACGCATTTCTAAAAGTCGTACGGCACTGTTTTGCTATTTCGGACGGATGTTGCACCTTGCACCGTGGACGTTGCACCCTGTAGATATCGATTATTCGGACGGCCATAACTTCTGGCTCGTTTAGAGTTACGGGAGCCATAACCTGTCAAAACGAAGGCCTCGATGAGTTCTACGGCTTTGACAGCTTTCAGTGATCAACGGATAGATTAATGCCCAAAAAGGACAACCCGAATATCAATCGGGTCTCGTAAGTTTTTTACCCTTCGTTTTTTCGACACGTGGATTTTTACGGTAAAACGGGATTACCGTGGCCCGTCTTCGACTTCCCAATGCTTGAGAGTGGTGCACCATGGTACTGTTCCGGTTCAAATCCATGCACGCATTTCTAAAAGTCATACGGCACTGTTTCGCCATTTCGGACGGATGTTGCACCTTGCACCGTGGATGTTGCACCCTGTAGATATCGATTATTCGGACGGCCATAACTTCTGGCTCGTTTAGAGTCACAAAAGGCATAACCTGTCAAAACGAAGGCCTCGATGAGTTCTATGGCTTTGATAGCTTTCAGCCGTCAACGCACAGATTAATGCCCAAAAAGGACAACCCGAATCTCAATCGGGTCTCGTAAGTTTTTTACCCTTCGTTTTTTCGACACGTGGATTTTTACGGTAAAATGGGATTACCGTGGCCCATCTTCGACATCCCATCGCTGGAGAGTGGTGCACCATGGTACTGTTCCGTTTCAAATCCATGCACGCATTTCTAAAAGTCGTACGACACTGTTTCGCCATTTCGGACGGATGTTGCACCTTGCACCGTGGATGTTGCACCCTGTAGAAATTGATTATTCGGACGGCCATAACTTCTGGCTCGTTAAGATTTACGGGAGCCATAACCTGTCAAAATGAAGGCCTCGATGAGTTCTACGGCTTTGACATCTTTCAGCCATCAACGGATAGATTAATGCCCAAAAAGGGCAACCCGAATCTCAATCGGGTCTCGTAAGTTTTTTACCCTTCGTTTTTTAGACACATGGATTTTTACGGTAAAACGGGATTACGGTGGCTGGTCTTCGATTTACCGTCGCTGGAGAGTGGTGCACCATGGTACTGTTCCGTTTCAAATCCATGCACGCATTTCTAAAAGTCGTACGGCACGGTTTCGCCATTTCGGACGGATGTTGCACCTTGCACCGTGGAAGTTGCACCCTGCAGATATCGATTATTCGGACGGCCATAACTTCTGGCTCGTTTAGAGTTACGGGAGCCATAACCTGTCAAAACGAAGGCCTCGATGAGTTTTACGGATTTGACGGCTTTCAGCCATCAACGGATAGATTAATACCCAAAAAGGACGACCCGAATCTCAATCGGGTCTCGTAAGTTTTTTACCCTTCGTTTTTTCGACACGTGGATTTTTACGGTAAAACGGGATTACCGTGGCCCGTCTTCGACTTCCCATCGCTGGAGAGTGCTGCACCATGGTACTGTTCTGTTTCAAATCCATGCACGCATTTCTAAAAGTCGTATGGCACTGTTTCGCCATTTCAGACGGATGTTGCACCTTGCACCGTGGACGTTGCACCCTGTAGATACCGATTATTCGGACGGCCATAACTTCTGGCTCGTTAAGAGTTACGGGATCCATAACCTGTCAAAACGAAGGCCTCGATGAGTTTTACGGCTTTGACAACTTTCAGCCGTCAACGGATAGATTAATGCCCAAAAAGGGCAACCCGATTCTCAATCGGGTCTCGTTAGTTTTTTACCCTTCGTTTTTTAGACTCGTGGATTTTTACGGTAAAGCGGGATTGCTGTGGCTGGTCTTCGATTTACCATCGCTGGAGAGTGGTGCACCATGGTACTGTTCCGTTTCTAATCCATGCACGCATTTCTAAAAGTCGTACGCCACTGTTTCGCCATTTCGGACGGATGTTGCACCTTGCACCGTGGATGTTGCACCCTGTAGATATCGATTATTCGGACGGCCATAACTTCTGGCTCATTTAGAGTTAGAAAAGCCATAACCTGTCAAAACGAAGGCCTCGATGAGTTCTACGGCTTTGACTGCTTTCAGCCGTCAACGGATAGATTAATGCCCAAAAAGGGCAACTCGAATCTCAATCGGGTCTCGTAAGTTTTTTATCCTTCGTTTTTTCGACACGTGGATTTTTGCGGTAAAACGGGATTACCGTGACCCGTATTCGACTTCCCATCTCTGGAGAGTGGTGCACCATGGTACCGTTCTGTTTCAAATCCATGCACGCATTTCTAAAAGTCGTACGACACTTTTTCGCCATTTCGGACGGCCATAACTTCTGGCTCGGGTAGAGTTACGGGAGCCATAACCTGTCAAAACGAAGGCCTCGATGAGTTCTATGGCTTTGATAGCTTTCAGCCCTCAATGGATAGATTAATGCCCAAAAAGGACTACCCGAATCACAATCGGGTCTCGTAAGTTTTTTACCCTTCGTTTTTTCGACACGTGGATTTTTACGGTAAAACGGGATTGCAGTGGCTGGTCTTCGATTTACCATCGCTGGAGAGTGGTGCACCATGGTACTTTTTCGTTTCAAATCCATGCACACATTTCTAAAAGTCTTACGGCACTGTTTGGCCATTTCGGACGGATGTTGCACCTTGCACCGTGGATTTTGCCCCCTGTAGATATCGATTATTCGGACGGCCATAACTTCTGACTCATTTAGAGTTACGGGAGCCATAACCTGTCAAAACGAAGGCCTAGATGATTTCTACGGCTTGGACAGCTTTTTGCCGTCAACGGATAGATTAATGCCCAAAAAGGACAACCCGAATCTCAATCGGGTCTCATAAGTTTTTTACCCCTCGTTTTTTCGACACATGGATTTTTACGGTAAAACGGGATTACGGTGGCTGGTCTTCGATTTACCATCGCTGGAGAGTGGTGCACCATGGTACTGTTCTGTTTCAAATCCATGCACGCATTTCTAAAAGTCGTACGACACTGTTTCGCTATTTCGGACGGCCATAACTTCTGGCTCGTTTAGAGTTACAAAAGCCATAACTTGTCAAAATGAAGGTCTCGATGAGTTCTACAGCTTTGACAGCTTTCAGCCGTCAACGGATAGATTAATGCCCAAAATGGACAATCCGAATCTCAATCGGGTCTCGTAAGTTTTTTACCCTTCGTTTTTTCGACACGTGGATTTTTACGGTAAAACGGGATTACCGTGGCCTGTCTTCGACTTCCCATCGCTAGAGAGTGGTGCACCATGGTACTTTCCGGTTCAAACCCATGCACGCATTTCTAAAAGTCATACGGCACTGTTTCGCCATTTCGGACGGATGTTGCACCTTGCACCGTGGATGTTGAACCTTGTAGATATCGACTATTCGGACGGCCATAACTTCTGGCTCGTTTAGAGTTACAAAAGCCATAACCTGTCAAAACGAAGGCCTCGATGAGTTCTACGGCTTTGACAGCTTTCAGCCTTCGACGCATAGATTAATGACCAAAAAGAACAACCGAATCTCAATCGGGTCTCCTAAGTTTTTTACCCTTCGTTTTTTCGACACGTGGATTTTTACGGTAAAACGGGATTACCGTGGCCCGTCTTCGACTTCCCATCGTTGGAGAGTGGTGCACCATGGTGCTGTTCCGGTTCAAATCCATGCACGCATTTCTAAAAGTCGTACGGCACAGTTTCGCCATTTCGGACGGATGTTGCACCTGCACCGTGGATGTTGCACCGTGTAGATATCGATTATTCGGACGGCCATAACTTCTGGTTCGTTTAGAGTTACAAAAGCCATAACCTGTCAAAACGAAGGCCTCGATGAGTTCTACGGCTTTGACATCTTTCAGCCATCAACTCATAGATTAATGCCCAAAAAGGACGACCCGAATCTCAATCGGGTCTCGTAAGTTGTTTACACTTCGTTTTTACGACACGTGGATTTTTACGGTAAAACGGGATTACCGTGGACCGTCTTCGACTTCCCATCGCTGGAGAGTGGTGCACCATGGTACTGTTCCATTTCAAATCAATGCACGCATTTCTAAAAGTCGTACGGCACTGTTTCGCCATTTCGGACGGATGTTGCACCTTGCACCGTGGATGTTGCACCCTGTAGATATTGATTATTCGGACGACCATAACTTCTGGCTCGTTAAGAGTTACGGGAGGCATAACCTGTCAAAATGAAGGCCTCGATGGGTTCTATGGCTTTGACATCTTTCAGCCTTCAACGGATAGATTAATGCCCAAAAAGGGAAACCTGAATCTCAATTGGGTCTCGTAAGTTTTTTACCCTTCGTTTTTTAGACACGTGGATTTTTACGGTAAAACGGGATTACGATGGCTGGTCTTCAATTTACCATCGCTGGAGAGTGGTGCACCGTGGTACTGTTCCGTTTCAAATCCATGCACGCATTTCTAAAAGTCGTATGGCACTGTTTCGCCATTTCGGACGGATGTTGCACCTTGCACCGTGGATGTTGCGCCCTGTAGATATCGATTATTCGGACGGCCATAACTTCTGGCTCGTTTAGAGTTACAAAAGCCATAACCTGTCAAAACGAAGGCCTTGATGAGTTCTACGGCTTTGACAGCTTTCAGTCGTCAACGGATAGATTAATGCCCAAAAAGGACAACCCGAATCTCAATCGGGTCTCGTAAGTTTTTTATCCTTCGTTTTTTCGACACGTGGATTTTTACGGTAAAACGGGATTACCGTGGCCCGTCTTCGACTTCCCATCGCTGGAGAGTGGTGCACCATGGTACTGTTCTGTTTCAAATCCATGCACGCATTTCTAAAAGACGTACGACACTGTTTCGCCATTTCGGACGGATGTTGCACCTTGCACCGTGGATGTTGAACCCTGTAGATATCGACTATTCGGACGGCCATAACTTCTGGCTCGTTTAGAGTTACAAAAGCCATAACCTGTCAAAACGGAGGCCTCGATGAGTTCTACGGCTTTGACAGCTTTCAGCCGTCAATCGATAGATTAATGCGCAAAAAGGGCAACCCGAATCTCAATCGGGTCTCGTAAGTTTTTTACCCTTCGTTTTTTCGACACGTGGATTTTTACGGTAAAACGGGATTGCGGTGGCTGGTCTTCGATTTACCCTCGCTGGAGAGTGGTGCACCATGGTACTATTTCGTTTCAAATCCATGCACACATTTCTAAAAGTCGTGCGGCACTGTTTCGCCATTTCGGACGGATGTTGCATCTTGCACCGTGGATGTTACACCCTGTAGATATCGATTATTCGGACGACCATAACTTCTGGCTCGTTTAGAGTTACGGGAGCCATAACCTATCAAAACGAAGGCCTCGATGATTTCTACGGCTTTGACAGCTTTCATCCATCAACGGATAGATTAATGCCCAAAAAGGACAACCCGAATCTCAGTCGGGTCTCGTATGTTTTTTACCCTTCGTTTTGTCGACACGTGGATTTTTACGGTAAAACGGGATTACGGTGGCTGGTCTTCAATTTACCATCGCTGGAGAGTGGTGCACCATGGTACTGTTCCGTTTCAAATCCATGCACGCATTTCTAAAAGTCGTACGGCACTGTTTCGCCATTTCGGACGGATGTTGCACCTTGCACCGTGGATGTTGCACCCTGTAGATATCGATTATTCGGACGGCCATAACTTCTGGCTCGTTTAGAGTTACAAAAGCCATAACCTGTCAAAACGAAGGCCTCGATGAGTTCTACGGCTTTGACAGCTTTCAGCCGTCAATGGATAGATTAATGCCCAAAAAGGACAACCCGAATCTCAATCGGGTCTCGTAAGTTTTTTATGCTTCGTTTTTTCGACACGTGGATTTTTGCGGTAAAACGGGATTACCGTGGCCCGTCTTCGACTTCCCATCGCTGGAGAGTGGTGCACCATGGTACTGTTCCGTTTCAAATCCATGCACGCATTTCTAAAAGTCGTACGACACTGTTTCGCCATTTCGGACGGATGTTGCACCTTGCACCGTGGATGTTGCACCCTGTAGATATCGATTATTCGGACGGCCATAACTTCTGGCTCGTTTAGAGTCACGGGAGCCATAACCTGTCAAAACGGAGGCCTCTATGAGTTCTACGGCTTTGACAGCTTTCAGCCGTCAATGGATAGATTAATGCTTAAAAAGGGCAATCCGAATCTCAATCGGGTCTCGTAAGTTTTTTACCCTTCGTTTTTTCGACACGTGGATTTTTACGGTAAAACGGGATTGCGGTGGCTGGTCTTCGATTTACCCTCGCTGGAGAGTGGTGCACCATGGTACTGTTTCGTTTCAAATCCATGCACACATTTCTAAAAGTCGTACGGCATTGTTTCGCCATTTCGGACGGATGTTGCACCTTGCACCGTGGATGTTGCACCCTGTAGATATCGATTATTCGGACGGCCTTAACTTCTGGCTCGTTTAGAGTTACGGGAGCCATAACCTGTCAAAACGAAGGACTCGATGATTTCTACGGCTTTGACAGCTTTAAGCCGTCAACGGATAGATTAATGCCCAAAAAGGACAACCCGAATCTCAGTCGGGTCTCGTTAGTTTTTTACCCTTCGCTTTTTCGACACGTGGATTTTTACGGTAAAACAGGATTACCGTGGCTGGTCTTCGATTTACCATCGCTGGAGAGTGGTTCACCATGGTACTGTTCCATTTCAAATCCATGCACGCATTTCTAAAAGTCGTACGGCACTGTTTCCCCATTTCGGACGGATGTTGCACCTTGCACTGTGGATGTTGCACCCTGTAGATATCGATTATTCGGACGGCCATAACTTCTGGCTCGTTTAGAGTTACACAAGCCAAAACCTGTCAAAACAAAGGCCTCGATGAGTTCTACGGCTTTGACAGCTTTCAGCCGTCAATGGATAGATTAATGCCCAAAAAGGACAACCCGAATCTCAATCGGGTCTCGTAAGTTTTCTATCCTTCGTTTTTTCGACACGAGGATTTTTACTGTAAAACGGGATTACCGTGGCCCGTCTTCGACTTCCCATCGCTGGAGAGTGGTGCACCATGGTACTGTTCTGTTTCAAATCCATGCACGCATTTCTAAAAGTCGTACGACACTGTTTCGCCATTTCGGACGGATGTTGCACCTTGCACCGTGGATGTTGCACCCTGTAGATATCGATTATTCGGACGGCCATAACTTCTGGCTCGTTTAGAGTTACGGGAGCCATAACCTATAAAAGCAAAGGCCTCGATGAGTTCTACGGCTTTGACTGCTTTCAACCGTCAGCGGATAGATTAATGCCCAAAAAGGACAACCCGAATCTCAATCGGGTCTCGTAAGTTTTTTACCCTTCGTTTTTTAGACACGTGGATTTTTACGGTAAAACGGGATTACCGTGGCCCGTCTTCGACTTCCCATCGCTGGAGAGTGGTGCACCATGGTACTGTTCCGTTTCAAATCCATGCACGCATTTCTAAAAGTCGTACGGCACTATTTCGCCATTTCGGACGGATGTTGCACCTTGCACCGTGGATGTTGCACCCTGTAGATATCGATTATTCGGACGGCCATAACTTCTGGCTCGTTTAGAGTCACGGGAGCCATAACCTGTCAAAACGGAGGCCTCTATGAGTTCTACGGCTTTGACAGCTTTCAGCCGTCAATGGATAGATTAATGCTTAAAAAGGGCAATCCGAATCTCAATCGGGTCTCGTAAGTTTTTTACCCTTCGTTTTTTCGACACGTGGATTTTTACGGTAAAATGGGATTGCGGTGGCTGGTCTTCGATTTACCCTCGCTGGAGAGTGGTGCACCATGGTACTGTTTCGTTTCAAATCCATGCACACATTTCTAAAAGTCGTACGGCATTGTTTCGCCATTTCGGATGGATGTTGCACCTTGCACCGTGGATGTTGCACCCTGTAGATATCGATTATTCGGACGGCCTTAACTTCTGGCTCGTTTAGAGTTACGGGAGCCATAACCTGTCAAAACGAAGGACTCGATGATTTCTACGGCTTTGACAGCTTTAAGCCGTCAACGGAAAGATTAATGCCCAAAAAGGACAACCCGAATCTCAGTCGGGTCTCGTAAGTTTTTTACCCTTCGTTTTTTCGACACGTGGATTTTTACGGTAAAACGGGATTACCGTGGCTGGTCTTCGATTTACCATCGCTGGAGAGTGGTTCACCATGGTACTGTTCCATTTCAAATCCATGCACGCATTTCTAAAAGTCGTACGGCACTGTTTCGCCATTTCGGACGGATGTTGCACCTTGCACTATGGATGTTGCACCCTGTAGATATCGATTATTCGGACGGCCATAACTTCTGGCTCGTTTAGAGTTACACAAGCCAAAACCTGTCAAAACAAAGGCCTCGATGAGTTCTACGGCTTTGACAGCTTTCAGCCGTCAATGGATAGATTAATGCCCAAAAAGGACAACCCGAATCTCAATCGGGTCTCGTAAGTTTTCTATCCTTCGTTTTTTCGACACGAGGATTTTTACTGTAAAACGGGATTACCGTGGCCCGTCTTCGACTTCCCATCGCTGGAGAGTGGTGCACCATGGTACTGTTCTGTTTCAAATCCATGCACGCATTTCTAAAAGTCGTACGACACTGTTTCGCCATTTCGGACGGATGTTGCACCTTGCACCGTGGATGTTGCACCCTGTAGATATCGATTATTCGGACGGCCATAACTTCTGGCTCGTTTAGAGTTACGGGAGCCATAACCTATAAAAGCAAAGGCCTCGATGAGTTCTACGGCTTTGACTGCTTTCAACCGTCAGCGGATAGATTAATGCCCAAAAAGGACAACCCGAATCTCAATCGGGTCTCGTAAGTATTTTACCCTTCGTTTTTTAGACACGTGGATTTTTACGGTAAAACGGGATTACCGTGGCCCGTCTTCGTGTGACGACCGCCCATGACTCCCGCACCAAATCAAGGAAATAATGCGCTAAAAGGTGTGCCAGGCAGCCATGGACGATAGTCAGGGTAAAACAAAACAGAAGAATCTCTATCGCATAACTCACAGCGCATGGATAAAATACAATAGAGAAATATAATATAGTGAAGCTCCATAGAACAGAACATCATCATATAAGCATCACAGTAGTTTCATACAATCATCTACTCAAGTCCATACATGAAAGCCTCACTACAAATCACTCAACCAAATACAGCAGCGGATACCCAGTACATATAGTAAGAAAACTAATATGCAAAGCCTCCTGCTCGTCTTCGTCATCTTTAGCGTAGAACTCCTAGCACAGCACCTGTCACCTGCTACCTAGTCTGCCCATCCCGACATGGATGAACAGCCCAAGGTAATAAGAGGAGACATAAAACCTTGAGTCAGACAAAGTCTTAGTGAGCAGTAAATCAACTATCAAGCATACCAAAAGAGCATAAAGGATAAAAGAAATAGGAACCAAACCATCCCACTCCACCTCTTTCTACAGTGATAGCCCCAGACATACACTAAGGAGAAGCAAGCATAACAACATAGACAATTAAGGTAAAGCAAATACCACTCGAGTCAAGGACGATGTTTTCCAAATACAAACCCCCAAGGCCTAAACCAAGATCAGATAAGCACCCAGAAAACACCGCTCTCGAAGCCGAATGATAATACAACCAAACATCCATGACTCTGGCTATCACTGTTATCCTTGCCTCGATTTCACCGTTAGTTGAATGACCATCTGTCAAGGGCTAATGGTAACCCCGGTTCTAACCATAACTCCGCACACTGCCTTGTGCCTAGGACTTATCTACTTTGCCCAGAGTACTCAACTACCTACCTGTAGTCTTTTGGGTGTCCCGACTACCTACCTGTAGTCGTTATGGGCGCCCCATGTACTCTTGCTTTTGAGCATGCTAGAACCTTCAACAACGACGAGATCCAAGCCTCCTAGCCATCCTTCTTGACGACTATCCTCATACAAGCTCAAGCTACCTCTTGAACAATCCATTATCAACCAACTTGAACTACTCTTCAAGTTATCAACATGCTTGGAATGATCCCTGCTTGGATTAAGCCAAGACTCACATCATACTTCGCTTCATCGCATCAAAGCAAAGTCTCAACTCAACAACATGGTTTGCCTCATCAAATCATGGCAAAGTCCCATCTCAACATCATCCAATCTATACATATGAGCTTCAACATCCGCTACATATGCCTTAAGCAGCTTTCACCATTCAAGAGCCTTCTTCCATAGCTTTTGAATCCTCTTTCATCATCTTGTTCCAAATCAACTACTAGCTAACTTGGAAACAATCAAATCAATCATACATTCAAATAATCAATCATTCAAACAAGATCTATTAAGCAATTTAAGCAATATCAACTATAATGGCAATTTCGTAAATAAACGAGCAAAAGTCCAACATATGTGAAATCATGGTTTTTAGCATAGATCTATCAATTATAAAACATGGGATTTGTCTCTAATGCTTATTAAACAAACTTGCATAAGTAAACATCTTCAAAAACCATGGATCTAGACTTCGATCTAAGAAAAATGCATGAAATCTCTAACTTTAACACTCAAACAAGCCACCAATCCAATATACTCCCTTGGATCCGCGTGAGAGATAACTACCACTCACCAAATCACCCAAACACTACAAAAACTACACACTTCAGATCTGGACAGCGAAGATCAAGGTTTGATCCGGCAATATCTCGCTCCAATCGATGAATTCTAGCTCGAACGGATGAAGATCTTCAACTTTGGCACTTGGATCTTCGATCTCGATCTTCGATCTTGGATGGATGTTAGAATTAGATTGGAATGGAGAAAAGAAGATGAAGAAATGTTGTAGTCGAGTCTTCAAAATGGCAGCACTTCGTCGCTTCGAAATCTGGTGCCAAAAAGTGAGCCGAACCCCTCTATTTATAGGCTGGAACCTCCCTGAGTCGTCGCCCCATGAGTCGGTCCCGACTCATCATGAGTCGTCCACGACTCATCTCCTGCCGACTCACGACCTAGCACAGCCGACCCTGCGACTTAACTATACAACATATACTGCCGACTTAACACTAACCCAGATGCCGACTTAAATTCTACCGACTCAAAGACCTAACGACTCAACACAGCAAGAAGGTCACACGACTTAAGACACATACGACTTATCCCGGCCGACCTAAGCCTAATCCTTATCCCACGAGACACGATTCAACAACCCTGCCGACCTACGACTTAATACCAGAGCCGACCTAACTAATCAACGACTCAACACCAAGCTGACTAACGACTTACGACTCATCGTTAAGTCGTGCCTACCGACTCAGTTGCAAACGACCTAACAACACAGCCTTATGGCCGACCTATACCCCAGCCGACTCAACTGCACAGCCTTCCGACTCAAGCCAACGACTCAATACACCAAGGCACAAGGTCATACGACTCAAACCCAAACCGACTCAACACCTACCGACTCACGACTCAAGACCAGTGCCGACTCAACATAAGTCGGTCACGACCTAAAAGCCTCCGACCTAAGACACTGCCGCGTTTTCCCCAAGTCCTAAGTCGTACGACGACTCAACAATACACACTCACGACTCAACTATGATGCCGACTCACGACTCATCAGGCCCTACGACTCAAAACCCTGCCGACTCATTACCCACGACCTAAGCCTAAACCCCTTAAGTCGCTACACCCTTAACCCGTTAACTCCTTAACTCGGCAAACCCTATGAGTCGTAACTCGTTGACTCGGCCACACTTCTTATCTCGGCCCTCTATGAGTCGGTCATCCTATGAGTCGCCTAACTTCTTGAGTCGGTCCATCCTTATCTCGGCCAACACTTTAAACCGCTACCCCTCCTTGAGTCGGTCCCCTATGAGTCGGTCACGACTCATCACTTGTACCCGGGTTAACTTCTAAACGACTCAAGCTAGAAGCAACACAAACAACACTATCGACCTGCAAATTCTACGATTTATCGACTCGTAAAATACGGGTCGTTACATTCTCTCCCCCTTAGGAATTTCGCCCTCGAAATTCCAAGCAAACAACAGCAATCACAATTATTCCGCATGCCTACCATCCATAGCAATCAACAAACCATGCATCCAATTCTAACCTAGCATGCAGAATTCTATGACTTAGAACAAGCTACAAATTCATGAGATGTCACGACACTTTAGGGTCATACCTCGAAGAGTCCGGGATGAGCTGCCTTCATCCTCTCTTCCTCCTCCCACGTACAGTCGTTAACATCATCACTCCATTGTACCTTGAGCAACGTAATCGTCTTCCTCCTAAGCTGTTTCGTATCGGTTTCAACAATACGAAGCGGCTTACGAGGTCTCGAAACAACAGGATCAACCTCCAAGTCTTCACAGCTATCAGCAGAAACCACCGTAGTTGGGTCGTGCACATACTTCCGTAGATAAGATACATGAAAAACATTGTGCACACCCGCCATCTTTTCCGGTAACTCCAATCTATAAGCGAGCTTTCCAATTCGCTCGATAATCGGAAATGGTCCAACAAATCTCGGAGTTAACTTTCCTTTCTTCCCGAATCTAATGACACTCTTCAGAGGAGAAATCTTCACAAAAACCATATCACCTACGTCGAATTCCAAATCCTTACGACGATTATCGGCATAACTTTTCTGACGATCTTGGGCTGCCTTCATTCGTTGCCGAATGATCTCTATACAATCTGAAGTCTGTCGAATCATCTCTGGCCCAAGTATCAGCTTTTCTCCAGTTTCCAACCAACATGTCGGAGAGTTACACGGTCTTCCATATAATGCCTCATATGGTGCCATACCAATACTCGACTGATAACTGTTATTATAAGCAAATTCCACCAAATGAAGGTGATCTTCCCATGATCCTCCGAAGTCCAAAACACATGCTCTAAGAAGATCTTCCAAAACTCGGTTGACTCTCTCAGTCTGACCATCTGTTTGAGGGTGATAAGCTGTACTCAAACACAATTCGGTTCCCAGGACTTCCTGGAAGCTCTTCCAAAACCTACTAGTGAACAATGGGTCTCGATCGCTCACTACACTCTTCGGAACACCATGGAATCGAACAATCCACTTCACATAAAGCTCAGCCAACTTCGATGCGGTCCTAGTCGATCGAACAGGAATGAATCTTACACTCTTGGTCAAACGATCTACTATGACCCAAATCCCTTCATTCCCTGCTCTTGTCCTAGGTAGACCATCGATAAAGTCCATCGACACTTGCTCCCACTTCCATGTAGGAACCTCTAATGGCTGAAGCAATCCACTGGGCTTCTTCTGCTCAGCTTTCACCAACTGGCAATTCATACACTTGGAAATAAAATTTCCAACATCCTTCTTCATACCTTCCCAGTAGTAGGTTCTCTTCATATCCCGATACATCTTATTTCCACCTGGATGAATTGTCAACTTCGAGTGATGACTCTCCCTCAGAACTTCATCTCTCAATCCATCTACATCGGGAACAACTAGTCGCCCTTGCTTTCGAAGCCAACCCTCTCGATCGACCTCGAATCCCTTATCCTTCTCCGGGTCCAATCCAGATTCCAAATCACAGATAATCTTGACAAGCTTATCATCTCCCCTTTGCCTCTCACCAATTCTTTCCACAAGAGTAGGCCTTATCGATAAGTTTGCCAACATCTCAGGTTCCAATTCACATCTAGGCCTGAAATCAAATCCAGCCAAATACTCAAGACTCTTCCATTCCGAAAACATGGCTCCCAATCCTGCATGTCTTCGACTTAACGCATCAGCCACTGCGTTACCTTTCCCTGGAGTATAGGCTATACCAAAATCATACGATGCTAAGAACTCTAGCCACCTTTGCTGTCGAAGATTCAAATCCTTTTGGGAAAACAGATACTTCAACGACTTATGATCTGTAAACAGCTCGAATCTAACTCCCAATAGATAGTGTCTCCACATCTTCAAAGCAAACACAATCGCCGCTAACTCCAAATCATGAGTCGGATAATTCCTTTCATGCGGCTTTAGTTGTCGACTAGCATACGCAACAACTTTATGCTTCTGCATTAGCACCGCTCCTAGTCCAGTGCCACATGCATCGGTGTAAACCACCATCTCATCATTCCCACTTGGAATAGTCAAAACAGGAGCGCTCGTCAGTCGCTCTTTCAGGATTACGAAAGCTTGCTCACACTTATCATCCCATCTGAACACTTGGTTCTTCTTCGTCAATCCTGTCAACGGTGCAGCTATCTTGGAAAAGTCTTTGATAAACCGACGATAATATCCTGCTAATCCAAGAAAACTTCTCACATCAGATGCATTCTTAGGCCTAACCCAATCCTGGATCGCTGCCACCTTAGCGGGATCAACCGCTATTCCATTTCCAGAAATAACATGACCTAAGAACCTCACTTCATTCTTCCAGAAGTGACACTTCGAAAACTTAGCCTTCAGCTGATGTTTCCGTAAGATTCCTAAAACAATCCTCAAGTGCGTCTTGTGCTCTTCCTCAGTTCTGGAATAAACCAAAATATCATCCACGAACACAAGCACGAACTTATTCAACTGATCTCTGAACACTCTATTCATAAGATCCACAAAATATGCTGGCGCGTTAGTCAACCCAAACGGCATTACCAGCCACTCATAAAACCCGGATGGTGTCCTGAAAGCAGTCTTCGGCACACTATCCTTCGCCACTCTCAACTGGTGAAATCCCGTTGCCAAATCCATCTGAGAAAACACCTTAGCCTCGTGAAGCTGATCAAACAAGTCATCTATTCTCGGCAATGGATACTTGTTCTTCTTAGTCACCTTATTCAGCTCACGATAATCCACACACAACCTCAACGATCCATCCGCTTTGGTTGCGAACACAACTGGCGCACCCCATTCGGACACACTTCTCCGAATGAATCCTTTCTGCAAAAGGTCATCAACTTGCACCTTCAGCTCTTGCTGCTCCCTCGGTGCCATCCGCCTAAGAGGCATCACAACAGGTCTGGCTCCCTCAACTAGATCGATACGAAACTCGATCTCCCTATGCGGCGGCAACCCTTTGACTTCCTCAAAGACATTCTCAAACTCATTCACAATAGGCACCGATGACAGTCCATCCCGTGGAACAACTAGCGAATACATGAAGCTCATGAAGACGCCTTCTTCATGCTTACATCGTATCACAACCTTTCGCCCTTCCACATTCCCGACTGTCACCTCAAGCCTCTCACAATCAATCCTAGCCGCATACTTCCTAAGCCAGTCCATACCCAAAATAATTCCGAACCCCGCAAAGTTCAGAACAAAGAAATCACAAACAAACGAGCAATCATGACTCGACACAACTAGACCACGGCATATCATACACAAACATGACGAACCCCCAACCGGATTAGTCACA
The DNA here is from genome assembly GCA_030765085.1 of Allium cepa. Taxonomy (NCBI): domain Eukaryota; kingdom Viridiplantae; phylum Streptophyta; class Magnoliopsida; order Asparagales; family Amaryllidaceae; genus Allium; species Allium cepa. The sequence goes on along the minus strand of CM060934.1, from coordinate 28,993,821 downwards.
ACCAATGGCCTATCAACAATATCCGGTTTCATACCTAACCGGCATACCAACTCATCACAAACAAAAGAATGCGACGCTCCAGTATCAAACAACACTCTAACTGGAACACCACAAATAGAAAGAGTACCTTGAACCACCACACTCTTCCCCTTCTCTTCAACAGTAGGAACTCTTGAAGACGACGGCACAGCTTCCAAAGCATAGGCTTGCACAACCTGCCTATCTTTCCTCGGTTCTGGACAATCCTTCTTGATATGTCCCAGCTTATCACAGTTGTAACACTTTCCCGGCACTTTGGGATTCTTACAATCTTTGTAAAGATGGCCCTTCTGCTGGCAGTTATAGCAAGTCATTTCGCTCTTCGGCTTTTTCTGGCCATCCTTACCCTTCTGTTGCTGCTGCTTCCTCTTCCTGTTGCCACTCTGCTGTGGTTTAGATACTTCCCTGGTTACAGCAACAACAGAACTTTCCTTAGGGAACAAACTCTCATGCCTCAAAGCTTTCTCCACAAGCTTCTCAAATGGATCGTCCAGATGATCCACTAACTGCCTCCCAAGATAAGCATCCAGACCAGTCACAAACTTTTCATTCTTCTGGTAGGGAGAATCAATATACGATCTGGCATACTTAGACAAAGCTTCAAACTCAGAAATGTACTCAAGAACAGGCCTTCCCCCTTGCTTGAGCTCCACAAACCTCTTAAACAAGACAGATTTCTGGGAAGTAGAGATGAACTTAGCTTCAAATCTAACTTGGAATTGCTCCCAAGTAATCTCTTCTTCTGGAGTATCGATGGTGATAGAATTCCACCAATCAGCAGCTCTTCCCTGAAGCTGTCTCGATGCAAGCTTCCTCTTAGTTGCATCCTCAATCCCTAAGTCACCAAAGATTCTTTTGCAAGCATCAATCCATCTCTGCACCTCAATAGTCGACTCCGTCCCCAAGAAAACTTTCCCTCCAAGAGCAGTGTAATCCTTGCAAAGCTTGGCAAAATCCACCGGTCTCGGAGCTTGGACTTGAACTCCCACATCCACAGATGATCCTGAAGCTGGTATTCTCCTCATGATTGAAGTCATCATGGCCTCAAACATAGGAGCATAATCAACAGCTTCCCTAGCATCACGGCTACCCCTCGCAGCTTGTCTCTCACTTCGACTCATCCTTAATATCTGTAAATAAGAATGATTAGAACACCTTAAGAAACAACTGCATAAGGAGTTCAAACCCTTCTAAACTACTATATTATATATAGTAATCATCCATCAAATTACAATTACGTCTCTCTTACGTAGTTACATCAGCGAGCGTTGGCTAAAATCGATTAACCAAAAGCTCCGATACCAAATGTGACGACCGCCCATGACTCCCGCACCAAATCAAGGAAATAATGCGCTAAAAGGTGTGCCAGGCAGCCATGGACGATAGTCAGGGTAAAACAAAACAGAAGAATCTCTATCGCATAACTCACAGCGCATGGATAAAATACAATAGAGAAATATAATATAGTGAAGCTCCATAGAACAGAACATCATCATATAAGCATCACAGTAGTTTCATACAATCATCTACTCAAGTCCATACATGAAAGCCTCACTACAAATCACTCAACCAAATACAGCAGCGGATACCCAGTACATATAGTAAGAAAACTAATATGCAAAGCCTCCTGCTCGTCTTCGTCATCTTTAGCGTAGAACTCCTAGCACAGCACCTGTCACCTGCTACCTAGTCTGCCCATCCCGACATGGATGAACAGCCCAAGGTAATAAGAGGAGACATAAAACCTTGAGTCAGACAAAGTCTTAGTGAGCAGTAAATCAACTATCAAGCATACCAAAAGAGCATAAAGGATAAAAGAAATAGGAACCAAACCATCCCACTCCACCTCTTTCTACAGTGATAGCCCCAGACATACACTAAGGAGAAGCAAGCATAACAACATAGACAATTAAGGTAAAGCAAATACCACTCGAGTCAAGGACGATGTTTTCCAAATACAAACCCCCAAGGCCTAAACCAAGATCAGATAAGCACCCAGAAAACACCGCTCTCGAAGCCGAATGATAATACAACCAAACATCCATGACTCTGGCTATCACTGTTATCCTTGCCTCGATTTCACCGTTAGTTGAATGACCATCTGTCAAGGGCTAATGGTAACCCCGGTTCTAACCATAACTCCGCACACTGCCTTGTGCCTAGGACTTATCTACTTTGCCCAGAGTACTCAACTACCTACCTGTAGTCTTTTGGGTGTCCCGACTACCTACCTGTAGTCGTTATGGGCGCCCCATGTACTCTTGCTTTTGAGCATGCTAGAACCTTCAACAACGACGAGATCCAAGCCTCCTAGCCATCCTTCTTGACGACTATCCTCATACAAGCTCAAGCTACCTCTTGAACAATCCATTATCAACCAACTTGAACTACTCTTCAAGTTATCAACATGCTTGGAATGATCCCTGCTTGGATTAAGCCAAGACTCACATCATACTTCGCTTCATCGCATCAAAGCAAAGTCTCAACTCAACAACATGGTTTGCCTCATCAAATCATGGCAAAGTCCCATCTCAACATCATCCAATCTATACATATGAGCTTCAACATCCGCTACATATGCCTTAAGCAGCTTTCACCATTCAAGAGCCTTCTTCCATAGCTTTTGAATCCTCTTTCATCATCTTGTTCCAAATCAACTACTAGCTAACTTGGAAACAATCAAATCAATCATACATTCAAATAATCAATCATTCAAACAAGATCTATTAAGCAATTTAAGCAATATCAACTATAATGGCAATTTCGTAAATAAACGAGCAAAAGTCCAACATATGTGAAATCATGGTTTTTAGCATAGATCTATCAATTATAAAACATGGGATTTGTCTCTAATGCTTATTAAACAAACTTGCATAAGTAAACATCTTCAAAAACCATGGATCTAGACTTCGATCTAAGAAAAATGCATGAAATCTCTAACTTTAACACTCAAACAAGCCACCAATCCAATATACTCCCTTGGATCCGCGTGAGAGATAACTACCACTCACCAAATCACCCAAACACTACAAAAACTACACACTTCAGATCTGGACAGCGAAGATCAAGGTTTGATCCGGCAATATCTCGCTCCAATCGATGAATTCTAGCTCGAACGGATGAAGATCTTCAACTTTGGCACTTGGATCTTCGATCTCGATCTTCGATCTTGGATGGATGTTAGAATTAGATTGGAATGGAGAAAAGAAGATGAAGAAATGTTGTAGTCGAGTCTTCAAAATGGCAGCACTTCGTCGCTTCGAAATCTGGTGCCAAAAAGTGAGCCGAACCCCTCTATTTATAGGCTGGAACCTCCCTGAGTCGTCGCCCCATGAGTCGGTCCCGACTCATCATGAGTCGTCCACGACTCATCTCCTGCCGACTCACGACCTAGCACAGCCGACCCTGCGACTTAACTATACAACATATACTGCCGACTTAACACTAACCCAGATGCCGACTTAAATTCTACCGACTCAAAGACCTAACGACTCAACACAGCAAGAAGGTCACACGACTTAAGACACATACGACTTATCCCGGCCGACCTAAGCCTAATCCTTATCCCACGAGACACGACTCAACAACCCTGCCGACCTACGACTTAATACCAGAGCCGACCTAACTAATCAACGACTCAACACCAAGCTGACTAACGACTTACGACTCATCGTTAAGTCGTGCCTACCGACTCAGTTGCAAACGACCTAACAACACAGCCTTATGGCCGACCTATACCCCAGCCGACTCAACTGCACAGCCTTCCGACTCAAGCCAACGACTCAATACACCAAGGCACAAGGTCATACGACTCAAACCCAAACCGACTCAACACCTACCGACTCACGACTCAAGACCAGTGCCGACTCAACATAAGTCGGTCACGACCTAAAAGCCTCCGACCTAAGACACTGCCGCGTTTTCCCCAAGTCCTAAGTCGTACGACGACTCAACAATACACACTCACGACTCAACTATGATGCCGACTCACGACTCATCAGGCCCTACGACTCAAAACCCTGCCGACTCATTACCCACGACCTAAGCCTAAACCCCTTAAGTCGCTACACCCTTAACCCGTTAACTCCTTAACTCGGCAAACCCTATGAGTCGTAACTCGTTGACTCGGCCACACTTCTTATCTCGGCCCTCTATGAGTCGGTCATCCTATGAGTCGCCTAACTTCTTGAGTCGGTCCATCCTTATCTCGGCCAACACTTTAAACCGCTACCCCTCCTTGAGTCGGTCCCCTATGAGTCGGTCACGACTCATCACTTGTACCCGGGTTAACTTCTAAACGACTCAAGCTAGAAGCAACACAAACAACACTATCGACCTGCAAATTCTACGATTTATCGACTCGTAAAATACGGGTCGTTACACTTCGACTTCCCATCGCTGGAGAGTGGTGCACCATGGTACTGTTCCGTTTCAAATCCATGCACGCATTTCTAAAAGTCGTACGGCACTATTTCGCCATTTCGGACGGATGTTGCACCTTGCACCGTGGATGTTGCACCCTGTAGATATCGATTATTCGGACGGCCATAACTTCTGGCTCGTTTAGAGTCACGGGAGCCATAACCTGTCAAAACGGAGGCCTCTATGAGTTCTACGGCTTTGACAGCTTTCAGCCGTCAATGGATAGATTAATGCTTAAAAAGGGCAATCCGAATCTCAATCGGGTCTCGTAAGTTTTTTCCCCTTCGTTTTTTCGACACGTGGATTTTTACGGTAAAACGGGATTGCGGTGGCTGGTCTTCGATTTACCCTCGCTGGAGAGTGGTGCACCATGGTACTGTTTCGTTTCAAATCCATGCACACATTTCTAAAAGTCGTACGGCATTGTTTCGCCATTTCGGATGGATGTTGCACCTTGCACCGTGGATGTTGCACCCTGTAGATATCGATTATTCGGACGGCCTTAACTTCTGGCTCGTTTAGAGTTACGGGAGCCATAACCTGTCAAAACGAAGGACTCGATGATTTCTACGGCTTTGACAGCTTTAAGCCGTCAACGGATAGATTAATGCCCAAAAAGGACAACCCGAATCTCAGTCGGGTCTCGTAAGTTTTTTACCCTTCGTTTTTTCGACACGTGGATTTTTACGGTAAAACGGGATTACCGTGGCTGGTCTTCGATTTACCATCGCTGGAGAGTGGTTCACCATGGTACTGTTCCATTTCAAATCCATGCACGCATTTCTAAAAGTCGTACGGCACTGTTTCGCCATTTCGGACGGATGTTGCACCTTGCACTGTGGATGTTGCACCCTGTAGATATCGATTATTCGGACGGCCATAACTTCTGGCTCGTTTAGAGTTACACAAGCCAAAACCTGTCAAAACAAAGGCCTCGATGAGTTCTACGGCTTTGACAGCTTTCAGCCGTCAACGGATAGATTAATGCCCAAAAAGGACAACCCGAATCTCAATCGGGTCTCGTAAGTTTTCTATCCTTCGTTTTTTCGACACGAGGATTTTTACTGTAAAACGGGATTACCGTGGCCCGTCTTCGACTTCCCATCGCTGGAGAGTGGTGCACCATGGTACTGTTCTGTTTCAAATCCATGCACGCATTTCTAAAAGTCGTACGACACTGTTTCGCCATTTCGGACGGATGTTGCACCTTGCACCGTGGATGTTGCACCATGTAGATATCGATTATTCGGACGGCCATAACTTCTGGCTCGTTTAGAGTTACGGGAGCCATAACCTATAAAAGCAAAGGCCTCGATGAGTTCTACGGCTTTGACTGCTTTCAACCGTCAGCGGATAGATTAATGCCCAAAAAGGACAACCCGAATCTCAATCGGGTCTTGTAAGTTTTTTACCCTTCGTTTTTTAGACACGTGGATTTTTACGGTAAAACGGGATTACCGTGGCCCGTCTTCGACTTCCCATCGCTGGAGAGTGGTGCACCATGGTACTGTTCCGTTTCAAATCCATGCACGCATTTCTAAAAGTCGTACGGCACTATTTCGCCATTTCGGACGGATGTTGCACCTTGCACCGTGGATGTTGCACCCTGTAGATATCGATTATTCGGACGGCCTTAACTTCTGGCTCGTTTAGAGTTACGGGAGCCATAACCTGTCAAAACGAAGGCCTCGATGATTTCTACGGCTTTGACAGCTTTAAGCCGTCAACGGATAGATTAATGCCCAAAAAGGACAACCCGAATCTCAGTCGGGTCTCGTAAGTTTTTTACCCTTCGTTTTTTCGACACGTGGATTTTTACGGTAAAACGGGATTACGGTGGCTGGTCTTCGATTTACCATCGCTGGAGAGTGGGGCGCTATGGTACTATTCCGTTTCAAATCCATGCACGCATTTCTAAAAGTCGTACGACACTGTTTCGCCTTTTCGGACGGATGTTGCACCTTACACCGTGGATGTTGCACCCTATAAGTATCGATTATTCGGACGGCCATAACTTCTGGCTCGTTTAGAGTTACAAAAGCCATAACCTGTCAAAACGAAGGCCTCGATGAGTTCTACGGCTTTGACAGCTTTCAGCTGTCAACGGATGGATTAATGCCCAAAAAGGACAACCCGAATCACAATTGGGTCTCGTAAGTTTTTTATCCTTCGTTTTTTTGACACGTGGATTTTTACGGTAAAACGGGATTACTGTGGCCCGTCTTCGACTTCCCATTGCCGAAGAGTGGTGCACCATGGTACTGTTCCATTTCAAATCCATGCACGTATTTCTAAAAGTCGTACGACACTGTTTCGCCATTTCGAACGGATGTTGCACCTTGCACCGTGGATGTTGCACCCTGTAAATATCGATTATTCGGACGGTCATAACTTCTGGCTCGTTTAGAGATACGGGAGCCATAACCTGTCAAAATGAAGGACTCGATGAGTTCTATGGCTTTGACAGCTTTCAGCCGTCAATGGATAGATTAATGCCCAAAAAGGGCAACCCGAATCTCAATCGGGTCTCGTAAGTTTTTTACCTTCGTTTTTTCGACACGTGGATTTCTACGGTAAAACGGGATTGCTGTGGCTGGTCTTCGATTTACCCTCGCTGGAGAGTGGTGCACCATGGTACTGTTTCATTTCAAATCCATGCACACATTTCTAAAAGTCGTACGGCACTGTTTCGCCATTTCGGACGGATGTTGCACCTTGCACCGTGGATGTTGCACCCTGTAGATATCGATTATTCGGACGGCCTTAACTTCTGGCTCGTTTAGAGTTACGGGAGCCATAACCTGTCAAAACGAAGGCCTTGATGATTTCTACGGCTTTGACAGCTTTCAGCCGTCAACGGATAGATTAATGCCCAAAAAGGACAACCCGAATCTCGTTCGGGACTCGTAAGTTTTTTACCCTTCGTTTTTTCGACACGTGGATTTTTACGGTAAAACGGGATTACCGTGGCTGGTCTTCGATTTACCATCGCTGGAGAGTGGTGCACCATGGTACTGTTCCGTTTCAAATCCATGCACGCATTTCTAAAAGTCATACGGCACTGTTTCGCCATTTCGGACGGATGTTGCACCTTCCACCGTGGATGTTGCACCCTGTAGATATCGATTATTCGGACGGCCATAACTTCTGGCTCGTTTAGAGTTATGTTTGCACAAAAAATGGACAAACACCTCCAAGTCGTATTATTTTAGTTGAGTATGTGTGATTTTCAATGATTTTAGATGAGTATGTAAATATGAGAAAAGTAAGGGCTGAAATGTAAAAGACACGCAGATTTATAGTGGTTCGGCCAGAATGTGCCTACGTCCACTTTATATGTTATTATCTTTCTTCTTCCAGATTACAAGTACAATGCTTTGTATACAAGTGTATGAAAGTAGTTTGAAAGTTCCTTCCTTGCTTGAGCTCCCAAACTTGTCTACCATTGTTGTACCCCTGCCCCTCTATTTATAGAGTGAGGTAGGGGGCAGGGGTCTTGGAAGTATATAGCTGCTAGCGGGCCTGGGCTGGAGCAATCTGGCCTGGTGGCATTCTGGTTCGGCGAGCTTCATTCGGCTGTGCATGGAGCTTGGTTCGGAGGGGAGAGGAGCGGCATTGGCTGTGGAGAGTAGTGGTTGGTCCGGTATTGGTTTGGACCGGCATGGAGTAGAGTGGTGTGTGGGTGGTCCGGCTAAAGCGTGGTTCGGCGGAGTTCGTGAGAGGAGCATGGTTCGGCATGGTCTCATTCGGTAGTTGGGGATGTGTGGTTCGGCGGAGCTCGTCCGGATGCCCTTGTGCCGAATGGACATGGGTATATGGAGATGCCGAATGAGGTATAGCCGAATGAGCTATTGCCGAATGACACATAGGAGGGGTTTTGCCGAATGGAGGTTGCCATGCTCTATTTGCGAATGCCGAGTGAACTGTGGCCTTGCTGAATGAAGTGCAGGATGTGAACATGAGTGAGACTGACGCTCCTTGGTCTTGAGATCCTCTGGGTGAGAATTCGCCCAACATTTGCCCCCCAAAGTGGGGCACGTGCTTGCATGTGTCGCGCTTTGTTTCCTTGTTGTAGGGAGGCTTGTTTTTGTAATGCCATGGGTTGGATGTTCATATCATGTTGATGTCCTGCAAAGGAATTTACAGTTTCAGTATGATTTCAAATAACGACCGTTCATGATCGAAATATTCGAGATGAAGTGAACTGTGCCGTTCAGGACGAGAGAGTGAGCCCCGAAGGGGCTTGGCATCGTCGATGCCCGGTTTATGTTTGTGAAGATGGTTTATTGCCAGCTCAGAGCATGCCTAGGGATCGTTCGCAACCCCGTACATGTGTAAGTAGCTTAGCCATTTCATAATTATCAAATATCCATATGACCGCTGGGCTTAAGAATGCGTGTCAAAGTGTAAATTCCCACGATGGTAGGGTTAATAACCATTCAGAGCGTGCCTATGGACCATTCGAGGTCGCGTACACGTGTAAACGATTTAATCCACGTCGGTGAGGATTTTACGACTTATTCACCGTTATCATAATCTTATTTTATTAGTTATTCTGGAGTTCGGTACTTATCTGAGTGAAGCGCCTGCGTGCCCCCTGTTTCTGGTTTCTGCTGGTAGAGGTAGCTTCGTTCGGGTTCGAGTTGGCACAAGTTTCATTCGGTTGGAGGCTGGTCCGGTATGGATAGTTCCATTCGGCTTCCATTCGGTCCGGTATGTCGAATGCCTTGGTCCGGTCCTGAGCTCGCCTATATATAGAGGCCGCACCCCCCTCGTTTTTCATTACCGAACGAGTAGAGCCGAACCATATTGTGCTGCCGAACCAAAGTCTTCGCCGAACCAGCTTATACCGAACCAGGTATGTATACTTTCTGCCGAATGAACCTTTGCCACCGGATGGCCCTGTTTGCCGAATGTGTACGGAGTGTATTGAATAGCCGAATGAGGTATGCCGAATGACATGTATGCCGAATGACATGTATGCCGAATGAGCATTGGAGTTTGGTGCCGAATGAACTCGTCTTGCACCGCCGAATGAGACTTCATACTTGAACCTTGAGCGGAATCTTATGCTTTTATATGCTTTCTTTAGATACTTGCTTGTTTATCTTTCTATACTTCTTGCTCTAACACCGTGTTTTTCTTGTGCTGCAGAAAATGTCTCGCAAAGCGGAAACACGATCAGACAGAAAGAAGTCTAGAGGCACAAGAGAGCCCTCCTCTTCCTTGCCCCCAGTCCAATCAGGATCCGAGCAACATCGACCCATTCCAAGGTCTCTAGTGGATGGATATGGTCCACAGGAACTTTTGATCTCCCCCCCTGATTGCTTTCCTAGCTCCTTAAAGGAGGAGCAACTTGACGTCATATCCCGTTCCTTTGGGATAGATAGGGCTCTTATGCTGCTGCCAGGAGATGGGGTGATGCCATATAATCCTCCCGAGGGCTACTTCGCTTTTAGCAGATACCATTGCATGTGTGGGGCCATTCCTCCTATCAACGCTTGGATAGTAAGCTTCACCGCATATTTGAAGGTGGCTCCCTTCCAGCTTCAGCCTAACTCATATGCTATCCTGGTGAGCCTCTTTGTCATCTTCCAGAGGAGGTACGGGCGTCCTCCTTCTAACCGGGAAATCCGATACTTGTACAACCTGAGAGGCTATAAGAAGGGGTCTCCGTATATTAGTCTGGAGGCGGCCGTACCCTTCAAACCAGTTCTGGACTTGTATTCCAAGTTCACCATGTTCAAGAAGGAGTGGTTCTTCGTCAAGGACGATGCTGTTTCTTTCCGCCTTTTCACTTCCGGCTGTAAGATTGATTTCATTTATATTTTTCATGTGTTTTGACTGTAGTGTTTTTTCTGACATGCTTCTATTTCTGGCTAGCGACAGGTGGTATTGCAGTCGTGGAGGACGATTCCTTAGTGCGAATGGCTGCTGAACTAAAGGCTATTCCGGCACGGGACCGGTCGGCCTCTTTCTTGATCAGGAACGCAACCCTCTTGGAGTATAATTTGATCTTACCGCACCAGTCCGTGGTTAAGCAAAGAGACACGGCTGAGGAGAAGGCTGCTAAAGCCAAGGAGGGGGATAAGGTAAAGAGCGGTAAGAGGGAGCTTTTCGCAGAGCGTCCCGTGGTCGGGGGGAAGAAACTGAGGAAGTCCGATGGCCCTTCTCCAAGTACTTGCCCGATTGTCCCGGAGGAGGAAGGTGTAGAAGAGGAGGAAGGAGGCGAAGTTGGAGAAGGGTCGGAGGGTGGAGGAGATGGCGAAGGTCAAGGTGGTAGTGGTGTTGCTGCTCTAACCTCTGAACAAGACCTCGAACTGGATGAGGCTCTCCGTCGGGCCTTCGGGGAGTCGGAGGGAGAGTCGGAAACGGAGAAGGGAACGGAGAAGGCAAAGGAAACCGGCAAAGCTGTGGCTGGCACTGACCCATCCTCTAAGGGTTCCTCAGCTAGGGTGATTCCGGCGATGCAAGGTGAACTTTTGTCTTCTGCCGATTCTATTTTCGATAAGGACTTAGAAATTTTTTACGGTTCACTTCCGTCCTGGAATGAGATCCAGGACTTATTGCAGTATCCCACTCCTCCGCCGGGTTTGTATAACAGATGTGTCTCCTCACTTTTCTTTCTTTTTAACTTAGCACATTTTTTGAATTGCGGATTATTGTATGTTCGTAACACTTGTTCTTTATTCCAGGGGCAGGCCAGGCGGGTAAAACGTCGGATGTTCGACACCGCCTTGAACAATTTAAGTCGAGGAGAGCTTCCGCGAAACCTTCTACTGATCGCACTGGGGACGTAGTCAAGTACCGCCCTCTTCTTGGGGTCATCGAAGAGGGCATTCAGAAAAGGAAGCGGAGCCGTTCCTTATTTGAGTCTTCTTCTGCTTCGCAGCTTCCTACTCTGTCTCCCCCTACTCAGCCTCCTCGTGATACTACGGAGGAGAGCACGGAGCCCTGCCCCCCTCCTCCTCCTTCCAAGAGTTCTACTGTCATTCATATAAGGCGTCCCGATGTGCCTCGCCCCGTGCCTCGTGACCCTTTTGCCGGCCATCCTGATTTAGACCCAAGTTTTCGGGACATTTCATTCGATGAGACCACGGGCGAGCACCTACTTCCCCGCAACCCCATGGTAAGAGTGCTGGACGAGGCCAAATCTTTAGATCTTGATTTACTTACTACACGGGTAGTCACCATGGGGGATGAGGCCAAGGCTAATATCGACCGGGTGGCCGCAGAGACCAAGAAGTTAATGGAGCATCATGCTAAGTTGGTCAAGGCCGGGGAAGAGATCGGGAGTGCTAACATTCGGTTGAGGTTAAAGGTTGCCGATCAGGCCAAGCAACTCGCCGACCAAGCCATCCAGATTTCCCAGCATGAGGAAGCCTCCAAGCGTCTGAAAGAGACCATGGAGAAGGCCAGTAGGGCGGAATTACGGAAGATGGAGGTCGCTTGCAGGGAACGGATTAACATAGCTATCGCAACGGTGGATGAGGTTCGAAATGCGGATCTCGAGCGGGTAGAGGAGTTGTCAGGGAGGCTCGAGGCTGCGGAGATGGCTCAGGCCGAGTTGAAGGAGGAGATGGAGGAGATGAGGAGGTCCCTCAAGTTGAAGGAAGAGGAAATGAGGAGGTCACTCCAGGCTGACTGCTTGAGATACCAATCAGAGAGGGACATCGCCATCACCAAGTTGCAAGCTTCCGAGGCCCGGGTGAGGGAGTTTGAGGAAAACGAGGGGATGATGGATGAGATGTTGCAGGATATGTACTTCCACACTTGGAAGGAGGGCGGCTTGTCTTGGATGGACGATTACCCTCGGGTCATGGCCAAGGTGTATCTCCAGGCTTTAGAGGAGGCCAGGGTGAATGCGGGTAAGGAAGGCGGAGAGGCTTTCAACTTGAGTGCGGTTACTGCTCAGTTCTCAAAGGAGGAGCAAGCGGCGGTGAAGGAGGGGATGCGGCTACTCGCTGCAGAGGAAGCGGGCGTGCAGTTGGATGATGAGGATCAAGCGGCGGATGCTGGTGAGTTATTCTTTTCCCTTTCTTTTCTTTTCGTGTTTTCATAACTTGATCGTTCGTTTAATGAATTCCTCTTCTGATCTGGACAGGTGGGACTTCAGATCCACATGCTGGGGGCTCCGATCCTGCGGCTAAGTAGGCTGGGGGAGTTGGTGATGGAGTGTGGATGCATCTGCCATCTTTTTGTTTCTTTTTTATCACTGTTCATGTTAGTCTTTGATATGCAACTGTAATAAAATTATTTGCAAAGAATAACTTCGTGTGATCTTATAATATAAGCTGATTTTGTCATGTTCAAATGTTGTTGCTATCTTTATGTGCTGTGTGAGAAGTGTAATTATGTATATGCCTGTGATTCCACTTGTGTTTGATGTTAAGTTTTTGCTTGAAATATAATTTCACGTTTTGCAATGTCAGTGTATGAATAAGTTATAGTTACGCATTTATGTACAAGAGAAGAGAGTACCGCCCTTTATGTTTTATTCGCAGGCGGTAGCTTTGAGTGTCTTGTGTAACTGTTCACGGGTATAGCAGAGCGCCCTGCTACCCAGCATGCAGGCTTAGAGCCTCATGAGTGAATGCTTCCTATTTGGTTTCCTGTACTTTAGAGTTTGTTATACAGGATAGGAGAAAAATATTTAAATGAAATGGAAATATAGTAAAAGTAAAACTTCCAGTCACGGAAGGCCGTCGATGTGCTTAAGTTCGTGGCAAACGGGTTTTGTAGTCACTTTCCCTAGCTGTGGGTCTTGGAGACATTTGTCACCCATCTTACGCCTCCGCGGGGAGTTTTCTTTTTTACCACAGCCGCACTTAAGACACATCGGAGCCGAGATCGCGCACGGTAACTACCCGAACCATTATGGTCCGTAATCGTGGGTATTATTCGATTTACCGTGGCCGGCTAGCGTGGGTGCCGTTGGCCGTGAACTACCCCTGGCTGGCCACACCTTATGTTGGGGCTTAAAGTAGGTTCACAGTTACCGGCGAGCCGAACGCCGTAATGAGCTGCCATCGGCTATAGTCGGCCTTTATGATGACTTATAATCGGCTCATTACAGTTGGCTTTGAGGGCAGGCGCACAATGAGTTAACCCGCAGCAGAGGGATGCTGGAGCAAAAGTGTCTCATTGGCGAGTGCATAGAATCGTAGCGTACCTGTTAGGCCTAGTCCAGATGAGGCCGCGGTGCATCTTGAGTGGAGATGCCATAGGATTTTGTTCAACAGAAAGGGATAAAGCTTAACAAGCAGCCAAGATATGAAGGCACAAGGTAACAAGAGATAAGATTTTTAAAGTGGTTCGGCACGATAATGCCTACGTCCACCGTGTTAATACGCTTCATATGGGCGGTACGTGTTAAGCAAAGTATCGGCGGAGGTGTCGGATGTTCCAAGCCCTCTGGAACACCACTCCGTCCACTGTTGACAAAATATAAGCTCCGTTGTTGTGAAGATCTTGATGAATTTCATATGGTCCGTCTACTGGTGCTTTCATGGTTAGGTAGCATGACAGGCTCAGCTATATCCGACCCCTGCCTGGCACCTCCCCCGTTGGGTTTGGTTCCAAGTGTTTCCTCAGGTCGGAATTCGGGCTGAGTCCGGGCTCGGCTCCTACCATGACCATTTCTTTATTAACCTCTTCGAAGAAGAAAGGTCATTGTTGTCTCACAGATCCTCCAGATTGGGACTCGGTCCATGATTCGGTGTTGCGGGAGGATCCGCATGAGGATAAGATCTCCCTCTTGTAAGCTGCGATGCTTGATTTTGGAGTTGCATTGTGCTGCCACTTTTTGCTTGTGGGCTTCTGCTTTTAAGTGTTGCATCGTTTCTCCTCTCCTCAATCAGATCCAAAGACATGAGGAGGAGTTCTTCGTTTTCTTCTGGGTTGCAGTGGGTCCCATGGTGAGATGGCGCTACAGTTTCAACTGGGGGCATGGCCTCCAATCTGTATGCCAAAGAGAAAGGAGTATGCCCCGTTGATGTTCTATGAGAGGTGCGGCAGGCCCAGGGTGCCGTAGGAAGTTCGTCCACCCAAGCGCCTTTTGACTTTTCAAGCTTCTTCTTGGTTAGGGTTTTGAGAATTCTGTTGACAGCTTTGACTTGTCCGTTTGCCTGAGGATAAGCTACAGATGAGAAGCTTTTGTGAATTATGTGCTCTTGGCATCGGTTGGTAAACTCTTTGTTGTCAAACTGGAGTCCGTTGTTTGATATGATCTTGAGTGGGACTCCGTACCTGCATAGAATATTTTTTGATCAAGAAGTTGATAATTTATGTAAGAAGTTGATAATTTATGCCAAAGATATTTTATTTTAAAGGGTCCGCTTCCACCCATTTGGTGAAATGATTAAAAACATCCTTCTAGCCATCCAGGACAAAGTTTAAAGCAAGGGAGGGGGGCAAGAGTCAAATCTCTGTCCTGGTTGATATAAACGCTTTCCTCCCTTCTTGCCCCCAGCGTTATCTCTAGAGTCATTTCTTCAAACGTCCTTTGTTGCAGCGGGAGTGTCGCCATGGGTAGTCTTAGCCTGTTGTCCTGACTGTCTTTTAGCGGTAGCGTTTTCAAGCCTCATATACTTCCCAGCTTCATGGAAGAAGTCAGGTAACGTAGCTGGTTTATCTTTTGTTAACCTCCTAGCAAACTTGGTATCCGGATGCACGCCACTACAAAGGGCCGTTAGGATAAGTTTCTCATTGGCATCTTGAACTGTTGCTGCTGTGGCGTTGAACCGTGTTAGATATTGTTGCAGCGTCTCTCCGGATTTCTGTTTGATATTGGATAGAGAATAAGCATCCTTGGGTTGTTCCACATGGATGAGGAACTGGCTAATAAACCTTTCTTTCAACATCTCCCATGAGCTGATGGATCCTCGGGGTAGATGGCAGAACCAGGAGGTAGCTAGATCTGCTAGGAATAGCGGAAAGCATTTACATAATACTCCTTCTGTTGCTCCACTCATGAGCATATGCTGGGTGTATCTCTGTAAGTGTACGATGGGGTCGGAAGTTCCTTTGTAAGGTTCCATGGTTGGCATTTTCCATTCCCGGGGGGCGATGGTAGTTTCGATATTTCGGGTAAAGGGGCTGGTGACCCTAGCGCCTATCCCCCGGTCCCTTTGCTCTCGTTGGACACACTCTCTGAATAATCGTGCCATTCGTTCGTCAGAACTTGGAGCGGACAAAAATGAGCTTAGTTCTTCCCTGCGGGATCTATCTCGTCCAGATGACCTGTAGGGATGGTACAATCTATCACTTCTTGCATTATCCAGTGGTTGTCTCTGGCTGCTCGGATGCATGCTAGGACCAGCTACAGTTGCCCCCTGCCTTGATCTTACCCGGTGGGGTTCTGCTTCGAGCATTTCCATGGGGCCAACTTCGGGCTGGGTTCCAGCTTGGCTCCGTTCAGCGGGGTTTCTATGATTCCTGTCGATAGTTTCTTCGAAGAAGGAATACCTTTGCTGTCTCCGAGATCCTCCAGATTGAGACTCATCCCATGATTCAGTGTTGCGGTTGGATTCTTCAGCATCCCTTAAGCGTGACATAAGTTGGTCCACTAAAGCTTCTTGTTGGGATGTGAAGCGGTTGGTTACTTCAGCCACAACTCTGTCTAGATCTGCCCTAGTTATTGGTTGTTCGGTGGCAGGAGCTATCAGATTTGCCTGGTATCCATCTGGTGCTGCTGTTGAAATTGGATGATCCTCTTGATCTGGGGCTACTGGATCCGGAAGACTGCTAGTTGCGATGTTCTTTCCTTTGTTAACATCCTTCCGTTGCTTGGAAGGCATGATTTCTAAGCGACGAACGTCGTTATGAGGAAGAAGGTTGAGTGGGAGAAGCTGAAGCTTCGAGTTCAACTCTCAGTGAAAGCACCAAAAATGTTTGCACAAAAAATGGACAAACACCTCCAAGTCGTATTATTTTAGTTGAGTATGTGTGATTTTCAATGATTTTAGATGAGTATGTAAATATGAGAAAAGTAAGGGCTGAAATGTAAAAGACACGCAGATTTATAGTGGTTCGGCCAGAATGTGCCTACGTCCACTTTATATGTTATTATCTTTCTTCTTCCAGATTACAAGTACAATGCTTTGTATACAAGTGTATGAAAGTAGTTTGAAAGTTCCTTCCTTGCTTGAGCTCCCAAACTTGTCTACCATTGTTGTACCCCTGCCCCTCTATTTATAGAGTGAGGTAGGGGGCAGGGGTCTTGGAAGTATATAGCTGCTAGCGGGCCTGGGCTGGAGCAATCTGGCCTGGTGGCATTCTGGTTCGGCGAGCTTCATTCGGCTGTGCATGGAGCTTGGTTCGGAGGGGAGAGGAGCGGCATTGGCTGTGGAGAGTAGTGGTTGGTCCGGTGTTGGTTTGGACCGGCATGGAGTAGAGTGGTGTGTGGGTGGTCCGGCTAAAGCGTGGTTCGGCGGAGTTCGTGAGAGGAGCATGGTTCGGCATGGTCTCATTCGGTAGTTGGGGATGTGTGGTTCGGCGGAGCTCGTCCGGATGCCCTTGTGCCGAATGGACATGGGTATATGGAGATGCCGAATGAGGTATAGCCGAATGAGCTATTGCCGAATGACACATAGGAGGGGTTTTGCCGAATGGAGGTTGCCATGCTCTATTTGCGAATGCCGAGTGAACTGTGGCCTTGCTGAATGAAGTGCAGGATGTGAACATGAGTGAGACTGACGCTCCTTGGTCTTGAGATCCTCTGGGTGAGAATTCGCCCAACAAGTTACACAAGCCATAACCTGTCAAAACAAAGGCCTCGATGAGTTCTATGGCTTTGACAGCTTTCAGCCGTCAACGGATAGATTAATGCCCAAAAAGGACAACCCGAATCTCAATCGGGTCTCGTAAGTTTTTTATCCTTCCTTTTTTCGACACGTGGATTTTTACTGTAAAACGGGATTACCGTGGCCCGTCTTCGACTTCCCATCGCTGGAGAGTGGTGCACCACGGTACTGTTCCGTTTCAAATCCATGCACGCATTTCTAAAAGTCGTACGACACTGTTTCGCCATTTCGGACGGATGTTGCACCTTGCACCGTGGATGTTGCACCCTGTAGATATCGATTATTCGGACGTCCATAACTTCTGGCTCGTTTAGAGTTACGGGAGCCATAACCTGTAAAAGTGAAGGCCTCGATGAGTTCTACGGCTTTGACTGCTTTCAGCCATCAACGGATAGATTAATGCCCAAAAAGGACAACCCGAATCTCAATCGGGTCTTGTAAGTTTTTTATCCTTCGTTTTTTAGGCACATGGATTTTTATGGTAAAACGGGATTACCATGGCCCGTCTTCGACTTCCCATCGCTGGAGAGTGGTGCACCATGGTACTGTTCCGTTTCAAATCCATGCACGCATTTCTAAAAGTCGTACGGCACTATTTCGCCATTTCGGACGGATGTTGCAACTTGCACCGTGGATGTTGCACCCTGTAGATATCGATTATTCTGACGGTCATAACATCTGGCTCGTTAAGAGTTACGAAAGCCATAACCAGTCAAAACGAATGCCTCGATGAGTTTTGTGGCATTGACAGCTTTCAGCCGTCAACGGATAGATTAATGCCCAAAAAGGGCAACCCGAATCTCAATCGGGTCTCGTAAGTTTTTTGCCCTTCGTTTTTTAGACACGTGGATTTTTACGGTAAAACGGGATTACGGTGGCTGGTCTTCGATTTACCATCGCTGGAGAGTGGTGCACTATGGTACTGTTCCGTTTCAAATCCATGCACGCATTTCTAAAAGTCGTACGACACTGTTTCGCCATTCCGGACGGATGTTGCACCTTGCACCGTGGATGTTGCACCCTATAGATATTGATTATTCGGACGGCCATAACTTCTAGCTTGTTAAGAGTTATACGGCTTTGACAGCTTTCAACCGTCAACGGATAGATTAATGCCCAAAAAGGACAACCCGAATCTCAATCGGGTCTCGTAAGTTTTTACCCTTCGTTTTTTCGACACGTGGATTTTTACGGTAAAACGGGATTACCGTGGCCCATCTTCGACTTCCCATCGCTGTAGAGTGATGCACCATGGTACTGTTCCATTTCAAATCCATGCACGCATTTCTAAAAGTCGTACGGCAGTGTTTCTCCATTTCGGACGGATGTTGCACCTTGCACCGTGGATGTTGCACACTGTAGATATCGATTATTCGGACGGCCATAACTTCTGGCTCGTTTAGAGTTACGGGAGCCATAACCTGTCAAAACGAAGGCCTCGATGAGTTCTACGGCTTTGATAGCTTTCAGCCGTCAACGGATACATTAATGCCCAAAAAAGACAACCCGAATCTCAATAGGGTCTCGTAAGTTTTTTACCCTTCGTTTTTTCGACACGTGGCTTTTTACGGTAAAACGGGATTACCGTGGCCCATCTTCGACTTCCCATCGCTGAATAGTGGTGCACCATGGTACTGTTCCGTTTCAAGTCCATGCACGCATTTCTAAAAGTCGTACGGCACTGTTTCGCTATTTCGGATGGATGTTGCACCTTGCACCGTGGATGTTGCACCCTGTAGATATCGATTATTCGGACGGCCATAACTTCTGGCTCGTAAAGAGTTACGGGAGCTATAACCTATCGAAACGAAGGCCTCGATGAGTTCTATGGCTTTGATAGCTTTCAGCCGTCAACGGATAGATTAATGCCCAAAAAGGACAACACGAATCTCAATCGGGTCTCGCAAGTTTTTTAACCCTTGTTTTTTTGACACGTGGATTTTTACGGTAAAACGGGATTACGGTGGCTGGTCTTCGATTTACCATCGCTGGAGAGTGGTGCACCATGGTACTATTCTGTTTCAATTCCATGCACGCATTTCTAATAGTCGTACGGCACTGTTTCGCCATTTCAGACGGATGTTGCACCTTGCACCGCGGATGTTGCACCCTGTAGATATCGATTATTCGGACGGCCATAACTTCTGGCTCGTTTAGAGTTACGGGAGCCATAACCTGTCAAAACGAAGGCCTCGAGGAGTTCTACGGCTTTGACAGCTTTCAGCCATCAACGGATATATTAATGCTCAAAAAGGACAACCCGAATATCAATCGGGCCTCGAAAGTTTTTTACCCTTCGTTTTTTCGACACGTGGCTTTTTACGGTAAAATGGGATTACCGTGGCCCATCTTCGACTTCCCATCGCTGAAGAGTGGTGCACCATGGTACTGTTCCGTTTCAAGTCCATGCACGCATTTCTAAAAGTCGTACGGCACTGTTTCGCCATTTCGGACGGATGTTGCACCTTGCACCGTGGATGTTGCACCCTGTAGATATCGATTATTCGGACGGCCATAACTTCTGGCTCGTTTAGAGTTACGAGAGCCATAACCTGTCAAAACGAAGGGCTCGATGTGTTCTACGGCTTTGACGGCTTTTAGCCGTCAACGAATAGACAAATGCCCAAAAAGGACAACCCGAATCTCAATCGGGTCTCGTATGTTTTTTACCCTTCGTTTTTTCGACACGTGGATTTTTACGGTAAAATGGAGAGTGGTGCACCATGGTACTATTCCATTTCAAATCCATGCACGCATTTCTAAAAGTCGTACGACACTGTTTCGCCATGTCGGACGGATGTTGCACCTTGCACCGTGGATGTTGCAACCTGTAGATATCGATTATTCGGACAGCCATAACTTCTGGCTCGTTAAGAGTTACAGGAGCCATAACCTGTCAAAACGAAGACCTCGATGATTTCTACGGTTTTGACAGCTTTCAGCCGTCAACGGATAGATTAATGCCCAAAAAGGACAATCCGAATCTCAATCGGGTCTCGTAAGTTTTTTACCCTTCGTTTTTTCGACACGTGGATTTTTACGGTAAAACGGGATTACGGTGGCTGGTCTTCGATTTACCATCGCGGGAGAGTGGTGCACCATGGTACTGTTCTGTTCCAAATCAATGCACGCATTTCTCAAAGTCGTACGGCACTGTTTCGCCATGCCGGACGGATGTTGCACCTTGCACCGTGGATGTTGCACCCTGTAGATATCGATTATTCGGACGGCCATAACTTCTGGCTCGTTTAGAGTTACGGGAGCCATAACCTGTAAAAGCGAAGGCCTCGATGAGTTCTACGGTTTTGACAGCTTTCAGCCGTCAACGGATAGATTAATGCCCAAAAAGGACAACCCGAATCTCAATCGGGTCTCGTAAGTTTTTTACCCTTCGTTTTTTCGACACGTGGATTTTTACGGTAAAACGGGATTACGGTGGCTGGTCTTCGATTTACCATCGCGGGAGAGTGGTGCACAATGGTACTGTTCTGTTCCAAATCAATGCACGCATTTCTCAAAGTCGTACGGCACTGTTTCGCCATTTCGGACGGATGTTGCATCTTGCACCGTGGATGTTGCACCCTGTAGATATCGATTATTCGGACGGGCATATCTTCCGGCTCGTTTAGAGTTACGGGAGCCATAACCTGTCAAAACGAAGGCCTCGAGGAGTTCTACGGCTTTGACAGCTTTCAGCCATCAACGGATATATTAATGCCCAAAAAGGACAACCCGAATATCAATCGGGTCTCGTAAGTTTTTTACCCTTCGTTTTTTCGACACGTGGATTTTTACGGCAAAACGGGATTACAGTGGCCTGTCTTCGACTTACCATCGCTGGAGAGTGGTGCACCATGGTAATGTTCCGTTTCAAATCCATGCACGAATTTCTAAAAGTCGTACGCACTGTTTCCCCATTTCGGACGGATGTTGCACCTTGCACCGTGGATGTTGCACCCTGTGGATATCGATTATTCGGACGGCTATAACTTTTGGCTTGTTTAGAGTTACGGGAGCCATAACCTGTCAAAATGAAGGCCTCGATGAGTTCTACGGCTTTGACAGCTTTCAGCCGTTAACGGATAGACTAATGCCCAAAAAGGACAATCCGAATCTCAATCGGGTCTCGTAAGTTTTTTACCCT
The DNA here is from genome assembly GCA_030765085.1 of Allium cepa. Classification (NCBI taxonomy): domain Eukaryota; kingdom Viridiplantae; phylum Streptophyta; class Magnoliopsida; order Asparagales; family Amaryllidaceae; genus Allium; species Allium cepa. The sequence continues at coordinate 28,972,413 of CM060934.1, read as the reverse complement.
TCGTTTTTTCGACACGTGGATTTTTACGGTAAAACGGGATTACGGTGCCCCGTATTCGACTTCCCATCGCTGAAGAGTGGTGCACCATGGTACTGTTCTGTTTCTAATCCATGCACGCATTCCTAAAGGTCGTACGACACTGTGTCGCCATTTCGGACGGATGTTGCACCTTGCACCGTGGATGTTGCACCCTGTAGTTATCAATTATTCGGACGGCCATAACTTCTGGCTCGTTTAAAGTTACGGGAGCCATAACCTGTCAAAACGAAGACCTCGATGAGTTCTATGGCTTTGAAAGCTTTCATTCGTCAACGGATAGATTATTGCCCAAAAAGGACAACCCGAATCTCAATCGGGTCTCGTAAGTTTTTTACCCTTCATTTTTCGACACGTGGATTTTTACGGTAAAACGGGATTACGGAGGCCCGTCTTTGAGTTACCATCGCTGGAGAGTGGTGCACCATGGTACTGTTCTGTTTCTAATCCATGCACGCATTCCTAAAGGTCGTACGCCACTGTTTCGCCATTTTGGACGGATGTTGCACCTTGCACCGTGGATGTTGCACCCTGTAGATATCGATTATTCGGACGGCCATAACTTCTGGCTCGTTCAGAGTTACGGGGGCCATAACCTGTCAAAACAAAGGTCTCGATGAGTTCTACGGCTTTGACAGCTTTCAGCCGTCAACGGATAGATTAATGCCCAAAAAGGACAACCCGAATCTCAATCGGGTCTCGTAAGTTTTTTACCCTTCGTTTTTTCGACACGTGGATTTTTACGCTAAAACGGGATTACCGTGGCCCGTCTTCGACTTCCCATCGCTGGAGAATGGAGCACCATGGTAATGTTCCGTTTCATATCCATGCACGCATTTCTAAAGGTCGTACGGCACTGTTTCCCCATTTCGGACGGATGTTGCACCTTGCACCGTGGATGTTGCACCCTGTAGATATCGATTATTCGGACGGGCATAACTTCTGGCTCGTTTAGAGTTACGCGAGCCATAACCTGTCAAAACGAAGGCCTCGATGAGTTCTACGTCTTTGACAGATTTCAGCCGTCAACGGATATATTAATGCCCAAAAAGGACACCCCGAATCTAAATCGGGTCTCGTAAGTTTTTTACCCTACATTTTTTCGACACGTGGATTTTTACGGCAAAACGGGATTACCGTGGCTGGTCTTCGATTTACCATCGCTGGAGAGTGGTGCACCATGGTACTGTTCCGTTTCAAATCCATGCATGCATTTCTAAAAGTCGTATGGCATTGTTTCGCCATTTCGGACGGATGTTGCACCTTGCACCGTGGATGTTGCACCTGTAGATATCGATTATTCGGACGGCCATAACTTCAGGATCGCTTAGAGTTACGGGAGCCATAACCTGTCAAAATGAAGGCCTCGATGAGTTCTACGGTTTTGACGGATTTCAGCCGTCAACGGATAGATTAATACCCAAAAAGGACAACCCGAATCTCAATCGGGTCTCTTAAGTTTTTTACCCTTCGTTTTTTCGACACGTGGATTTTTACGGTAAAACGGGATTACCGTGGACCGTCTTCGACTTCCCATCGCTGGAGAGTGGTGCAACATGGTACTGTTCCATTTCAATTCCATGCACGCATTTCTAAAAGTCGTACGACACTGTTTCGCCATTTCGGACGGATGTTGCACCTTGCATCGTGGATGTTGCACCCTGTAGATATCGATTATTCGGACGGCCATAACTTCTGGCTCGTTTAGAGTTACGGGAGCCATAACCTGTCAAAAGGAAGGCCTCGATGAGTTCAACGGCTTTGATAGCTTTCAGCCGTCAATGGACAGATTAATTCCCAAAAAGGACAACCCGAATCTCAATCGGGTCTCGTAAGTTTTTTACCCTTCGTTTTTTCGACACGTGGATTTTTACGGTAAAACGGGATTGCGGTGGTTGTTCTTCGATTTACCATCGCTGGAGAGTGGTTCGCCATGGTACTTTTTCGTTTCAAATCCATGCACGCATTTCTAAAAGTCGTACGGCACTGTTTCGCCATTTCGGACGGATGTTGCACCTTGCATCGTGGATGTTGCACCCTATAGATATCGATTAATCCGACGGCCATAACTTCTGACTCGTTTAGAGTTACGGGGGCCATAACCTGTCAAAACGAAGGCCTCGATGATTTCTACGGCTTTGAAAGCTTTCTGCCGTCAACGGATAGATTAATGCCCAAAAAGGACAACCCGAATCTCAGTCGGGTCTCGTAAGTTTTTTACCCTTCGTTTTTTCGACACGTGGATTTTTACGGTAAAACGGGATTACGGTGGCTGATCTTCGATTTACCATCGCTGAAGAGTGGTGCACCATGGTACTGTTCCGTTTCAAATCCCGGCACGCATTTCTAAAAGTCGTACGGCACTGTTTTGCTATTTCGGACGGATGTTGCACCTTGCACCGTGGACGTTGCACCCTGTAGATATCGATTATTCGGACGGCCATAACTTCTGGCTCGTTTAGAGTTACGGGAGCCATAACCTGTCAAAACGAAGGCCTCGATGAGTTCTACGGCTTTGACAGCTTTCAGCGATCAACGGATAGATTAATGCCCAAAAAGGACAACCCGAATATCAATCGGGTCTCGTAAGTTTTTTACCCTTCGTTTTTTCGACACGTGGATTTTTACGGTAAAACGGGATTACCGTGGCCCGTCTTCGACTTCCCAATGCTTGAGAGTGGTGCACCATGGTACTGTTCCGGTTCAAATCCATGCACGCATTTCTAAAAGTCATACGGCACTGTTTCGCCATTTCGGACGGATGTTGCACCTTGCACCGTGGATGTTGCACCCTGTAGATATCGATTATTCGGACGGCCATAACTTCTGGCTCGTTTAGAGTCACAAAAGGCATAACCTGTCAAAACGAAGGCCTCGATGAGTTCTATGGCTTTGACAGCTTTCAGCCGTCAACGCACAGATTAATGCCCAAAAAGGACAACCCGAATCTCAATCGGGTCTCGTAAGTTTTTTACCCTTCGTTTTTTCGACACGTGGATTTTTACGGTAAAATGGGATTACCGTGGCCCATCTTCGACATCCCATCGCTGGAGAGTGGTGCACCATGGTACTGTTCCGTTTCAAATCCATGCACGCATTTCTAAAAGTCGTACGACACTGTTTCGCCATTTCGGACGGATGTTGCACCTTGCACCGTGGATGTTGCACCCTGTAGAAATTGATTATTCGGACGGCCATAACTTCTGGCTCGTTAAGATTTACGGGAGCCATAACCTGTCAAAATGAAGGCCTCGATGAGTTCTACGGCTTTGACATCTTTCAGCCATCAACGGATGGATTAATTCCCAAAAAGGGCAACCCGAATCTCAATCGGGTCTCGTAAGTTTTTTACCCTTCGTTTTTTAGACACATGGATTTTTACGGTAAAACGGGATTACGGTGGCTGGTCTTCGATTTACCGTCGCTGGAGAGTGGTGCACCATGGTACTGTTCCGTTTCAAATCCATGCACGCATTTCTAAAAGTCGTACGGCACGGTTTCGCCATTTCGGACGGATGTTGCACCTTGCACCGTGGAAGTTGCACCCTGCAGATATCGATTATTCGGACGGCCATAACTTCTGGCTCGTTTAGAGTTACGGGAGCCATAACCTGTCAAAACGAAGGCCTCGATGAGTTTTACGGATTTGACGGCTTTCAGCCATCAACGGATAGATTAATACCCAAAAAGGACGACCCGAATCTCAATCGGGTCTCGTAAGTTTTTTACCCTTCGTTTTTTCGACACGTGGATTTTTACGGTAAAACGGGATTACCGTGGCCCGTCTTCGACTTCCCATCGCTGGAGAGTGCTGCACCATGGTACTGTTCTGTTTCAAATCCATGCACGCATTTCTAAAAGTCGTATGGCACTGTTTCGCCATTTCAGACGGATGTTGCACCTTGCACCGTGGACGTTGCACCCTGTAGATATCGATTATTCGGACGGCCATAACTTCTGGCTCGTTAAGAGTTACGGGATCCATAACCTGTCAAAACGAAGGCCTCGATGAGTTTTACGGCTTTGACAACTTTCAGCCGTCAACGGATAGATTAATGCCCAAAAAGGGCAACCCGATTCTCAATCGGGTCTCGTTAGTTTTTTACCCTTCGTTTTTTAGACTCGTGGATTTTTACGGTAAAGCGGGATTGCTGTGGCTGGTCTTCGATTTACCATCGCTGGAGAGTGGTGCACCATGGTACTGTTCCGTTTCTAATCCATGCACGCATTTCTAAAAGTCGTACGCCACTGTTTCGCCATTTCGGACGGATGTTGCACCTTGCACCGTGGATGTTGCACCCTGTAGATATCGATTATTCGGACGGCCATAACTTCTGGCTCATTTAGAGTTAGAAAAGCCATAACCTGTCAAAACGAAGGCCTCGATGAGTTCTACGGCTTTGACTGCTTTCAGCCGTCAACGGATAGATTAATGCCCAAAAAGGGCAACTCGAATCTCAATCGGGTCTCGTAAGTTTTTTATCCTTCGTTTTTTCGACACGTGGATTTTTGCGGTAAAACGGGATTACCGTGACCCGTATTCGACTTCCCATCTCTGGAGAGTGGTGCACCATGGTACCGTTCTGTTTCAAATCCATGCACGCATTTCTAAAAGTCGTACGACACTGTTTCGCCATTTCGGACGGCCATAACTTCTGGCTCGGGTAGAGTTACGGGAGCCATAACCTGTCAAAACGAAGGCCTCGATGAGTTCTATGGCTTTGATAGCTTTCAGCCCTCAATGGATAGATTAATGCCCAAAAAGGACTACCCGAATCACAATCGGGTCTCGTAAGTTTTTTACCCTTCGTTTTTTCGACACGTGGATTTTTACGGTAAAACGGGATTGCAGTGGCTGGTCTTCGATTTACCATCGCTGGAGAGTGGTGCACCATGGTACTTTTTCGTTTCAAATCCATGCATGCATTTCTAAAAGTCTTACGGCACGGTTTGGCCATTTCGGACGGATGTTGCACCTTGCACCGTGGATTTTGCACCCTGTAGATATCGATTATTCGGACGGCCATAACTTCTGACTCATTTAGAGTTACGGGAGCCATAACCTGTCAAAACGAAGGCCTCGATGATTTCTACGGCTTGGACAGCTTTTTGCCGTCAACGGATAGATTAATGCCCAAAAAGGACAACCCGAATCTCAGTTGGGTCTCATAAGTTTTTTACCCCTCGTTTTTTCGACACATGGATTTTTACGGTAAAACGGGATTACGGTGGCTGGTCTTCGATTTACCATCGCTGGAGAGTGGTGCACCATGGTACTGTTCTGTTTCAAATCCATGCACGCATTTCTAAAAGTCGTACGACACTGTTTCGCTATTTCGGACGGCCATAACTTCTGGCTCGTTTAGAGTTACAAAAGCCATAACTTGTCAAAATGAAGGTCTCGATGAGTTCTACAGCTTTGACAGCTTTCAGCCGTCAACGGATAGATTAATGCCCAAAATGGACAATCCGAATCTCAATCGGGTCTCGTAAGTTTTTACCCTTCGTTTTTTCGACACGTGGATTTTTACGGTAAAACGGGATTACCGTGGCCTGTCTTCGACTTCCCATCGCTAGAGAGTGGTGCACCATGGTACTTTCCGGTTCAAACCCATGCACGCATTTCTAAAAGTCATACGGCACTGTTTCGCCATTTCGGACGGATGTTGCACCTTGCACCGTGGATGTTGAACCCTGTAGATATCGACTATTCGGACGGCCATAACTTCTGGCTCGTTTAGAGTTACAAAAGCCATAACCTGTCAAAACGAAGGCCTCGATGAGTTCTACGGCTTTGACAGCTTTCAGCCTTCGACGCATAGATTAATGACCAAAAAGAACAACCGAATCTCAATCGGGTCTCCTAAGTTTTTTACCCTTCGTTTTTTCGACACGTGGATTTTTACGGTAAAACGGGATTACCGTGGCCCGTCTTCGACTTCCCATCGTTGGAGAGTGGTGCACCATGGTACTGTTCCGGTTCAAATCCATGCACGCATTTCTAAAAGTCGTACGGCACAGTTTCGCCATTTCGGACGGATGTTGCACCTGCACCGTGGATGTTGCACCGTGTAGATATCGATTATTCGGACGGCCATAACTTCTGGTTCGTTTAGAGTTACAAAAGCCATAACCTGTCAAAACGAAGGCCTCGATGAGTTCTACGGCTTTGACAGCTTTCAGCCATCAACTCATAGATTAATGCCCAAAAAGGACGACCCGAATCTCAATCGGGTCTCGTAAGTTGTTTACACTTCGTTTTTACGACACGTGGATTTTTACGGTAAAACGGGATTACCGTGGACCGTCTTCGACTTCCCATCGCTGGAGAGTGGTGCACCATGGTACTGTTCCATTTCAAATCAATGCACGCATTTCTAAAAGTCGTACGGCACTGTTTCGCCATTTCGGACGGATGTTGCACCTTGCACCGTGGATGTTACACCCTGTAGATATTGATTATTCGGACGACCATAACTTCTGGCTCGTTAAGAGTTACGGGAGGCATAACCTGTCAAAATGAAGGCCTCGATGGGTTCTATGGCTTTGACATCTTTCAGCCTTCAACGGATAGATTAATGCCCAAAAAGGGAAACCCGAATCTCAATTGGGTCTCGTAAGTTTTTTACCCTTCGTTTTTTAGACACGTGGATTTTTACGGTAAAACGGGATTACGGTGGCTGGTCTTCAATTTACCATCGCTGGAGAGTGGTGCACCGTGGTACTGTTCCGTTTCAAATCCATGCACGCATTTCTAAAAGTCGTATGGCACTGTTTCGCCATTTCGGACGGATGTTGCACCTTGCACCGTGGATGTTGCGCCCTGTAGATATCGATTATTCGGACGGCCATAACTTCTGGCTCGTTTAGAGTTACAAAAGCCATAACCTGTCAAAACGAAGGCCTTGATGAGTTCTACGGCTTTGACAGCTTTAAGTCGTCAACGGATAGATTAATGCCCAAAAAGGACAACCCGAATCTCAATCGGGTCTCGTAAGTTTTTTATCCTTCGTTTTTTCGACACGTGGATTTTTACGGTAAAACGGGATTACCGTGGCCCGTCTTCGACTTCCCATCGCTGGAGAGTGGTGCACCATGGTACTGTTCTGTTTCAAATCCATGCACGCATTTCTAAAAGTCGTACGACACTGTTTCGCCATTTCGGACGGATGTTGCACCTTGCACCGTGGATGTTGAACCCTGTAGATATCGACTATTCGGACGGCCATAACTTCTGGCTCGTTTAGAGTTACAAAAGCCATAACCTGTCAAAACGGAGGCCTCGATGAGTTCTACGGCTTTGACAGCTTTCAGCCGTCAATCGATAGATTAATGCGCAAAAAGGGCAACCCGAATCTCAATCGGGTCTCGTAAGTTTTTTACCCTTCGTTTTTTCGACACGTGGATTTTTACGGTAAAACGGGATTGCGGTGGCTGGTCTTCGATTTACCCTCGCTGGAGAGTGGTGCACCATGGTACTATTTCGTTTCAAATCCATGCACACATTTCTAAAAGTCGTGCGGCACTGTTTCGCCATTTCGGACGGATGTTGCATCTTGCACCGTGGATGTTACACCCTGTAGATATCGATTATTCGGACGACCATAACTTCTGGCTCGTTTAGAGTTACGGGAGCCATAACCTATCAAAACGAAGGCCTCGATGATTTCTACGGCTTTGACAGCTTTCATCCATCAACGGATAGATTAATGCCCAAAAAGGACAACCCGAATCTCAGTCGGGTCTCGTATGTTTTTTACCCTTCGTTTTGTCGACACGTGGATTTTTACGGTAAAACGGGATTACGGTGGCTGGTCTTCAATCTACCATCGCTGGAGAGTGGTGCACCATGGTACTGTTCCGTTTCAAATCCATGCACGCATTTCTAAAAGTCGTACGGCACTGTTTCGCCATTTCGGACGGATGTTGCACCTTGCACCGTGGATGTTGCACCCTGTAGATATCGATTATTCGGACGGCCATAACTTCTGGCTCGTTTAGAGTTACAAAAGCCATAACCTGTCAAAACGAAGGCCTCGATGAGTTCTACGGCTTTGACAGCTTTCAGCCGTCAATGGATAGATTAATGCCCAAAAAGGACAACCCGAATCTCAATCGGGTCTCGTAAGTTTTTTATGCTTCGTTTTTTCGACACGTGGATTTTTGCGGTAAAACGGGATTACCGTGGCCCGTCTTCGACTTCCCATCGCTGGAGAGTGGTGCACCATGGTACTGTTCCGTTTCAAATCCATGCACGCATTTCTAAAAGTCGTACGACACTGTTTCGCCATTTCGGACGGATGTTGCACCTTGCACCGTGGATGTTGCACCCTGTAGATATCGATTATTCGGACGGCCATAACTTCTGGCTCGTTTAGAGTCACGGGAGCCATAACCTGTCAAAACGGAGGCCTCTATGAGTTCTACGGCTTTGACAGCTTTCAGCCGTCAATGGATAGATTAATGCTTAAAAAGGGCAATCCGAATCTCAATCGGGTCTCGTAAGTTTTTTACCCTTCGTTTTTTCGACACGTGGATTTTTACGGTAAAACGGGATTGCGGTGGCTGGTCTTCGATTTACCCTCGCTGGAGAGTGGTGCACCATGGTACTGTTTCGTTTCAAATCCATGCACACATTTCTAAAAGTCGTACGGCATTGTTTCGCCATTTCGGACGGATGTTGCACCTTGCACCGTGGATGTTGCACCCTGTAGATATCGATTATTCGGACGGCCTTAACTTCTGGCTCGTTTAGAGTTACGGGAGCCATAACCTGTCAAAACGAAGGACTCGATGATTTCTACGGCTTTGACAGCTTTAAGCCGTCAACGGATAGATTAATGCCCAAAAAGGACAACCCGAATCTCAGTCGGGTCTCGTAAGTTTTTTACCCTTCGTTTTTTCGACACGTGGATTTTTACGGTAAAACGGGATTACCGTGGCTGGTCTTCGATTTACCATCGCTGGAGAGTGGTTCACCATGGTACTGTTCCATTTCAAATCCATGCACGCATTTCTAAAAGTCGTACGGCACTGTTTCGCCATTTCGGACGGATGTTGCACCTTGCACCGTGGATGTTGCACCCTGTAGATATCGATTATTCGGACGACCATAACTTCTGGCTCGTTTAGAGTTACACAAGCCAAAACCTGTCAAAACGAAGGCCTCGATGAGTTCTACGGCTTTGACAGCTTTCAGCCGTCAATGGATAGATTAATGCCCAAAAAGGACAACCCGAATCTCAATCGGGTCTCGTAAGTTTTCTATCCTTCGTTTTTTCGACACGAGGATTTTTACTGTAAAACGGGATTACCGTGGCCCGTCTTCGACTTCCCATCGCTGGAGAGTGGTGCACCATGGTACTGTTCTGTTTCAAATCCATGCACGCATTTCTAAAAGTCGTACGACACTGTTTCGCCATTTCGGACGGATGTTGCACCTTGCACCGTGGATGTTGCACCCTGTAGATATCGATTATTCGGACGGCCATAACTTCTGGCTCGTTTAGAGTTACGGGAGCCATAACCTATAAAAGCAAAGGCCTCGATGAGTTCTACGGCTTTGACTGCTTTCAACCGTCAGCGGATAGATTAATGCCCAAAAAGGACAACCCGAATCTCAATCGGGTCTCGTAAGTTTTTTACCCTTCGTTTTTTAGACACGTGGATTTTTACGGTAAAACGGGATTACCGTGGCCCGTCTTCGACTTCCCATCGCTGGAGAGTGGTGCACCATGGTACTGTTCCGTTTCAAATCCATGCACGCATTTCTAAAAGTCGTACGGCACTATTTCGCCATTTCGGACGGATGTTGCACCTTGCACCGTGGATGTTGCACCCTGTAGATATCGATTATTCGGACGGCCATAACTTCTGGCTCGTTTAGAGTCACGGGAGCCATAACCTGTCAAAACGGAGGCCTCTATGAGTTCTACGGCTTTGACAGCTTTCAGCCGTCAATGGATAGATTAATGCTTAAAAAGGGCAATCCGAATCTCAATCGGGTCTCGTAAGTTTTTTACCCTTCGTTTTTTCGACACGTGGATTTTTACGGTAAAATGGGATTGCGGTGGCTGGTCTTCGATTTACCCTCGCTGGAGAGTGGTGCACCATGGTACTGTTTCGTTTCAAATCCATGCACACATTTCTAAAAGTCGTACGGCATTGTTTCGCCATTTCGGATGGATGTTGCACCTTGCACCGTGGATGTTGCACCCTGTAGATATCGATTATTCGGACGGCCTTAACTTCTGGCTCGTTTAGAGTTACGGGAGCCATAACCTGTCAAAACGAAGGACTCGATGATTTCTACGGCTTTGACAGCTTTAAGCCATCAACGGATAGATTAATGCCCAAAAAGGACAACCCGAATCTCAGTCGGGTCTCGTAAGTTTTTTACCCTTCGTTTTTTCGACACGTGGATTTTTACGGTAAAACGGGATTACCGTGGCTGGTCTTCGATTTACCATCGCTGGAGAGTGGTTCACCATGGTACTGTTCCATTTCAAATCCATGCACGCATTTCTAAAAGTCGTACGGCACTGTTTCGCCATTTCGGACGGATGTTGCACCTTGCACTGTGGATGTTGCACCCTGTAGATATCGATTATTCGGACGGCCATAACTTCTGGCTCGTTTAGAGTTACACAAGCCAAAACCTGTCAAAACAAAGGCCTCGATGAGTTCTACGGCTTTGACAGCTTTCAGCCGTCAATGGATAGATTAATGCCCAAAAAGGACAACCCGAATCTCAATCGGGTCTCGTAAGTTTTCTATCCTTCGTTTTTTCGACACGAGGATTTTTACTGTAAAACGGGATTACCGTGGCCCGTCTTCGACTTCCCATCGCTGGAGAGTGGTGCACCATGGTACTGTTCTGTTTCAAATCCATGCACGCATTTCTAAAAGTCGTACGACACTGTTTCGCCATTTCGGACGGATGTTGCACCTTGCACCGTGGATGTTGCACCCTATAGATATCGATTATTCGGACGGCCATAACTTCTGGCTCGTTTAGAGTTACGGGAGCCATAACCTATAAAAGCAAAGGCCTCGATGAGTTCTACGGCTTTGACTGCTTTCAACCGTCAGCGGATAGATTAATGCCCAAAAAGGACAACCCGAATCTCAATCGGGTCTCGTAAGTATTTTACCCTTCGTTTTTTAGACACGTGGATTTTTACGGTAAAACGGGATTACCGTGGCCCGTCTTCGACTTCCCATCGCTGGAGAGTGGTGCACCATGGTACTGTTCCGTTTCAAATCCATGCACGCATTTCTAAAAGTCGTACGGCACTATTTCGCCATTTCGGACGGATGTTGCACCTTGCACCGTGGATGTTGCACCCTGTAGATATCGATTATTCGGACGGCCATAACTTCTGGCTCGTTTAGAGTCACGGGAGCCATAACCTGTCAAAACGGAGGCCTCTATGAGTTCTACGGCTTTGACAGCTTTCAGCCGTCAATGGATAGATTAATGCTTAAAAAGGGCAATCCGAATCTCAATCGGGTCTCGTAAGTTTTTTCCCCTTCGTTTTTTCGACACGTGGATTTTTACGGTAAAACGGGATTGCGGTGGCTGGTCTTCGATTTACCCTCGCTGGAGAGTGGTGCACCATGGTACTGTTTCGTTTCAAATCCATGCACACATTTCTAAAAGTCGTACGGCATTGTTTCGCCATTTCGGATGGATGTTGCACCTTGCACCGTGGATGTTGCACCCTGTAGATATCGATTATTCGGACGGCCTTAACTTCTGGCTCGTTTAGAGTTACGGGAGCCATAACCTGTCAAAACGAAGGACTCGATGATTTCTACGGCTTTGACAGCTTTAAGCCGTCAACGGATAGATTAATGCCCAAAAAGGACAACCCGAATCTCAGTCGGGTCTCGTAAGTTTTTTACCCTTCGTTTTTTCGACACGTGGATTTTTACGGTAAAACGGGATTACCGTGGCTGGTCTTCGATTTACCATCGCTGGAGAGTGGTTCACCATGGTACTGTTCCATTTCAAATCCATGCACGCATTTCTAAAAGTCGTACGGCACTGTTTCGCCATTTCGGACGGATGTTGCACCTTGCACTGTGGATGTTGCACCCTGTAGATATCGATTATTCGGACGGCCATAACTTCTGGCTCGTTTAGAGTTACACAAGCCAAAACCTGTCAAAACAAAGGCCTCGATGAGTTCTACGGCTTTGACAGCTTTCAGCCGTCAACGGATAGATTAATGCCCAAAAAGGACAACCCGAATCTCAATCGGGTCTCGTAAGTTTTCTATCCTTCGTTTTTTCGACACGAGGATTTTTACTGTAAAACGGGATTACCGTGGCCCGTCTTCGACTTCCCATCGCTGGAGAGTGGTGCACCATGGTACTGTTCTGTTTCAAATCCATGCACGCATTTCTAAAAGTCGTACGACACTGTTTCGCCATTTCGGACGGATGTTGCACCTTGCACCGTGGATGTTGCACCATGTAGATATCGATTATTCGGACGGCCATAACTTCTGGCTCGTTTAGAGTTACGGGAGCCATAACCTATAAAAGCAAAGGCCTCGATGAGTTCTACGGCTTTGACTGCTTTCAACCGTCAGCGGATAGATTAATGCCCAAAAAGGACAACCCGAATCTCAATCGGGTCTTGTAAGTTTTTTACCCTTCGTTTTTTAGACACGTGGATTTTTACGGTAAAACGGGATTACCGTGGCCCGTCTTCGACTTCCCATCGCTGGAGAGTGGTGCACCATGGTACTGTTCCGTTTCAAATCCATGCACGCATTTCTAAAAGTCGTACGGCACTATTTCGCCATTTCGGACGGATGTTGCACCTTGCACCGTGGATGTTGCACCCTGTAGATATCGATTATTCGGACGACCTTAACTTCTGGCTCGTTTAGAGTTACGGGAGCCATAACCTGTCAAAACGAAGGCCTCGATGATTTCTACGGCTTTGACAGCTTTAAGCCGTCAACGGATAGATTAATGCCCAAAAAAGGACAACCCGAATCTCAGTCGGGTCTCGTAAGTTTTTTACCCTTCGTTTTTTCGACACGTGGATTTTTACGGTAAAACGGGATTACGGTGGCTGGTCTTCGATTTACCATCGCTGGAGAGTGGGGCGCTATGGTACTGTTCCGTTTCAAATCCATGCACACATTTCTAAAAGTCGTACGACACTGTTTCGCCTTTTCGGACGGATGTTGCACCTTGCACCGTGGATGTTGCACCCTATAGATATCGATTATTCGGACGGCCATAACTTCTGGCTCGTTTAGAGTTACAAAAGCCATAACCTGTCAAAACGAAGGCCTCGATGAGTTCTACGGCTTTGACAGCTTTCAGCTGTCAACGGATGGATTAATGCCCAAAAAGGACAACCCGAATCACAATTGGGTCTCGTAAGTTTTTTATCCTTCGTTTTTTTGACACGTGGATTTTTACGGTAAAACGGGATTACTGTGGCCCGTCTTCGACTTCCCATTGCCGAAGAGTGGTGCACCATGGTACTGTTCCATTTCAAATCCATGCACGTATTTCTAAAAGTCGTACGACACTATTTCGCCATTTCGAACGGATGTTGCACCTTGCACCGTGGATGTTGCACCCTGTAAATATCGATTATTCGGACGGTCATAACTTCTGGCTCGTTTAGAGATACGGGAGCCATAACCTGTCAAAATGAAGGACTCGATGAGTTCTATGGCTTTGACAGCTTTCAGCCGTCAATGGATAGATTAATGCCCAAAAAGGGCAACCCGAATCTCAATCGGGTCTCGTAAGTTTTTTACCTTCGTTTTTTCGACACGTGGATTTCTACGGTAAAACGGGATTGCGGTGGCTGGTCTTCGATTTACCCTCGCTGGAGAGTGGTGCACCATGGTACTGTTTCATTTCAAATCCATGCACACATTTCTAAAAGTTGTACGGCACTGTTTCGCCATTTCGGACGGATGTTGCACCTTGCACCGTGGATGTTGCACCCTGTAGATATCGATTATTCGGACGGCCTTAACTTCTGGCTCGTTTAGAGTTACGGGAGCCATAACCTGTCAAAACGAAGGCCTTGATGATTTCTACGGCTTTGACAGCTTTCAGCCGTCAACGGATAGATTAATGCCCAAAAAGGACAACCCGAATCTCGTTCGGGACTCGTAAGTTTTTTACCCTTCGTTTTTTCGACACGTGGATTTTTACGGTAAAACGGGATTACCGTGGCTGGTCTTCGATTTACCATCGCTGGAGGGTGGTGCACCATGGTACTGTTCCGTTTCAAATCCATGCACGCATTTCTAAAAGTCATACGGCACTGTTTCGCCATTTCGGACGGATGTTGCACCTTCCACCGTGGATGTTGCACCCTGTAGATATCGATTATTCGGACGGCCATAACTTCTGGCTCGTTTAGAGTTACACAAGCCATAACCTGTCAAAACAAAGGACTCGATGAGTTCTATGGCTTTGACAGCTTTCAGCCGTCAACGGATAGATTAATGCCCAAAAAGGACAACCCGAATCTCAATCGGGTCTCGTAAGTTTTTTATCCTTCCTTTTTTCGACACGTGGATTTTTACTGTAAAACGGGATTACCGTGGCCCGTCTTCGACTTCCCATCGCTGGAGAGTGGTGCACCACGGTACTGTTCCGTTTCAAATCCATGCACGCATTTCTAAAAGTCGTACGACACTGTTTCGCCATTTCGGACGGATGTTGCACCTTGCACCGTGGATGTTGCACCCTATAGATATCGATTATTCGGACGTCCATAACTTCTGGCTCGTTTAGAGTTACGGGAGCCATAACCTGTAAAAGTGAAGGCCTCGATGAGTTCTATGGCTTTGACTGCTTTCAGCCATCAACGGATAGATTAATGCCCAAAAAGGACAACCCGAATCTCAATCGGGTCTTGTAAGTTTTTTATCCTTCGTTTTTTAGGCACATGGATTTTTATGGTAAAACGGGATTACCATGTCCCGTCTTCGACTTCCCATCGCTGGAGAGTGGTGCACCATGGTACTGTTCCGTTTCAAATCCATGCACGCATTTCTAAAAGTCGTACGGCACTATTTCGCCATTTCGGACGGATGTTGCAACTTGCACCGTGGATGTTGCACCCTGTAGATATCGATTATTCTGACGGTCATAACATCTGGCTCGTTAAGAGTTACGAAAGACATAACCAGTCAAAACGAATGCCTCGATGAGTTTTGTGGCATTGACAGCTTTCAGCCGTCAACGGATAGATTAATGCCCAAAAAGGGCAACCCGAATCTCAATCGGGTCTCGTAAGTTTTTTGCCCTTCGTTTTTTAGACACGTGGATTTTTACGGTAAAACGGGATTACGGTGGCTGGTCTTCGATTTACCATCGCTGGAGAGTGGTGCACTATGGTACTGTTCCGTTTCAAATCCATGCACGCATTTCTAAAAGTCGTACGACACTGTTTCGCCATTCCGGACGGATGTTGCACCTTGCACCGTGGATGTTGCACCCTATAGATATTGATTATTCGGACGGCCATAACTTCTAGCTTGTTAAGAGTTACGGGAGCCATAACCTGTCAAAACGAAGGCCTCGATTAGTTCTACGACTTTGACAACTTTCAGCCATCAACGGATAGATTAATGCCCAAAAAAGGCAACCCGAATCTCAATCGGGTCTCGTAAGTTTTTTACCCTTCGTTTTTTAGACACGTAGATCTCTACGGTAAAACGGGATTACCGTGGCCCGTCTTTGACTTCCCATCG
The DNA here is from genome assembly GCA_030765085.1 of Allium cepa. Classification (NCBI taxonomy): domain Eukaryota; kingdom Viridiplantae; phylum Streptophyta; class Magnoliopsida; order Asparagales; family Amaryllidaceae; genus Allium; species Allium cepa. The sequence continues at coordinate 28,956,628 of CM060934.1, read as the reverse complement.
CTAGAGAGTGGTGCACCATGGTACTGTTCCGGTTCAAATCCATGCACACATTTCTAAAAGTCGTACGGCACTGTTTCGCCATTTCGGACGGATGTTGCACCTGCACCGTGGATGTTGCACCCTGTAGATATCGATTATTCAGACGGCCATAACTTCTGGTTCGTTTAGAGTTACAAAAGCCATAACCTGTCAAAAAGAAGGCCTCGATGAGTTCTACGGCTTTGAAAGCTTTCAGCCGTCAACTCATAGATTAATGCCCAAAAAGGACAACCCGAATCTCAATCGGGTCTCGTAAGTTTTTTACCCTTCGTTTTTTAGACACGTGGATTTTTACTGTAAAACGGGATTACGGTGGCTGGTCTTCGATTTACCATCGCTGGAGAGTGGGGAACTATGGTACTGTTCTGTTTCAAATCCATGCACGCATTTCTAAAAGTCGTACGACACTGTTTCGCCATTTTGGACGGATGTTGCACCTTGCACCGTGGATGTTGCACCCTATAGATATCGATTATTCGGACGGCCATAACTTCTGGCTCGTTTAGAGTTACAAAAGCCATAACCTGTCAAAACGAAGGCCTCGATGAGTTCTACGGCTTTGACAGCTTTTAGCTGTCAACGGATGGATAAATGCAAAAAAGGACAACCCGAATCACAATCGGGTCTCGTAAGTTTTTTATCCTTCGTTTTTTCGACACGTGGATTTTTACGGTAAAACGGGATTACTGTGGCCCGTCTTCGACTTCCCATTGCCGGAGAGTGGTGCACCATGGTACTGTTCCATTTCAAATCCATGCACGCATTTCTAAAAGTCGTACGACACTATTTCGCCATTTCGGAAGGATGTTGCACCTTGCACCGTGGATGTTGCACCCTGTAAATATCGATTATTCGGACGGTCATAACTTCTGGCTCGTTTAGAGATACGGGAGCCATAACCTATCAAAACGAAGGACTCGATGAGTTCTATGGCTTTGACAGCTTTCAGCCGTCAGTGGGTAGATTAATGCCCAAAAAGGGCAACCCGAATCTCAATTGGGTCTCGTAATTTTTTTACCCTTCGTTTTCTAGACACGTGGATTTTTACGGTAAAGCGGGATTACGGTGGCTGGTCTTCAATTTACCCTCGCTGGAGAGTGGTGCACCATGGTACTGTTTCATTTCAAATCCATGCACACATTTCTAAAAGTCGTACGGCACTGTTTCGCCATTTCGGACGGATGTTGCACCTTGCACCGTGGATGTTGCACCCGGTAGATATTGATTATTCGGACGACCATAACTTCTGGCTCGTTAAGAGTTACGGGAGCCATAACTTGTCAAAACGAAGGCCTCGATGAGTTCTACGGCTTTGACATCTTTCAGCCATCAACGGATAGATTAATGCCCAAAAAGGGCAACCCGAATCTCAATTGGGTCTCGTAAGTTTTTTACCCTTCGTTTTTTAGACACGTGGATTTTTATGGTAAAGCGGGATTACGGTGGCTGGTCTTCAATTTACCATCGCTGGAGAGTGGTGCACATGGTACTGTTCCGTTTCAAATCCATGCATGCATTTCTAAAAGTCGTATGGCACTGTTTCGCCATTTCAGACGGATGTTGCACCTTGCACCGTGGATGTTGCACCCTGTAGATATCGATTATTCGGACGGCCATAACTTCTGGCTCGTTTAGAGTTACAAAAGCCATAACCTGTCAAAACGAAGGCCTTGATGAGTTCTACGGCTTTGAAAACTTTCAGCCGTAAACGGATAGATTAATGCCCAAAAAGGACAACCCGAATCTCAATCGGGTCTCGTAAGTTTTTTATCCTTCGTTTTTTCGACACGTGGATTTTTACGGTAAAACGGGATTACCGTGGCCCGTCTTCGACTTCCCATCGCTGGAGAGTGGTGCACCATGGTACTGTTCCGTTTCAAATCCATGCACGCATTTCTAAAAGTCGTACGACACTGTTTCGCCATTTCGGACGGATGTTGCACCTTGCATCGTGGATGTTGCACCCAGTAGATATCGATTATTCGGACGGCCATAACTTCTAGCTCGTTTAGAGTTACGGGAGCCATAACCTGTCAAAACGGAGGCCTCGATGAGTTCTACGGCTTTGACAGCTTTCAGCCATCAATCGATAGATTAATACCCAAAAAGGGCAACCCGAATCTCAATCGGGTCTCGTAAGTTTTTTACCCTTCGTTTTTTCGACACGTGGATTTTTACGGTAAAACGGGATTGCGGTGGCTAGTCTTCGATTTACCCTCGCTGGAGATTGGTGCACCATGGTACTATTTCATTTCAAATCCATGCACACATTTCTAAAAGTCGTACGGCACTGTTTTGCCATTTCGGACGGATGTTGCACCTTGCACCGTGGATGTTGCACCCTGTAGATATCGATTATTCGGACGACCATAACTTCTGGCTCGTTTAGAGTTACGGGAGCCATAACCTATCAAAACGAAGGCCTCGTTGATTTCAACGGCTTTGGCAGCTTTCAGCTATCAACGGATAGATTAATGCCCAAAAAGGACAACCCGAATCTCAGTCGGGTCTCGTAAGTTTTTTACCCTTCGTTTTGTCGACACGTGGATTTTTACGGTAAAACGGGATTACGGTGGCTGGTCTTCGATTTACCATCGTTGGAGAGTGGTGCACCATGGTACTGTTCCGTGTCAAATCCATGCATGCATTTCTAAAAGTCGTACGGCACTGTTTCGCCATTTCGGACGGATGTTGCACCTTGCACCGTGGATGTTGCACCCTGTAGATATTGATTATTCGGACGGCCATAACTTCTAGCTCGTTAAGAGTTACGGGAGCCATAACCGGTCAAAACGAAGGCCTCGACGAGTTCTATGGCTTTGACATCTTTCAGCCATCAACGGATAGATTAATGCCCAAAAAGGGCAACCCAAATCTCAATTGGGTCTCGTAAGTTTTTTACCCTTCGTTTTTAAGACACGTGGATTTTTACGGTAAAACGGGATTACGGTGGCTGGTCTTCGATTTACCATCGCTGGAGAGTGGTGCACCATGGTACTGTTCCGTTTCAAATCCATGCATGCATTTCTAAATGTCGTACGGCACTGTTTCGCCATTTCGGACGGATGTTGCACCGTGCACCGTGGATGTTGCACCCTGCAGATATCGATTATTCGGACGGCCATAACTTCTGGCTTATTTAGAGTTACAAAAGCCATAACCTGTCAAAACGAAGGCCTCGATGAGTTCTACGGCTTTGACAGCTTTCAGCCGTCAACGGATAGATTAATGCCATGGTACTGTAAAAGGGGATTTTTTTATCCTTCGTTTTTTCGACACGTGGATTTTTGCGGTAAAAGGGGATTACCGTGGCCCGTCTTCGACTTCCCATCGCTGGAGAGTGGTGCACCATGGTACTGTTCCGTTTCAAATCCATGCACGCATTTCTTAAAGACGTACGACACTGTTTCGCCATTTCGGACGGATGTTGCACCTTGCACCGTGGATGTTGCACCCTGTAGATATCGATTATTCGGACGGCCATAACTTCTGGCTCGTTTAGAGTCACGGAAGCCATAACCTGCCAAAACGGAGGCCTCGATGAGTTCTACGGCTTTAACAGCTTTCAGCCGTCAATGGATAGATTAATGCTTAAAAAGGGCAACCCGAATCTCAATCGGGACTCGTAAGTTTTTTACCCTTCGTTTTTTCGACACGTGGATTTTTAGGGTAAAGCGGGATTACTGTGGCTGGTCTTCGATTTACCATCGCTGGAGAGTGGTGCACCATGGTACTGTTCCGTTTCTAATCCATGCACGCATTTCTAAAAGTCGTACGCCACTGTTTCGCCATTTCGGACGGATGTTGCACCTTGCACCGTGGATGTTGCACCCTGTAGATATCGATTATTCGGACGGCCATAACTTCTGGCTCGTTTAGAGTTAGAAAAGCCATAATCTGTCAAAACGAAGGCCTCGATGAGTTCTACGGCTTTGACTGCTTTCAGCCGTCAACGGATAGATTAATGCCCAAAAAGGTCAACTCGAATCTCAATCGGGTCTCGTAAGTTTTTTATCCTTCGTTTTTTCGACACGTGGATTTTTGCAGTAAAACGGGATTACCGTGACCCGTATTCGACTTCCCCTCGCTGGAGAGTGGTGCACCATGGTACCGTTCTGTTTCAAATCCATGCACGCATTTCTAAAAGTCGTACGACACTGTTTCGCCATTTCGGACGGCCATAACTTCTGGCTCGGGTAGAGTTACGGGAGCCATAACCTGTCAAAACGAAGGCCTCGATGAGTTCTATGGCTTTGATAGCTTTCAGCCCTCAATGGATAGATTAATGCCCAAAAAGGACTACCCGAATCACAATCGGGTCTCGTAAGTTTTTTACCCTTCGTTTTTTCGACACGTGGATTTTTATGGTAAAACGGGATTGCAGTGGCTGGTCTTCGATTTACCATCGCTGGAGAGTGGTGCACCATGGTACTTTTTCGTTTCAAATCCATGCACGCATTTCTAAAAGTCGTACGGCACTGTTTGGCCAGTTCGGACGGATGTTGCACCTTGCACCGTGGATTTTGCACCCTGTAGATATCGATTATTCGGACGGCCATAACTTCTGACTCATTTAGAGTTACGGTAGCCATAACCTGTCAAAACGAAGGCCTCGATGATTTCTACGGCTTGGACAGCTTTTTGCCGTCAACGGATAGATTAATGCCCAAAAAGGACAACCCGAATCTCAGTCGGGTCTCATAAGTTTTTTACCCCTCGTTTTTTCGACACATGGATTTTTACGGTTAAACGGGATTACGGTGGCTGGTCTTCGATTTACCATCGCTGGAGAGTGGTGCACCATGGTACTGTTCTGTTTCAAATCCACGCACGCATTTCTAAAAGTCGTACGACACTGTTTCGCTATTTCGGACGGATGTTGCACCAAGCACCGTGGACGTTGCACCATGTAGATATCGATTATTCGGACGGCCATAACTTCTGGCTCGTTAAGAGTTACAGGATCCATAAACTGTCAAAACGAAGGCCTCGATGAGTTTTACGGCTTTGACAACTTTCAGCCGTCAACGGATAGATTAATGCCCAAAAAGGGCAACCCGATTCTCAATCGGGTCTCGTAAGTTTTTTACCCTTCGTTTTTTAGACACGTGGATTTTTACGGTAAAACAGGATTACGGTGGCTGGTCTTCGATTTACCATCGCTGGAGAGTGGTGCACCATGGTACTGTTCCGTTTCAAATCCATGCACGCATTTCTAAAAGTCGTACGGCACTGTTTCGCCATTTCGGACGGATGTTGCACCGTGCACCGTGGATGTTGCACCCTGCAGATATCGATTATTCGGACGGCCATAACTTCTGGCTCGTTTAGAGTTACAAAAGCCATAACCTGTCAAAACGAAGGCCTCGATGAGTTCTACGGCTTTGACAGCTTTCAGCCGTCAATGGATAGATTAATGCCCAAAATGGACAACCCGAATCTCAATCGGGTCTCGTAATTTTTTTATCCTTCGTTTTTTCGACACGTGGATTTTTGCGGTAAAACGGGATTACCGTGGCCCGTCTTCGACTTCCCATCGCTGGAGAGTGGTGCACCATGGTACTGTTCCGTTTCAAATCAATGCTTGCATTTCTAAAAGTTGTACGACACTGTTTCGCCATTTCAGACGGATGTTGCACCTTGCACCGTGGATGTTGCACCCTGCAGATATCGATTATTCGGACGGCCATAACTTCTGGCTCGTTTAGAGTCACGGGAGCCATAACCTGCCAAAACGGAGGCCTCGATGAGTTCTACGGCTTTGACAGCTTTCAGCCGTCAATGGATAGATTAATGCTTAAAAAGGGCAACCCGAATCTCAATCGGGACTCGTAAGTTTTTTACCCTTCGTTTTTTCGACACGTGGATTTTTACGGTAAAAAGGGATTGCGGTGGCTGGTCTTCGATTTACCTCGCTGGAGAGTGGTGCACCATGGTACTGTTTCGTTTCAAATCCATGCACACATTTCTAAAATTCGTACGGCACTGTTTCGCCATTTCGAACGGATGTTGCACCTTGCACCGTGGATGTTGCTCCCTGTAGATATCGATTATTCGGACGGCCTTAACTTCTGGCTCGTTTAGAGTTACGGGAGCCATAACCTGTCAAAACGAAGGCCTCGATGATTTCTACGGCTTTGACAGCTTTAAGCCGTCAACGGATAGATGAATTCCCAAAAAGGACAACCCGAATCTCAGTCGGGTCTCGCAAGTTTTTTACCCTTCGTTTTTTCGACACGTGGATTTTTACGGTAAAACGGGATTACGGTGGCTGGTCTTCGATTTACCATCGCTGGAGAGTGGTGCACCATGGTACTGTTCCGTTTCAAATCCATGCACGCATTTCTAAAAGTAGTACGGCACTGTTTCGCCATTTCGGACGGATGTTGCACCTTGCACCGTGGATGTTGCACCCTGTAGATATCGATTATTCGGACGACCATAACTTCTGGCTCGTTTAGAGTTACACAAGCCATAACCTGTCAAAACAAAGGCCTCGATGAGTTCTAAGGCTTTGACAGCTTTCAGCCATCAACGGATAGATTAATGCCCAAAAAGGACAACCCGAATCTCAATCGGGTCTCGTAAGTTTTTTATCCTTCGTTTTTTCGACACGTGGTTTTTTACTGTAAAACGGGATTACCGTGGCCCGTCTTCGACTTTCCATCGCTGGAGAGTGGTGCACCATGGTACTGTTCTGTTTCAAATCCATGCACGCATTTCTGAAAGTCGTACGACACTGTTTCGCCATTTCGGACGGATGTTGCACCTTGCACCGTGGATGTTGCACCCTGTAGATATCGATTATTCGGACGACCAAAACTTCTAGCTCGTTTAGAGTTACGGGAGCCATAACCTGTAAAAGGGAAGGCCTCGATGAGTTCTACGGCTTTGACTGCTTTCAACCATCAGCGGATAGATTAATGCCCAAAAAGGACAACCCGAATCTCAATCGGGTCTCGTAAGTTTTTTACCCTTCGTTTTTTAGACACGTGGATTTTTACGGTAAAACGGGATTACCGTGGCCCGTCTTCGACTTCTCTTCGCTGGAAAGTGGTGCACCATGGTACTGTTCCGTTTCAAATCCATGCACGCATTTCTAAAAGTCGCAAGGCACTATTTCGCCATTTCGGACGGATGTTGCACCTTGCACCGTGGATGTTGCACCCTGTAGATATTGATTATTCGGACGGTCATAACCTCTGGCTCGTTAAGAGTTACGGAAGCCATAACCTGTCAAAACGAATGCCTCGATGAGTTTTATGGCTTTGACAGCTTTCAGCCGTCAACGGATAGATTAATGCCCAAAAAGGGCAACCCGAATCTCAATCGGGTCTCGTAAGTTTTTTACCCTTCGTTTTTTAGACACGTGGATTTTTACGGTAAAACGGGATTACGGTGGCTGGTCTTCGATTTACCATCGCTGGAGAGTGGTGCACTATGGTACTGTTCCGTTTCAAATCCATGCACGCATTTATAAAAGTCGTACGGCACTGTTTTGCCATTTCGGACGGATGTTGCACCTTGCACCGTGGATGTTGCACCCTATAGATATCGATTATTCGGACGGCCATAACTTCTGGCTCGTTTAGAGTTACAAAATCCATAACCTGTCAAAACGAAGGCCTCGGTGAGTTCTACGGCTTTGACAGCTTTCAGCTGTCAACGGATAGATTAATGCCCAAAAAGGACAACCCGAATCACAATCGGGTCTCGTAAGTTTTTTATCCTACGTTTTTTCGACACGTGGATTTTTACGGTAAAACGGGATTACTGTGGCCCGTCTTCGACTTCCCATTGCCGGAGAGTGGTGCACCATGGTACTGTTCCATTTCAAATCCATGCATGCATTTCTAAAAGTCGTACGACACTATTTCGCCATTTCGGACGGATGTTGCACCTTGCACCGTGGATGTTGCACCCTGTAAATATCGATTATTCGGACGGCCATAACTTCTGGCTCGTTTAGAGATACGGGAGCCATAACCTGTCAAAATGTAGGACTCGATGAGTTCTATGGCTTTGACAGCTTTCAGCCGTCAATGGATAGATTAATTCCTAAAAAGGGCAACCCGAATCTCAATCGGGTCTCGTAAGTTTTTTACCCTTCGTTTTTTCGACACGTGGATTTTTACGGTAAAACGGGATTGCGGTGGCTGGTCTTCGATTTACCCTCGCTGGAGAGTGGTGCACCATTGTACTGTTTCATTTCAAATCCATGCACACATTTCTAAAAGTCGTACGGCACTGTTTCACCATTTCGGACGGATGTTGCACCTTGCACCGTGGATGTTGCACCCTGTAGATATCGATTATTCGGGCGGCCTTAACTTCTGGCTCGTTTAGAGTTACGGGATCCATAACCTGTCAAAACAAAGGCCTCGATGATTTCTACGGCTTTGACAGCTTTCAGCTGTCAACGGATAGATTAATGCCCAAAAAGGACAACCCGAATCTCAGTCGGGACTCGTAAGTTTTTTACCCTTCGTTTTTTCGACACATGGATTTTTACGGTAAAACGGGATTACGGTGGCTGGTCTTCGATTTACCATCGCTGGAGAGTGGTGCACCATGGTACTGTTCCGTTTCAAATCCATGCACGCATTTCTAAAAGTCATACGGCACTGTTACGCCATTTCGGACGGATGTTGCACCTTGCACCGTGGATGTTGCACCCTGTAGATATCGATTATTCGGACGGCCATAACTTCTGGTTCGTTTAGAGTTACACAAGCCATAACCTGTCAAAACAAAGGCCTCGATGAGTTCTACGGCTTTGACAGCTTTCAGCCGTCAACGGATAGATTAATGCCCAAAAAGGACAACCCGAATCTCAATCGGGTCTCGTAAGTCTTTTATCCTTCGTTTTTTCGACACGTGGATTTTTACTGTAAAACGGGATAACCGTGGCCCGTCTTCGACTTCCCATCGCTGGAGAGAGGTGCACCATGGTACTGTTCCGTTTCAAATCCATGCACGCATTTCTAAAAGTCGTACGACACTGTTTCGCCATTTCGGACGGATGTTGCACCTTGCACCGTGGATGTTGCACCCTGTAGATATCGATTATTCGGACGGCCATAACTTCTGGCTCGTTTAGAGTTACAGGAGCCATAACCTGTAAAAGCGAAGGCCTCGATGAGTTCTACGGCTTTGACTGCTTTCAGCCGTCAACGGATAGATTAATGCCCAAAAAGGACAACCCGAATCTCAATCGGGTCTCGTAAGTTTTTTACCCTTCGTTTTTTAGACACGTGGATTTTTACGGTAAAACGTGATTACTGTGGCCCGTCTTCAACTTCCCATCGCTGGAGAGTGGTGCACCATGTTACTGTTCCGTTTCAAATCCATGCACGCATTTCTAAAAGTCGTACGACACTATTTCGCCATTACGGACGGATGTTGCAACTTGCACCGTGGATGTTGCACCCTGTTGATATCGATTATTCGGACGGTCATAACATCTTGCTCGTTAAGAGTTACGGAAGCCATAACCTGTCGAAACGAATGCCTCGATGAGTTTTACGGCTTTGACAGCTTTCAGCCGTCAACGGATAGAATAATTCCCAAAAAGGGCAACCCGAATCTCAATCGGGTCTCGTAAGTTTTTTACCCTTCGTTTTTTAGACACGTGGATTTTTACGGTAAAACGGGATTACGGTGGCTGGTCTTCGATTTACCATCGCTGGAGAGTGGTGCACTATGGTACTGTTCCGTTTCAAATCCATGCACGCATTTCTAAAAGTCGTACGGCACTGTTTCGCCATTCCGGACGGATGTTGCACCTTGCACCGTGGATGTTGCACCCTATAGATATCGATTATTCGGACGGCCATAACTTCTGGCTCGTTTAGAGTTACAAAAGCCATAACATGTCAAAACAAAGGCCTCGATGAGTTCTACGGCTTTGACAGCTTTTAGCTGTCAACGGATAGACTAATGCCCAAAACGGACAACCCGAATCTCAATCGGGTCTCGTAAGTTTTTTATCCTTCGTTTTTTCGACACGTGGATTTTTACGGTAAAACGGGATTACTGTGGCCCGTCTTCGACTTCCCATTGCCGGAGAGTGGTGCACCATGGTACTGTTCCATTTCAAATCCATGCACGCATTTCTAAAAGTCGTACGACACTATTTCGCCATTTTGGACGGATGTTGCACCTTGCACCGTGGATGTTGCACCCTGTAAATATCGATTATTCGGACGGCCATAACTTCTGGCTCGTTTAGAGATACGGGAGCCATAACCTGTCAAAACGAAGGACTCGATGAGTTCTATGGCTTTGACAGCTTTCAGCCGTCAATGGATAGATTAATCCCCAAAAAGGGCAACCCGAATCTCAATCGGGTCTCGTAAGTTTTTTACCCTTCGTTTTTTCGACACGTGGATTTTTACGGTAAAACGGGATTGCGGTGGCTGGTCTTCGATTTACCCTCGCTGGAGAGTGGTGCACCATGGTACTGTTTCATTTCAAATCCATGCACACGTTTCTAAAGGTCGTACGACACTGTTTCGCCATTTCGGACGGATGTTGCACCTTGCACCGTGGATGTTGCACCCTGTAGATATAGATTATTCAGACGGCCATAACTTCTGGCTCGTTTAGAGTTACGGGAGCCATAACCTGTAAAAGCGAAGGCCTCGATGATTTCTATGGTTTTGACAGCTTTCAGCCGTCAACGGATAGATTAATGCCCAAAAAGGACAACCCGAATCTCAGTCGGGTCTCGTAAGTTTTTTACCCTTCGTTTTTTCGGCACGTGGATTTTTACGGTAAAACGGGATTACGGTGGCTGGTCTATGATTTACCATCACTGGAGAGTGGTGCACCATGGTACTGTTCCATTTCAAATCCATGCACGCATTTCTAAAAGTCGTACGGCACTGTTTCGCCATTTCGGACGGATGTTGCACCTTGCACCGTGGATGTTGCACCCTGTAGATATCGATTATTCGGACGACCATAACTTCTGGCTCGTTTAGAGTTACAAAATCCATAACCTGTCAAAACGAAGACCTCGATGAGTTCTACGGCTTTGACAGCTTTGAGCCGTCAACGGGTAGATTAATGCCCAAAAAGGACAACCCGAATCTCAATCGGGTCTCGTAAGTTTTTTATCCTTCGTTTTTTCGACACGTGGATGTTTACGGTCAAACGGGATTACCGTGGCCCGTCTTCGACTTCCCATCACTGGAGAGTGGTGCACCATGGTACTGTTCCGTTTCAAATCCATGCACGCATTTCTAAAAGTTGTACGACACTGTTTCGCCATTTCGGACGGATGTTGCACCTTGCACCGTGGATGTTGCACCCTGCAGATATCGATTATTCGGACGGCCATAACTTCTGGCTCGTTTAGAGTCACGGGAGCCATAACCTGCCAAAACGGAGGCCTCGATGAGTTCTACGGCTTTGACAGCTTTCAGCCGTCAATGGATAGATTAATGCTTAAAAAGGGCAACCCGAATCTCAATCGGGACTCGTAAGTTTTTTACCCTTCGTTTTTTCGACACGTGGATTTTTACGGTAAAAAGGGATTGCGGTGGCTGGTCTTCGATTTACCTCGCTGGAGAGTGGTGCACCATGGTACTGTTTCGTTTCAAATCCATGCACACATTTCTAAAATTCGTACGGCACTGTTTCGCCATTTCGAACGGATGTTGCACCTTGCACCGTGGATGTTGCTCCCTGTAGATATCGATTATTCGGACGACCTTAACTTCTGGCTCGTTTAGAGTTACGGGAGCCATAACCTGTCAAAACGAAGGCCTCGATGATTTCTACGGCTTTGACAGCTTTAAGCCGTCAACGGATAGATTAATTCCCAAAAAGGACAGCCCGAATCTCAGTCGGGTCTTGTAAGTTTTTTACCCTTCGTTTTTTCGACACGTGGATTTTTACGGTAAAACGGGATTACGGTGGCTGGTCTTCGATTTACCATCGCTGGAGAGTGGTGCACCATGGTACTGTTCCGTTTCAAATCCATGCACGCATTTCTAAAAGTAGTACGGCACTGTTTCCCCATTTCGGACGGATGTTGCACCTTGCACCGTGGATGTTGCACCCTGTAGATATCGATTATTCGGACGACCATAACTTCTGGCTCGTTTAGAGTTACACAAGCCATAACCTGTCAAAACAAAGGCCTCGATGAGTTCTAAGGCTTTGACAGCTTTCAGCCATCAACGGATAGATTAATGCCCAAAAAGGACAACCCGAATCTCAATCGGGTCTCGTAAGTTTTTTATCCTTCGTTTTTTCGACACGTGGTTTTTTACTGTAAAACGGGATTACCGTGGCCCGTCTTCGACTTTCCATCGCTGGAGAGTGGTGCACCATGGTACTGTTCTGTTTCAAATCCATGCACGCATTTCTGAAAGTCGTACGACATTGTTTCGCCATTTCGGACGGATGTTGCACCTTGCACCGTGGATGTTGCACCCTGTAGATATCGATTATTCGGACGACCAAAACTTCTGGCTCGTTTAGAGTTACGGGAGCCATAACCTGTAAAAGGGAAGGCCTCGATGAGTTCTACGGCTTTGACTGCTTTCAACCATCAGCGGATAGATTAATGCCCAAAAAGGACAACCCGAATCTCAATCGGGTCTCGTAAGTTTTTTACCCTTCGTTTTTTAGACACGTGGATTTTTACGGTAAAACGGGATTACCGTGGCCCGTCTTCGACTTCCCTTCGCTGGAGAGTGGTGCACCATGGTACTGTTCCATTTCAAATCCATGCACGCATTTCTAAAAGTTGCAAGGCACTATTTCGCCATTTCGGACGGATGTTGCACCTTGCACCGTGGATGTTGCACCCTGTAGATATTGATTATTCGGACGGTCATAACCTCTGGCTCGTTAAGAGTTACGGAAGCCATAACCTGTCAAAACGAATGCCACGGGAGTTTTATGGCTTTGACAGCTTTCAGCCGTCAACGGATAGATTAATGCCCAAAAAGGGCAACCCGAATCTCAATCGGGTCTCGTAAGTTTTTTACCCTTCGTTTTTTAGACACGTGGATTTTTACGGTAAAACGGGATTACGGTGGCTGGTCTTCGATTTACCATCGCTGGAGAGTGGTGCACTATGGTACTGTTCCGTTTCAAATCCATGCACGCATTTATAAAAGTCGTACGGCACTGTTTTGCCATTTCGGACGGATGTTGCACCTTGCACCGTGGATGTTGCACCCTATAGATATCGATTATTCGGACGGCCATAACTTCTGGCTCGTTTAGAGTTACAAAATCCATAACCTGTCAAAACGAAGGCCTCGGTGAGTTCTACGGCTTTGACAGCTTTCAGCTGTCAACGGATAGATTAATGCCCAAAAAGGACAACCCGAATCACAATCGGGTCTCGTAAGTTTTTTATCCTACGTTTTTTCGACACGTGGATTTTTACGGTAAAACGGGATTACTGTGGCCCGTCTTCGACTTCCCATTGCCGGAGAGTGGTGCACCATGGTACTGTTCCATTTCAAATCCATGCACGCATTTCTAAAAGTCGTACGACACTATTTCGCCATTTCGGACGGATGTTGCACCTTGCACCGTGGATGTTGCACCCTGTAAATATCGATTATTCGGACGGCCATAACTTCTGGCTCGTTTAGAGATACGGGAGCCATAACCTGTCAAAATGTAGGACTCGATGAGTTCTATGGCTTTGACAGCTTTCAGCCGTCAATGGATAGATTAATTCCTAAAAAGGGCAACCCGAATCTCAATAGGGTCTCGTAAGTTTTTTACCCTTCGTTTTTTCGACACGTGGATTTTTACGGTAAAACGGGATTGCGGTGGCTGGTCTTCGATTTACCCTCGCTGGAGAGTGGTGCACCATTGTACTGTTTCATTTCAAATCCATGCACACATTTCTAAAAGTCGTACGGCACTGTTTCACCATTTCGGACGGATGTTGCACCTTGCACCGTGGATGTTGCACCCTGTAGATATCGATTATTCGGGCGGCCTTAACTTCTGGCTCGTTTAGAGTTACGGGATCCATAACCTGTCAAAACAAAGGCCTCGATGATTTCTACGGCTTTGACAGCTTTCAGCCGTCAACGGATAGATTAATGCCCAAAAAGGACAACCCGAATCTCAGTCGGGACTCGTAAGTTTTTTACCCTTCGTTTTTTCGACACATGGATTTTTACAGTAAAACGGGATTACGGTGGCTGGTCTTCGATTTACCATCGCTGGAGAGTGGTGCACCATGGTACTGTTCCGTTTCAAATCCATGCACGCATTTCTAAAAGTCATACGGCACTGTTACGCCATTTCGGACGGATGTTGCACCTTGCACCGTGGATGTTGCACCCTGTAGATATCGATTATTCGGACGGCCATAACTTCTGGTTCGTTTAGAGTTACACAAGCCATAACCTGTCAAAACAAAGGCCTCGATGAGTTCTACGGCTTTGACAGCTTTCAGCCGTCAACGGATAGATTAATGCCCAAAAAGGACAACCCGAATCTCAATCGGGTCTCGTAAGTTTTTTATCCTTCGTTTTTTCGACACGTGGATTTTTACTGTAAAACGGGATTACCGTGGCCCGTCTTCGACTTCCCATCGCTGGAGAAAGGTGCACCATGGTACTGTTCCGTTTCAAATCCATGCACGCATTTCTAAAAGTCGTACGACACTGTTTCGCCATTTCGGACGGATGTTGCACCTTGCACCGTGGATGTTGCACCCTGTAGATATCGATTATTCGGACGGCCATAACTTCTGGCTCGTTTAGAGTTACAGGAGCCATAACCTGTAAAAGCGAAGGCCTCGATGAGTTCTACGGCTTTGACTGCTTTCAGCCGTCAACGGATAGATTAATGCCCAAAAAGGACAACCCGAATCTCAATCGGGTCTCGTAAGTTTTTTACCCTTCGTTTTTTAGACACGTGGATTTTTACGGTAAAACGGGATTACTGTGGCCCGTCTTCAACTTCCCATCGCTGGAGAGTGGTGCACCATGTTACTGTTCCGTTTCAAATCCATGCACGCATTTCTAAAAGTCGTACGGCACTATTTCGCCATTACGGACGGATGTTGCAACTTGCACCGTGGATGTTGCACCCTGTAGATATCGATTATTCGGACGGTCATAACATCTTGCTCGTTAAGAGTTACGGAAGCCATAACCTGTCGAAACGAATGCCTCGATGAGTTTTACGGCTTTGACAGCTTTCAGCCGTCAACGGATAGAATAATTCCCAAAAAGGGCAACCCGAATCTCAATCGGGTCTCGTAAGTTTTTTACCCTTCGTTTTTTAGACACGTGGATTTTTACGGTAAAACGGGATTACGGTGGCTGGTCTTCGATTTACCATCGCTGGAGAGTGGTGCACTATGGTACTGTTCCGTTTCAAATCCATGCACGCATTTCTAAAAGTCTTACGGCACTGTTTCGCCATTCCGGACGGATGTTGCACCTTGCACCGTGGATGTTGCACCCTATAGGTATCGATTATTCGGACGGCCATAACTTCTGGCTCGTTTAGAGTTACAAAAGCCATAACATGTCAAAACGAAGGCCTCGATGAGTTCTACGGCTTTGACAGCTTTTAGCTGTCAACGGATAGACTAATGCCCAAAACGGACAACCCGAATCTCAATCGGGTCTCGTAAGTTTTTTATCCTTCGTTTTTTCGACACGTGGATTTTTACGGTAAAACGGGATTACTGTGGCCCGTCTTCGACTTCCCATTGCCGGAGAGTGGTGCACCATGGTACTGTTCCATTTCAAATCCATGCACGCATTTCTAAAAGTCGTACGACACTATTTCGCCATTTTGGACGGATGTTGCGCCTTGCACCGTGGATGTTGCACCCTGTAAATATCGATTATTCGGACGGCCATAACTTCTGGCTCGTTTAGAGATACGGGAGCCATAACCTGTCAAAACGAAGGACTCGATGAGTTCTATGGCTTTGACAGCTTTCAGCCGTCAATGGATAGATTAATCCCCAAAAAGGGCAACCCGAATCTCAATCGGGTCTCGTAAGTTTTTTACCCTTCGTTTTTTCGACACGTGGATTTTTACGGTAAAACGGGATTGCGGTGGCTGGTCTTCGATTTACCCTCGCTGGAGAGTGGTGCACGATGGTACTGTTTCATTTCAAATCCATGCACACGTTTCTAAAGTTTTTTACCCTTCGTTTTTTCGACACGTGGATTTTTACGGTAAAACGGGATTGCGGTGGCTGGTCTTCGATTTACCCTCGCTGGAGAGTGGTGCACGATGGTACTGTTTCGCCATTTCGGACGGATGTTGCACCTTGCACCGTGGATGTTGCACCCTGTAGATATAGATTATTCAGACGGCCATAACTTCTGGCTCGTTTAGAGTTACGGGAGCCATAACCTGTAAAAGCGAAGGCCTCGATGATTTCTACGGTTTTGACAGCTTTCAGCCGTCAACGGATAGATTAATGCCCAAAAAGGACAACCCGAATCTCAGTCGGGTCTCGTAAGTTTTTTACCCTTCGTTTTTTCGGCACGTGGATTTTTACGGTAAAACGGGATTACGGTGGCTGGTCTATGATTTACCATCACTGGAGAGTGGTGCACCATGGTACTGTTCCATTTCAAATCCATGCACGCATTTCTAAAAGTCGTACGGCACTGTTTCGCCATTTCGGACGGATGTTGCACCTTGCACCGTGGATGTTGCACCCTGTAGATATCGATTATTCGGACGACCATAACTTCTGGCTCGTTTAGAGTTACAAAATCCATAACCTGTCAAAACGAAGACCTCGATCAGTTCTACGGCTTTGACAGCTTTCAGCCGTCAACGGGTAGATTAATGCCCAAAAAGGACAACCCGAATCTCAATCGGGTCTCGTAAGTTTTTTATCCTTCGTTTTTTCGACACGTGGATGTTTACGGTCAAACGGGATTACCGTGGCCCGTCTTCGACTTCCCATCACTGGAGAGTGGTGCACCATGGTACTGTTCCGTTTCAAATCCATGCACGCATTTCTAAAGGTCGTACGGCACTGTTTCGCTATTTCGGACGGATGTTGCACCTTGCACCGTGGATGTTGCACCCTGTAGATATCGATTATTCGGACGGCGATAACTTCTGGCTCGTTTAGAGTTACGGGAGCCATAACCTGTCAAAACGAAGGCCTCGATCAGATCTACGGCTTTGACATCTTTCAGCCGTCAACGGATTGATTAATGCCCAAAAAGGACAACCCGAATCTCAATCGGGTCTCGTAAGTTTTTTACCCTTCGTTTTTTATACACGTGGATTTTTACGGTAAAACGGGATTACCGTGGCCCGTCTTCGACTTCCCATCGCTGGAGAGGGGTGCACCATGGTACTGTTTTGTTTCAAATCCATGCACACATTTCTAAAAGTCGTACGGTAATGTTTCGCCATTTCGGACGGATGTTGCACCTTGCACCGTGGATGTTGCACCCTGTAGATATCGATTATTCGGACGGCCATAACTTCTAGCTCGTTAAGAGTTACGGGAGCCATAACCTGTCAAAACGAAGGCCTCTATGATTTTTACGGCTTTGACAGCTTTCACCCGTCAACGGATAGATTAATGCCCAATAAGGGCAACCCGAATCTCAATCGGGTCTCGTAAGTTTTTTACCCTTCGTTTTTTCGATACGTGGATTTTTACGGTAAAACGGGATTACGGTGGCTGGTCTTCGATTTACCATTGCTGGAGAGTGGTGCACCATGGTACTGTTTCGTTTCAAATCCATGCACGCATTTCTAAAAGTCGTACGGCACTGTTTCGTCATTTCGGACGGATGTTGCACCTTGCACCGTGGATGTTGCACCCTATAGATATTGATTATTTTGACGGCCATAACTTCTGGCTCGTTTAGAGTTACAAAAGCCATAACCTGTCAAAATAAAGGCCTCGATGAGTTCTACGGCTTTGACAGCTTTCAACCGTCAACGGATAGATTAATGCCCAAAAAGGACAACCCGAATCTCAAATGGGTCTCGTAAGTTTTTTATCCTTCGTTTTTTCGACACGTGGATTTTTACGGTAAAACGGGATTACCGCGGCCCGTCTTTGTCTTCCCATTGCTGGAGAGTGGTGCACCATGGTACTGTTCCGTTTCAAATCCATGCACGCATTTCTAAAAGTCGTACGACACTGTTTCGCCATTTCGGACGGATGTTGCACCTTGCAACGAGGATGTTGCACCCAGTAGATATCGATTATTCGGACGGCCATAACTTCTGGCTCGTTTAAAGTAACGGGAGCCATAACCTGTCAAAACAAAGGCCTCGATGATTTCTACGGTTTTGACAGCTTTCAGCCGTCAATGGATAGATTAATGCCCAAAAAGGACAACCCGAATCTCAATCGGGTCTCGTAAGTTTTTTACCCTTCGTTTTTCGACACGTGGATTTTTACGGTAAAACGGGATTGCGGTGGCTAGTCTTCGATTTACCATCGCTGGAGAGTGGTGCACCATGGTACTGTTTCGTTTCAAATCCATGCATGCATTTCTAAAATTCGTACGGCACTGTTTCGCCATTTCAGACGGATGTTGCACCTTGCACCGTGGATGTTGCACCCTGTAGATATCGATTATTCGGACGGCCATAACTTCTGGCTCGTTTAGAGTTACGGGAGACAGAACCTGTCAAAACGAAGGCCTCGATGATTTCTACGGCTTTGACAGCTTTCAGCCATCAACGGATAGATTAATGCCCAAAAAGGACAACCCGAATCTCAGTCGGGTCTCGTAAGTTTTTTAACCTTCGTTTTTTCGACACGTGGATTTTTACTGTAAAACGGGATTACGGTGGCTGGTCTTCGATCTACCATCCCTGCAGAGTGGTGCACCGTGGTACTTTTTCGTTTCAAATCCATGCACGCATTTCTAAAAGTCGTACGGCACAGTTTCGCCATTTCGGACGGATGTTGCACCTTGCACCGTGGATGTTGCACCATGTAGATATCGATTATTCGGACGGCCATAACTTCTGGCTCGTTTAGAGTTACAAAATCCATAACCTGTCAAAACGAAGGCCTCAATGAGTTCTACATCTTTGAAAGCTTTCATCCGTCAACGGGTAGATTAATGCCCAAAAAGGACAACCCGAATCTCAATCGGGTCTCGTAAGTTTTTTATCCTTCGTTTTTTCGACACGTGGATTTTTACGGTAAAACGGGATTACCGTGGCCCGTCTTCGACTTCCCATTGCTGGAGAGTGGTGCACCATGGTACAGTTCCATTTCAAATCCATGCACACATTTCTAAAAGTCGTACGACGTTGTTTCGCCATTTCGGACGGATGTTGCACCTTGCACCGTGGATGCTGCACCCTGTAGATATCGATTATTCGGACGGCCGTAACTTATGGGTCGTTTAGAGTTACGGGAGCCATAATTTGTCAAAATGAAGGCCTCGATGAGTTCTACGGCTTTGACAGCTTTCTGCCGTCAACGGATAGATTAATGTCCAAAAAGGACAACCCGAATCTCAATCGGGTCTCGTAAGTTTTTTACCCTTCGTTTTTTCGACACGTGGATTTTTATGGTAAAACGGGATTACCATGGCCCGTCTTCGACTTCCCATCGCTGGAGAGTGGTGCACCATGCTACTATTCCATTTCAAATCCGTGCACGCATTTCTAAAAGTCATACGGCACTGTTTCGCCATTTCGGATGGATGTTGCACCTTGCACCGTGGATGTTGCACCCTGTAGATATCGATTATTCGGACGGCCATAACTTCGGGCTCATTTAGAGTTACAAAAGCCTTAACTTGTCAAAAAGAAGGCCTCGATGAGTTCTACGGCTTTGACAGCTTTCAGACGTCAACGGATAGATTAATGCCCAAAAAGGACAACCCGAATCTCAATCGGGGCTCGTAAGTTTTTTATCCTTCGTTTTTTCGACACTTGGATTTTTACGATAAAACGGGATTACTGTGGCTCGTCTTCGACTTCCCATCGCTGGAGAGTGGTGAACCATGGTACTGTTCTATTTCAAACCCATGCACGCATTTCTAAAAGTCGTACGACACTGTTTCGCCGTTTCGGACGGATGTTACACCTTGCACCGTGGATGTTGCACCCTGTAGATATCGATTATTCGGACGGCCATTAATCCTGGCTCGTTTAGAGTTACGGGAGCCATAACCTGTCAAAACGAAGGCCTCGATGAGTTCTACGGCTTTGACGGCTTTCAGCCGTCAATGGATAGATTAATTCCCAAAAAGGACAACACGAATCTCAATCGGGTCTCGTAAGTTTTTTGCCCTTCGTTTTTTCGACACGTAGATTTTTACGGTAAAACGGGATTGCGGTGGCTGGTCTTCGATTTACCCTCGTTGGAGAGTCGTGCACCACGGTACTGTTTCGTTTCAAATCCATTCACACATTTCTAAAAGTCGTACGGCACTGTTTCGCCATTTCGGACGGATGTTGCACCTTGCACCGTGGATGTTGCACCCTGTAGATATCGATTATTCGGACGGCCATAACTTCTGGCTCGTTTAGAGTCACGGGAGCCATAACCGGTCAAAACGAAGGCCTCGATGATTTCTACGGCTTTGACTGCTTTCAGCCGTCAACGGATAGATTAATGCCCAAAAAGGACAACCCGAATCTCAGTCGGGTCTCGTAAGTTTTTTGCCCTTCGTTTTTTCGAAACGTGGATTTTTACGGTAAAACAGGATTACGGTGGCTGGTCTTCAATTTACCATCGCTGTAGAGTGGTGCACCATGGTGCTGTTCCGTTTCAAATCCATGCACGCATTTCTAAAAGTCGGACGACACTGTTTCGCCATTTCGGACGGATGTTGCACCTTGCACCGTGGATGTTTTACCCTGTAGATATCGATTATTCGGACGACCATAACTTCTGGCTCGTTAAGAGTTACGGGAGTCATAACCTGTCAAAACGAAGGCCTCGATGAGTTTTACGGCTTTGATGGCTTTCAGCTGTCAACGGATAGACTAATGCCCAAAAAGGGCAACCCGAATCTCAATCGGGTCTCGTAAGTTTTTTACCCTTCGTTTTTTAGACACGTGGATTTTTACGGTAAAACGGGATTACGGTGGCTGGTCTTCGATTTACCATCGCAGGAGAGTGGTGCACCATGGTACTGTTCCGTTTCAAATCCATGCATGCATTTCTAAATGTCGTATGGCACTATTTCGCCATTTCGGACGGATGTTGCACCTTGCACCGTGGATGTTGCACCCTGTAGATATCGATTATTCGGACGGCCATAACTTCTGGCTCGTTTAGAGTTACAAAAGCCATAACCTGTCAAAACGAAGGCCTCGATGAGTTCTTCGGCTTTGACTGCTTTCAGCCGTCAACGGATAGATTAATGCCCAAAAAGGACAGCCCGAATCTCAATCGGGTCTCGTAAGTTCTTTATCCTTTGTTTTTTCGACACGTGGATTTTTATGGTAAAACGGGATTACCGTGGCCCATCTTCGACTTCCCATCGCTGGAGTGTGGTGCACCATGGTACTGTTCCGTTTCAAATCCATGCACACATTTCTAAAGTCGTACGACACTGTTTCGCCATTTCGGATGGATGTTGCACCCTGTAGATATCGATTATTCGGACGGCCATAACTTCTGGCTCGTTTAGAGTTACGGGTGCCATAACCTGTCAAAACGAAGGCCTCGATGAGTTCTACGGCTTTGACAGCTTTCACCCGTCAACGGATAGATTAATGCCCAAAAAGGACAACCCGAATCTCAGTCGGGTCTCGTAAGTTTTTTACCCTTCGTTTTTTCGACACGTGGATTTTTACGGTAAAACGGGATTACGATGGCTGGTCTTCGACTTCTCATCGCTGGAGTGTGGTGCACCATGGTGCTGTTCCGTTTCAAATCCGTGCACGCATTTCTAAAAGTCGTACGACACTGTTTCAACATTTCAGACGGATGTTGCACCTTACACCGTGGATGTTGCACCTTGTAGTTTTCGATTATTTGGACGGCCATAACTTCTGGCTCGTTTAGAGTTACTAAAGCCATAACCTGTCAAAACGAAGGCCTCGATGAGTTCTACGGCTTTGACAGCTTTCAGTCCTCAATGGATAGATTAATACCCAAAAAGGACAACCCGAATCTCAATCGGGTCTCGTAAGTTTTTTATCCTTCGTTTTTTCGACACGTGGATTTTTACGGTAAAACGGGATTACGGTGGGTGGTCTTCGATTTACCATCGCTGGATAGTGGTGCACCATGGTACTGTTCCGTTTCAAATCCATGCACGCATTTCTAAAAGTCGTACGACACAGTTTCGCCATTTCGGACGGATGTTGCACCTTGCACCGTGGATGTTGCACCCTGTAGATATCGATTATTCGGACGGCCATAACTTCTGGCTCGTTTAGAGTTACGGGAGCCATAACCTGTCAAAACGAAGGCCTCGATGAGTTCTACGGCTTGATAGCTTTCAGCCATCAAAGGATAGATTAATGCCCAAAAAGGACAACCCGAATCTCATTCGGGTCTCGTAAGTTTTTTACCCTTCGTTTTTTCGACAAGTGGATTTTTACGGTAAAACGGGATTACGGTGGCTGGTCTTCGACTTTCCGTCGCTGGAGAGTGGTGCACCATGGTACTGTTCCGTTTCAAATCCATGCACGCATTTCTAAAAGTCGTACGGCACTGTTTCGCCATTTCGGACGGATGTTGCACCTTGCACCGTGGATGTTGCACCCTATAGATATCGATTATTCGGACGGCCATAACTTCTGGCTCGTTTAGAGTTACGGGAGCCATACCCTGTCAAAACGAAGGCCTCGATCAGTTGTACGGCTTTTACAGCTTTCAGCCATCAGTGGATAGATTAATGCCCAAAAAGGACAACCCGAATCTCCGTCGGGTCTCGTAAGTTTTTTACCCTTCGTTTTTTCGACACGTGGATTTTTACGGTAAAACGGGATTACGGTGGCTGGTCTTCGACTTCCCATCGCTGGAGAGTGGTGCACCATTGTACTATTCCGTTTCAAATCCGTGCACGCATTTCTAAAAGTCGTACGACAATGTTTCACCATTTCGGACGGATGTCGCACCTTGCACCGTGGACGTTGCACCCTGTAGATATCAATTATTCGGACGGCCATAACTTCTGGCTCGTTAAGAGTTAAGGGAGCCATAACCTGTCAAAACGAAGGCCTCGATGATTTTTACGGCTTTGACAGCTTTCATCCGTCAACGGATAGATTAATGCCCAAAAAGGGCAACCCGAATCTCAATCGGGTCTCGTAAGTTTTTTACCCTTCGTTTTTTAGACACGTGGATTTTTACGGTAAAACGGGATTACGGTGGCTGGTTTACGATTTACCATCGCTGGATAGTGGTGCACCATGGTACTGTTCCGTTTCAAATCCATGCACGCATTTCTAAAAGTCGTACGGCACTGTTTCGCCATTTTGAACGGATGTTGCACCTTACACCGTGGATGTTGCACCCTGTAGATATCGATTATTCGAACGGGCATAACTTCTGGCTCGTTTAGAGTGACAAAAGCTATAACCTGTCAAAACGAAGGCCTCGATGAGTTCTACGGCTTTGAAAGCTTTCAGCCGTCAACGGATAGATTAATGCCCAAAAAGGACAACCCGAATCTCAATCGGGTCTCGTAAGTTTTTTACCCTTCGTTTTTTCGACACGTGGATTTTTACGGAAAACGGGATTACCGTGGCCCGTCTTCGACTTCCCAACGCTGGAGAGTGGTGCAGCATGGTACTGTTCCGTTTCAAATCCATTCACGCAATTCTAAAAGTCGTACGGCACTGTTTCAACATTTCGGACGGATGTTGCACCTTGCACCGTGGATGTTGCACCCTGTAGATATCGATTATTCGGACGACCATAACTTCTGGCTCGTAAAGAGTAACGGGAGCCATAACCTGTCAAAACGAAGGCCTCGATGAATTTTACGGCTTTGACAGCTTTCAGCCGTCAACGGATAGATTAATGCCCAAAAAGGACAGCCCGAATCTCAGTCGGGTCACGTAAGTTTTTTACCCTTCGTTTTTTCGACACGTGGATTTTTACGGTAAAACGGGATTACGGTGGGTGGTCTTCGACTTTCCATCGCTGGAGAGTGGTGCACCATGGTACTGTTCCATTTCAAATACATGCACGCATTTCTAAAAGTCGTACGACACTGTTTCGCCATTTCGGACGGATGTTGCACCTGCACCGTGGACGTTGCACCCTGTAGATATCGATTATTCGGACGGCCATATCTTCTGGCTCGTTTAGAGTTATCGGAGTCATAACCGGTCAAAACAAAGGCCTCGATGAGTTCTACGGCTTTGAAAGCTTTCAGCCGTCAACGGATAGATAATGCCCAAAAGGACAACCCGAATCTCAATCGGGTCTCGTAAGTTTTTTACCCTTCGTTTTTTCGACACGTGGATTTTTATGGTAAAACGGGATTACCGTGGCCCGTCTTCGACTTCCCATCGCTAGAGAGTGATGCACCATGGTACTGTTCCGTTTCAAATCCATGCACGCATTTCTAAAAGTCATACGGCGCTGTATCTCCATTTCGGACGGATGTTGCACCTTGCACCGTGGATGTTGCACCCTGTAGATATCGATTATTCGGACGGCCATAACTTCTGGCTCGTTTAGAGTTACCGGAGCCATAACCTGTCAAAACGAAGGCCTCGATGAGTTCTACGGCATTGACAGCTTTTAGCCGTCAACGGATAGATTAATGCCCAAAAAGGACAACCCGAATCTCAGTCGGGTCTCGTAAGTTTTTACCCTTCGTTTTTTCTACACGTGGATTTTTACGGTAAAACGGGATTACGGTGGCTGGTCTTCGACTTCCCATCGCTGGAGAGTGGTGCACCATGGTACTGTTCCGTTTCAAATCCATGCACGCATTTCTAAGAGTCGTACGAAACTGTTTCGCCATTTCGGACGGATGTTGCACCTTGCACCGTGGACGTTGCACCCTGTAGATATCGATTATTCGGACGGCCATAACATCTGGCTCGTTTAGAGTTACGGGAGCCATAACCTGTCAAAACGAAGTCCTCGATGAGTTCTATGGCTTTGAAAGCTTTCAGCCGTCAACGGATAGATTAATGCCCAAAAAAGACAACCCGAATCTCAATCGGGTCTCGTAAGTTTTTTACCCTTCGTTTTTTTCGACACGTGGATTTTTACGGAAAACGGGATTACCGTGGCCTGTCTTCGACTTCCCATTGCTGGAGAGTGGTGCACCATGGTACTGTTCCATTTCAAATCCATTCACGCATTTCTAAAAGTCGTACGGCACTGTTTCGCCATTTCGGACGGATGTTGCACCTTGCACCGTGGATGTTGCACCCTGTAGATATCGATTATTCGGACGGCCATAACTTCTGGCTCGTTTAGAGTTACAAAAGCCATAACCTATCAAAACGAAGGCCTCGATGAGTTATACGGCTTTGACAGCTTTCAGCCATCAACGGATAGATTAATGCCCAAAAAGGACAACCTGAATCTCAATCGGGTCGCGTAATTTTTTTACCCTTCGTTTTTTAGACACGTGGATTTTTACGGTAAAACGGGATTACGGTGGCTGGTTTTCGATTTACCATCGCTGGAGAGTGGTGCACCATGGTACTGTTCCGTTTCAAATCCATGCATGCATTTCTAAAAGTCGTACGACACTGTTTCGCCATTTCGGACGGATGTTGCACCTTGCACCGTGGATGTTGCACCCTGAAGATATCGATTATTCGGACGGCCATAACTTCTGGCTCGTTTACAGTTACAAAAGCTATAACCTGTCAAAACGAAGGCCTCGATGAGTTCTACGGCTTTGAAAGCTTTCAGCCGTCAACGGATAGATTAATGCCCAAAAGGACAACCCGAATCTCAATCGGGTCTCGTAAGTTTTTTACCCTTCGTTTTTTCGACACGTGGATTTTTACGGTAAAACGGGATTACCGTGGCCCGTCTTCGACTTCCCGTCGCTGGAGAGTGGTGCACCATGATACCGTTCTATTTCAAATCCATGCACGCATTTCTAAAAGTCGTACGGCACTGTTTCGCCATTTCGGACGGATGTTGCACCTTGCACCGTGGATGTTGCACCCTGTAGATATCGATTATTCGGACGGCCATAACTTCTGGCTCGTTTAGAGTTACGGGAGCCATAACCTGTCAAAACGAAGGCCTCGATGAGTTCTACGGCTTTGACAGCTTTCAGCCGTCAAAGGATAGATTAATGCCCAAAAAGGACAACCCGAATCTCAATCGGGTCTCGTGAGTTTTTTACCCTTCGTTTTTTCGACATGTGGATTTTTACGGTAAAACGGGATTACGGTGGCTGGTCTTCGACTTCCCATCGCTGGAGAGTGGTGCACCATGGTACTGTTCCGTTTCAAATCCATGCACGCATTTCTAAGAGTCGTACGAAACTGTTTCGCCCTTTCGGACGGATGTTGCACCTTGCACCGTGGACGTTGCACCCTGTAGATATCGATTATTCGTACGACCATAACTTCTGGCTTGTTTAGAGTTACGGGAGCCATAACCTGTCAAAACGAAGGCCTCGATGAGTTCTACGGCTTTGAAAGCTTTCAGCCGTCAACGGATAGATTAATGCCCAAAAAAGACAACCCGAATCTCAATCGGGTCTCGTAAGTTTTTTACCCTTCGTTTTTTTCGACACGTGGATTTTTACGAAAAACGGGATTACCGTGGCCTGTCTTCGACTTCCCATTGCCGGAGAGTGGTGCACCGTGGCACTGTTCCGTTTCAAATCCATTCACGCATTTCTAAAAGTCGTACGGCACTGTTTCGCCATTTCGGACGGATGTTGCACCTTGCACCGTGGATGTTGCACCCTGTAGATATCGATTATTCGGACGGCCATAACTTCTGGCTCGTTTAGAGTTACAAAAGCCATAACCTATCAAAACGAAGGCCTAGATGAGTTCTACAGCTTTGACAGCTTTCAGCCGTCAACGGATAGATTAATGCCCAAAAAGGACAACCTGAATCTCAATCGGGTCGCGTAATTTTTTTACCCTTTGTTTTTTAGACACGTGGATTTTTACGGTAAAATGGGATTACGGTGGCTGGTTTTCGATTTACCATCGGTGGAGTGTGGTGCACCATGGTACTGTTCCGTTTCAAATCCGTGCATGCATTTCTAAAAGTCGTACGGCACTGTTTCGCCATTTCGGACGGATGTTGCACCTGCACCGTGGATGTTGCACCCTGTAGATATCGATTATTCGGACGGCCATAACTTCTGGCTCGTTTAGAGTTACTAAAGCCATTACCTGTCAAAACGAAGGCCTCGATGAGTTATACGGCTTTGACAGCTTTCAGTCCTCAATGGATAGATTAATACCCAAAAAGGACAACCCGAATCTCAATCGGGTCTCGTAAGTTTTTTATCCTTCGTTTTTTCGACACATGGATTTTTACGGTAAAACGGGATTACGGTGGCTGGTCTTCGATTTACCATCGCTGGATAGTGGTGCACCATGGTACTGTTCCATTTCAAATCCATGCACGCATTTCTAAAAGTCGTACGACACAGTTTCGCCATTTCGGACGGATGTTGCACCTTGCACCGTGGATGTTGCACCCTGAAGATATCGATTATTCGGACGGCCATAACTTCTGGCTTGTTCAGAGTTACGGGAGAGATAACCTATCAAAAAGAAGGCCTCGATGAGTTCTACGGCTTTGACCGCTTTCAGCCGTCAAAGGATAGATTAATGCCCAAAAAGGACAACCCGAATCTCAATCGGGTCTCGTAAGTTTTTTACCCTTCGTTTTTTCGACACGTGGATTTTTACGGTAAAACGGGATTACGGTGGCTGGTCTTCGATTTACCATCGCTGGAGAGTGGTGCACCATGGTACGGTTCCATTTCAAATCCATGCACGCATTTCTAAAAGTCGTACGACACTGTTTCGCCATTTCGGACGGATGTTGCACCTTGCACCGTGGATGTTGCACCCTATAGATATTGATTATTCGGACGGCCATAACTTCTGGCTCGTTTAGAGTTACGGGAGCCATACCCTGTCAAAACGAAGGCCTCGATGAGTTGTACGGCTTTAACAGCTTTCAGCCGTCAATGGATAAATTAATCCCCAAAAAGGACAACCCGAATCTCAGTCGGGTCTCGTAAGTTTTTTACCCTTCGTTTTTTCGACACGTGGATTTTTACGGTAAAACGGGATTACGGTGGCTGGTCTTCGACTTCCCATCGCTGGAGAGTGGTGCACCATTGTACTATTCCGTTTCAAATCCATGCACGCATTTCTAAAAGTCGTACGACACTGTTTCACCATTTCGGACGGATGTCGCACCTTGCACCGTGGACGTTGCACCCTGTAGATATCGATTATTCGGACGGCCATAACTTCTGGCTCGTTTAGAGTTACAGGAGCCATAACCTATCAAAACGAAGGCCTCGATGAGTTCTACGGCTTTGACAGCTTTCAGCCGTCAACGGATAGATTAATGCCCAAAAAGGACAACCCGAATCTCAATCGTGTCTCGTAAGTTTTTTACCCTTCGTTTTTTCGACACGTGGATTTTTACGGTAAAACGGGATTACCATGGCCCATCTTCGACTTCCCACGCTGGAGAGTGGTGCACCATGGTACTGTTCTGAATCAAATCCATGCAAGCATTTCTAAAAGTCATACGGCACTGTTTCGCCATTTCGGACGGATGTTGCACCTTGCACCGTGGATGTTGCACCCTATAGATATCGATTATTCGGACGGCTATAACTTCTGGCTCGTTAAGTGTTACGGGGGCCATAACCTGTCAAAACGAAGGCCTCGATGAGTTTTACGTCTTTGACAGCTTTCTGCCATCAACGGATAGATTAATGCCCAAAAAGGGCAACCCGAATCTCAATCGGGTCTCGTAAGTTTTTTACCCTTCGTTTTTTAGACACGTGGATTTTTACGGTAAAACGGGATTACGGTGGCAGGTCTTCGATTTACCATTGCTGGAGAGTGGTGCACCATGGTACTGTTCCGTTTCTAATCCATGCACGCGTTTCTAAAAGTCGTACGGCACTGTTTCTCCATTTCGGACGGATGTTGCACCTTGCACCGTGGATGTTGCACCCTGTAGATATCGATTATTCGGACGGCCATAACTTCTGGCTCGTTTAGAGTTACAAAAGCCATAACCTGTCAAAACGAAGGCCTCGATGAGTTTTACGGCTTTGACAGCTTTCAGCCGTCAACGGATAGATTAATGCCCAAGAAGGGCAACCCGAATCTCAATCGGGTCTCGTAAGTTTTTTACCCTTCGTTTTTTAGACACGTGGATTTTTACGGTAAAACGGGATTACGGTGGCTGGTCTTCGATTTACCATCGCTGGAGAGTGGTGCACCATGGTACTGTTCCGTTTCAAATCCATGCACGCATTTCTAAAAGTCGTACGACACTGTTTCGCCATTTCGGACGGATGTTGCACCTTGCACCGTGGATGTTGTACCCTGTAGATATCGATTATTCGGACGGCCATAACTTCTGGCTCGTTTAGAGTTACGGGAGCCATAACCTGTCAAAACGAATGCCTCGATGAGTTCTACGGCTTTGACAGCTTTCAGCCGTCAACGGATAGATTAATGCCCAAAAAGGACAACCCGAATCTCAATCGGGTCTCGTAAGTGTTTTACCCTTCGTTTTTTGGACACGTGGGTTTTTACGGTAAAACGGGATTACCGTGGCCCGTCTTCGACTTCCCATCACTGGACAGTGGTGCACCATGGTACTGTTCCGTTTCAAATCCATGCACGCATTTCCAAAAGTCGTATGGCACTGTTTCGCCATTTCGGACGGATGTTGCACCTTGCACCGTGGATGTTGCACCCTGTAGATATCGATTATTCGGACGGTCATAACTTATGGCTCGTTTAGAGTTACGGGATCCATAACCTGTCAAAACGAAGGCGTCGATGAGTTCTACGGCTTTGACAGCTTTCAGCCATCAACGGATAGATTAATGCCCAAAAAGGACAACCCGAATCTCAATCGGGTCTCGTATGTTTTTTACCCTTCGTTTTTTCGACATGTGGATTTTAACGGTAAAACGGGATTACGGTGGCTGGTCTTCGATTTACCATCGCTGGAGAGTAGTGCACCATTGTACTGTTCCGTTTCTAATCCATGCACGCATTTCTAAAAGTCGTACAACACTGTTTCGCCATTTCGGACGGATGTTGCACCTTGCACCGTGGATGTTGCACCCTGTAGATATCGATTATTCGGACGGCCATAACTTCTGGCTCGTTTAGAGTTACGGGAGCCATTACCTGTCAAAACGAAGGCCTCGATGATTTCTACGGCTTTGACAGCTTTAGCCGTCAACGGATAGATTAATGCTCAAAAAGGACAACCTGAATCTCAATCGGGTCGCGTAATTTTTTTACCCTTCGTTTTTTAGACACGTGGATTTTTACGGTAAAACGGGATTACGGTGGCTGGTTTTCGATTTACCATCGTTGGAGAGTGGTGCACCATGGTACTGTTCCGTTTCAAATCCATGCATGCATTTCTAAAAGTCGTACGGCACTGTTTCGCCATTTCGGACGGATGTTGCACCTTGCACCGTGGATGTTGCACCCTGTAGATATCGATTATTCGGACGGCCATAACTTCTGGCTCGTTTAGAGTTACGGGAGCCATAACCTGTCAAAACGAAGGCCTCGATGAGTTCTACGGCTTTGACAGCTTTCAGCCGTCAAAGGATAGATTAATGCCCAAAAAGGACAACCCGAATCTCAATCGGGTCTCGTAAGTTTTTTACCCTTCGTTTTTTCGACACGTGGATTTTTACGGTAAAACGGTATTACGGTGGCTGGTCTTCGACTTCCCATCGCTGGAGAGTGGTGCACCATGGTACTGTTCCGTTTCAAATCCATGCACGCATTTTTAAGAGTCGTACGAAACTGTTTCGCCATTTCGGACGGATGTTGCACCTTGCACCGTTGACGTTGCACCCTGTAGATATCGATTATTCGGACGACCATAACTTCTGGCTCGTTTAGAGTTACGGGAGCCATAACCTGTCAAAACGAAGGCCTCGATGAGTTCTACGACTTTGAAAGCTTTCAGCCGTCAACGGATAGATTAATGCCCAAAAAAGACAACCCGAATCTCAATCGGGTCTCGTAAGTTTTTTACCCTTCGTTTTTTTCGACACGTGGATTTTTACGAAAAACGGGATTACCGTGGCCCGTCTTCGACTTCCCATTGCTGGAGAGTGGTGCACCATGGCACTGTTCCGTTTCAAATCCATTCACGCATTTCTAAAAGTCGTACGGCACTGTTTCGCCATGTCGGACGGATGTTGCACCTTGCACCGTGGATGTTGCACCCTGTAGATATCGATTATTCGGACGGCCATAACTTCTGGCTCGTTTAGAGTTACAAAAGCCATAACCTATCAAAACGAAGGCCTCGATGAGTTCTACAGCTTT
The DNA here is from genome assembly GCA_030765085.1 of Allium cepa. Taxonomy (NCBI): domain Eukaryota; kingdom Viridiplantae; phylum Streptophyta; class Magnoliopsida; order Asparagales; family Amaryllidaceae; genus Allium; species Allium cepa. Next base: position 28,925,134 of record CM060934.1, on the reverse strand, counting down.
GACAGCTTTTAGCCGTCAACGGATAGATTAATGCCCAAAAAAGACAACCCGAATCTCAATCGGGTCGCGTAATTTTTTTACCCTTTGTTTTTTAGACACGTGGATTTTTACGGTAAAATGGGATTACGGTGGCTGGTTTTCGATTTACCATCGCTGGAGTGTGGTGCACCATGGTACTGTTCCGTTTCAAATCCGTGCACGCATTTCTAAAAGTCGTACGGCACTGTTTCGCCATTTCGGACGGATGTTGCACCTTGCACCGTGGATGTTGCACCCTGTAGATATCGATTATTCGGACGGCCATAACTTCTGGCTCGTTTAGAGTTACTAAAGCCATAACCTGTCAAAACGAAGGCCTCGATGAGTTCTACGGCTTTGACAGCTTTCAGTCCTCAATGGATAGATTAATACCCAAAAAGGACAACCCGAATCTCAATCGGGTCTCGTAAGTTTTTTATCCTTCGTTTTTTCGACACGTGGATTTTTACGGTAAAACGGGATTACGGTGGCTGGTCTTCGATTTACCATCGCTGGATAGTGGTGCACCATGGAACTATTCCGTTTCAAATCCATGCACGCATTTCTAAAAGTCGTACGACACAGTTTCGCCATTTCGGACGGATGTTGCACCTTGCACCGTGGATGTTGCACCCTGTAGATATCGATTATTCGGACGGCCATAACTTCTGGCTTGTTTAGAGTTACGGGAGAGATAACCTGTCAAAACGAAGGCCTCGATGAGTTCTACGGCTTTGACCGCTTTCAGCCGTCAAAGGATAGATTAATGCTCAAAAAGGACAACCCGAATCTCAATCGGGTCTCGTAAGTTTTTTACCCTTTGTTTTTTCGACACGTGGATTTTTACGGTAAAACGGGATTACGGTGGCTGGTCTTCGATTTACCATCGCTGGAGAGTGGTGCACCATGGTACAGTTCCATTTCAAATGCATGCACGCATTTCTAAAAGTCGTACGACACTGTTTCGCCATTTCGGACGGATGTTGCACCTTGCACCGTGGATGTTGCACCCTGTAGATATCGATTATTCGGACGGCCATAACTTCTGGCTCGTTTAGAGTTACGGGAGCCATACCCTGTCAAAACGAAGGCCTCGATGAGTTGTACGGCTTTAACAGCTTTCAGCCGTCAATGGATAGATTAATGCCCAAAAAGGACAACCCGAATCTCAGTCGGGTCTCGTAAGTTTTTTACCCTTCGTTTTTTCGACACGTGGATTTTTACGGTAAAATGGGATTACGATGGCTGGTCTTCGACTTCCCATCGCTGGAGAGTGGTGCACCATTGTACTATTCCGTTTCAAATCCATGCACGCATTTCTAAAAGTCGTACGACACTGTTTCACCATTTCGGACGGATGTCGCACCTTGCACCGTGGACGTTGCACCCTGTAGATATCGATTATTCGGACGGCCATAACTTCTGGCTCGTTTAGAGTTACGGGAGCCATAACCTATCAAAACGATGGCCTCGATGAGTTCTACGGCTTTGACAGCTTTCAGCCGTCAACGGATAGACTAATGCCCAAAAAGGACAACCCGAATCTCAATCGGGTCTCGTAAGTTTTTTACCCTTCGTTTTTTCGACACGTGGATTTTTACGGTAAAACGGGATTACCATGGCCCGTCTTCGACTTCCCACGCTGGAGAGTGGTGCACCATGGTACTGTTCTGAATCAAATCCATGCAAGCATTTCTAAAAGTCATACGGCACTATTTCGCCTATTCGGACGGATGTTGCACCTTGCACCGTGGATGTTGCACCCTGTAGATATCGATTATTCGGACGGCTATAACTTCTGGCTCGTTAAGAGTTACGGGGGCCATAACCTGTCAAAACGAAGGCCTCGATGAGTTTTACGGCTTTGACAGCTTTCAGCCATCAACGGATAGATTAATGCCCAAAAAGGGCAACCCGAATCTCAATCGGGTCTCGTAAGTTTTTTACCCTTCGTTTTTTAGACACGTGGATTTTTACGGTAAAACGGGATTACGGTGGCAGGTCTTCGATTTACCATTGCTGGAGAGTGGTGCACCATGGTATTGTTCCGTTTCTAATCCATGCACGCATTTCTAAAAGTCGTACGGCACTGTTTCTCCATTTCGGACGGATGTTGCACCTTGCACCGTGGATGTTGCACCCTGTAGATATCGATTATTCGGACGGCCATAACTTCTGGCTCGTTTAGAGTTACAAAAGCCATAACCTGTCAAAACAAAGGCCTCAATGAGTTTTACGGCTTTGACAGCTTTCAGCCGTCAACGGATAGATTAATGCCCAAAAAGGGCAACCCGAATCTCAATCGGGTCTCGTAAGTTTTTTACCCTTCGTTTTTTAGACACGTGGATTTTTACGGTAAAACGGGATTACGGTGGCTGGTCTTCGACTTCCCATCGCTGGACGGTGGTGCACCATGGTACTGTTCCGTTTCAAATCCATGCACGCATTTCCAAAAGTCGTACGTCACTGTTTCGCCATTTCGGACGGATGTTGCACCTTGCACCGTGGATGTTGCACCCTGTAGATATCGATTATTCGGACGGTCATAACTTATGGCTCGTTTAGAGTTACGGGATCCATAACCTGTCAAAACGAAGACGCCGATGAGTTCTATGGCTTTGACAGCTTTCAGCCATCAACGGATAGATTAATGCCCAAAAAGGACAACCCGAATCTCAATCGGGTCTCGTAAGTTTTTTACCCTTCGTTTTTTCGACATGTGGATTTTACCGGTAAAACGGGATTACGGTGGCTGGTCTTCGATTTACCATCGCTGGAGAGTAGTGCACCATGGTACTGTTCCGTTTCTAATCCATGCACGCATTTCTAAAAGTCGTACAACACTGTTTCGCCATTTCGGACGGATGTTGCACCTTGCACCGTGGATGTTGCACCCTGTAGATATCGATTATTCGGACGGCCATAACTTCTGGCTCGTTTAGAGTTACGGGAGCCATAACCTGTCAAAACTAAGGCCTCGATGATTTCTACGGCTTTGACGGCTTTAGCCGTCAACGGATAGAATAATGCCCAAAAAGGACAAGCCGAATCTCAGTCGGGTCTCGTAAGTTTTTTACCCTTCGATTTTTAGACACGTGGATTTTTACGTTGAAACGGGATTACGGTGGCTGATCTTCGATTTACCATCGCTGGAGAGTGGTGCACCATGGTACTGTTCCGTTTCAAATCCATGCACGCATTTCTAAAAGTCGTACGGCACTGTTTCGCCATTTCGGACGGATGTTGCACCTTGCACCGTGGATGTTGCACCCTGTAGATATCGATTATTCGGACGGCCATAACTTCTGGCTCGTTTAGAGTTACAAAAGCCATAACCTATCAAGACGAAGGCCTCGACGAGTTCTACGGCTTTGACAGCTTTTAGCCGTCAACGGATAGATTAATGCCCAAAAAGGACAACCTGAATCTAAACCGGGTCGCCTAAGTTTTTTACCCTTCGTTTTTTCGACACGTGGATTTTTACGGTAAAACGGGATTACCGTGGCCCGTCTTCGACTTCCCATCGCTAGAGAGTGGTGCACCATGGTACTGTTCCGTTTCAAATCCATGCACGCATTTCTAAAAGTCGTACGACACTGTTTCGCCATTTCGGACGGATGTTGCACCTTGCACCGTGGATGTTTCACCCTGTAGAAATCGATTATTCGGACGGCCATAACTTCTGGCTCGTTTAGAGTTACGTGAGCCATAACCTATCAAAACGAAGGCCTTGATGAGTTCTACGGCTTTGACAGCTTTCAGTCATCAACGGATTGATTAATACCCAAAAAGGACAACCGAATCTCAATCGGGTCTCGCAAGTTTTTTACCCTTCGTTTTTTCGACACGTCTATTTTTATGGTAAAACGGGATTACGGTGGCTGGTCTTCGATTTACCATCGCTGGAGAGTGGTGCACCATGGTACCGATCCGTTTCTAATCCATGCACGCATTTCTAAAAGTCGTACGGCACTGTTTCGCCATTTCGGACGGATGTTGCACCTTGCGCCGTGGATGTTGCACCCTGTAGATATCGATTATTCGGACGGCCATAACTTCTGGCTCGTTCAGAGTTACGGGAGCCATAACCTATCGAAACGAAGGCCTCGATGATTTCTACGGCTTTGACAACTTTATCCATCAACGGATAGATTAATGCCCAAAAAGGACAACCCGAATCTCAGTCGGGTCTCGTAAGTTTTTTACCCTTCGTTTTTTCGACACGTGGATTTTTACGGTAAAACGGAATTACGGTGGCTGGTCTTCGATTTACCATCGCTGGAGAGTGGTGCAACATGGTACTGTTCCATTTCAAATCCATGTACGCATTTCTAAAAGTCGTACGACACAGTTTCGCCATTTCGGACGGATGTTGCACCTTGCACCGTGGACGTTGCACCCTGTAGATATCGATTATTCAGACGGCCATAACTGCTGGCTCGTTTAGAGTTACAGAAGCCATAACTTGTCAAAATGAAGGTCTCGATGAATTCTACGGATTTGACAGCTTTCAGCCGTCAACGGATAGATTAATGCCCAAAACGGACAACCCGAATCTCAATCGGGTCTCGTAAGTTTTTTACCCTTCGTTTTTTCGACACGTGGATTTTTACGGTAAAGCGGGATTACCTTGGCCTGTCTTCGACTTACCATCGCTGGAGAGTGGTGCACCATGGTACTGTTCCGGTTCAAATCCATGCATGCATTTCTAAAAGTCGTACGGCACTGTTTCGCCATTTCGGACGGATGTGGCACCTTGCACCGTGGATGTTGCACCCTGTAGATATCGATTATTCGGACGGCCATAACTTCTGGCTTGTTTAGAGTTACGGGAGCCATAACCTGTCAAAACAAAGGCCTCGATGAGTTCTACGGCTTTGACCGCTTTCAGCCGTCAACGGATAGATTAATGCCCAAAAAGGACAACCCGAATCTCAATCTGGTCTCGTAAGTTTTTTATCCTTTGTTTTTTCGACACGTGGATTTTTACGGTAAAACGGGATTACCGTGGCCTGTCTTCGACTTTCCATCGCTGGAGAGTGATGCACCACGGCACTGTTCCGTTTCAAATCCACGCACGCATTTCTAAAAGTAGTACGACACTGTATCGCCATTTCGGACGGATGTTGCACCTTGCACCGTGGATGTTGCACCCTGTAGATATCGATTATTCGGACGGCCATAACTTCTGGCTCGTTTAGAGTTAGAAAAGCCATAACCTGTCAAAACGAAGGCCTCGATGAGTTCTACGGCTTTGACAGCTTTCAGCCATCAACGGATATACTAATGCCCAAAAAGGACAACCCGAAGCTCAATCGGGTCTCGTAAGTTTTTTATCCTTCGTTTTTTTGACACGTGGATTTTTACGGTAAAACGGGATTACCGTGGCCTGTCTTCGACTTCCCATCGCTGGAGAGTGGTGCACCATGGTACTGTTCCGTTTCAAATCCATGCACGCATTTCTAAAAGTCGTACGACACCGTTTCGCCATTTCGGACGGATGTTGCACCTTGCACCGTGGGTGTTGCACCCTGTAGATATCGATTATTCGGACGGCCATAACTTCTGGCTCGTTTAGAGTTACGGGAGCCATAACCTGTCAAAACAAAGACCTCGATGAGTTCTACGGCTTTGACAGCTTTCAGCCGTCAACGGATGGATTAATGCCCAAAAAGGACAACCCGAATCCCAATCGGGTCTCGTATGTTTTTTATCCTTCGTTTTTTCGACACGTGGATTTTTACGGTGAAACGGGATTACGGTGGCTGGTCTTCGATTTACCATCGCTGGATAGTGCTGCACCATGGTACCGTTCCGTTTCAAATCCATGCACGCATTTCTAAAAGTCATACGACACAGTTTCGCCATTTCGGGCGGATGTTGCACCTTGCACCGTGGATGTTGCACCATGTAGATATCGACTATTCGGACGGCCATAACTTCTGGCTTGTTTAGAGTTACGGGCGAGATAACCTGTCAAAATGAAGGCTTCGATGAGTTCTACGGCTTTGACAGCTTTCAGCCGTCAACGGATAGATTAATGCCCAAAAAGGACAACCCGAATCTCAGTCGGGTCTCGTAAGTTTTTTACCCTTCGTTTTTTCGACACGTGGATTTTTACGGTAAAACGGGATTACGGTGGCTGGTGTTCAACTTCCCATTGCTGGAGAGTGGTGCACCATGGTACTGTTCCGTTTCAAATCCATGCACGCATTTCTAAAAGTCGTACGGCGCTGTTTCCCATTTCGGACGGATGTTGCACCTTGCACCGTGGATGTTGCACCCTGTAGATATCGATTATTCGGACGGCCATAAATTCTGGCTCGTTAAGAGTAATGGGAGCCATAACCTGTCAAAACGAAGGCCTAGATGATTTTTATGGCTTTGACAGCTTTCAGCCGTCAACGGATAGATTAATGCCCAAAAAGGGCAACCCGAATCTCAATCGGGTCTCGTAAGTTTTTTACCCTTCATTTTTTAGACACGTGGATTTTTATGGTAAAACGGGATTACGGTGGCTGGTCTTCGATTTACCATAGCTGGAGAGTGGTGCACCATGGTACTGTTCCGTTTCAAATCCATGCACGCATTTCTAAAAGTCGTACGACACTGTTTCGCCATTTCGGACGGATGTTGCACCTTGCACCGTGGATGTTGCACCCTGTAGATATTGATTATTCGGACGGCCATAACTTCTGGGTTGTTTGGAGTTACGGGAACCATAACTTGTCAAAACGAAGGCCTCGACGAGTTCTACGGCTTTGACAGCTTTCAGCCGTCAACGGATAGATTAATGCCCAAAAAGGACAACCCGAATCTCAGTCGGGTCTCGTAAGTTTTTTACCCTTCGTTTTTTCGACAGGTGGATTTTTACGGTAAAACGGGATTACGGCGGCTGGTCTTCGACTTTCCATCGTTGGAGAGTGGTGCACCATGGTACTGTTCCGTTTCAATTCCATGCACGCATTTCTAAAAGTTGTACGACACTGTTTCGCCATTTCGGATGGATGTTGCACCTTGCACCGTGGACGTTGCACCCTGTAGATATCGATTATTCGGACGGCCATAACTTCTAGCTTGTTTAGAGTTACGGGAGCCATAACCTATCAAAACGAAGGCCTCGATGAGTTCTACGGCTTTGATAGCTTTCAGCCGACAACGGATAGTTTTTTACCCTTCGTTTTTTCGACACGTGGATTCTTACGGTAAAACGGGATTACCGTGGCCCGTCTTCGACTTCCCATCGCTGGAGAGTGGTGCGCCATGGTACTGTTCCGATTCAAATCCATGCACGCATTTCTAAAAGTCGTAAGGCACTGTTTTGCCATTTTGGACGGATGTTGCACCTTGCACCGCGGATGTTGCACCCTGTAGATATCGATTATTCGGACGACAATAACTTCTGGCTCGTTTACAGTTACAAAATCCATAACCTGTCAAAACAAAGGCCTCGATGAGTTCTACGGCTTTGACAGCCTTCAGCCGACAACGGATAGATTAATGCCCAAAAAGGACAACCCGAATCTCAATCGGGTCTCGTAAGTTTTTTATCCTTCGTTTTTTCGACACGTGGATTTTTACGGTAAAACGGGATTACCGTGGCCCGTCTTTGACTTCCCATCGCTGGAGAGCAGTGCACCATGGTACTATTCCGTTTCAAATCCATGCGCGCATTTCTAAAAGTCGTACGACACTGTTTCGCCATTTCGGACGGATGTTGCACCTTGCACCGTGGATGTTGCACCCTGTAGATATCGATTATTCGGACGGCCATAACTTCTGGCTCGTTTAGAGTTACGGGAGCCATACCTGTCAAAATGAAGACCTCGATGAGTTCTACGGCTTTGACAGCTTTCAGCCGTCAACAGATGGATTAATGCCCAAAAAGGACAACCCGAATCCCAATCGGGTCTCGTAGGTTTTTTACCCGTCGTTTTTTCGACATGTGGATTTTTACGGTAAAACGGGATTACGGTGGCTAGTCTTCGATTTACCATCGCTGGAGAGTGGTGCACCATGGTACTGTTCCGTTTCAAATCCATGCACGCATTTCTAAAAGTCGTACGACACTGTTTCGCCATTTCGGACGGATGTTGCACCTTGCACCGCGGACGTTGCACCCTGTAGATATCGATTATTCGGACGACCATAACTTCTGGCTCGTTTAGAGTTACGGGAGACATAACCTGTCAAAACGAAGGCCTCGATGAGTTCTACAGCTTTGATAGCTTTCAGCCGTCAACAGATAGATTAATGCCCAAAAAGGACAACCCGAATCTCAGTCGGGTCTCGTAAGTTTTTTACCCTTCGTTTTTTCGACACGTGGATTTTACGGTAAAACGGGATTACGGTGGCTGGTGTTCAACTTCCCATCGCTGGAGAGTGGTGCACCATGGTACTGTTCCGTTTCAAATCCATGCACGCATTTTTAAAAGTCGTACGGCACTGTTTCGCCATTTCGGACGGATGTTGCACCTTGCACCGTGGATGTTGCAACCTGTAGATATCGATTATTCGGACGGCCATAACTTCTGGCTCGTTAAGAGTAATGGGAGCCATAACCTGTCAAAACGAAGGCCTCGATAATTTTTACGGCTTTAACAGCTTTCAGCCGTCAACGGATAGATTAATGCCCAAAAAGGGAAACCCGAATCTCAATCGGGTCTCGTAAGTTTTTTACCCTTCGTTTTTTAGACACGTGGATTTTTACGGTAAAACGGGATTACGGTGGCTGGTCTTCGATTTACCATCGCTGGAGAGTGGTGCACCACGGTACTGTTCCATTTCAAATCCATGTACGCATTTCTAAAAGTCGTACGGCACTGTTTCGCCATTTCGGACGGATGTTGCACCTTGCACCGTGGATGTTGCACCCTGTAGATATCGATTATTCGGATGGCCATAACTTCTGGCTCGTTTAGAGTTACAAAAGCCATAACCTGTCAAAACGAAGGCCTCGACGAGTTCTACGGCTTTTACAGCTTTTAGCCGTCAACGGATAAATTAATGCACAAAAAGGACAACCCGAATCTCAATCGGGTCTCGTAAGTTTTTTATCCTTCGTTTTTTCGACACGTGGATTTTTACGGTAAAACGGGATTACCGTGGCCCGTCTTCGACTTCCCATCGCTGGAGAGTGATGCACATGGTACTGTTCCGTTTCAAATCCATGCACGCATTTCTAAAAGTCGTACGACACTGTTTCGCCATTTCAGACGGATGTTGCACCTTGCACCGAGGGTGTTGCACCATACCTTCTGGCTTGTTTAGAGTTACGGGAGCCATAACCTGTCAAAACGAAGACTCGTTGAGTTCTACGGCTTTGAAGCTTTCAGCCGTCAATAGATAGATTAACGCCCAAAAAGGACAACCCGAATCTCAATCGGGTCTCGTAAGTTTTTTACCCTTCGTTTTTTCGACATGTGGATATTTACGGTAAAACGGGATTACGATGGCTGGTCTTCGATTTACCATCGCTGGAGAGTGGTGCACCATGGTACTGTTCCATTTCAAATCCATGCATGCATTTCTAAAAGTCGTACGACACTGTTTCGCCATTTCGGACGGATGTTGCACCTTGCACCGTGGACGTTGCACCCTGTAGATATTGATTATTCGGACGGCCATAACTTCTGGCTCGTTTAGAGTTACGGGAGCCATAACCTGTCAAAACGAAGGCCTCGATGAGTTCTACGGCTTTGACAGCTTTCAGCCGTCAACGGATAGATTAATGCCCAAAAAGGACAACCCGAATCTCAGTCGGGTCTCGTAAGTTTTTTACCCTTCGTTTTTTCGACACGTGGATTTTTACGGTAAAACGGGATTACGGTGGCTGGTGTTCAACTTCCCATCGCTGGAGAGTGGTGCAGTATGGTACTGTTCCGTTTCAAATCCATGCACGCATTTCTAAAAGTCGTACGTCACTGTTTCGCCATTTCGGACGGATGTTGCACCTTGCACCGTGGATGTTGCAACCTGTAGATATCGATTATTCGGACGGCCATGACTTCTGGCTCGTTAAGAGTAATGGGAGCCATAACCTGTCAAAACGAAGGCCTCGATGATTTTTACGGCTTTGACAGCTTTCAGCCGTTAACGGATAGATTAATTCCCAAAAAGGGCAACCCGAATCTCAATCGGGTCTCGTAAGTTTTTTACCCTTCGTTTTTTAGACACGTGGATTTTTACGGTAAAACGGGATTACGGTGGCTGGTCTTCGATTTACCATCGCTGGAAACTGGTGCACCACGGTACTTTTCCATTTCAAATCCATGCACGCATTTCTAAAAGTCGTACGGCACTGTTTCGCCATTTCGGACGGATGTTGCACCTTGCACCGTGGTTGTTGCACCCTGTAGATATCGATTACTCGGATGGCCATAACTTCTGGCTCGTTTAGAGTTACAAAAGCCATAACCTGTCAAAACGAAGGCCTCGACGAGTTATACGGCTTTTACAGCTTTCAGCCGTCAACGGATAGATTAATGCACAAAAAGGACAACCCGAATCTCAATCGGGTCTCTAAAGTTTTTTATCCTTCGTTTTTTCGACACGTGTATTTTTACGGTAAAACGGGATTACCGTGGCCCGTCTTCGACTTCCCATCGCTGGAGAGTGGTGCACAAGGTACTGTTCCGTTTCAAATCCATGCACGCATTTCTAAAAGTCGTACGACACTGTTTCGCCATTTCGGACGGATGTTGCACCTTGCACCGAGGTTGTTGCACCCTGTAGATATCGATTATTCGGACGGCCATACCTTCTGGCTTGTTTAGAGTTACGGGAGCCATAACCTGTCAAAACGAAGACTCGATGAGTTCTACGGATTTGATAGCTTTCAGCCGTCAACAGATAGATTAACACCCAAAAAGGACAACCCGAATCTCAATCGGGTCTTGTAAGTTTTTTACCCTTCGTTTTTTCGACACGTGGATTTTTACGGTAAAACGGGATTACGGTGGTTGGTCTTCGATTTACCATCGCTGGAGAGCGGTGCACCATGGTACTATTCCGTTTCTAATCCATGCACGCATTTCTAAAAGTCGTACGACACTGTTTCGCCATTTCGGACGGATGTTGCACCTTGCACCGTGGATGTTGCACCCTGTAGATATCGATTATTCGGACGGCCATAACTTCTAGCTCGTTTAGAGTTACGGGAGCCATAACCTGTCAAAACGAAGGCCTCGATGATTTCTACGGCTTTGACAACTTTAGCCATCAACGGATAGATTAATGCCCAAAAAGGACAACCCGAATCTCAGTCGGGTCTCGTAAGTTTTTTACCCTTCGTTTTTTCCACACGTGGATTTTTACGGTAAAACGGGATTACGGTGGCTGGTCTTCGATTTACCATCGCTGGAGAGTGGTGCAACATGATACTGTTCCATTTCAAATCCATGCACGCATTTCTAAAAGTCGTACGACACAGTTTCGCCATTTCGGACGGATGTTGCACCTTGCACCGTGGACGTTGCACCCTGTAGATATCGATTATTCAGACGGCCATAACTTCTGGCTCGTTTAGAGTTACAAAAGCCATAACTTGTCAAAATGAAGGTCTCGATGAGTTCTACGGATTTGACAGCTTTCAGCCATCAACGGATAGATTAATGCCCAAAACGGACAACCCGAATCTCAATCGGGTCTCGTAAGTTTTTTACCCTTCGTTTTTTCGACACGTGGATTTTTATGGTAATGCGGGATTACCTTGGCCTGTCTTCGACTTACCATCGCTGGAGAGTGGTGCACCATGGTACTGTTCCGGTTCAAATCCATGCACGCATTTCTAAAAGTCGTACGACACTGTTTCGCCATTTCGGATGGATGTGGCACCTTGCACCGTGGATGTTGCACCCTGTAGATATCGATTATTCGGACGGCCATAACATCTGGCTCGTTTAGAGTTACGGGAGCCATAACCTGTCAAAACAAAGGCCTCGATGAGTTCTACGGCTTTGACAGCTTTCAGCCGTCAACGGATAGATTAATGCCCAAAAAGGACAACCCGAATCTCAATCTGGTCTCGTAAGTTTTTTATCCTTTGTTTTTTCGACACGTGTATTTTTACGGTAAAACGGGATTACCGTGGCCCGTCTTCGACTTTTCATCGCTGGAGAGTGGTGCACCATGGCACTGTTCCGTTTCAAATCCACGCACGCATTTCTAAAAGTAGTACGACACTGTTTCGCCATTTCGGACGGATGTTGCACCTTGCACCGTGGATGTTGCACCCTGTAGATATCGATTATTCGGACGGCCATAACTTCTGGCTCGTTTAGAGTTAGAAAATCCATAACCTGTCAAAACGAAGGCCTCGATGAGTTCTACGGCTTTGACAGCTTTCAGCCGTCAACAGATATATTAATGCCCAAAAAGGACAACCCGAAGCTCAATCGGGTCTCGTAAGTTTTTTATCCTTCGTTTTTTTGACACGTGGATTTTTATGGTAAAACGGGATTACCGTGGCCCGTCTTCGACTTCCCATCGCTGGAGAGTGGTGTACCAAGGTACTGTCCCGTTTCAAATCCATGCACGCATTTCTAAAAGTCGTACGACACTGTTTCGCCATTTCGGACGGATGTTGCACCTTGCATCGTGGGTGTTGCACCCTGTAGATATCGATTATTCGGACGGCCATAACTTCTGGCTCGTTGAGAGTTACGGGAGCCATACCTGTCAAAACGAAGACCTCGATGAGTTCTACGGATTTACAGCTTTCAGCCGTCAACGGATGGATTAATGCCCAAAAAGGACAACCCGAATCCCAATCGGGTCTCGTATGTTTTTTATCTTTCGTTTTTTCGACACGTGGATTTTTACGGTAAAACGGGATTACGGTGGCTGGTCTTCGATTTACCATCGCTGGATAGTGGTGCACCATGGTACTGTTCCGTTTCAAATCCATGCACGCATTTCTAAAAGTCGTACGACACAGTTTCGCCATTTCGGACTGATGTTGCACCTTGCACCGTGGATGTTGCACCCTGTAGATATCGATTATTCGGACGGCCATAACTTCTGGCTTGTTTAGAGTTATGGGAGAGATAACATGTCAAAACGAAGGCCTCGATGAGTTCTACGGCTTTGACAGCTTTCAGCCGTCAACGGATAGATTAATGCCCAAAAAGGACAATCCGAATCTCAGTCGGGTGTCGTAAGTTTTTTACCCTTCGTTTTTTCGACACGTGGATTTTTACGGTAAAACGGGATTACGGTGGCTGGTGTTCAACTTCCCATCGCTGGAGAGTGGTGCACCATGGTACTGTTCCGTTTCAAATCCATGCACGCATTTCTAAAAGTCGTACGGCACTGTTTCGCCATTTCGGACGGATGTTGCACCTTGCACCGTGGATGTTGCAACCTGTAGATATCGATTATTCGGACGGCCATAACTTCTGGCTCGTTAAGAGTAATGGGAGCCATAACCTGTCAAAACGAAGGCCTCGATGATTTTTACGGCTTTGACAGCTTTCAGCCATCAACGGATAGATTAATTCCGAAAAGGGCAACCCGAATCTCAATCGGGTCTCGTAAGTTTTTTATCCTTCGTTTTTTTGACACGTGGATTTTTATGGTAAAACGGGATTACCGTGGCCCGTCTTCGACTTCCCATCGCTGGAGAGTGGTGTACCAAGGTACTGTCCCGTTTCAAATCCATGCACGCATATCTAAAAGTCGTACGACACTGTTTCGCCATTTCGGACGGATGTTGCACCTTGCATCGTGGGTGTTGCACCCTGTAGATATCGATTATTCGGACGGCCATAACTTCTGGCTCGTTGAGAGTTACGGGAGCCATACCTGTCAAAACGAAGACCTCGATGAGTTCTACGGCTTTACAGCTTTCAGCCGTCAACGGATGGATTAATGCCCAAAAAGGACAACCCGAATCCCAATCGGGTCTCGTATGTTTTTTATCTTTCGTTTTTTCGACACGTGGATTTTTACGGTAAAACGGGATTACGGTGGCTGGTCTTCGATTTACCATCGCTGGATAGTGGTGCACCATGGTACTGTTCCGTTTCAAATCCATGCACGCATTTCTAAAAGTCGTACGACACAGTTTCGCCATTTCGGACTGATGTGCACCTTGCACCGTGGATGTTGCACCCTGTATATATCGATTATTCGGACGGCCATAACTTCTGGCTTGTTTAGAGTTATGGGAGAGATAACATGTCAAAACGAAGGCCTCGATGAGTTCTACGGCTTTGACAGCTTTCAGCCGTCAACGGATAGATTAATGCCCAAAAAGGACAACCCGAATCTCAGTCGGGTCTCGTAAGTTTTTTACCCTTCGTTTTTTCGACACGTGGATTTTTACGGTAAAACGGGATTACGGTGGCTGGTGTTCAACTTCCCATCGCTGGAGAGTGGTGCACCATGGTACTGTTCCGTTTCAAATCCATGCACGCATTTCTAAAAGTCGTACGGCACTGTTTCGCCATTTCGGACGGATGTTGCACCTTGCACCGTGGATGTTGCAACCTGTAGATATCGATTATTCGGACGGCCATAACTTCTGGCTCGTTAAGAGTAATGGGAGCCATAACCTGTCAAAACGAAGGCCTCGATGATTTTTACGGCTTTGACAGCTTTCAGCCATCAACGGATAGATTAATTCCCAAAAGGGCAACCCGAATCTCAATCGGGTCTCGTAAGTTTTTTACCCTTCGTTTTTTAGACACGTGGATTTTTACGGTAAAACGGGATTACGGTGGCTGGTCTTCGATTTACCATCGCTGGAGAGTGGTGCACCATGGTACTGTTCCATTTCAAATCCATGCACGCATTTCTAAAAGTCGTACGGCACTGTTTCGCCATTTCGGACGGATGTTGCACCTTGCACCGTGGTTGTTGCACCCTGTAGATATCGATTATTCGGATGGCCATAACTTCTGGCTCATTTAGAGTTACAAAAGCCATAACCTATCAAAACAAAGGCCTCGACGAGTTCTACGGCTTTTACAGCTTTTAGCCGTCAACGGATAGATTAATGCATAAAAAGGATAACCCGAATCTCAATCGGGTCTCGTAAGTTTTTTATCCTTCGTTTTTTCGACACGTGGATTTTTACGGTAAAACGGGATTACCGTGGACCGTCTTCGACTTCCCATCGCTGGAGAGTGGTGCATATGGTACTGTTCCGTTTCAAATCCATGCACGCATTTCTAAAAGTCGTACGACACTGTTTCGCCATTTCGGACGGATGTTGCACCTTGCACCGTGGATGTTGCACCCTGTAGATATCGATTATTCGGACGGCCATAACTTCTGGCTTGTTTAGAGTTATGGGAGAGATAACATGTCAAAACGAAGGCCTCGATGAGTTCTACGGCTTTGACAGCTTTCAACCGTCAACGGATAGATTAATGCCCAAAAAGGACAACCCGAATCTCAGTCGGGTCTCGTAAGTTTTTTACCCTTCGTTTTTTCGACACGTGGATTTTTACGGTAAAACGGGATTACGGTGGCTGGTGTTCAACTTCCCATCGCTGGAGAGTGGTGCACCATGGTACTGTTCCGTTTCAAATCCATGCACGCATTTCTAAAAGTCGTACGGCACTGTTTCGCCATTTCGGACGGATGTTGCACCTTGCACCGTGGATGTTGCAACCTGTAGATATCGATTATTCGGACGGCCATAACTTCTGGCTCATTTAGAGTTACGGGAGCCATAACCTGTCAAAACGAAGACTCGATGAGTTCTACGGCTTTGATAGCTTTCAGCCGTCAACAGATAGACTAACACCCAAAAAGGACAACCCGAATCTCAATCGGGTCTCGTAAGTTTTTTACCCTTCTTTTTTTCGACACGTGGATTTTTACGGTAAAACGGGATTACGGTGGCTGGTCTTCGATTTACCATCGCTGGAGAGTGGTGCACCATGGTACTGTTCCGTTTCAAATCCATGCACGTATTTCTAGTAGTCGTACGACACTGTTTCGCCATTTCGGACGGATGTTGCACCTTGCACCGTGGATGTTGCACCTTGTAGATATCGATTATTCGGACGGCCATAACTTCTGGCTTGTTTAGAGTTTCGGGAGCCATAACCTGTCAAAACGAAGGCCTCGATGATTTCTACGGCTTTGACAGCTTTCAGCCGTCAACGGATAGATTAATGCCCAAAAAGGACAACCCGAATCTCAGTCGGGTCTCGTAAGTTTTTTACCCTTCGTTTTTTCAACACATGGATTTTTACGGTAAAACGGGATTACGGTGGCTGGTCTTCGACTTCCCATCGCTGGAGAGTGGTGCACCATGGTACTGTTCCGTTTCAAATCCATGCACGCATTTCTAAAAGTCGTACGGCACTGTTTCGCCATTTCGGACGGATGTTGCACCTTGCACGTGGATGTTGCACCCTGTAGATATCGATTATTCGGACGGCCATAACTTCTGTCTCGTTTAGAGTTACGAGAGCCATAACCTGTTAAAACGAAGGCCTCGATGAGTTCTACGATTTTGACTGCTTTCAGCCGTCAACGGATAGATTAACGCCCAAAAAGGGCAACTCGAATCTCAATCGGGTCTCGTAAGTTTTTTACCCTTCGTTTTATCGACACGTGGATTTTTACGGTAAAACGGGATTACCGTGGCCCATCTTCGAATTCCCATCGCTGGAGAGTGGTGCACCATGGTAATGTTCCGATTCAAATCCATGCACGCATTTCTAAAAGTCGTACGGCACTGTTTTGCCATTTCGGACGGATTTTGCACCTTGCACCGTGGATGTTGCACCCTGTAGATATCGATTATTCAGACGGCCATAACTTCTGGCTCGTTAAGAGTTACTGGAGCCAAAACCTATCAAAACGAAGGCCTCGATGAGTTTTACGGCTTTGACTTCTTTCAGCCATCAACGGAAAGATTAATGCCCAAAAAGGGCAACCCGAATCTCGATCGGGTCTTGTAAGTTTTTTACCCTTCGTGTTTTAGACACGTGGATTTTTACGGTAAAACGGGATTACGGTGGCTGGTCTTCGATTTACCATCGCTGGAGAGTGGTGCACCATGGACTGTTCCGTTTCAAATCCATGCATGCATTTCTAAAAGTCGTACGGCACTGTTTCGCCATTTCGGACGGATGTTGCACCTTGCACCGTGGATGTTGCACCTTGTAGATATCGATTATTCAGACGGCCATAACTTCTGGCTCGTTTAGAGTTACAAAAGCCATAACCTGTCAAAACAAAGGCCTCGATGAATTCTACGGCTTTGACAGATTTCAGCCGTCAATGGATAGATTAATGCCCAAAAATGACAACCAAAATCTCAATCGGGTCTCGTAAGTTTTTTATCCATTGTTTTTTTGACAAGTGGATTTTTACGGTAAAACGGGATTACCGTGGCCCGTCTTCGACTTTCCATCGTTGGAGAGTGGTGCACCATGGCACTGTTCCGTTTCAAATCCACGCACGCATTTCTAAAAGTAGTACGACACTGTTTCGCCATTTCGGACGGATGTTGCACCTTGCACCGTGGATGTTGCACCCTATAGATATCGATTATTCAGACGGCCATAACTTCTGGCTCGTTTAGAGTTAGAAAAGCCATAACCTGTCAAAATGAAGGCCTCGATGAGTTCTACGGTTTTGACAGCTTTCAGCCGTCAATGGATATATTAATGCCCAAAAAGGACAACCTGAAGCTCAATCGGGTCTCGTAAGTTTTTTATCCTTCGTTTTTTTGACACGTAGATTTTTACGGTAAAACGAGAATACCGTGGCCCGTCTTCGACTTCCCATCGCTGGAGAGTGGTGCACCATGGTACTGTTCCGTTTCAAATCCATGCACGCATTTCTAAAAGTCGTACGACACTGTTTCTCCATTTCGGATGGTTGTTGCACCTTGCACCGTGGGTGTTGCACCCTGTAGATATCGATTATTCGGACGGCCATAACTTCGGGCTCGTTGAGAGTTACGGGAGCCATACCTGTCAAAACGAAGACCTCGATGAGTTCTACGGCTTTGACAGCTTTCAGCCGTCAACGGATGGATTAATGCCCAAAAAGGACAACCCGAATCCCAATCGGGTCTCGTATGTTTTTTATCCTTCGTTTTTTCGACACGTGGATTTTTATGGTAAAACGGGATTACGGTGGCTGGTCTTCGATTTACCATCGCTAGATAGTGGTGCACCATGGTACTGTTCCGTTTCAAATCCATGCACGCATTTCTAAAAGTCGTACGGCACAGTTTCGCCATTTCGGACGGATGTTGCACCTTGCACCGTGGATGTTGCACCCTGTAGATATCGATTATTCGGACGGCCATAACTTCTGGCTTGTTTAGAGTTACGGGAGAGATAACCTGTCAAAACGAAGGCCTCGATGAGTTCTACGGCTTTGACAGCTTTCAGCCGTCAACGGATAGATTAATGCCCAAAAAGGACAACCCGAATCTCAGGCGGGTCTCGTAAGTTTTTTACCCTTCGTTTTTTCGACACGTGGATTTTTACGGTAAAACGGGATTACGGTGGCTGGTGTTCAACTTCCCATCGCTGGAGAGTGGTGCATCATGGTACTGTTCCATTTCAAATCCATGCACGCATTTCTAAAAGTCGTACGGCACTGTTTCGCCATTTCGGACGGATGTTGCACCTTGCACCGTGGATGTTGCAACCTGTAGATATCGATTATTCGGACGGCCATAACTTCTGGCTCGTTAAGAGTAATGGGAGCCATAACCTGTCAAAACGAAGGCCTCGATGATTATTACGGCTTTGACAGCTTTCAGCCGTCAACGGATAGATTGATTCCCAAAAAGGGCAACCCGAATCTCAATCGGGTCTCGTAAGTTTTTTACCCTTCATTTTTTAGACACGTGGATTTTTACGGTAAAACGGGATTACCGTGGCCCGTCTTCGACTTCCCATCGCTGAAGAGTGGTGCACATGGTACTGTTCCGTTTCAAATCCATGCACGCATTTCTAAAAGTCGTACGACACTGTTTCGCCATTTCGGACGGATGTTGCACCTTGCACCGAGGGTGTTGCACCCTGTAGATATCGATTATTCGGACGGCCATACCTTCTGGCTGGTTTAGAGTTACGGGAGCCATAACCTGTCAAAACGAAGACTCGATGAGTTCTACGGCTTTGATAGCTTTCAACCGTCAACAGATAGATTAACACCCAAAAAGGACAACCCGAATCTCAATCGGGTCTCGTAAGTTTTTTACCCTTCGTTTTTTCGACACGTGGATTTTTACGGTAAAACGGGATTACGGTGGCTGGTCTTCGATTTACCATCGCTGGAGAGTGGTGCACCATGGTACTGTTCCGTTTCAAATCCATGCACGTATTTCTAATAGTCGTACGACACTGTTTCGCCATTTCGGACGGATGTTGCACCTTGCACCGTGGATGTTGCACCTTGTAGATATCGATTATTCGGACGGCCATAACTTCTGGCTTGTTTAGAGTTTCGGGAGCCATAACCTGTCAAAACGAAGGCCTCGATGATTTCTACGGCTTTGACAGCTTTCAGCCGTCAACGGATAGATTAATGCCCAAAAAGGACAACCCGAATCTCAGTCGGGTCTCGTAAGTTTTTTACCCTTCGTTTTTTCAACACATGGATTTTTACGGTAAAACGGGATTACGGTGGCTGGTCTTCGACTTCCCATCGCTGGAGAGTGGTGCACCATGGTACTGTTCCGTTTCAAATCCATGCACGCATTTCTAAAAGTCGTACGGCACTGTTTCGCCATTTCGGACGGATGTTGCACCTTGCACGTGGATGTTGCACCCTGTAGATATCGATTATTCGGACGGCCATAACTTCTGTCTCGTTTAGAGTTACGAGAGCCATAACCTGTTAAAACGAAGGCCTCGATGAGTTCTACGATTTTGACAGCTTTCAGCCGTCAACGGATAGATTAACGCCCAAAAAGGGCAACTCGAATCTCAATCGGGTCTCGTAAGTTTTTTACCCTTCGTTTTATCGACACGTGGATTTTTACGGTAAAACGGGATTACCGTGGCCCATCTTCGAATTCCCATCGCTGGAGAGTGGTGCACCATGGTAATGTTCCGATTCAAATCCATGCACGCATTTCTAAAAGTCGTACGGCACTGTTTTGCCATTTCAGACGGATTTTGCACCTTGCACCGTGGATGTTGCACCCTGTAGATATCGATTATTCAGACGGCCATAACTTCTGGCTCGTTAAGAGTTACTGGAGCCAAAACCTATCAAAACGAAGGCCTCGATGAGTTTTACGGCTTTGACTGCTTTCAGCCATCAACGGAAAGATTAATGCCCAAAAAGGGCAACCCGAATCTCGATCGGGTCTTGTAAGTTTTTTACCCTTCGTGTTTTAGACACGTGGATTTTTACGGTAAAACGGGATTACGGTGGCTGGTCTTCGATTTACCATCGCTGGAGAGTGGTGCACCATGGACTGTTCCGTTTCAAATCCATGCATGCATTTCTAAAAGTCGTACGGCACTGTTTCGCCATTTCGGACGGATGTTGCACCTTGCACCGTGGATGTTGCACCTTGTAGATATCGATTATTCAGACGGCCATAACTTCTGGCTCGTTTAGAGTTACAAAAGCCATAACCTGTCAAAACAAAGGCCTCGATGAATTCTACGGCTTTGACAGATTTCAGCCGTCAACGGATAGATTAATGCCCAAAAATGACAACCAAAATCTCAATCGGGTCTCGTAAGTTTTTTATCCATTGTTTTTTCGACAAGTGGATTTTTACGGTAAAACGGGATTACCGTGGCCCGTCTTCGACTTTCCATCGTTGGAGAGTGGTGCACCATGGCACTGTTCCGTTTCAAATCCACGCACGCATTTCTAAAAGTAGTACGACACTGTTTCGCCATTTCGGACGGATGTTGCACCTTGCACCGTGGATGTTGCACCCTGTAGATATCGATTATTCAGACGGCCATAACTTCTGGCTCGTTTAGAGTTAGAAAAGCCATAACCTGTCAAAATGAAGGCCTCGATGAGTTCTACGGTTTTGACAGCTTTCAGCCGTCAATGGATATATTAATGCCCAAAAAGGACAACCTGAAGCTCAATCGGGTCTCGTAAGTTTTTTATCCTTCGTTTTTTTGACACGTAGATTTTTACGGTAAAACGAGAATACCGTGGCCCGTCTTCGACTTCCCATCGCTGGAGAGTGGTGCACCATGGTACTGTTCCGTTTCAAATCCATGCACGCATTTCTAAAAGTCGTACGACACTGTTTCTCCATTTCGGATGGTTGTTGCACCTTGCACCGTGGGTGTTGCACCCTGTAGATATCGATTATTCGGACGGCCATAACTTCGGGCTCGTTGAGAGTTACGGGAGCCATACCTGTCAAAACGAAGACCTCGATGAGTTCTACGGCTTTGACAGCTTTCAGCCGTCAACGGATGGATTAATGCCCAAAAAGGACAACCCGAATCCCAATCGGGTCTCGTATGTTTTTTATCCTTCGTTTTTTCGACACGTGGATTTTTATGGTAAAACGGGATTACGGTGGCTGGTCTTCGATTTACCATCGCTAGATAGTGGTGCACCATGGTACTGTTCCGTTTCAAATCCATGCACGCATTTCTAAAAGTCGTACGGCACAGTTTCGCCATTTCGGACGGATGTTGCACCTTGCACCGTGGATGTTGCACCCTGTAGATATCGATTATTCGGACGGCCATCATTTCTGGCTTGTTTAGAGTTACGGGAGAGATAACCTGTCAAAACGAAGGCCTCGATGAGTTCTACGGCTTTGACAGCTTTCAGCCGTCAACGGATAGATTAATGCCCAAAAAGGACAACCCGAATCTCAGGCGGGTCTCGTAAGTTTTTTACCCTTCGTTTTTTCGACACGTGGATTTTTACGGTAAAACGGGATTACGGTGGCTGGTGTTCAACTTCCCATCGCTGGAGAGTGGTGCACCATGGTACTGTTCCATTTCAAATCCATGCACGCATTTCTAAAAGTCGTACGGCACTGTTTCGCCATTTCGGACAGATGTTGCACCTTGCACCGTGGATGTTGCAACCTGTAGATATCGATTATTCGGACGGCCATAACTTCTGGCTCGTTAAGAGTAATGGGAGCCATAACCTGTCAAAACGAAGGCCTCGATGATTATTACGGCTTTGACAGCTTTCAGCCGTCAACGGATAGATTGATTCCCAAAAAGGGCAACCCAAATCTCAATCGGGTCTCGTAAGTTTTTTACCCTTCATTTTTTAGACACGTGGATTTTTACGGTAAAACGGGATTACCGTGGCCCGTCTTCGACTTCCCATCGCTGAAGAGTGGTGCACATGGTACTGTTCCGTTTCAAATCCATGCACGCATTTCTAAAAGTCGTACGACACTGTTTCGCCATTTCGGACGGATGTTGCACCTTGCACCGAGGGTGTTGCACCCTGTAGATATCGATTATTCGGACGGCCATACCTTCTGGCTGGTTTAGAGTTACGGGAGCCATAACCTGTCAAAACGAAGACTCGATGAGTTCTACGGCTTTGATAGCTTTCAACCGTCAACAGATAGATTAACACCCAAAAAGGACAACCCGAATCTCAATCGGGTCTCGTAAGTTTTTTACCCTTCGTTTTTTCGACACGTGGATTTTTACGGTAAAACGGGATTACGGTGGCTGGTCTTCGATTTACCATCGCTGGAGAGTGGTGCACCATGGTACTGTTCCGTTTCAAATCCATGCACGCATTTCTAAAAGTCATATGACATTGTTTCGCCATTTCGGACGGATGTTGCACCTTGCACCGTGGATGTTGCACCTTGTAGATATCGATTATTCGGACGGCCATAACTTCTGGCTTGTTTAGAGTTTCGGGAGCCATAACCTGTCAAAACGAAGGCCTCGATGATTTCTACGGCTTTGACAGCTTTCAGCCGTCAACGGATAGATTAATGCCCAAAAAGGACAACCCGAATCTCAGTCGGGTCTCGTAAGTTTTTTACCCTTCGTTTTTTCGACACGTGGATTTTTATGGTAAAACGGGATTACGGTGGTTGGTCTTCGACTTCCCATTGCTGGAGAGTGGTGCACCATGGTACTGTTCCGTTTCAAATCCATGCACGCTTTTCTAAAAGTCGTACGGCACTGTTTCGCCATTTCGGACGGATGTTGCACCTTGCACGTGGATGTTGCACCCTGTAGATATCGATTATTCGGACGGCCATAACTTCTGTCTCGTTTAGAGTTACGAGAGCCATAACCTGTTAAAACGAAGGCCTCGATGAGTTCTACGATTTTGACAGCTTTCAGCCGTCAACGGATAGATTAATGCCCAAAAAGGACAACCCGAATCTCAATCGGGTCTCGTAAGTTTTTTACCCTTCGTTTTATCGACACGTGGATTTTTACGGTAAAACGGGATTACCGTGGCCCATCTTCGAATTCCCATCGCTGGAGAGTGGTGCACCATGGTACTGTTCCGATTCAAATCCATGCACGCATTTCTAAAAGTCGTACGGCACTGTTTTGCCATTTCGGACGGATGTTGCACCTTGCACCGTGGATGTTGCACCCTGTAGATATCGATTATTCAGACGGCCATAACTTCTGGCTCGTTAAGAGTTACTGGAGCCATAACCTATCAAAACGAAGGCCTCGATGAGTTTTACGGCTTTGACAGCTTTCAGCCATCAACGGAAAGATTAATGCCCAAAAAGGGCAACCCGAATCTCAATCGGGTCTCGTAAGTTTTTTACCCTTCGTGTTTTAGACACGTGGATTTTTACGGTAAAACGGGATTACGGTGGCTGGTCTTCGATTTACCATCGCTGGAGAGTGGTGCACCATGGACTGTTCCGTTTCAAATCCATGCACGCATTTCTAAAAGTCGTACGGCACTGTTTCGCCATTTCGGACGGATGTTGCACCTTGCACCGTGGATGTTGCACCCTGTAGATATCGATTATTCCGACGGCCATAACTTCTGGCTCGTTTAGAGTTACAAAAGCCATAACCTGTCAAAACAAAGGCCTCGATGAATTCTACGGCTTTGACAGATTTCAGCCGTCAACGGATAGATTAATGCCCAAAAATGACAACCCAAATCTCAATCGGGTCTTGTAATTTTTTTATCCTTTGTTTTTTCGACACGTGGATTTTTACGGTAAAACGGGATTACGGTGGCCCGTCTTCGACTTCCCATCACTGGAGAGTGGTGCACCATGGTACTGTTCCGTTTCAAATCCATGCACGCATTTCTAAAGCCGTACGACATTGTTTCGCCATTTCGGATGGATGTTGCACCTTGCACCGTGGATGTTGCACCCTGTAGATATCGATTATTCGGACGGCCATACCTTCTGGCTCGTTTAGAGTTACGGGAGCCTTAACCTGTCAAAACGAAGGCCTCGATGAGTTCTACAGCTTTGACAGCTTTCAGCCGTCAATGGATAGATTAATGCCCAAAAAGGACAACCCGAATCTCAATCGGGTCTCGTAAGTTTTTTACCCTTCGTTTTTTCGACATGTGGATTTTTACGGTAAAACGGGATTACCATGGCCCGTCTTCGACTTTCCATCGCTGTAGTGTGGTGCACCATGGTACTGTTCCGTTTCTAATCCATGGACGCATTTCTAACAGTCGTACGGCACTGTTTCGCCATTTCGGACGGATGTTGCACCCTGCACTGTGGATGTTGCACCCTGTAGACATCGATTATTCGGACGACCATAACTTCTGGCTCGTTAAGAGTTACAGGAGCCATAACTTGTCAAAACGAAGGCCTCGACGATTTTTACGGCTTTGGCAGCTTTCAGCCGTCAACGGATAGATTAATGCCCAAAAAGGGCAACCCGAATCTCAATCGGGTCTCGTAAGTTTTTTACCCTTCGTTTTGTAGACACGTGGATTTTTACGGTAAAACGGGATTACGGTGGCTGGTCTTCGATTTACCATCGCTGGATAGTGGTGCACCATGGTACTGTTCCGTTTCAAATCCTTGCACGCATTTCTAAAAGTCGTACGGCACTGTTTCACCATTTCGGACGGATGTTGCACCTTGCACCGTGGATGTTGCACCCTGTAGATATCAATTATTCAGACGGCCATAACTTCTGGCTCGTTTAGAGTTACAAAAGCCATAACCTGTCAAAACGAAGGCCTCAATGAGTTCTACGGCTTTGCCAGATTTCAGCCGTCAACGGATAGATTAATGCCCAAAAAGGACAAACCGAATCTCAATCGGGTCTCGTAAGTTCTTTACCCTTCGTTTTTTCGACACGTGGATTTTTACGGTAAAACGGGATTACCGTGGCCCGTCTTCGACTTCCCATCGCTGGAGAATGTTGCACCATGGTACTGTTCCGTTTCAAATCCATGCACGCATTTCTAAAAGTCGTACGGCACTGTTTTGCCATTTCGGACGGATGTTGCACCTTGCACCGTGGATGTTGCACCCTGTAGATATCGATTATTCGGACGGCCATAACTTCTGGCTCGTTAAGAGTTACCGGAGCCATAACCTATCAAAATGAAGGCCTCGATGAGTTTTATGGCTTTGATAGCTTTCAGCCGTCAACGGATAGATTAATGCCCAAAAAGGGCAACCCGAATCTCAATCGGGTCTCGTAAGTTTTTTACCCTTCGTTTTTTAGACACGTGGATTTTTACGGTAAAACGGGATTACGGTGGCTGGTCTTCGATTTACCATCGCTGGAGAGTGGTGCACCATGGTACTGTTCCGTTTCAAATCCATGCACGCATTTCTAAAAGTCATATGGCACTGTTTCGCCATTTCGGACGGATGTTGCACCTTGCACCGTGGATGTTGCACCCTGTAGATATCGATTATTCAGACGACCATAACTTCTGGCTCGTTTAGAGTTACAAAAGCCATAACCTGTCAAAACAAAGGCCTCGATGAGTTCTACGGCTTTGACAGATTTCAGCCGTCAACGGATAGATTAATGCCCAAAAAGGACAACCCGAATCTCAATCGGGTCTCGTAAGTTTTTTATCCTTTGTTTTTTCGACACGTGGATTTTTACGGTAAAACGGGATTACCGTGGCCCGTCTTCGAATTCCCATCGCTGGAGAGTGGTGCACCATGGTACTATTCCGTTTCAAATCCATGCATGCATTTTTAAAAGTCGTACGACACTGTTTCGCCATTTCGGACGGATGTTGCACCTTGCACCGTGGACGTTGCACCCTGTAGATATCGATTATTTGGACGGCCATAACTTCTGGCTCGTTTAGAGTTACGGGAGCCATAACCTATCAAAACGAAGGCCTCGATGAGTTCTACGGTGTTGACGGCTTTCAGCCGTCAACGGATAGATTAATGCCCAAAAATGACAACCCGAATCTCAATCGGGTCTCGTAAGTTTTTTACCCTTCGTTTTTTCGACACGTTGATTTTTACGGTAAAACGGGATTGCGGTGGCTGGTCTTCGATTTACCCTCGCTGGATAGTGGTGCACCATGGTACTGTTTCGTTTCAAATCCATGCACGCATTTCTAAAAGTCGTACGGCACTGTTTCGCCATTTCGGACGGATGTTGCACCTTGCACAGTGGATGTTGCACCCTGTAGATATCGATTATTCGGACGGCCATAACTTCTGGCTCGTTTAGAGTTACGGGAGCCATAACCTGTCAAAACGAAGGCCTCGATGATTTCTACGACTTTGACAGCTTTCAGCCATCAATGGATAGAATAATGCCCAAAAAGGACAACCCGAATCTCAATCGGGTCTCGTAAGTTTTTTACCCTTCGTTTTTTCGACACGTGGATTTTTACGGTAAAACGGGATTACGGTGGCTGGTCTTCGATTTACCATCGCTAGAGAGTGGTGCACCATGGTACTGTTCCGTTTCAAATCCATGAATGCATTTCTAAAAGTCGTAGGGCACTGTTTCGCCATTTCGGACGGATGTTGCACCTTGCACAGTGGATGTTGCACCCTGTAGATATCGATTATTCGGACGGCCATAACTTCTGGCTCGTTTAGATTTACAAAATCCATAACCTGTCAAAATGAAGGCCTCGATGAGTTCTACGGCTTTGAATGCTTTTAGCCGTAACGGATAGATTAATGCCCAAAAAGGACAACCCGAATCTCAATCGGGTCTCGTAAGTTTTTTATCCTTCGTTTTTTGGACATGTGGATTTTTACGTTAAAACGGGATTACCATGGCCCGTCTTCGACTTCCCATCGCTGGAGAGTGGTGCACCGTGGTACTGTTCCGTTTCAAATCCATTCACGCATTTCTAAAAGTCACACGACACTGTTTCGCCATTTCGGACGGATGTTGCACCTTGCACCGTGGATGTTGCACCCTGTAGATATCGATTATTCGGACGGCCATAACTTCTGGCTCGTTTAGAGTTACGGAAGCCATAACTTGTCAAAACGAAGGCCTCGATGAGTTCTAAGGTTTTGACAGCTTTTAGCCGCCAACGGATAGATTAATGCCCAAAAAGGACAACCCGAATCTCAATCGGGTCTCGTAAGTTTTTTACCCTTCGTTTTGTAGACACGTGGATTTTTACGGTAAAACGGAATTACGGTGGCTGGTCTTCGATTTACCATCGCTGGAGAGTGGTGCACCATGGAACCGTTCCGTTTCAAATCCATGCACGCATTTTTAAAAGTCGTACGGCACAGTTTCGCCATTTCGGACGGATGTTGCACCTTGCACCGTGGATGTTGCACCCTGTAGATATCGATTATTCGGACGGCCATAACTTCTGGCTCGTTTAGAGTTACAAAAGCCATAACCCGTCAAAACGAAGGTCTTCATGAGTTCTACGGCTTTTATAGCTTTTAGCCGTCAACGGACAGATTAATGCCCAAAAAGGCCAACCCGAATCTCAATCGGGTCTCGTAAGTTTTTTACCCTTCGTTTTTTAGACACGTGGATTTTTACGGTAAAACGGGATTACGGTGGCTGGTCTTCGATTTACCATCGCTGGAGAGTGGTGCACCATGGTACTGTTCCGTTTCAAATCCATGCACGCATTTCTAAAAGTCGTACGGCACTGTTTTGCCATTTCGGACGGATGTTGCACCTTGCACCGTGGATGTTGCACCTTGTAGATATCGATTATTCGGACGGCCACAACTTCTGGCTCGTTTAGAGTTACGGGAGCCATAACCTGTCAAAACGAGGGCTTCGATGAGTTCTACGGCTTCTATAGCTTTCAGCCGTCAATGGATAGATTAATGCCCAAAAAGGCCAACCCGAATCTCAGTCGGGTCTCGTAAGTTTTTAACCCTTCGTTTTTTCGACACGTGGATTTTTACGGTAAAACGGGATTACGGTGGTTGGTCTTCGACTTCCCATCGCTGGAGAGTGGTGCACCATGGTACTGTTCCGTTTCAAATCCATGCACGCATTTCTAAAAGTCGTACGACACTGCTTCGCCATTTCGGACGGATGTTGCACCTTGCACCGTGGACGTTGCACCTGTAGATATCGATTATTCGGACGGCCATAACTTCTGGCTCGTTTAGAATTACGGGAGCCATAACCTATCAAAACGAAGGCCTCGATGAGTTCTACGGCTTTGACAGCTTTCAGTCGTCAACGGATAGATTAATGCCCAAAAAGGACAACCCGAATCTCAATCGGGTCTCGTAAGTTTTTTACTCTTCGTTTTTTCGACACGTGGATTCTTACGATAAAACGGGATTACCGTGGCTCGTCTTCGACTTTCCATCGCTGGAGAGTGGTGCACCATGGTACTGTTCCATTTCAAATCCATGCACACATTTCTAAAAGTCGTACGACACTGTTTTTCCATTTCGGACGGATGTTGCACCTTGCACCGTGGATGTTGCACCCTGTAGATATCGATTATTCAGACGGCCATAACTTCTGGCTCGTTAAGAGTTACGGGAGCCATAACCTGTCAAGACGAAGGCCTCGATGAGTTTTACAGCTTTGATAGCTTTCAGCCGTCAACGGATAGATTAATGCCCAAAAAGGGAAACCCGAATCTCAATCGGGTCTCGTAAGTTTTTTACCCTTCGTTTTTTAGACACGTGGATTTTTACGGTAAAACGGGATTACGGTGGCTGATCATCGACTTCCCATCGCTGGACAGTGGTGCACCATGGTACTGTTCCGTTTCAAATCCATGCACGCATTTCTAAAAGTCGTACGACACTGTTTTGCCATTTCGGACGGATGTAGCACCTTGCACCGTGGACGTTGCACCCTGTAGATATCGATTATTCGGACGACCATAACTTCTGGCTCGTTTAGAGTTACGGGAGCCATAACCAATCAAAACGAAGGCCTCGATGAGTTCTACGGCTTTGACAGCTTTCAGCCGTCAAAGGATAGATTAATGCCCAAAAAGGACAACCCGAATCTCAATCGGGTCTCGTAAGTTTTTTAACCTTCGTTTTTTCGACACGTGGATTTTTACGGTAAAAGGGATTGCGGTGGCCGGTCTTCAATTTACCCTCGCCGGAGAGTGGTGCACCATGGTACTGTTCCGTTTCATATCCATGCACGCATTTCTAAAAGTCGTACGGCACTGTTTCGCCATTTCGGACGGATGTTGCACCTTGCACCGTGGATGTTGCACCCTGTAGATATCGATTATTCGGATGGCCATAACTTCTGGCTCGTTTAGAGGTACGGGAGCCATAACCTGTCAAAACGAAGGCCTCGATGATTTCTACGGCTTTGACAGCTTTCAGCCGTCAACGGATAGATTAATGCGCAAAAAGGACAACCCGAATCTTAGTCGGGTCTCGTAAGTTTTTTACCCTTCGTTTTTTCGACACGTGGATTTTTACGGTAAAACGGGATTACGGTGGCTGGTCTTCGATTTACCATCGCTGGAGAGTGGGGCACCATGGTACTGTTCCGTTTCAAATCCATGAACGCATTTCTAAAAGTCGTAGGGCACTGTTTCTCCATTACGGACGGATGTTGCACCCTGCACAGTGGATGTTGCACCCTGTAGATATCGATTATTCGGACGGCCATAACTTCTGGCTCGTTTAGAGTTATGTTGGGCGAATTTTCACCCAGAAGATCTCGAGACCGAGAAGCGTCAGTTTCACCCGGGTTCGCAACCTCCATTCCATCCGGTTCCTAAGTCCATTCGGCATTCCAAGCAAAGGTTCATTCGGCAATACAGGCAATGGTCCATTCGGCATAACACACATCCGGTCCAAGCTCTGCCGAATCAACCCCCAACTCCACCGGTCCAACACAGTTTCCATGCACCACCGGTCCAACCCATTTCCCACCATCACCGGGCCACCATGACCGGACCACATACAACCGAACCAACCTCCAAGCTCACTACCGAACCATATCCACACTCCTACCACCGAACCACCACAACCGAACCAAGCTACGCCAGCAACCGGTCCACTCACCACTGCCGCACCAAGCTTCGCCGAACCAGAACGCTACCAGGCCAGATTGCTTCAGCCCGGGCCCACCAGCAGCTATATACATCCAAGGCCCCTGCCCCCTACCTCACTCTGTAAATAGAGGGGCAGGGGTACAACAATGGCAGACAAGTTTGAGAGCTCAAGCACGGAAGGAACTTTCAAACTACTTTCATATACTTGTACACAAAGCATTTACTTGTAATCTGAAAGAAAGAAGATAATAACATATAAAGTGGACGTAGGCACGTTCTGGCCGAACCACTATAAATGTGTGTGTCTTTTACATTTCAGCCCCTGCTTTTTTCATATTTACATAACTCATCTAAATCATTAAGAATCACATAAAATCAACTAAATCACACGACTTGGAGGTGTTTGCCCATTTTTTGCTCAAACATTTTTGGTGCTTTCACTGAGAACTTCGAACTCGAAGCTAAAGCTTCCCTCATTCAACCTTCTTTCCCAATAGCACCCTTCATCGCCTAGGAAACATGACTTCCAGGCCAAGAAAAGACGCCAACAAGGGAAAGAACGTTGCAACCAGCTGCGCTCCAAATCCAGTGGATCCAGATCAAGAGAACCATCCCACTACAGCAGCAGTGCCGCATGTAGATCAGGCAATTCCAACAGCCCCTGCCGCGGAACAACCGGCAGTAATCACTAGAGCAGACCTAGACAGAGTTGTGGTGGAAGTGATTAACTGCTTCGCATCCCAACAAGAAGCTTTGGTGAACCAACTCATGTCACGCTTGAGGGATGTCGAAGAATCCAAACGCAACACTGAATCATGGGGTGTATCTCAATCTGGAGGATCTCGGAGACAGCAAAGGTCTTCCCTCTTCGAGGAAGCCATCAACAGGAACAACAATGATAGGGGCCGCGCCCGGACTCAGCCCGAACTCCGACTCGAGGAAGCGCTTGGAACCGAACCCAGTGGGGGAGGCGCCAGGCGAGGGTCGGATGTAGCTGACCCAGTCATGCCACCTAATCATAGAAACCCCGCTGAACGGAGCCGAGCTAGAACCCAGCCCGAAGTTGACCCCATGGAAATGCTCGAAACAGAACCCCATAGGGGAAGATCAAGGCAGGGGGCAACTGTAGCTGGTCCTAGCATGCATCCGAGCAGCCAGAGGCAACCACTGGATAACGTCAGAAGTGATAGACTATACCATCCCTACAGGTCATCTGGACGAGATCGATACCGCAGGGAAGAACCAAGTTCATTTCTATCCGCTCCAAATTCTGATGCAAGAATGGCACGATTATTCAGAGAATGCGTCCAACGGGAGCAAAGGGACCGAGGAATAGGCGCTAGGGTCACCAGCCCCTTCACCCGCAATATCGAAACTGCCATCACCCCCCGGGAATGGAAAATGCCAACCATGGAACCTTACAAGGGAACTTCCGACCCCATCGTACACTTACAGATATACACCCAGCATATGCTCATGAGCGGAGCAACAGAAGGGGTGTTGTGTAAATGCTTTCCGCTATTCCTAGCAGATCTAGCTACCTCCTGGTTCTGCCATCTACCCCAAGGATCTATCAGCTCATGGGAGATGTTGAAAGAAAGGTTCATTAGCCAGTTCCGCATTCATGTAGAATAACCCAAGGATGCTTATTCTCTATCCAATGTCAAACAGAAATCCAGAGAGACACTGCAACAATATCTAACCCGGTTCAACGCCGCAGCGGCCGCAGTCCAAGATGGCGATGAGAAGCTCACCCTAATGGCCATCTGTAGTGGTGTACACCCAGATACCAAGTTCGCTAGAAGACTAACTAAGGAAAAACCATCTACTTTACCTGATTTCTTCCATGATGCTGGAAAGTATATGAGACTTGAAGACGCCGCCAATGAGAGGCAGTCAGGGCAACAAGGTAAGACAACTCCGGACAAGGTTCCCGCTGCAGCTAAGGACACTAGAAGAAATGAATCTAGAGACAATGCTGGGGGCAGGAAGGTTGAAAAACGCCAATATCGACCAGGGCCAAGATTTGACTCCTACACTCCTTTGAATGAAACAATCGAAAACATCTTTCTAGCCACTCAGGGCGAACTCGGATACAAGCGCCCCCCGCACAAGAAAGGATCTGATAACGCACTCAAGTTTGGAAAGTTCTGCCGCTTCCACGAATCCCACGGACATGACACCAATGAATGCCACCATCTCCGGGACTTGATCGAAGAACACATCAGAAGAAGAAGGCTGGAACGCTATGTGAAAGGCCAGAACAGGACTCCAACTCCTGCCAATGAGAACTCAAAGCGACCCCTCCCAGAAGTAGGCGGAGGGAATTGCAACACCAGTGGCTCTAGTCAAGAGAAGATAGTGGTCCATACCATCTCGGGAGGACCACACATCGCCGACAGAAGCTGGGCAGAGATGGAAAGATACGGCAAGTCACTTAGAAATGATGAAGGCTATGTTAACTCCATTATGGAAGAACGCCACCCGAAACGGAAAGAGAGTGACGACATCGTATTCAGTAGGCGTGATTTAGAAGGAAGACAGTATCCACATATGGATCCCATGGTCATCTCTGCCTGGTTCGGTCCAGCTAAAGTTTTCCGAATTCTAATAGACACAGGAAGCTCCGTAAATATCCTATTCAAGCATGCTTTCGACAAAATGAAGCTGTCAATAAAGGATGTGTCTCCCTGCAACAAACCCCTGCACGGTTTCACTGGAGATGCGAAAATGCCCCTCGGGCAACTTGACCTCTTCGTCGAAATAGGAAGTCATCCCCGCTCCGTTGTGAGAAAACAAACGTTCGTACTAATAGAAAACCACTCGACCTACAACGCCTTCTTGGGAAGACCAGCCTTATCTGACTTCCAAATTGTCCTAGCCCCGTGGTGCCTAAAGATGAAATTCCTAACAGATAACGGAATAGGAGAAGTTGAAGGAGATCAAGACGCCGCTCGAGATTGCTATGTAACTGAACTTCACAATAACCGTAGAAAGAATAAAGGGAAAGATACAGAGACTACTCTCTGCATGAAAAGCTTGGAAGCATAGCAACTAAAGAAAGCCCCTCCTCTTCGATACACCAGCGATCCTTTCAATGAACTAGACCCCAGGGATAAGGAGGAGGAGGCTACCGCTGAGCCTGCAGAGGCCATGGAATTCGTATCTGTAGACAAACATGATTCAAGTAGACTATTAAAAATAGGATCTCAGCTAAAAACAGAATTGAAAGATCAACTCATTGACTTTCTCCGCCACGACTTAGATGTATTTGCGTGGACACATGCCGATATGACAGGAATCTCCCCAGACATAGCATGCCACATCCTGAACAACGATCCCACCAAGGTACCGATAAAGCAGAAAAAGAGAAGCATGGGAGCAGAACGATCAGCAGCCCTCGATGAGGAAGTAAAGAACCTACTTGCTAATGACTTCATACGAGAAGCCATCTACCCAGAATGGATGCTAACCCGGTGCTAGTAAAGAAAGCTAATGGGAAGCGGCGAACATGCATTGATTTCTCCAACTTAAATGACGCTTGCCCGAAAGACTGCTTCCCGCTCCCCCGAACGATCAACTTGTGGACAGCACTGCCGGGCACGAACTTTTATCTTTTATGGATGCATACTCCGGATACAACCAGATTCCCATGCACACTCCCGATCAAGACCACACTAGCTTCATCACTGACCGGGGATTATATTGTTACAAAGTCATGCCTTTTGGACTCAAAAATACCGGAGCTACCTATCAGCGCCTCGTCAACAAGATGTTCGTGGAATTAATAGGATGAACTGTGGAAGTATATGTGGATGACATGTTGGTAAAGTCCAGGAGAGCCGACGATCATGTAAGCCACCTGGGCGAGATGTTTCAGGTACTTCGCCGATATGGAATGAAGCTGAATCCTCTAAAGTGCTCCTTCGGAGTGTCATCGCGAAAATTCTTAGGATTCATCGTCCATGCCAGAGGAATTGAAGCAAACCCTGAACAAATCCGGGCTCTAAAAGAAATAAGGATACCTTCCACTCGAAAAGAAATGCAGAGCCTAAATGGAAGGGTGGCCGCCCTAAGAAGATTCATTTCCAAAGCAACTGACAAGTGCGTCCCTTTCTTCGAAGCTCTCAAGAAAGACAAAGGAAAGTTCGAGTGGACCGATGAATGCTTAAAAGCCTTCCTTAACCTGATGGAACACCTTCAGAGACCACCAGTACTCTCAACTCCAAACGAAGGCGAAGAGCTATACCTATACCTCGCTGTATTATCTCATGCTCTAAGCGCTGCCTTGGTAAGGGAAGAGGACCGCACACAATGCCCGGTATACTTTATAAGTAAGAGATTTACGGGGGCAGAAGCCAGATATCCTAAACTTGAGAAATTGGCATATTGTTTATTGATCGCGTCACGAAAACTGCGACACTACTTCCAATCTCACTCCATCAGAGTTCTAACCGATCAACCACTAAGACAGGTGCTCCATCGTCCCGGCACTTCTGGACGACTCCTCAAATGGTGCATTGAACTAAGTCAATATGATGTCACCTACCACCCTCACACCGCTATCAAGGGGCAAGCCATGGCCGATTTCATTGCCGAATTCACTACCAACGAAGGCAAGGATCAATTTGAAATAGCAAAAAACATCAAGTGGAACCTCTTTGTAGATGGAGCATCGAACGAACAAGGCTCGGGGGCAGGTATTGTGATAATCACCCCCAGGGGAAGAAAGCTGTACTATGCATTAAGGTTGGAATTCGCGGCCACTAACAACGATGCGGAGTATGAGGCAGTAATAGCGGGATTGGAGCTTGCCTTAGAAATTGGAGTCAATTCTTTATGTCTTCATAGTGATTCTCAACTTATCGTAAACCAAGTACTAGGAGAGTTCCAGACACGAGGAGAACGACTCACAGCATATCTAAAGAAAACCAAACTGCTGCTCGATCAATTGGACCATTATCTAATCAAACACATTCCTCGAGAAGATAACCAAGAGGCCGATGAAATAGCAAAGCAAGCTAGTATGAAGAATAGCACCATTTCCGGAGCACTAGCCATCTCAAGGCAGCTAGCCCCAAGTTTCGAACAAGTGAATCTGATAACTGCAATCGAAGAAGGAACTTGGATGACTCCTATCTGGAAATATTTGCAGGACGGCACACTACCAGACAAATGTGATGAAGTCAGGAGAATTTTGAGGAAAGCTCCCCACTACACAATACAAGAAGGCATCCTCTATCGGCGTGGCTTCTCTAGCCCCTTATTCAGATGCGTCGCTGGAAGGGAAGCCAAGGAAATCTTATTCAACGTCCATCAAGGAAGTTGCGGAGATCACACTGGAGGGCAGACTCTGGCGAAAAAGATACTCCGATATGGATATTACTGGCCCACACTAAACAAAGACGCCTTAGACATCGTCAAGAGATGCGACAGATGTCAGAAATTTGCCAAGATTCCTCGACTACCCACAAATGAGATTACTCAAATGACCAGCCCTTGGCCATTTGCTGTATGGGGAATTGATTTAATTGGCGAACTGCCAACGGGCAGAGGCGGAGCCAAATATGCTATAGTGGTAGTCGATTATTTCACCAAATGGGTGGAAGCGGAACCCCTAAATAAAATATCTTCAGCAAAAGTTATCAACTTCTTGATCAAAAACAATCTGTGCAGGTACGGAGTACCACTCAAGATCATATCGGACAACGGACTCCAATTTGACAGCGAGGAATTCACCGACTGGTGCCAAGAGCATGGAATTCATAAAAGCTTCTCATCAGTAGCTTATCCTTAGGCTAACGGACAAGTCGAAGCTGTCAACAAAATTCTCAAAACCCTAATCAAGAAGAAACTTGGAAAGTCAAAAGGCGCTTGGGTGGACGAACTTCCTACGGCACTTTGGGCCTACCGCACATCTTTCAGAACATCAATGGGACATACTCCTTTCTCTTTGGCATACGGATCAGAGCCAATGCTCCCTGTAGAGACTATTGTTCCTTCCCACCGTAGGGTCCACTACAATCCAGAAGAAAACGAAGAACTCCTCCTCATGTCTTTGGATCTGATTGAGGAAAGGAGAAACGATGCAGCACTCAAAGCAGCAGCTCACAAACAAAAAGTGGCAGCACTATACAACTCCAAAGTCAAGCATCGCATTTTACAAGAAGGAGATCTTGTCCTCAGGCGAATCTTTCCACGCCCCGGGGCACTGGACCCCATCTGGGACGGACCATATGTAATTCATAAAGATCTCCACAACGGAGCTTATATTTTGTCAGCAGTGGACGGAGAGGTGTTCCAGAGGGCATGGAACATTCGACACCTCCGTCGATACTTTTCTTAACTTGTACTGCCCATATGAAGTGAATTAACAAAGAGAATCAGTGGACGTAGGCATTTTCATGCCGAACCACTTTAAAAAATCTTGTCTCTTTTTAACTTGTTCCTTTATATCTTGGCTGCTTGTTAAGCTTTATCCTTTTCTGTTGAACAAAATCCAATGGCATCTCCACTCAAGACACACCACGGCCTCATCTGGACAAGGCCTAACAGGTACGCTACGATTCTATGCACTTGCCAATGAGACTCTTTTGCTCCAGCATCCCTCTGCTGCGGGTTAACTCATTGCTCGCGACTGCCCTCAAAGCCAACTGTAATGAGCCGATTATAAGTCATCGTAAAGGCCGACTATAGCCGATGGCAGCTCATTACGGCGTTCGGCTCGCCGGCAACTGTGAACCTACTTTAAGCCCCAACATAAGGTGTGGCCAGCCAGGGGTAGTTCACGGCCAACGGCAGCCACGCTAGCCGGCCACGGTAAATCGAATAATACCCACGATTACGGACCATAATGGTTCGGGTAGTTACCGTGCGCGATCTCGGCTCCGATGTGTCATAAGTGCGGCTGTGGTCAAAAAGAAAACTCCCCGCGGAGGCGTAAGATGGGTGACAAATGTCTCCAAGACCCACAGCTAGGGAAAGTGACTACAAAACCCGTTTGCCACGAACTTAAGCACATCGACGGCATTCCGTGACTGGAAGTTTTACTTTTCCCATATTTCCATTTCATTTAAATACTTTTCTCCTATCCTGTATAACAAACTCTAAAGTACAGGAAACCAAATAAGGAGCATTCACTCATGAGAATCTAAGCCTGCGTACTGGGTGGCAAGGTCCTCAGCTATGTCCATGATCAGTTACACAAGACGCTCAAAGCTACCACCTGCAACTAAAACATGAAGGGCGGTACTCTCTTCTCTTGTACATAAATATGTAACTATAGTTTATTCATACGTCACACTAACATTGCAAAACATGAAATTATATTTCAAGCAACAGCTTAACATCAAACACAACTAAAATCACAGGCATATGCATACTTCTCACGCACCACATCAAAATGACAACAACATTTAAACATAACAAAATCAGCTTATGTCATAAAATCACATAAAGTGATTCTTTACAAATAATATTATTACTACAGTCACATCAATGTTTTGGACTAACATAAACAGCGATAAAGGGAAATAAAAAGGTGGCCAAATCCGGACAAGTAACCATCTGCGTCCGCACTTCGCTCTCATCCTACCAACTCTCCCAAGCCTAATTGGCCGCAGGGTCAGAGCTCCCAGTGTGTTGATCGGAAGTTCCACCTGTCCAATCCAGAAGAGGAACTAATTAAACAAACGATAAACGATCAAGTTATGGAAACCCAGAAAGAAACGGAAAAGAGAAGAATAACTCACCAGCGTCCGCCGCTTGATCCTCATCCTCCAGTTGCACACTCGCTTCCTCCGCCGCAAGCAACCGCATCCCCTCCTTCACCGCCGCTTGCTCCTCTTTCGAGAACTGAGCAGTGACCTCATCTAGACTAAAAGACACTCCACCTTCCTTACCCGCATTGACCCTGGCCTCCTCTAAAGCCCGAAGATATATCTTGGCCATGACCCGGGGATAGTCATCCATCCAAGACAAGCTGCCCTCCTTCCAAGTGCGGAAGTACATGTCCTGCAGCATCTCGTCCATCATCCCCTCATTCTCCTCAAACTCCCTCACCCGGGCCTCGGAAACCTGCAACTTGGCGACAACGACATCCCTCTCTGATCGGTATCTCAAGCAGTCAGCCTGGAGAGACCTCCTCATCTCCTCCATCTCCTCCTTTAACTTGAGTTGAGCCATCTCCGCGGCCTCAAGCCTCCCAGACAACTCCTCTACCTGCTCGAGATCCGCATTCCGAACCTCATCCACTGTCGCAATGGCCATGTCGATCCGCTCCTTACAGGCGGCCTCCATCTTCCGTAGTTCTGCCCTGTTAGCCTTTTCCATGGTCTCTTTCAGCCGTCTGGAGGCTTCCTCGTGCTGAGAAATCTGAATGGCTTGACCGGCAAGCTGTTCGGCCTGATTGGCAACCTTTAGCCGCAACCGAATATTAGCACTCCCAATCTCCTCCCCGGCCTTGACCAATTGAGCATGATGCTTCATTAACTTCTTGGTCTCTTCAGCCACCCGATCGATATTAGCTTTGGCTTCGTCTCCCATGGTAACTACCCGAGTGATAAGCTGATCAAGATCTAGGGACTTGGCCTCGTCTAGCACTCGTACCATGGGGTTGCGGGGAAGAAGGTGCTCACCCGTGGCCTCATCAAATGGAATATCCCGAGAGCTTGGATCTAAATCAGGACGACCGGCAAAGGGGTCGCGAGGCACGTCAGGACGCCTTATACGGATAACAGTGGGATTCTTAGAAGGAGGTGGAGGGGGGATAAACTCCGTGCTCTCCTCCGTGGTATCACGAGGAGGCTGAACAGGAAGCTGCGGACCAGGGGAAGGCTCAAATAAGGAACGACTCCACTTGTTTTTCTGAATGCTCTCTTCAATGACCCCAAGAAGAGGACAGTATCTGACCACGTCCCCAGGACGACCAGTAAGAGGCTTCGGCTTATCAGAAGCTCTCATCAACTTGAATTGTTCAAGGCGGTGTCTGACGTTTTAGCCGCCTGGCCTGCCCCTGGAGTAAAAAACAAGTGTTATGAACATACGACGATCCATAATTCAAGAAGCATGTTATGTTAAAAAGAAAGAAAAAGTGAGAATGCACATCTATTATACAAACCCTGCGGAGGAGTGGGATACTGCAATAAGTCCTGAATCTCATTCCAGGGCGGAAGTGAACCATAAAATATTTCTAAGTCCCTATCGTAAATGGAATCGACAGAGGACAAAAGTTCACCTTGCACCGCCGGAGTCACCCTGGCTGAGGAGCCCATAGGGGATAGATCGGCACCAGCCCCGACCTTGCCAGTCTCCTTCGCCTTCTCCGCTTCCGATTCTCCCTCCGATTCCCCGAAGGCCTGGCGGAGGGCCTCATCCAGTTCAGAGTCTTGCCCAGAAGTTAAGGCACCAGCACCACTACCACCCTGACCATCTCCATCTCCTCCGCCCTCCGACTCTCCTTCCATATCGCCTCCTTCGCCCTCTTCCACACCTTCCTCCTCCGGGATGATCGGGCAAGTACTAGAGAGGGGCCCTCAGACTCCTTAAGCTTCTTGCCTCCCGCGACGGGATGTTGTGCAAAGGGCTTCCTCTTGCCACTCTTCACCGTGGCCCCCTCCTTAGCTTTAGCGGCCTTCTCCTCAGCCGTGTCCCTCTGCTTAACCACGGACTGGTGCGGCTGGATCAAGTTGTACTCCAGGAGGGTAGCGTTCCTGATCAGGAACGAAGCCGACCTGTCCCGTGCGGGAATGGCCTTTATTTCAGCAGCCATCCGTGCAAAAGAATCATCTTCCACGACTGCAATGCCACCTGTCGCTAGCAAGAAATAGAAGCGTGTCAGAAGAAGCACTACAGTCAGAACATGGAAAATATAAATGAAATTCATCTTACAGCCGGAAGTGAAAAGGCGGAAAGAAACAGAATCGTCCTTGATAAAAAACCATTCTTTCTTGAACATGGTAAACTTTGAATATAAGTCCAAGACCGGTTTGAAGGGCACGGCCGCTTCTAGACTAATATACGGAGACCCCTTCTTGTAGCCTCTCAGGTTATACAAATATCGAATTTCCCGGTTAGAAGGAGGGCGCCCGTACCTCCTCTGAAAGATAACGAAAAGGCTCACCAGAATGGCATAAGAGTTCGGCTGGAGCTGGAATGGAGCCACCTTCAAATATGTGGTAAAGCTAACTATCCCGACATTGATAGGAGGGATAGCACCACACATGCAATGGTATCTGCTGTAAGCAAAGTAGCCTTCGGGGGGATTATACGGCATCACTCCATCTCCCGGCAATAGCATGCGAGCCCTGTCTATCCCGAAGGAACGGGATATAACATCAAGTTGCTCCTCCTTTAGGGAGTTAGGAAAGCAATCGGGAGGGGAGACCAGAAGTTCCTGGGGACCGTACCCATCCACTAACGACCTTGGGGCAGGCCCATGTGGCACCGGTCTTGGTTGGGCTGGGGGCACGGAGGAGGATGACCCTCCTCTAGTTTTAGATTTCTTTTTATCCTATCGGGTTTCCGCTTTGCGAGACATTTATCTGCAGCACAAGAAAAACACGGTGTTAGAACAAGAAGTATAGAAACGTAAACAAGCAAGTATATAAAGCAAGCAAGTGTATATAGGTCTGGTATTCCACTCGAGATTCAAGTATGAATTCTCATTCGGCATATACTCCATTCGGTAGTTTCATTCGGCATTGGAAGTTCATCCGGTATTGAAGTTCCATTCGTGAGATGACCCTACTTTTCTAGTGGCAAAATCATGGGCTAATTTGGTTTTTTTTTTTTTTTTTTGCATAAAGAAATATATGCTAAATGAAAACACAGGGTCATCTACCTTCAAAACCAAAACCAGGATCCACTATTACCAATATAGAAATATTGGTATATTCTTAAAACATAGATTAGTATATATGAAGATATACCAATCTCTTTAGTTATTAAATCAGAGTTTAAGAAAAATTAGCTAAAGCGTTCACACATAGCATTTTAATATAAAGATAAACCCATTTCCTTCGTATGAAAATTATTTCCAATATGGCACAAAAGATACACAAGCAGACAGGAAACATCAGAATTCCTGATTATATCATAAAAATCATAGAGATCCTTTACTTAACTCAACTCTTGCTATAACACAATTATAGGTGTGGCTGCGCGTACACACACATATAAATACATGTGTGCACGGCCTTGCCAACACACAAGCTCAAGCAATGATATTAATGAATAGGCAATGAAGCCTTGGCACCAACAAAATATTAATAATTATATGTATAAACAAAGGATTACCAATCCAACTATATAAAAATGAGGTCATCGAGTTTCCTCTTTCTCATTTATGCAAGTTATATTCAGACATAAAAGATGAATTTACATCAACTATCCTTCTTTAAAACAAAAACATGTCACTGATGCAAGAACAAAAGCTATTCTGCATCATACAAATATTTTTAACACAAACAATTGGAAACTAACAAGTTCCTTTTATAAAAGTCACAAGATAATACATGGACTTGTAATCCATTTCTAGAAATCTTATGAATATAAAATAGTTTACTTTCTTTTGCAAAACTCATTCAAAACTGTGCTTATTCATTTTAGAAATGTAAAGTAAGGGCATGCACGTATTTTAATTTATATGGCAAGTCCTCAATATAATTCAAGAATCTATCACATGAACATATATTAGCTATATGCTATGTACAGATTCGAATAGCAACAGCCACTTACATAGAAAATTTCATTTCCCAAAAATCATAATGCATTTGAAAGCATCAAAAATCCATCTTTCCTTCAAAGATTTGCGGCATCAAATATCTCATCTTTGCTTTTCACAGATCAAATATTAAATATCAAATATCAAATATCAAATATCTCATCAAATATCAAGTATCAAATATCAAATATCTCATCAAAAACCAAATATCACAGGACTAAGTAACTTGAACTCAGAAAAGACCATAACCTAGAGAAAAATAGGTATATATATATATCTCATCTTTGCTTTTCACATTCAAGGCATTCAACTTGCCAAAAACAATAAATATATATATATATACATATTCTCAAATATGATAATTACATACAAAAATCAAACTCCAGATCCATATATGCTTATGCATAAATGTAGAGATAATCTGTCAAAATAAGTTTATAAAGATTTTCCCAAAAACTTCTGAAAGGAAACTTGAACAAAATCCATAAAAATCCTTTAGATCACAAAACTCAGCAAATCTATGGGTCTGCACATATACACAAGTGTAAACACTTGTGTATACTGTCTTGACACAAGTTATTTCTCCAAATACAGATTTCAGAAAATATATACAAACTGAATAATCCAAGTGTTTCAGTTTCAACTTGCAATTACATATAAGACAATACAGTTTTCCAGATTATATACAAATCAATCTAACACATAATGGTTCACTGTTCATGGCATTACATACATATTTTAGTTCAGCAGTACATAAGAAATGACAATAAAAATACTTAAATACTTTCTTCATATCATCTACATGCAGTATAAATCATTCTAACTCCATCTCTTAAATCATCATCTCATCAATATGTGCATAGCAACCTGTAAAAACATCATCCCGAACTGCCTCGTTGAATGAGACACCCCAGGAGATTGTCGAGACAATCAACAGGGTCAGACATGATACGTCTGGTATGAGTGTACTTAAACAATTCATTTGGCAGTAATACATAGTGTTAAATCAGTGTATCGTGACATAATAGTGAATAGATATCATCTCAGTTACAGATATGAACATAATCAGAACTAATCATCATCCGTATATGAATACGCAAGCAACTAAAGATCAAACAATCATTAACAAGCATCAATGCACGCAAAGCATCCATACACACAAATTAATTTACAGAAATATAACCACGGCTGCCTGAGATAGGTCTTATTGCCAAATCGTGATTAAGAACACTCACGTAGCTATATGAGATGTCGATCCCCTAGATACTGCCATAGCTTTCCCCCTTTTTCTCACGAATCCAACGCCATTTGATACGGCAAAATAATTTTCCCCCCAATCTGATTTCTAGGGCTTCGGCCATTTTATTTTTGTTTTGTAACGAGAGAGTAAAAATGAAAACCGCGGCCACATCCTTCTTTTTTTTATAATCCACTCACGGCTAGGGTTTTAATAGATGGGAAATCACAAATTTACCCCCAAGTCCAAATGTGTGCACAAATATACTTCAATACTTTATACTTGTTTGAATCACAATATCATAGTTGTGT
Source organism: Allium cepa (assembly GCA_030765085.1). NCBI lineage: Eukaryota > Viridiplantae > Streptophyta > Magnoliopsida > Asparagales > Amaryllidaceae > Allium > Allium cepa. Next base: position 28,881,501 of record CM060934.1, on the reverse strand, counting down.
GAATATTGTGGGTCATTACAAATACCCCACCTTTTTGGAATTGTGTCCTCACAATTCACTCTTACTCGTTTTAGCATCCCAAATATTCATTAAATTTTGCGGAGTGGCTGCAATACACACATGTATAAATATACACGTGTGCACTGCCTTGCCAACTCGAGTGCACCAGCAAATTTCAATCAACATGTTTCATCATCAAATGAACAAGTACAAGGGTAACTGCAACTGTCATACAGACAACACATAAATAAGAAAGCGACATATTCAAACAACTCAGTGCATCTGAAAACAGCAACCTCAGATGGATGTATGGGAACTTACACATAGACTTGGCAAATACAAGGCAACACAAAATGATAACAGCAGAAGTGATCAAGGAAAAGTACAAGTGTGCAGCATCTAGTAGTTTCAAGTACATGGACATATATATATATGGAACTGCCACTGCATGCAAACAGCAAAGTCAAGTCTAAAATCTCAAGTGCAACAGCAGATTTCAGATGCAACAGTGTTTGGACCAAATCTATGCATACAGTGTAACTCAGGGGTGCACACAGGATGAAGTGAATATGTACAAATATGGCAGTGTACAAGTGAGAGCAGGAAACAGTGCCATTGCATTCATCATAATAGTATTCACATTCAGTTTTAAACTAAACTCTATTGGCAAATTGGTTTAGAAAATTCTAGAATCAATACAGATTTTACTTTCTGCTTTTCAAAGCAATTCTAATGTCTCAAACATATTTTTACACACAAGCTTACTCAACCAGAACCAAACAAATATTTATTCAGTAACAGTTCATATGTTTTGTCATCAGGTTATATATTGCTTACAAATGCATTCCTACTCATGATTCATATTGAAGTCATTTTAAATGTAATGCTCATTCATCCATGGCTATACACACCATCTTCAGGCAAAACATATCATCTATATGCAAATCAAAATAGAGATCAATACCCTTATACAATCTGTCTTTATTTAAATGAATTTTTAATCCAAAACAGACCCCATTCTTGGCAATCAAAACAAAATATCATAAACATATGTATGAATTAAGTATATACAAATAATACTCAATCAATACAAACAACAAACAACCACTTAATACTGGTATTTTTCCTCAGTTCCAAAAAGAAAACCCAAATTGTTAACCTCTTTCATCAGGTACACATTTTTGTTGTGTCTTTACAGTGAAATGAATGATTTGTTAAATGCATGTATAAGTGCTTAAACCAATTCCTTAGATGAAATTCTTATTTCAAGAGTTCATAGCAGCCATCATACAAATCACACAGGCATTTCATAACCATTGAACAAGCAAAACTCCTACCATTTAGCTAAAGCATCAAAACTGGTCTGCATACCAGTACTCACCATACTCTTAGCATATACATCTTTGCTTATCAATCCATAACACATTTTTTTTTAAGAGTCCAGTATCACATTTTGTAGTTGCACTGGTGCACACTGCCTGGAAGCTACTGTTTGATTTTCCAGTGCACTACTAGCTTTTGGACATAAACATGTCATGTGCAAACTTACACCCCAACCTTGATGCAAGCCAACTACCATGTCATACCCCCTTCCCTCATATCCAACCTGATAGAGGTGACCCATGCCTTGAGTTTAATTACTAAATTCTTTCCCATGACCCCCTATTACCTATGCAGTGTCATGCCCCACCCTGTTGTACCCCTAATCAATGCATACAAGCAGTTTTATACATCCATCAACCATTCAGTAACCCATGTACTCAACCATCACTCAAATCACACAAGCATCTCATAAATATGAACAAGCAAAACCCACATCATTGAGCTAAGGCATCAAAACTGAGTCTGCATACCAGAACTCCCCATACCCCTAGCCTAATCACCTCTGCTTGTGGGTTCATTTCATATCATTTTTTTTTAAGGTCCAATATCACATTCATGGTTGCACTGGTGCACACTGCCTGGAACATCAGTTTGATTTCCAGCACACTACAAGCTATTTGGACATGAACATGCCATGTGCAAACTCACACCCCATCCTTGATGCAAGCCAACCACTATGTCATACCCACTTCCCTCATACCCAACCTGGTAGAGGTGACCCATTTTTCTTAGTTTAATTACTAAGTTTTCCTTTCATGTGTGCAGGTCTCAACTATACTGTCTCATGCTCAAAAATCTTTATGTACATAACCAGTAAATGCAAACAGTTTTCATGCATCCATGAAACAGTCATCCATTCATACATTTCAACAATCAATTAATCACATCTGTATATCATTTCAAGTCAATTTTTTTGTTCAGAGACAGGCCTTTGACTAAAACATAGATCAAATATTTTAGGAGATAAAATATCACTGGGGTTCCCAGTAACAAGATACTTGCAGTCAACTTATATATATTTTTCCAGTGAATCTTGTCCACAAAGGTTTCACATCCATATTATTTAAAGCAACATAAACTGTTCAGGTTATTGTTACTGGCATTAAAATAGTGAACATGGAGGTCATAAGAACCAAATCTAACAACCAGCAAGGCATCCAAACATTTCACATAGATTATATCACCACAAAGAAACTCATCCAACAAATATGTGGTTAACAAAACTTATTTTCATTCATATAAAACTAACATACACCTAATCATAAGTAGCTATAAGTGTTCCTTTCGTCTTCACTTATGTCATTGGGCTATATAAACTTGCAGGTAAGGCACAGGGATTTTGCATATCAGAAAATTCTTATGTTTTTCATATTTTATATTACAATCAACATGTGACCAGAGATGTTTATATGTATATATATATATATTTTTTTTTGAGGAAATACTTAGGCAACTAGAGCTCAGCACATGGTCAAACCATTGCACTCTTATCCCCTTATTAAATACCAGACATAAGCAAAAGAACTTCCCTCCTTTTACTGCCTTGTACTTAACCAATCTTAGATCACACTTGACTGTAATGATTATATAATCCATTTTTTTTAGGTTATATTCATAAGAAATTTTATCTTCCTCTAAGGGACCTGTTTTATAAACTTCCATCACAAAGTTATATGCAGTTATCAAACATATTCAAGAACAGCTTAACAATTATGCATCCAAATCAGACAATTCACTTTTTCAATGTTTATTCATATAATGACCTATTGCAATTGATACTGGCATTTGACATTTATTTTTATTTTTTGAAATTTTACCAAATATCAACATCACTTGCATCAGCTCATTATTGTGTTTATCAAGTTCTCAAACATATACTTATTAGTTATGGTGTAACAGTGGTGATTTCAGATTTAAATCAAAATAAATAAATACACCATCTACATTGAAACAAAGCAACATCCATGAAGTCCACAAAGAGGTAAAACTGTAATTTTAGCTATCTTTTAGATCAGATATAAACATAGGTGTCTTAATCCAACTTTTCTTGTATTAGAAAACATTTATAAATTCAAATTCTCTCATTTTAAATTTCTTACTACAGAGATTTACAATAGGTTTGTGGGCTTTCCAAAATAATTTAGGCATTCATGATTCTACTATATTATTGTAAAGATATGGACAGAGGTGTTTGTTAAGAAAATTTCACCAAAAACCCAGAAAACCTCATATCTTATTATTTAGAAAATAAGCATGAGCCAGATTTCTATCTTGCTGCCTATGTTCTAAATAATTTAAATCCATACTTGACAATAATAAGAATAGAGTAATAAAAATGCTCAAACCATTTTAACTTGGAAAACTGACATACAAAACTCCAAATAGAAATGCACAAACAAACATCCATCTCATCCATAATAATCATTTCAGAAATTTAAATAATTTTTATAATACTTCTTTGTTCATAGCAAATTTAAATGAACTAGACATGAGCATAAACCTCTCTGTTCATACTGCCTAATCCACTATTATTCAATACCCTACTTCTCAGTAAATTAATCAGGTTATTTTCTTATAAAAACTGAGTCATAAACTCATTTCTGTAATCAGGTTATATGATTGATTAAACAATTTTCAAAACAAAGTAATAGAAAGGAGAAACATCATTAACATTGATGTAATTCAAATAAATCATCCAAAGCAATCAATTCAAACAATGCAACCAAAGTAGTCAATACAAACAAATTCACACAAATTAAATTTTTGCTATGTTATCTACCAACATAGCTCTGATACCAAATGAGATGACCCTACTTTTCTAGTGGCCAAATCATGGGCTAATTTGTTTTTTTTTTTTTGTTTTTTTTTTTGCATAAAGAAATATATGCTAAATGAAAACACAGGGTCATCTACCTTCAAAACCAAAACCAGGATCCACTATTACCAATATAGAAATATTGGTATATTCTTAAAACATAGATTAGTATATATGAAGATATACCAATCTCTTTAGTTATTAAATCAGAGTTTAAGAAAAATTAGCTAAAGCATTCACACATAGCATTTTAATATAAAGATAAACCCATTTCCTTCTTATGAAAATTATTTGCAATATGGCACAAAAGATACACAAGCAGACAGGAAACATCAGAATTCCTGATTATATCATAAAAATCATAGAGATCCTTTACTTAACTCAACTCTTGCTATAACACAATTATAGGTGTGGCTGCGCGTATACACACATATAAATACATGTGTGCACGGCCTCGCCAACACACAAGCTCAAGCAATGATATTAATGAATAGGCAATGAAGCCTTGGCACCAACAAAATATTAATAATTATATGTATAAACAAAGGATTACCAATCCAACTATATAAAAATGAGGTCATCGAGTTTCCTCTTTCTCATTTATGCAAGTTATATTCAGACATAAAAGATGAATTTACATCAACTATCCTTCTTTAAAACAAAAACATGTCACTGATGCAAGAACAAAAGCTATTCTGCATCATACAAATATTTTTAACACAAACAATTGGAAACTAACAAGTTCCTTTTATAAAAGTCTCAAGATAATACATGGACTTGTAATCCATTTCTAGAAATCTTATGAATATAAAACAGTTTACTTTCTTTTGCAAAACTTATTCAAAACTGTGCTTATTCATTTTAGAAATGTAAAGTAAGGGCATGCACGTATTTTAATTTATATGGCAAGTCCTCAATATAATTCAAGAATCTATCACATGAACATATATTAGCTATATGCTATGTACAGATTCGAATAGCAACAGCCACTTACATAGAAAATTTCATTTCCCAAAAATCATAATGCATTTGAAAGCATCAAAAATCCATCTTTCCTTCAAAGATTTGCGGCATCAAATATCTCATCTTTGCTTTTCACAAATCAAATATTAAATATCAAATATCAAATATCTCATCAAATATCAAGTATCAAATATCAAATATCTCATCAAAAACCAAATATCACAGGACTAAGTAACTTGAACTCAGAAAAGACCATAACATAGAGAAAAATAGGTATATATATATATCTCATCTTTGCTTTTCACATTCAAGGCATTCAACTTGCCAAAAACAATAAATATATATATATATATACATATTCTCAGATATGATAATTACATACAAAAATCAAACTCCAGATCCATATATGCTTATGCATAAATATAGAGATAATCTGTCAAAATAAGTTTATAAAGATTTTCCCAAAAACTTCTGAAAGGAAACTTGAACAAAATCCATAAAAATCCTTTAGATCACAAAACTCAGCAAATCTATGGGTCTGCACATATACACAAGTGTAAACACTTGTGTATACTGTCTTGACACAAGTTATTTCTCCAAATACAAATTTCAGAAAATATATACAAACTGAATAATCCAAGTGTTTCAGTTTCAACTTGCAATTACATATAAGACAATACAGTTTTCCAGATTATATACAAATCAATCTAACACATAATGGTTCACTGTTCATGGCATTACATACATATTTTAGTTCAGCAGTACATAAGAAATGACAATAAAAATACTTAAATACTTTCTTCATATCATCTACATGCAGTATAAATCATTCTAACTCCATCTCTTAAATCATCATCTCATCAATATGTGCATAGCAACCTGTAAAACATCATCCCGAACTGCCTCGTTGAATGAGACACCCCAGGAGATTGTCGAGACAATCAACAGTGTCAGACATGATACGTCTGGTATGAGTGTACTTAAACAATTCATTTGGCAGTAATACATAGTGTTAAATCAGTGTATCGTGACATAATAGTGAATAGATATCATCTCAGGTACAGATATGAACATAATCAGAACTAATCATCATCCGTATATGAATACGCAAGCAACTAAAGATCAAACAATCATTAACAAGCATCAATGCACGCAAAGCATCCATACACACAAATTAATTTACAGAAATATAACCACGGCTGCCTGAGATAGGTCTTATTGCCAAATCGTGATTAAGAACACTCACGTAGCTATATGAGATGTCGATCCCCTAGATATTGCCATAGCTTTCCCCCTTTTTCTCACGAATCCAACGCCATTTGATACGGCAAAATAATTTTCCCCCCAATCTGATTTCTAGGGCTTCGGCCATTTTATTTTTGTTTTGTAACGAGAGAGTAAAAATGAAAACCGCGGCCACATCCTTCTTTTTTTTATAATCCACTCACGGCTAGGGTTTTAATAGATGGGAAATCACAAATTTACCCCCAAGTCCAAATGTGTGCACAAATATACTTCAATACTTTATACTTGTTTGAATCACAATATCGTAGTTGTGTGAATATTGTGGGTCATTACAATTCGGCATTGGAGGTTCATCCGGTATACGAGTTCATTCGGCTATGCAAACACACATTTCCATTCGGTAAAAAAGATCATTCGGCAAAAGGACATATACCTGATTCGGTAAAAGCTTGATTCGGCAAAAGGTTGATTCGGCTGGAGATTGGTTCGGCGCTCGTTGGTTCGGTAAGGAATAACTAAGGGGGGATGGCCCCTATATATAGACGAGCGAGAAAGCACCGGACCAACCGGTTCGGCATAGCGGACCAAACGAAAACCGAATGAAGCTATCCGAATCAGTGAAGACCAGTAGCGGGGGGCATGCAAAGCGTCTCACTCAGATAAGTACCGGACTCTAGGATCTACTGATAAAATAGAGATTATGATAAAGATGAATAAGTAGTAAATCTCCCACTAACATGGGTTAATCATTTACACATGTACGCGACCACGACGGTCCACAGACATGCTCTGAATGGCTATTGACCCTACCGTCGTGAGAATTTACACTTTGACATCCTTTTAAAACTCATCGGTTGAATGGATATTTTGTTCTGATAATTCTGAAATAGCTAAGCTACTTACACATGTACGGGGTTGCAAACGATCCTTAGCCATGCTCTGAGCTGGCGATAAACCATCTTCGCCAACAATCCAGGGACCCACTCGAACGTAAACCTGGCATCAATAATGCTAAGTCCACTCGGGGCACACCTACTCGCCTCGAACGGCACCCGACCTCGAACGGTCGTCATTTGAAATCACATTAAAATTGTAAATTCCTTTGCAGGAAACCAACTGGATATGAACATCCAGCCCATGGCGTTATAGAACAAGCCTCCCTACCAGAGGGAAACAAAGCACGACACATGCAAGCACGTGCCCCACTTTGGGGGGCAAATGTTGGGCGAATTTTCACCCAGAAGATCTCGAGACCGAGAAGCGTCAGTTTCACCCGGGTTCGCAACCTCCATTCCATCCGGTTCCTAAGTCCATTCGGCATTCCAAGCAAAGGTTCATTCGGAAATACAGGCAACGGTCCATTCGGCACAACACACATCCGGTCCAAGATCTGCCGAATCAACCCCCAACTCCACCGGTCCAACACAGTTTCCATACACCACCGGTCCAACCCATTTCCACCATCACCGGACCACCATGACCGGACCACATACAACCGAACCAACCTCCAAGCTCACTACCGAACCATATCCACACTCCTACCACCGAACCACCACAACCGAACCAAGCTACGCTTGCAACCGGTCCACTCACCACTGCCGCACCAAGCTTCGCCGAACCAGAACGCTACCAGGCCAGATTGCTTCAGCCCGGGCCCACCAGCAGCTATATACATCCAAGGCCCCTGCCCCCTGCCTCACTCTATAAATAGAGGGGCAGGGGTACAACAATGGCAGACAAGTTTGAGAGCTCAAGCACGGAAGGAACTTTCAAACTACTTTCATATACTTGTACACAAAGCATTGTACTTGTAATCTGAAAGAAAGAAGATAATAACATATAAAGTGGACGTAGGCACGTTCTGGCCGAACCACTATAAATCTGTGTGTCTTTTACATTTCAGCCCCTGCTTTTTTCATATTTACATAACTCATCTAAATCATTAAGAATCACATAAAATCAACTAAATCACACGACTTGGAGGTGTTAGCCCATTTTTTGCGCAAACAAGTTACAAAAGCCATAACCTGTCAAAACGAAGGCCTCGATGAGTTCTACGGCTTTGAGAGCTTTCAGCCGTCAACGGATAGATTAATGCCCAAAAAGGACAACCCGAATCTCAATCGGGTCTCGTAAGTTTTTTATCCTTGGTTTTTTCGACACGTGGATTTTTACGGTAAAACGGGATTACCGTGGCCCGTCTTCGACTTTCCATCGCTGGAGAGTGGTACACCATGGTACTGTTCCGTTTCAAATCCATGCACGCATTTCTAAAAGTTGTACGACACCGTTTTGCCATTTCGGACGGATGTTGCACCTTGCACCGTGGATGTTGCACCCTGTAGATATCGATTATTCAGACGGCCATAACTTCTGGCTCGTTTAGAGTTACGGGAGCGATAACCTGTGAAAACGAAGGCCTCGTTGAGTTCTATAGTTTTGACGGCTTTCAGCCGTCAACGGATAGACTAATGCCCAAAAAGGGCAACCCGAATCTCAATCGGGTCTCGGAAGTTTTTTACCCTTCGTTTTTTAGACACGTGGATTTTTACGGTAAAACGGAATTACGCTGGCTGGTCTTCGATTTACCATCGCTGGAGAGTGGTGCACCATGGTACTGTTCCGTTTCAAATCCATGCACGCATTTCTAAAAGTCGTACGGCACTGTTTCGCCATTTCGGACGGATGTTGCACCTTGCACCGTGGATGTTGCACCTTGTAGATATCGATTATTCGGACGGCCATAAATTCTGGCTCGTTTAGAGTTAGAAAAGCCATAACCTGTCAAAACGAAGGCCTCGATGAGTTTTACGTCTTTGACAGCTTTCAGCCGTCAACGGATAGATTAATGCCCAAAAAGGGCAACCCGAATCTCAATCGGGTCTCGTAAGTTTTTTACCCTTCGTTTTTTCGACACGTGGATTTTTACGGTAAAACGGGATTACGGTGGCTGGTCTTCGATTTACCATTGCTAGAGAGTGGTGCACCATGGTACTGTTCCGTTTCAAATCCATGCATGCATTTCTAAAAGTCGTACGGCACTGTTTCGCCATTTCGGACGGATGTTGCACCTTGCGCCGTGGATGTTGCACCCTGTAGATATCGATTATTCGGACGGCCATAACTTCTGGCTCGTTTAGAGTTACAAAAGCCATAACCTGTCAAAACGAAGGCCTCGATGAGTTCTACGGCTTTGATAGCTTTCAGCCATCAACGGATAGATTAATGCCCAAAAAGGACAACCCGAATCTCAATTGGGTCTCGTAAGTTTTTTACCCTTCGTTTTTTCGACACGTGGATTTTTACGGTAAAACGGGATTACCGTGGCCCGTCTTCGACTTCCCATCGCTGGAGAGTGGTGCACCATGGTACTGTTCCGTTTCGAATCCATGCACATATTTCTAAAAGTCGTACGGCACAGTTTCGCCATTTCGGACGGATGTTGCACCCTTGCACCGTGGATGTTGCACCCTGTAGATATCGATTATTCGGACAGCCATAACTTCTGGCTCGTTTAGAGTTACGGGAGCCATAACCTGTCAAAACGAAGGCGCCGATGAGCTCTACGGCTTTGACAGCTTTCAGCCATCAACGGATAGATTAATGTCCAAAAAGGACAACCCGAATCTCAATCGGGTCTCGTAAGTTTTTTACCCTTCATTTTTTCGACACGTGGATTTTTATGGTAAAACGGGATTACGGTGGCTGGTCTTCGATTTACCATCGCTGGAGAGTAGTGCACCATGGTATTATTCCATTTCTAATCCATGCACGCATTACTAAAAGTCGTACGACAATGTTTCTCCATTTCGGACGGATGTTGCACCCTGCACCGTGAATGTTGCACCCTGTAGATATCGATTACTCGGACGGCCATAACTTCTGGCTCGTTTAGAGTTACGGGAGCCATAACCTGTCAAAACGAAGGCCTCGATGATTTCAACGGCTCTAATAGCTTTCAGCCGTCAACGGATAGATTAATGCCCAAAAAGGACAAACCGAATCTCAGTCGGGTCTCGTAAGTTTTTTACCCTTCGTTTTTTCGACACGTGGATTTTTACGGTAAAACGGGATTACTGTGGCTGGTCTTCGATTAACCATCGCTGGAGAGTGGTGCACCATGGTACTGTTCCATTTGAAATCCATGCACGCATTTCTAAAAGTCGTACGGAACTGTTTCGCCATTTCGGACGGATGTTGCACCTTGCACCGTGGACGTTGCACCCTGTAGATATCGATTATTCGGACGGCCATAACTTCTGGCTCGTTTAGAGTTACAAAAGCCATAACTTGTCAAAATGAAGGTCTCGATGAGTTCTACGGCTTTGACAACTTTCAGCCGTCAACGGATAGATTAATGCCCAAAACGGACAACTCGAATCTCAATCGGGTCTCGTAAGTTTTTTACCCTTTGTTTTTTCGACACGTGGATTTTTACGGTAAAACGGGATTATCGTGGCCCGCCTTCGACTTCCCATCGCTGGAGAGTGGTGCACCATGGTACTGTTCCGGTTCAAATCCATGCACGCATTTCTAAATGTTGTACGGCACGGTTTCGCCATTTCGGACGGATGTTGCACCTTGCACCGTGGATGTTGCACCCTGTAGATATCGATTATTCGGACGGCCATAACTTCTGGCTCGTTTAGAGTTACGGGAGCCATAACCTGTCAAAACAAAGGCCTCGATGAGTTCTATGGCTTTGATAGCTTTCAGCCCTCGACAGCTTTCAGCCGTCAACGGATAGATTAATGCCCAAAAAGGACAACCCGAATCTCAATTTGGTCTCGTAAGTTTTTTATCCTTCGTTTTTTCGACACGTGGATTTTTACGGTAAAACGGGATTACCGTGGCCTGTCTTCGTCTTCCCATCGCTGGAGAGTGGTGCACCATGGTACTGTTCCGTTTCAAATCCATGCACGCATTTCTAAAAGTCATACGACACTGTTTCGCCATTTCGGACGGATGTTGCACCTTGCACCGTGGATGTTGCCCCCTGTAGATATCGATTATTCGGACGGCCATAACTTCTGGCTCGTTAAGTGTTGCGGGAGCCATAACCTGTCAAAACGAAGGCCTCGACGAGTTTTATTGCTTTGACAGCTTTCAGCCATCAACGGATAGATTAATGCCCAAAAAGGGCAACCCGAATCTCAATCGGGTCTCGTAAGTTTTTTACCCTTCGAATTTTAGACACGTGGATTTTTACGGTAAAACGGGATTACGGTGGCTGGTTGTAACAACCCGATTTTTAGGGATACTAAATTGGGAATAAACTAATAAGTTGATATGTAATCTGTTAATAATAACATAAAATTAAATATTTATGGAAAAAATGATGAAATGACAAATAAATGAAAACAAAAGAAATAAAATGGATATTCAATATTAATGGGGTTGAGAGGAAAATAAATGATAACAAATTCATTTACTTTTATTTGGAGTTATAAATTTTGTATTTTTAGTGGTAGTGTAATTTATTTTAATAGATGAACCGTTTTATTAACCCTAAACTATTTGGAAAGTTAAACATTGCGAATGTTATGTTTTTTTATGAGAGAATGATAACTAATTACATTAGATAAAATGTGTTTTATGTATGAAAAGTTTAGATGAGATTTTTCTTATGTTGATTTACAATTTGGTATAATAGGAAAAAATGGAAAAGTTAAAAAAAAAATTATTATTATAATTTATTTGGTAATAATAATAAAGTAAATAAATAAATATTTTGTTTGAAAAATTGAAATAAAATATTAAAGTGGATAAGAGGGAAATAAATGATCAGTGACTTATTTGTTATGTATATTGAATGTAATGAATTGTATGTTTTATGTTAAGGTAATTTATTTAATGAATTAATTTTTCTTAAAAAAAAAAGTAGAGTAGTTGTTGTTACTTAAAAAAATTTAAAAGAAAACAAAATGACGAAAAGCTTAAATAAAATAAAGTTTTGTGTTAAATTCTCATGTTATGCATTGAAAGAAAAAAAGAGAGAAATTTTCATACTAATTTAAAAATTATACATAAAATAGTAATAATGCTAATAATAAAATTCAATTTTTCATATAATGTAAGGAAAAGTCTAGAAGTAAATTTACTAAAATAAGAAAATAGAAATATCTTTACATGAGACAAGGTGTAATCATTATGTTTGGAAAAAAAAGAGAAAAGATTAAAAATGGGAAGGAAATAAAGATATTTCCTAAGAGGATTCTAGAAAGGGCCTCAATTATAATACTCAGCCTATTTCCTTCTCCTCTCTTTTTACTGTACGTACAGAACAATACCGTCACTCAGAAATCAGAAACCAGAAAACCTAATTTCAAATCCTTCCACTCAAACACAAATCTCTCTTTGCAATCAAAAGATAAAAGGAAAGATTCTCAATTCTAAGACAATTGGAAAGGTGAAAGGCAAGCAATTTAAAGGCAGGCTGATTTAGAACTTATAGACTGCTGTTGAAATTTAAGGTGAGTGAAGTTTTAATTCCATTTTTCAATTTTCTGATTTAGTTTTTGCATGTAAATCTAAAGAATGATTCTTTGTAGATTATTGCTTTTTGGCTCCTTCTATATCATATAATGTTAATTGAAGTGTTGTTAGAATTGAATTTGGATTTTGGTATAATATGATTTGGTATGGAATTGGTATATGATTGCTACAATGGAAAAAAAAATTAAGCTTTAATACATAACATAGTTGCTAATGCACATTAGCTGTATGTTGAAATGTTTCAAACGAATGTAACAATGTTAAAAGAAATTTAACATAGAAGGAAAAAAAATCATAAATTTCTGAAATTTTGATATGTTATTTTCTACATGTATGCGCATATGCTCTGAAAATTTCACTGAATAATATTGTGTTTTGGTTGGTGAAATAAATTATTTACAATGCTATATTTGCCCAGATTTTGTAACAGCAGTGGCTGTCAATACGAAATTCATAACAATTAGAGAAAAATTTATAAAATTCTAAAATTTAAATATGTTGTTTACAACTCATATTAGAATAGTCTGTCAATATTTCATTGAAAAATAATGAGATTTGATAGGTTGAATCAATCGTTTACAGAGGTGTATAAGTGTAGATTTTCGCACTAAGGTCTGTCTAAAAACACCTGCTGTAATACTATGATTTAACCCATCAAATTGTCATATTTTTGTATGAAATTTTTAGTGATGATTTGTAAATGAGTTATGAACAACATATTAAAAATTTAGAATTTTATGAAATTTATTTTATTTATTATGAATTACAGACTGAGGTGGGTTCTATAAGAAATTCAGTGATTCTTTTTGAAAGTAATGTTGAATTTGAAGGTGATTATATATTCGTGATTGGAAAATAAGTTTATTTAAAGAAAAGCTTTCAAAGAAGAATAATGAAATTTTAAAAGATTCATCATAATTTATTTTTATATTATTTATTATTATAATCCTTGATAAAATTGTATACGAAAATAGAACATTTTATTTGGAATTTTGATTATGTTTTTGAGTACTAAAGCTTGCCTTTTTAATTAATTAATTGTTATCAATTTTTTTTTCTAACTTAACAAATTTTAATAATTTTAATCCAATAAATGAGGTTTCTGTGTTTCGTCTTAATACATAAGTATTATGGGGTACTTGTGTGTTAATATGAAACGGAGAAGTAATTATTTTCTTTTATACGCATAATTGTTTGCTAAATTTTATTTGCTTCTGAATATTATACTGGGTTTATTAATGAAATTTTTGAGAGACGATTGTCGTCGTTGATTTTTATTTTTAAGAAGTGTTTTAAAATTATAAACACTTTGATTTTTAGGTCGGGATAGATTGGACTCTATTGTACCAATGGGTCAAAACTCCACCTTGGCCGACCTGATTCAGGATCGCTACCTGAATCGGTGGTATATCACATGCCCTTTTACCACCAAAGGTCAACGGTCTGCTACATAGGGCTAATCTTATTTTTGATCGGGATCTCCGATCGGCGGGTCACGGATTATGAGGGATGGAGGCGTGGGGGTCCCACGTGTAGATCCGTGAACGGGTAGCATATGGCCTTTGCCTTAGACCGTCTTGGTTATCCTGGGTTGATCGCCAGGTGTACTATGGCGTTATGAGTAGGTTACGGGGTTGATGTCTCCGCGCGCGCTCGAGCTCTACCACTGTGATTTTACAATACTAGCGTCAGTTTATTTGGTATATCTTATGAGTCGTGTTATATTGATCCCATAATTCCCATAATGTAATTTTCTTTACTTTATGATTTTTGGAAAATATGAAAGTTGATTTTGAAAACCCAGTATCTTTGGAGAATGTGTGCATGAACTTATTCTTTGTGTTACTAATGATAATTAGGTTAGTATCGTATTGGATTACATACGATAGGTTTGGCCTAAAACCATTGTTTGATTAAAGGAATTGTTTATGAAACCAAATTTGCATGTTGGTTCTCACACACATATATGTCTCATGTTGCTTTATACATGCGGCGCTTTCTTTTCCTTTTGTTGGTTGAGACAATTATTGTTCATAGACCTTACTTCACTCACACTAGAAATAGTCTAACCCGTGTGATTTGTTTTATAATCCTCGGGTCGGTCTGAGGATTGTGGTTGCAGGTTAGGTTGCGTGGATTGTAGCAGCACTCATATTATTTTCCACGTTTTGGGGTTTTGAACTTTACAGCTTGGACTTAGAAGTGGTTAATATATGTATTATGGTATATGTTACTATGTATTTTGGAAGTGATATGTACTATGGACTATGTATCGTGGACATTATGATATGTATTATGCATTATGCTGATATTGTGCTGAACTGTAAATTCTATTATATTCTATACTATGTAACCTGGAAAAATTTTATCTTGTACCATTGCTTTGAACCAACACTGCGCACGAATGGTAAGTAGAAGAAAAAAAACAAAAAAATTTCTCATGCCAGTGTTAGTTCAAGGGAATGAGTACAACATTTAGCCCTATGGAGTCCCATTCTCCGTGCTTTCCGACAGTAATACTTAGTATTGCTCTTGGTTGACATGGGTATAGGGGCCGGGCGTAACATTTTTGGTATCAGAGCCCAGGTTAACAATAGTTTGGGATATATTTAGAATATAAGTTAGCACAAAGAAGTAGAAGCATTGTACACGTCTATATACCATAAGTATCGCTTCCATAATATAATAATAGTCATACATGCCTAAACCAAAACCCTAAATCTTTGATCTTTTTAGTATGAGAATTATTTTAATGCCAGCTTAACAATATTTCTCGCTATGTAGAGTAGTGAGAAAAGATGGCTGGAAGGCATTCTTGTTTAACTATGGAGCAGTGTGTTGGGCGAATTTTCACCCAGAAGATCTCAAGACCGAGAAGCGTCAGTTTCACCCAGGTTCGCAACCTCCATTCCATCCGGTTCCTAAGTCCGTTCGGCAATTCAAGGGTTTAAAGGTTGATTCGGTAGTACACCACATATTCCATTCGGCATAGCCCATTCGGAATTGAACCTCCAAGAGCTCGTCCGGCACTCCCCGCATTCTGCTTTCCCAATTCATTCGGTAGTACCGACCCAAAACCAACCTTCCCCCCAAACCATAGCCGAACCGGACCTCTCCTTCTTCCATAGCCGAACAAGCCCCACTTCCATGCTCCACCAAACCACATACCACCGAGCCATGCTATCACCGGACCAAAACTCCACCGGCCCAACCTTCTCCAACTACGACCGAACCAAGCTTCGCCGAACCAGAACGCTACCAGGCCAGATTGCTTCAGCCCGGACCCACCAGCAGCTATATACATACAAGACCACTGCCCCCTACCTCACTCTATAAATAGAGGGGCAGGGGTACAACAATGGCAGACAAGTTTGATAGCTCAAGCACGGAAGGAACTTTCAAACTACTTTCATATACTTGTATACAAAGCATTGTACTTGTAATCTGAAAGAAAGAAGATAATAACATATAAAGTGGACGTAGGCACGTTCTGGCCGAACCGCTATAAATCTGTGTGTCTTTTACATTTCAGCCCCTGCTTTTTTCATATTTACATAACTCATCTAAATCATTAAGAATCACATAAAATCAACTAAATCACACGACTTGGAGGTGTTTGCCCATTTTTTGCGCAAACATTTTTGGTGCATTCACTGAGAACTTCGAACTCGAAGCTAAAGCTTCCCTCATTCAACCTTCTTTCCCAATAGCACCCTTCATCGCCTAGGAAACATGACTTCCAAGCCAAGAAAAGACACCAACAAGGGAAAGAACGTTGCAACCAGCAGCGCTCCAAATCCAGTGGATCCAGATCAAGAGAACCATCCCACTACAGCAGTAGTGCCGCATGTAGATCAGCCAATTCCAACAGCCCCTGCCGCGGAACAACCGGCAGTAATCACTAGAGCAGACCTAGACAGAGTTGTGGTGGAAGTGACTAACCGCTTCGCATCCCAACAAGAAGCTTTGGTGAACCAACTCATGTCACGCTTGAGGGATGTCTAAGAATCCAACCGCAACACTGAATCATGGGGTGAATCTCAATCTGGAGGATCTCGGAGACAGCAAAGGTCTTCCCTCTTCGAGGAAGCCATCAACAGGAACAACAATGATAGGGGCCGCGCCCGGACTCAGCCCGAACTTCGACTCGAGAAAGCGCTTGAACCGAACCCAGTGGGGGAGGCGCCAGGCGAGGGTCGGATGTAGCTGAGCCAGTCATGCCACCTAATCGTAGAAACCCCGCTGAACGGAGCCGAGCTAGAACCCAATCCGAAGTTGACCCCATGGAAATGCTCGAAACAGAAACCCACAGGGGAAGATCAAGGCAGGGGGCAACTGTAGCTGGTCCTAGCATGCATCCGAGCAGCCAGAGGCAACCACTGGATAACGTCAGAAGCGATAGACTATACCATCCCTACTGGTCATCTGGACGAGATCGATCCCGCAGAGAAGAACCAAGTTCATTTCTATCCGCTCCAAATTCTGATGAAAGAATGGCACGATTATTCAGAGAATGCGTCCAACGGGAGCGAAGGGACCGAGGAATATGCGCTAGGGTCACCAGCCCCTTCACCTGCAATATCGAAACTGCCATCACCCCCCGGGAATGGAAAATGCCAACCATGGAACCTTACAAGGGAACTTCCGACCCCATCGTACGCTTACAGAGATACACCTAGCATATGCTCATGAGCG
Source organism: Allium cepa (assembly GCA_030765085.1). NCBI lineage: Eukaryota > Viridiplantae > Streptophyta > Magnoliopsida > Asparagales > Amaryllidaceae > Allium > Allium cepa. The sequence goes on along the minus strand of CM060934.1, from coordinate 28,863,905 downwards.
GAGCAACAGAAGGGGTGTTGTGTAAATGCTTTTCGCTATTCCTAGCAAATCTAGCTACCTCCTGGTTCTGCCATCCGCCCCAAGGATCTATCAGCTCATGGGAGATGTTGAAAGAAAGGTTCATTAGCCAGTTCCGCATCCATGTAGAACAACCCAAGGATGCTTATTCTCTATCCAATGTCAAACAGAAATCCGGAGAGACACTGCAACAATATCTAACCTGGTTCAACGCCGCAGCGGCCGCAGTCCAAGATGCCGATGAGAAGCTCACCCTAATGGCCCTCTGTAGTGGTGTATACCCAGATACCAAGTTCGCTAGAAGACTAACTAAGGAAAAACCAGCTACTTTACCAGATTTCTTCCATGAAGCTGGAAAGTATATGAGACTTGAAGACGCCGCCACTGAGAGGCAGTCAGGGCAACAAGGTAAGACAACTTCGGACAAGGTTCCCGCTGCAGCTAAGGACACTCGAAGAAATGAATCTAGAGACAATGCTGGGGGCAGGAAGGTTGAAAAACGCCAATATCGACCAGGACCAAGATTTGACTCCTACACTCCTTTGAATGATGTTGGGCGGATTTTCACCCAGAAGATCTCAAGACCAAGAAGCCGCAGTTTCACCCGGGCTCGCGAGCAACCTCTACTTTGTTATCCCGTTTTTTGGTCAAAACTGGAATATCAATGTCGAGCGCGTCTCCACCACGATCAAGCTAAGAAGAAGCAACCAGCAAGCGTATGTAAGCCCAGAGTTCCACTCAAAATCCAAATACAAAGTCCATTCGGCCTTATACTCTCATGTTCATTCGGCTATGCAAGCATACAGTCCCATTCGGCATTCACATGCGCAAGTTCATTCGGCATAAGCTACCGAACCAACTCCCTGCTACCCCATGCCGAACCAACTCCCTGCTACCCCATGCCGAACCAACCACGAGAACTCACCATCAACCGAACCAAGTAACCACCGAATCAAACCCAAGGTGGCACCGAACCACACTCCTCTCCTCTACCACCGAACCAAGCTTCGCCGAACCAGAAAGCTGCCAGTCCAGATTGCTTCAGCCCAAGCCCACCTGCAGCTATATACTTCCAAGACCCCTGCCCCCTACCTCACTCTATAAATAGAGGGGCAGGGGTACAACAATGGCAGACAAGTTTGAGAGCTCAAGCAAGGAAGGAACTTTCAAACTACTTTCATACACTTGTATACAAAGCATTGTACTTGTAATCTGGAAGAAGAAAGATAATAACATATAAAGTGGACGTAGGCACACTCTGGCCGAACCACTATAAATCTGCGTGTCTTTTACATTTCAGCCCTTACTTTTCTCATATTTACATACTCATCTAAAATCATTGAAAATCACACATACTCAACTAAAATAATACGACTTGGAGGTGTTTGTCCATTTTTTGTGCAAACATTTTTGGTGCTTTCACTGAGAGTTGAACTCGAAGCTTCAGCTTCTCCCACTCAACCTTCTTCCTCATAACGACGTTCGTCGCTTAGAAATCATGCCTTCCAAGCAACGGAAGGATGTTAACAAAGGAAAGAACATCGCAACTAGCAGTCTTCCGGATCCAGTAGCCCCAGATCAAGAGGATCATCCAATTTCAACAGCAGCACCAGATGGATACCAGGCAAATCTGATAGCTCCTGCCACCGAACAACCAATAACTAGGGCAGATCTAGACAGAGTTGTGGCTGAAGTAACCAACCACTTCACATCCCAACAAGAAGCTTTAGTGGACCAACTTATGTCACGCTTAAGGGATGCTGAAGAATCCAACCGCAACACTGAATCATGGGATGAGTCTCAATCTGGAGGATCTCGGAGACAGCAAAGGTATTCCTTCTTCGAAGAAACTATCGACAGGAATCATAGAAACCCCGCTGAACGGAGCCAAGCTGGAACCCAGCCCGAAGTTGGCCCCATGGAAATGCTCGAAGCAGAACCCCACCGGGTAAGATCAAGGCAGGGGGCAACTGTAGCTGGTCCTAGCATGCATCCGAGCAGCCAGAGACAACCACTGGATAATGCAAGAAGTGATAGATTGTACCATCCCTACAGGTCATCTGGACGAGATAGATCCCGCAGGGAAGAACTAAGCTCATTTTTGTCCGCTCCAAGTTCTGACGAACGAATGGCACGATTATTCAGAGAGTGTGTCCAACGAGAGCAAAGGGACCGGGGGATAGGCGCTAGGGTCACCAGCCCCTTTACCCGAAATATCGAAACTACCATCGCCCCCCGGGAATGGAAAATGCCAACCATGGAACCTTACAAAGGAACTTCCGACCCCATCGTACACTTACAGAGATACACCCAGCATATGCTCATGAGTGGAGCAACAGAAGGAGTATTATGTAAATGCTTTCCGCTATTCCTAGCAGATCTAGCTACCTCCTGGTTCTGCCATCTACCCCGAGGATCCATCAGCTCATGGGAGATGTTGAAAGAAAGGTTTATTAGCCAGTTCCTCATCCATGTGGAACAACCCAAGGATGCTTATTCTCTATCCAATATCAAACAGAAATCCGGAGAGACGCTGCAACAATATCTAACACGGTTCAACGCCACAGCAGCAACAGTTCAAGATGCCAATGAGAAACTTATCCTAACGGCCCTTTGTAGTGGCGTGCATCCGGATACCAAGTTTGCTAGGAGGTTAACAAAAGATAAACCAGCTACGTTACCTGACTTCTTCCATGAAGCTGGGAAGTATATGAGGCTTGAAAACGCTACCGCTAAAAGACAGTCAGGACAACAGGCTAAGACTACCCATGGCGACACTCCCGCTGCAACAAAGGACGTTTGAAGAAATGACTCTAGAGATAACGCTGGGGGCAAGAAGGGAGGAAAGCGTTTATATCAACCAGGACAGAGATTTGACTCTTGCCCCCCTCCCTTGCTTTAAACTTTGTCCTGGATGGCTAGAAGGATGTTTTTAATCATTTCACCAAATGGGTGGAAGCGGACCCTTTAAAATAAAATATCTTTGGCATAAATTGTCAACTTCTTACATAAATTATCAACTTCTTGATCAAAAAATATTCTACGCAGGTACGGAGTCCCACTCAAGATCATATCAAACAACGGACTCCAGTTTGACAACAAAGAGTTTACCAACCGATGCCAAGAGCACATAATTCACAAAAGCTTCTCATCTGTAGCTTATCCTCAGGCAAACGGACAAGTCAAAGCTGTCAACAGAATTCTCAAAACCCTAACCAAGAAGAAGCTTGAAAAGTCAAAAGGCGCTTGGGTGGACGAACTTCCTACGGCACCCTGGGCCTGCCGCACCTCTCATAGAACATCAACGGGGCATACTCCTTTCTCTTTGGCATACAGATTGGAGGCCATGCCCCCAGTTGAAACTGTAGCGCCATCTCACCATGGGACCCACTGCAACCCAGAAGAAAACGAAGAACTCCTCCTCATGTCTTTGGATCTGATTGAGGAGAGGAGAAACGATGCAACACTTAAAAGCAGAAGCCCACAAGCAAAAAGTGGCAGCACAATGCAACTCCAAAATCAAGCATCGCAGCTTACAAGAGGGAGATCTTATCCTCATGCGGATCCTCCCGCAACACCGAATCATGGACCGAGTCCCAATCTGGAGGATCTGTGAGACAACAATGACCTTTCTTCTTCGAAGAGGTTAATAAAGAAATGGTCATGGTAGGAGCCGAGCCCGGACTCAGCCCGAATTCCGACCTGAGGAAACACTTGGAACCAAACCCAACGGGGGAGGTGCCAGGCAGGGGTCGGATATAGCTGAGCCTGTCATGCTACCTAACCATGAAAGCACCAGTAGACGGACCATATGAAATTCATCAAGATCTTCACAACAACGGAGCTTATATTTTGTCAACAGTGGACGGAGTGGTGTTCCAGAGGGCTTGGAACATCCGACACCTCCGTCGATACTTTGCTTAACATGTACCGCCCATATGAAGCGTATTAACACGGTGGACGTAGGCATTATCGTGCCGAACCACTTTAAAAATCTTATCTCTTGTTACCTTGTGCCTTCATATCTTGGCTGCTTGTTAAGCTTTATCCCTTTCTGTTGAACAAAATCCTATGGCATCTCCACTCAAGATGCACCGCGGCCTCATCTGGACTAGGCCTAACAGGTACGCTACGATTCTATGCACTCGCCAATGAGACACTTTTGCTCCAGCATCCCTCTGCTGCGGGTTAACTCATTGTGCGCCTGCCCTCAAAGCCAACTGTAATGAGCCGATTATAAGTCATCATAAAGGCCGACTATAGCCGATGGCAGCTCATTACGGCGTTCGGCTCGCCGGTAACTGTGAACCTACTTTAAGCCCCAACATAAGGTGTGGCCAGCCAGGGGTAGTTCACGGCCAACGGCACCCACGCTAGCCGGCCACGGTAAATCGAATAATACCCACGATTACGGACCATAATGGTTCGGGTAGTTACCGTGCGCGATCTCGGCTCCGATGTGTCTTAAGTGCGGCTGTGGTAAAAAAGAAAACTCCCCGCGGAGGCGTAAGATGGGTGACAAATGTCTCCAAGACCCACAGCTAGGGAAAGTGACTACAAAACCCGTTTGCCACGAACTTAAGCACATCGACGGCCTTCCGTGACTGGAAGTTTTACTTTTACTATATTTCCATTCCATTTAAATATTTTTCTCCTATCCTGTATAACAAACTCTCAAGTACAGGAAACCGAATAGGAAGCATTTACTCATGAGGCTTTAAGCCTGCGTACTGGGTGAAAGGGCGCTCTGCTATACCCGTGAACAGTTACACAAGACACTCAAAGCTACCGCCTGCGAATAAAACATAAAGGGCGGTACTCTCTTCTCTTGTACATAAATGCGTAACTATAACTTATTCATACACTGACATTGCAAAACGTGAAATTATATTTCAAGCAAAAACTTAACATCAAACACAAGTGGAATCACAGGCATACACATAATTATACTTCTCACACAGCACATAAAGATAGCAACAACATTTAAACATGACAAAATCAGCTTATATTATAAGATCACACGAAGTTATTCTTTGCAAATAATTTTATTACAGTTGCATATCAAAGACTAACATGAACAGTGATAAAAAAGAAACAAAAAGATGGCAGATGCATCCACACTCCATCACCGACTCCCCCAGCCTACTTAGCCGCAGGATCAGAACCCCCAGCATGTGGATCTGAAGTCCCACCTGTCCAGATCGGAAGAGGAATTCATTAAACGAACGATCAAGTTATGAAAACACGGAAAGAAAAGAAAGGGAAAAGAATAACTCACCAGCATCCGCCGCTTGATCCTCATCATCCAACTGCACGCCCGCTTCCTCCGCAGCAAGCAGCCGCATCCCCTCCTTCACCGCCGCTTGCTCCTCCTTTGAGAACTGAGCAGTAACCGCACTCAAGTTGAAAGCCTCTCCGCCTTCCTTACCCGCGTTCACCCTGGCCTCCTCTAAAGCCTGGAGATACACCTTGGCCATGACCCGAGGGTAATCGTCCATCCAAGACAAGCCGCCCTCTTTCCAAGTATGGAAGTACATATCCTGAAGCATCTCATCCATCATCCCCTCATTTTCCTCAAACTCCCTCACCCGAGCCTCGGAAGCTTGCAACTTAGCGACGGCGACGTCCCTCTCTGATTGGTATCTCAAGCAGTCAGCCTGGAGAGACCTCCTCATTTCCTCCTCCTTCAACCTAAGGGACCTCCTCATCTCCTCCATCTCCTCCTTCAACTCAGCCTGAGCCATCTCCGCAGCCTCGAGTCTCCCCGACAACTCCTCTACCCGCTCGAGATCCGCATTTCGAACCTCATCCACCGTTGTAATGGCCATGTTAATCCGCTCCCTGCAGGTAATCTCCATCTTCCGTAACTCCGCCCTACTGGCCTTCTCCATGGTCTCTTTCAGACGCTGGGAGGCTTCCTCATGCTGGGAGATCTGGATGGCTTGGTCGGCAAGCTGCTTGGCCTGATCGGCAACCTTTAGCCTTAACCGAATATTAGCACTCCCAATCTCCTCCCCGGCCTTGACCAATCGAGCATGATGCTCCATTAACTTCTTAGTCTCTTCGGCCACCCGGTCAATATTAGCCTTGGCCTCGTCCCCCATAGTAACTACCCGAGTAGTAAGCAGATCAAGATCTAGGGACTTGGCCTCATCCAGCACACGTACCATGGGGTTGCGGGGAAGTAGGTGCTCGCCCGTGGTCTCATCAAATGAAATGTCCCGAAAACTTGGGTCTAAATCAGGATGACCGGCAAAAGGGTCACGAGGCACGGGGCGAGGCACATCGGGACGCCTTATATGAATGACAGTAGATCTCTTGGAAGGAGGAGGAGGGGGGCAGGGCTCCGTGCTCTCCTCCGTAGTATCACGAGGAGGCTGAGTAGGGGGAGGCAGAGTAGGAAGCTGCGAAGCAGAAGAAGACTCAAATAAGGAACGGCTCCGCTTCCTTTTCTGAATGCCCTCTTCGATGACCCCAAGGAGAGGGCGGTACTTGACTACGTCCCCAGTGCGATCAGTAGAAGGTTTCGCGGAAGCTCTCCTCGACTTAAATTGTTCAAGACGATGTCGAACATCCGACGTTTTAACTGCCTGGCCTGCCCCTGGAATAAAGAACAAGTGTTACGAACATACAATAATCCGCAATTCAAAAAATGTGCTAAGTTAAAAAGAAAGAAAAGTGAGGAGACACATCTATTATACAAACCCGGCGGAGGAGTGGGATACGGCAATAAGTCCTGGATCTCATTCCAGGACGGAAGTGAACCGTAAAAAAAATTTCTAAGTCCTTATCGAAAATAGAATCGGCAGAAGACAAAAGTTCACCTTGCATCGCCGGGATCACCCTAGCTGAGGAACCCTTAGAGGATGGGTCAGTGCCAGCCACAGCTTTGCCGGTTTCCTTTGCCTTCTCCGTTCCCTTCTCCGTTTCCGACTCTCCCTCCGACTCCCCGAAGGCCCGACGGAGAGCCTCATCCAGTTCGAGGTCTTGTTCAGAGGTTAGAGCAGCAACACCACTACCACCTTGACCGTCGCCATCTCCTCCACCCTCCGACCCTTCTCCAACTTCGCCTCCTTCCTCCTCTTCCACACCTTCCTCCTCCGGGACAGTCGGGCAAGTACTTGGAGAAGGGCCATCGGACTTCTTCAGTTTCTTCCCCCCAACCGCAGGACGCGCTGCGAAAGGCTCCCTCTTACCGCTCTTTACCGTAGCCCCCTCCTTAGCTTTAGCAGCCCTCTCCTCAGCCGTATCCCTTTGCTTAACCACGGACTGGCGCGGTAAGATCAAATTATACTCCAAGAGGGCTGCGTTCCTGATCAAGAAAGAGGCCGACCGGTCCCGTGCCGGAATAGCCTTTAGTTCAGCAGCCATTCGCACTAAGGAATCGTCCTCCACGACTGCAATACCACCTGTCGCTAGCCAGAAATAGAAGCATGTCAGAAAAAACACTACAGTCAAAACACATGAAAAATATAAATGAAATCAATCTTACAGCCGGAAGTGAAAAGGCGGAAAGAAACAGCATCGTCCTTGACGAAGAACCACTCCTTCTTGAACATGGTGAACTTGGAATACAAGTCCAGAACTGGTTTGAAGGGTACGGCCGCCTCCAGACTAATATACGGAGACCCCTTCTTATAGCCTCTCAGGTTGTACAAGTATCGGATTTCCCGGTTAGAAGGAGGACGCCCGTACCTCCTCTGGAAGATGACAAAGAGGCTCACCAGGATAGCATATGAGTTAGGCTGAAGCTGGAAGGGAGCCACCTTCAAATATGCGGTGAAGCTTACTATCCAAGCGTTGATAGGAGGAATGGCCCCACACATGCAATGGTATCTGCTAAAAGCGAAGTAGCCCTCGGGAGGATTATATGGCATCACCCCATCTCCTGGCAGCAGCATAAGAGCCCTATCTATCCCAAAGGAACGGGATATGACGTCAAGTTGCTCCTCCTTTAAGGAGCTAGGAAAGCAATCAGGGGGGGAGATCAAAAGTTCCTGTGGACCATATCCATCCACTAGAGACCTTGGAATGGGTCGATGTTGCTCGGATACTGATTGGACTGGGGGCAAGGAAGAGGAGGGCTCTCTTGTGCCTCTAGATTTCTTTCTGTCTGATCGTGTTTCCGCTTTGCGAGACATTTTCTGCAGCACAAGAAAAACACGGTGTTAGAGCAAGAAGTATAGAAAGATAAACAAGCAAGTATCTAAAGAAAGCATATAAAAGCATAAGATTCCGCTCAAGGTTCAAGTATGAAGTCTCATTCGGCGGTGCAAGACGAGTTCATTCGGCACCAAACTCCAATGCTCATTCGGCATACATGTCATTCGGCATACATGTCATTCGGCATACCTCATTCGGCTATTCAAAACACTCCGTACACATTCGGCAAACAGGGCCATCCGGTGGCAAAGGTTCATTCGGCAGAAAGTATACATACCTGGTTCGGTATAAGCTGGTTCGGCGAAGACTTTGGTTCGGCAGCACAATATGGTTCGGCTCTACTCGTTCGGTAATGAAAAACGAGGGGGGTGCGGCCTCTATATATAGGCGAGCTCAGGACCGGACCAAGGCATTCGACATACCGGACCGAATGGAAGCCGAATGGAACTATCCATACCGGACCAGCCTCCAACCGAATGAAACTTGTGCCAACTCGAACCCGAACGAAGCTACCTCTACCAGCAGAAACCAGAAACAGGGGGCACGCAGGGCGCTTCACTCAGATAAGTGCCGAACTCTAAGAGCTTACTAATAAAATAAAAAATATGATAACAATGGATAAGTCGTGAATCTCTCACTAACATGGATTAATCATTTACACGTGCACGCGACCACGAACGGTCCATAGGCACGCTCTGAATGGCTATTAACCCTATCGTCATGAGAATTTACACTTTGACATCCCTTTTTAAGCTCATCAGTCAAATGGATATTTGATAATTATGAAATGGCTAAGCTACTTACACATGTACGGGGTCGAGAACAACCCCTAGGCATGCTCTGAGCTAGCGATAAACCACCTTGACAAACGATCCAGGGAACCACTCTAACGTGAACCTGGCATCGATAACCCCCTCGGGGTACACTAACTCGCCTCGAACGGCGCAATTCACTTGATCACAAATATTTCGACCCCGAACGGTCGTTATTTGAAACCACACTAAAACTATAAATCTCTTTGCAGGACATCCACAAGATATAAACATCCAGCCCATGACATTACAAGACGAGTCTTCCCACCAACGAGAAACAAAGCGCGACACGTGCAAGCACGTGCCCCACTTTGGGGGGCAAATGTTGGGCGGATTTTCACCCAGAAGATCTCAAGACCAAGAAGCCGCAGTTTCACCCGGGCTCGCGAGCAACCTCTACTTTGTTATCCCGTTTTTTGGTCAAAACTGGAATATCAATGTCGAGCGCGTCTCCACCACGATCAAGCTAAGAAGAAGCAACCAGCAAGCGTATGTAAGCCCAGAGTTCCACTCAAAATCCAAATACAAAGTCCATTCGGCCTTATACTCTCATGTTCATTCGGCTATGCAAGCATACAGTCCCATTCGGCATTCACATGCGCAAGTTCATTCGGCATAAGCTACCGAACCAACTCCCTGCTACCCCATGCCGAACCAACTCCCTGCTACCCCATGCCGAACCAACCACGAGAACTCACCATCAACCGAACCAAGTAACCACCGAATCAAACCCAAGGTGGCACCGAACCACACTCCTCTCCTCTACCACCGAACCAAGCTTCGCCGAACCAGAAAGCTGCCAGTCCAGATTGCTTCAGCCCAAGCCCACCTGCAGCTATATACTTCCAAGACCCCTGCCCCCTACCTCACTCTATAAATAGAGGGGCAGGGGTACAACAATGGCAGACAAGTTTGAGAGCTCAAGCAAGGAAGGAACTTTCAAACTACTTTCATACACTTGTATACAAAGCATTGTACTTGTAATCTGGAAGAAGAAAGATAATAACATATAAAGTGGACGTAGGCACACTCTGGCCGAACCACTATAAATCTGCGTGTCTTTTACATTTCAGCCCTTACTTTTCTCATATTTACATACTCATCTAAAATCATTGAAAATCACACATACTCAACTAAAATAATACGACTTGGAGGTGTTTGTCCATTTTTTGTGCAAACAAATGAAACAATCGAAAACATCTTTCTAGCCACTCAGGGCGAACTCGGATACAAGTGCGCCCCGCACAAGAAAGAATCTGATAACGCACTCAAGTCTGGAAAGTTCTGCCGCTTCCACGAATCCTACGGACATGACACCAATGAATGCCACCATCTCCGGGACTTGATCGAAGAACACATTAGAAGAAGAAGGCTGGAACGCTATGTTAAAGGCCAGAACAGGACTCCAACTCCTGCCAATGAGAACTCAAAGCGACCCCTCCCAGAAGTAGGCGGAGGGAATCGCAACACCAGTGGCTCTAGTCAAGAGAAGATAGTGGTCCATACCATCTCGGGAGGACCACACATCGCCGACAGAAGCTGGGCAGAGATGGAAAGATACGGCAAGTCACTTAGAAATGCTGAAGGCTATGTTAACTCCATTATGGAAGAACGCCACCCGAAACGGAAAGAGAGTGACGACATCGTATTCAGTAGGCGTGATTTAGAAGGAAGACAGTATCCACATATGGATCCCATGGTCATCTCTGCCTGGTTCGGTCCAGCTAAAGTTTTCCGAATTCTAATAGACACAGGAAGCTCCGTAAATATCCTATTCAAGCATGCTTTCGACAAAATGAAGCTGTCAATGAAGGATGTGTCTCCCTGCAACAAACCCCTGCACGGTTTCACTGGAGATGCGAAAATGCCCCTCGGGCAACTTGACCTCTTCGTCGAAACAGGAAGTCATCTCCGCTCCGTTGTGCGAAAACAAACGTTCGTACTAATAGAAAACCACTTGGCCTACAACGCCTTCTTGGGAAGACCAGCCTTATTTGACTTCCAAATTGTCCTAGCCCCATGGTGCCTAAAGATGAAATTCCCAACAGATAACGGAATAGGAGAAGTTGAAGGAGATCAAGACGCCGCTCGAGATTGCTATGTAACTGAACTTCGCAATAACCGTAGAAAGAATAAAGGGAAAGATGCAGAGACTACCCTCTGCATGAAAAGCTTGGAAGCATAGCAACAAAAGAAAGCCCCTCCTCTTCGATACACCAGCGATCCTTTCAATGAACTAGACCCCAGGGATAAGGAGGAGGAGGCTACCGCTGAGCCTGCAGAGGCCATGGAATTCGTATCTGTAGACAAACATGATTCAAGTAGACTATTAAAAATAGGATCTCAGCTAAAAACAGAATTGAAGGATCAACTCATTGACTTTCTCCGCCACAACTTAGATGTATTTGCGTGGACACATGCCGATATGACAGGAATCTCCCCAGACATAGCATGCCACATGCTGAACATCGATCCCACCAAGGTACCGATAAAGCTGAAAAAGAGAAGCATGGGAGCAAAATGATCAGCAGCCCTCGATGAGCAAGTAAAGAACCTACTTGCTAATGACTTCATACGAGAAGCTATCTACCCAGAATGGATCGCTAACCCGGTACTAGTAAAGAAAGCTAATGGGAAGTGGCGAACATGCATTGATTTCTCCAACTTAAATGACGCTTGCCCGAAAGACTGCTTCCCGCTCTCCCGAATCGATCAACTTGTGGACAACACTGCCGGGCACGAACTTTTATCTTTTATGGATGCATACTCCGGATACAACCAGATTCCCATGCACGCTCCCGATCAAGACCACACTAGCTTCATCACTGACCGGGGATTATATTGTTACAAAATCATGCCTTTTGGACTCAAAAATGCCGGAGCTAACTATCAGCGCCTCGTCAACAAGATGTTCGCGGATTAATAGGACGAACTATGGAAGTATATGTGGATGACATGTTGGTAAAGTCCAGGAGAGCCAACAATCATGTAAGCCACCTGGGCGAGATGTTTCAGGTACTTCGCCGATATGGAATGAAGCTGAATCCTCTAAAGTGCTCCTTCGGAGTGCCATCGGGAAAATTCTTAGGATTCATCGTCCATGCCAGAGGAATTGAAGCAAACCCTGAACAAATCCGGGCTCTAAAAGAAATAAGGATACCTTCCACTCGAAAAGAAATGCAGAGCCTAAAGGGAAAGGTGGCCGCCCTAAGCAGATTCATTTCCAAAGCAACTGACAAGTGCGTCCCTTTCTTTGAAGTTCTCAAGAAAGACAAAGGAAAGTTCGAGTCGACCGATGAATGCTTAAAAGCCTTCCTTAACCTGATCGAACACCTTCAGAGACCACCAGTACTCTCAACTCCAAACGAAGGTGAAGAGCTATACCTATACCTCGCTGTATCATCTCATGCTCTAAGCGCTGCCTTGGTAAGAGAAGAGGACCGCACACAACGCCCGGTATACTTTATAAGTAAGAGATTTACAGGGGCAGAAGCCAGATATCCTAAACTTGAGAAATTGGCATATTGTTTATTGATCGCGTCACGAAAACTGCGACACTACTTCCAATCTCACTCCATCAGAGTTCTAACCGATCAACCACTAAGACAGGCGCTCCATCGTCCCGACACTTCTGGACGACTCCTCAAATAGTGCATTGAACTAAGTCAGTATGATGTCACCTACCATCCTCGCACCGCTATCAAGTGGCAAGCCATGGCCGATTTCATTGCCGAATTCACTACCAACGAAGGCAAGGATCAATGTGAAATAGCAAAAAACATCAAGTGGAACCTCTTTGTAGATGGAGCATCTAACGAACAAGGCTCAGGGGCAGGTATTGTGATAATCACCCCCAGGGGAAGAAAGCTGTACTATGCATTAAGGTTGGAATTCGCGGCCACTAACAATGATGCGGAGTATGAGGCAGTAATAGCGGGATTGGAGCTTGCCTTAGAAGTTGGAGTCAATTCTTTATGTCTTCATAGTGATTCTCAACTTATCGTAAACCATGTACTAGGAGAGTTCCAGACACGAGGAGAACGACTCACAACATATCTAAAGAAAACCAAACTGCTGCTCGATCAATTGGACCATTATCTAATCAAACACATTCCTCGAGAAGATAACCAAGAGGCCGATGAACTAGAAAAGCAAGCTAGTATGAAGAATAGCACCATTTCCGGAGCACTAGCCATCTCAAGGCAGCTAGCCCCAAGTTTCGAACAAGTGAATCTGATAACTGCAATCGAAGAAGGAACTTGGATGACTCCTATCCGGAAATATTTGCATGACGGCACACTACCAGACAAACGTGATGAAATCAGTAGAATTTTGAGGAAAGCTCCCCACTACACAATACAAGAAGGCATCCTCTATCGGCGTGGCTTCTCTAGCCCCCTATTCAGATGCGTCGCTGGAAGGGAAGCCAAGGAAATCTTATTCAACATCCATCAAGGAAGTTGCGGAGATCACACTGGAGGGCAGACTCTGGCGAAAAAGATACTCCGATATGGATATTACTGGCCCACACTAAACAGAGACGCCTTAGACTTCGTCAAGAGATGCGACAGATGTCAGAAATTTGCCAAGATTCCTCGACTACCCACAAATGAGATTACTCAAATGATCAGCCCTTAGCCCTTCGCTGTATGGGGAATTGATTTAATTGGCGAACTGCCAACGGGCAGAGGCGGAGCCAAATATGCTATAGTGGCAGTCGATTATTTCACCAAATGGGTGGAAGCGGAACCCCTAAATAAAATATCTTCAGCCAAAGTTATCAACTTCTTGATCAAAAATATTCTGTGCAGGTACGGAGTACCACTCAAGATCATATCGGACAATGGACTCCAATTTGACAGCAAAGAATTCGTCGACTGGTTCCAAGAGCATGGAATTCATAAAAGCTTCTCATCAGTAGCTTATCCTCAGGAAAACGGACAAATCGAAGCTGTCAACAAAATTCTCAAAACCCTAATCAAGAAGAAACTTGAAAAGTCAAAAGGCACTTGGGTGGACGAACTTCCTACGGCACTTTGGGCCTACCGCACATCTTTCAGAACATCAACGGGACATACTCCTTTCTCTTTGGCATACGGATCGGAGGCAATGCTCCCTGTTGAGACTATTGTTCCTTCCCACCGTAGGATCCACTACAATCCAGAAGAAAACGAAGAACTCCTCCTCATGTCTTTGGATTTGATTGAGGAAAGGAGAAACGATGCAACACTCAAAGCAGCAGCTCACAAACAAAAAGTGGCAGCACTATACAACTCCAAAGTCAAGCATCGCATCTTACAAGAAGGAGATCTTGTCCTCAGGGGAATCTTTCCGCGCCCCGGGGCACTGGACCCCATCTGGGACGGACCATATGTAATTCATAAAGATCTCCACAACGGAGCTTATATTTTGTCAACAGTGGACGGAGAGGTGTTCCAGAGGGCATGGAACATCCGACACCTCCGTCGATACTTTTCTTAACTTGTACTGCCCATATGAAGTGAATTAACAAAGAGAATCAGTGGACGTAGGCATTTTCATGCCGAACCACTTTAAAAAATCTTGTCTCTTTTTAACTTGTTCCTTTATATCTTGGCTGCTTGTTAAGCTTTATCCTTTTCTGTTGAACAAAATCCTATGGCATCTCCACTCAAGACGCACCACGGCCTCATCTGGACAAGGCCTAACAGGTACGCTACGATTCTATGCACTCGCCAATGAGACTCTTTTGCTCCAACATCCCTCTGCTGTGGGTTAACTCATTGCTCGCGACTGCCCTCAAAGCCAACTGTAATGAGCCGATTATAAGTCATCATAAAGGCCGACTATAGCCGATGGCGGCTCATTACGGCGTTCGGCTCGCCGGCAACTGTGAACCTACTTTAAGCCCCAACATAAGGTGTGGCCAGCCAGGGGTAGTTCACGGCCAACGACACCCACGCTAGCCGGCCACGGTAAATCGAATAATACCCACGATTACGGACCATAATGGTTCGGGTAGTTACCGTGCGCGATCTCGGCTCCGATGTGTCTTAAGTGCAGCTGTGGTAAAAAAGAAAACTCCCCACGGAGGCGTAAGATGGGTGACAAATGTCTCCAAGACCCACAGCTAGAGAAAGTGACTACAAAACCCGTTTCCACGAACTTAAGCACATGGACGGCCTTCCGTGATTGGAAGTTTTACTTTTCCCATATTTCCATTTCATTTAAATACTTTCCTCCTATCCTGTATAATAAACTCTAAAGTACAGGAAACCAAATAGGGAGCATTCACTCATGAGAATCTAAGCCTGCGTACTGGGTGGCAAGGTACTCAGCTATATCCATGATCAGTTACACAAGACGCTCAAAGCTACCACTTGCAACTAAAACATGAAGGGCGGTACTCACTTCTCTTGTACATAAATATGTAACTATAGTTTATTCATACGTCACACTAACATTGCAAAACATGAAATTATATTTCAAGCAACAGCTTAACATCAAACACAACTAAAATCACAGGCATATGCATACTTCTCACGCACCACATCAAAATGACAACAACATTTAAACATAACAAAATCAGCTTACGTCATAAAATCACATAAAGTTATTCTTTGCAAATAATATTATTACAGTCACATCAATGTTTTGGACTAACATAAACAGCGATAAAGAGAAATAAAAAGGCGGCCAAATCCGGACAAGTAACCAGCTGCGTCCACACTTCGCTCTCATCCTACCAACTCCCCCAAGCCTACTTGGCCGCAGGGTCGGAGCTCCCAGCGTGTTGATCGGAAGTTCCACCTGTCCAATTCAGAAGAGGAATTCATTAAACAAACGATAAACGATCAAGTTATGGAAACCCAGAAAGAAAAGGAAAAGAGAAGAATAACTCACCAGCGTCCGCCGCTTGATCCTCATCCTCCAGTTGCACACCCGCTTCCTCCGCAGCAAGCAACCGCATCCCCTCCTTCACCGCTGCTTGCTCCTCTTTCGAGAACTGAGCAGTGACCACATCTAGACTAAAAGCCACTCCACCTTCCTTACCCGCATTGACCCTGGCCTCCTCGAAAGCCCGAAGATATATCTTGGCCATGACCCGGGGATAGTCATCCATCCAAGACAAGCTGCCCTCCTTCCAAGTGCGGAAGTACATGTCCTGCAGCATCTCGTCCATCATCCCCTCATTCTCCTCAAACTCCCTCACCCGGGCCTCGGAATCCTGCAACTTGGCGATAGCGACATCCCTCTCTGATCGGTATCTCAAGCAGTCAGCCTGGAGAGACCTCCTCATCTCCTCCATCTCCTCCTTTAACTTGACTTGAGCCATCTCCGCGGCCTCAAGCCTCCCATACAACTCCTCTACCTGCTCGAGATCCGCATTCCGAACCTCATCCATTATCGCAACGGCCATGTCGATCCGCTCCTTACAGGCGGCCTCCATCTTCCGTAGTTCTGCCCTACTAGCCTTTTCCATGGTCTCTTTCAGCCGCCTGGAGGCTTCCTCGTGCTGAGAAATCTGAACGGCTTGACCGGCAAGCTGTTCGGCCTGATCGGCAACCTTTAGCCGCAACCGAATATTAGCACTCCCAATCTCCTCCCCGGCCTTGACCAATTGAGCATGATGCTTCATTAACTTCTTGGTCTCTTCAGCCACCCGATCGATATTAGCTTTGGCTTCGTCTTCCATGGTAACTACCCGAGTAGTAAGCAGATCAAGATCTAGGGACTTGGGCTCATCTAGCACTCGTACCATGGGGTTGCGGGGAAGAAGGTGCTCACCCGTGGCCTCATCAAATGAAATATCCTGAGAGCTTGGATCTAAATCATGATGACCGGCAAAGGTGTCGCGAGGCACGTCAGAACGCCTTATACGGATAACAGTGGGATTCTTAGAAGGAGGTGGAGGGGGGATAAACTCCGTGCTCTCCTCCGTGGTATCACGAGGAGGCTGAACAGGAAGTTGCGGACCAGGGGAAGGCTCAAATAAGAAACGACTCCTCTTCTTTTTCTGAATGCTCTCTTCAATGACCCCAAGAAGAGGACGGTATCTGACCACGTCCCCAGGACGACCAGTAAGAGGCTTCGGCTTATCAGAAGCTCTCATCAACTTGAATTGTTCAAGGCGGTGTCGAACGTCTGACGTTTTGGACGCCTGGCCTACCCCTGGAGTGAAAAACAAGTGTTATGAACACACGACGATCCATAATTCAAGAAACATGTTAAGTTAAAAAGAAAGAAAAAGTGAGAACGCACATCTATTATACAAACCCTGCGGAGGAGTGGGATACTGCAATAAGCCCTGAATCTCATTCCAGGACAGAAGTGAACCATAAAATATTTCTAAGTCCCTATCGTAAATGGAATCGACTGTGGACAAAAGTTCACCTTGCACCGCAGGAGTCACCCTGGCTGAGGAGCCCTTAGGGGATAGATCGGCACCAGCCCCGACCTTGCCAGTCTCCTTCGGCTTCTCCTCTTCCGATTCTCCCTCCGATTCCCCGAAGGCCTGGCGGAGGGCCTCACCCAGTTCAGAGTCTTGCCCAGAAGTTAAGGCACCAGCACCACTACCACCCTGACCATCTCCATCTCCACCGCCCTCCGACTCTCCTTCCATATCGCCTCCTTCGCCCTCTTCCACACCTTCCTCCTCTGGGATGATCGGGCAAGTACTAGGAGAGGGGCCCTCAGACTCCTTAAGTTTCTTGCCTCCCACGACGGGATGTTGTGCAAAGGGCTTCCTCTTGCCACTCTTCACCGTGGCCCCCTCCTTAGCTTTAGCGGTCTTCTCCTCAGCCGTGTCCCTCTGCTTAACCACGGACTGGTGCGGCTGGATCAAGTTGTACTCCAGGAGGGTAGCGTTCCTGATCAGAAACGAAGCCGACCTGTCCCATGCGGGAATGGCCTTTATTTCAGCAGCCATCCGCGCCAAAGAATCATCTTCCACGACTGCAATGCCACCTGTCGCTAGCAAGAAATAGAAGCGTGTCAGAAGAAGCACTACAGTCAGAACATCGAAAATATAAATGAAATTCATCTTATAGCCGGAAGTGAAAAGGCGGAAAGAAACAGAATCGTCCTTGATAAAAAACCATTCTTTCTTGAACATGGTAAACTTTGAATATAAGTCCAAGACCGGTTTGAAGGGCACGGCCGCTTCTAGACTAATATACGGAGACCCCTTCTTGTAGCCTCTCAGGTTATACAAATATCGAATTTCCCGGTTAGAAGGAGGGCGCCCGTACCTCCTCTAAAAGATAACGAAAAGGCTCACCAGAATAGCATAAGAGTTCGGCTGGAGCTGGAATGGAGCCACCTTCAAATATGTGGTAAAGCTAACTATCCAGTCATTGATAGGAGGGATAGCACAATACATGCAATGATATCTGCTGTAAGCAAAGTAGCCTTCGGGGAGATTATACGGCATCACTCCATCTCCCGGCAAGAGCATGCGAGCGCTGTCTATCCCGAAGGAACGGGATATAACATCAAGTTGCTCCTCCTTTAGTGAGCTAGGAAAGCAATCGGGAGGGGAGACCAGAAGTTCCTAGGGACCGTACCCATCCACTAACGACCTCGGGGCAGGCCCATGTGGCACCGGTCTTGGTTGGGCTGGGGGCACGGAGGAGGATGACTCTCCTCTACTTTTAGATTTCTTTTTATCCGTTCGGGTTTCCGCTTTGCGAGACATTTATCTACAGCACAAGAAAAACACGGTGTTAGATCAAGAAGTATAGAAACATAAACAAGCAAGTATATAAAGCAAGCAAGTGTATATAGGTCTGGTATTCCACTCGAGATTCAAGTATGAATTCTCATTCGGCATATACTCCATTCGGTAGTTTCATTCGGCCTTGGAAGTTCATCCGGTATACTTGCTCATTCGGTAATACAATGCAAAGAAGCATTCGGCAAATAAAAACTTTCGTGTTTATTCGGCATCAGACCCATTCGGTTATCAAGTTCATTCGGCAAAGGGACATATACCTGGTTCGGCACGAGATTGGTTCGGCTAGTGATTGATTCGGTATAAGGTTGATTCGGCCCTCGTTGATTCGGTAAAGAATTTCTAAGGGGGTGTAGCCCCTATATATAGACGAGCGCAGAAGCACCGGTCCAACCGGTTCGGCATACCGGACCAAACCAAAACCGAATGAAGCTACCAAACCGGCAAAGACCAGAAGCGGGGGCATGCAAAGCGCCTCGCTCAGATAAGTACCGGTCCCTAGGATCTACTGATAAAATAGAGATTCTGAAAACGATGAACAAGTAGTAAATCTCTCACTAACATGGGTTAATCGTTTACACATGTACGCGACCACGAACGGTCCACAGGCATGCTCTGAATGGCTATTAACCCTATCGTTGTGAGAATCTACACTTTGACATCCTTTTAAAATTCATCGGTTGGATGGATATTTAGCTCTGCTAATTCTGAAATGGCTAAGCTACTTACACATGTATGGGGTCGCGAACGATCCTTAGGCATGCTCTGAGCTGGCAATAAACCATCTTCACAAACGATCCAAGGACCCACTCGAATGAAAACCTGGCATCAATGATGCTAAGCCCCCTCGGGGGCACACCTACTCGCCTCGAACGGCACCCGACCTCGAACGGTCACATCTCGCCCTGAACGGCACAATTCACTTCATCTCAAATATTTCGATCCCGAACGGTCGTCATTTGAAATCACATTAAAACTGTAAATTCCTTTGCAGGAAATCAACAGGATATGGACATCCAGCTCATTACATTACAAAACACGCCTTCCTACCGCAAGGCATGAGGACACCGATAGGATATGAACATCCAGCCCATGGCGTTACAAAACAAGCTTTCCTACCATAGGGAAACAAAGCGCGACACATGCAAGCACGCGCCCACTTTGGGGGGCAAATGTTGGGCGAATTTTCACCCAGAAGATCTCAAGACCGAGAAGCGTCAGTTTCACCCAGGTTCGCAACCTCCATTCCATCCGGTTCCTAAGTCCGTTCGGCAATTCAAGGGTTTAAAGGTCGATTCGGTAGTACACCACGTATTCCATTCGGCATAGCCCATTCGGAATTGAACCTCCAAGAGCTCGTCCGGCACTCCCCTCATTCGGCTTTCCCAATTCATTCGGTAGTACCGATCCAAAACCAACCTTCCCCCCAAACCATAGCCGAACCGGACCTCTCCTTCTTCCATAGCCGAACCAAGCCCCACTTCCATGCTCCACCAAACCACATACCACCGAGCCATGCTATCACCGGACCAAAACTCCACCGGCCCAACCTTCTCCAACTACGACCGAACCAAGCTTCGCCGAACCAGAACGCTACCAGGCCAGATTGCTTCAGCCCGGGCCCACCAGCAGATATATACATCCAAGACCCCTGCCCCCTACCTCACTCTATAAATAGAGGGGCAGGGGTACAGCAATGGCAGACAAGTTTGAGAGCTCAAGCACGGAAGGAACTTTCAAACTACTTTCATATACTTGTATACAAAGCATTGTACTTGTAATCTAAAAGAAAGAAGATAATAACATATAAAGTGGACGTAGGCACGTTCTGGCCGAACCACTATAAATCTGTGTGTCTTTTACATTTCAGCCCCTGCTTTTTTCATATTTACATAACTCATCTAAATCATTAAAAATCACATAAAATCAACTAAATCACACGACTTGGAGGTGTTTGCCCATTTTTTGCGCAAACACAGTGGTTAGGGTTGAAGCGGAACATGCCTCAAGCAGCACCTGCTCCTAATTCTGCTTCTAGTGTTGATATCGCCCTTACGTAAAAATTGCGAGGACGCAATTTTTGTAAGGGGGGAAGTCTGTAACAACCCGATTTTTAGGGATACTAAATTGGGAATAAACTAATAAGTTGATAAGTAATCTGTTAATAATAACATAAAATTAAATATTTATGGAAAAATGATGAAATGACAAATAAATGAAAACAAAAGAAAATAAAATGGATATTCAATATTAATGGGGTTGAGAGGAAAATAAATGATAACAAATTCATTTACTTTTATTTGGAGTTATAAATTTTGTATTTTTAGTGGTAGTGTAATTTATTTTAATAGATGAACCGTTTTATTAACCCTAAACTATTTGGAAAGTTGAACATTGCGAATATTATGTTTTTTTTATGAGAGAATGATAACTAATTACATTAGATAAAATGTGTTTTATGTATGAAAAGTTTAGATGAGATTTTTCTTATGTTGATTTACAATTTGGTATAATAGGAAAAAAATGGAAAAGTTAAAAAAAAATTATTATTATTATTTATTTGGTAATAATAAAGTAAATAAATAAATATTTTGTTTGAAAAATTGAAATAAAATATTAAAGTGGATAAGAGGGAAATAAATGATCAGTGACTTATTTGTTATGTATATTGAATGTAATGAATTGTATGTTTTATATTAAGGTAATTTATTTAATGAATTAATTTTTCTTAAAAAAAAAAGTAGAGTAGTTGTTGTTACTTAAAAAAATTTAAAAGAAAACAAAATGACGAAAAGTTTAAATAAAATAAAGTTTTATGTTAAATTCTCATGTTATGCATTGAAAGAAAAAAAGAGAGAAATTTTCATACTAATTTACAAATTATACATAAAATAGTAATAGTGCTAATAATAAAATTCAATTTTTCATATAATGTAAGGAAAAGTCTAGAAGTAAATTTACTATAATAAGAAAATAGAAATATCTTTACATGAGACAAGGTGTAATCATTATGTTTGGAAAAAAAAAGAGAAAAGATTAAAAATGGAAAGAAAATAAAGATATTTCCTAAGAGGATTCTAGAAAGGGTCTCAATTATAATACTCAGCCTATTTCCTTCTCCTCTCTTTTTACTGTACGTACAGAACAACACCGTCACTCAGAAATCAGAAACCAGAAAACCTAATTTCAAATCCTTCCACTCAAACACAAATCTCTCTTTGCAATCAAAAGATAAAAGGAAAGATTCTCAATTCTAAGACAATTGGAAAGTTGAAAGGCAAGCAATTTAAAGGCAGGCTGATTTAGAACTTATAGACTGCTGTTGAAATCTAAGGTGAGTGAAGTTTTAATTCCATTTTTCAATTTTCTGATTTAGTTTTTGCATGTAAATCTAAAGAATGATTCTTTGTAGATTATTGCTTTTTGGCTCCTTCTATATCATATAATGTTAATTGAAGTATTGTTAGAATTGAATTTGGATTTTGGTATAGTATGATTTGGTATGGAATTGGTATATGATTGCTACAATGGAAAAAAAATTAAGCTTTAATACATAACATAGTTGCTAATGCACACTAACTGTATGTTGAAATGTTTCAAACGAATGTAACAATGTTAAAAAAAATTTAACATACAAGGAAAAAAAATCATAAATTTCTGAAATTTTGATAAGTTATTTTCTACATGTATGCGCATATGCTCTGAAAATTTCACTGAATAATATTGTGTTTTGATTGGTGAAATCAATTATTTACAATGCTATATTTGCCCAGATTTTGTAACAGCAGTGGCTGTCAATACGAAATTCATAACAATTAGAGAAAAATTTATAAAATTCTGAAATTTAAATATGTTGTTTAAAACTCATATTAGAATAGTCTGTAAAAATTTCATTGAAAAATAATGAGATTTGGTAGGTTGAATCAATCGTTTACAGAGGTGTATAAGTGCAGATTTTCGCACTAAGGTCTGTCTAAAAACATCTACTGTAATACTATGATTTAACCCATCAAATGGTCATATTTTTGTATGAAATTTTTAGTGATGATTTGTAAATGAGTTATGAACAACATAGTAAAAATTTAGAATTTTATGAAATTTATTTATTTATTATGAATTACAGACTGAGGTGGGTTCTATATGAAATTCAGTGATTCTTTTTGAAAGTAATGTTGAATTTGAAGGTGATTATATATTCGTGATTGGAAAATAAGTTTATTTAAAGAAAAGCTTTCAAAGAAGAATAATGAAATTTTAAAAGATTCATCATAATTTATTTTTATATTATTTATTATTATAATCCTTGATAAAATTGTATACGAAAATAGAACATTTTATTTGGAATTTTGATTACGTTTTTGAGTACTAAAGCTTGCCTTTTTAATTAATTAATTTTTATCAATTTTTTTTCTAACTTAACAAATTTTAATAATTTTAATCCAATAAATGATGTTTCTGTGTTTCGTCTTAATACATAAGTATTATGGGGTACTTGTGTGTTAATATGAAACGGAGAAGTAATTATTTTCTTTTATACGCATAATTGTTTGCTAAATTTTAATTGCTTTTGAATATTATACTGGGTTTATTAATGAAATTTTTGAGAGACGATTGTCGTCGTTGACTTTTATTTTTAAGAAGTGTTTTAAAATTATAAACACTTTGATTTTTGGGTCGGGATAGATTGGACTCTTTTGTACCAATGGGCCAAAACTCCACCTTGGCCGACCTGATTCAGGATCGCTACCTGAATCGGTGGTATATCACAAGCCCTTTTACCACCAAAGGTCAACGGTCTGCTACATAGGGCTAATCTTATTTTTGATTGGGATCTCCGATCGGCGGGTCACGGATTATGAGGGATGGAGGCGTGGGGTCCCACGTGTAGATCCGTGAACGGGTAGCATATGGCCTTTGCCTTAGACCGTCTTGGTTATCCTGGGTTGATCGCCAGGTGTATTATGGCGTTATGAGTGGGTTACGGGGTTGATATCTCCACGCGCGCTCGAGCTCTACCACTGTGATTTTACAATACTAGCGTCTGTTTATTTGGTATATTTTATGAGTCGTGTTATATTGATCCCATAATTCACATAATGTAATTTTCTTTACTTTATGATTTTTGGAAAATATGAAAGTTGATTCTGAAAACCCAGTATCTTTGGAGAATGTGTGTATGAACTTATTCTTTGTGTTACTAATGATAATTGGGTTAGTATCGTATTGGATTACATACTATAGGTTTGGCCTAAAACCATTGTTTGATTAAAGGAATTGTTTATGAAACCAAATTTGCATGTTGGTTCCCACACACATATATGCCTCATGTTGCTTTATACATGCGGCGCTTTCTATTCCTTTTGTTGGTTGAGACAATTATTGTTTATAGACCTTACTTCACTCACACTAGAAATAGTCTGACCCGTGTGATTTGTTTTATAATCCTCGGGTCAGTCTGAGGATTGTGGTTGCAGGTTAGGTTGCGTGGACTGTAGCAGCACTCATATTATTTTCCACGTTTTGGGGTTTTGAACTTTACAGCTTGGACTTAGGAGTGGTTAATATATGTATTATGGTATATGTTATTATGTATTTTGGAAGTGATATGTACTATGGACTATGTATCGCGGACATTATGATATGTATTATGCATTATGCTGTTATTGTGCTGAACTGTCAATTCTATTATATTCTATACTATGTAACCTGGAAAAATTTTATCTTGTACCATTGCTTTGAACCAACACTGCGCACGAATGGTAAGTAGAAGAACAAAAAAATCAAAAAAAATTCTCGTGCCAGTGTTAGTTCAAGGGAATGAGTACAACATTTAGCCCTATCGAGTCCCATTCTCCGTGCTTTCCGACAGTAATACTTAGTATTGCTCTTGGTTGACATGGGTATAGGGGCCGGGCGTTACACTGGTCTTCGATTTACCATCGCTGGAGAGTGGTGCACCATGGTACTGTTCCGTTTCAAATCCATGCATGCATTACTAAAAGTCGTACGACACTATTTCGCCATTTCGGACGGATGTTGCACCTTGCACCGTGGATGTTGCACCCTGTAGATATCGATTATTCGGACGGCCATAACTTCTGGCTCGTTTAGAGTTACAAAAGCCATAACCTGTCAAAATGAAGGCCTCGATGAGTTCTACGGCTTTGACAGCATTCAGCCGTCAACGGATAGATTAATGCCCAAAAAGGACAACCTGAATCTCAATCGGGTCTCGTAGGTTTTTTATCCTTCGTTTTTTCGACACGTGGATTTTTACGGTAAAACAGGATTACCGTGGCCCGTCTTCGACTTCCCATCGCTGGACAGTGGTGCACCATGGTACTGTTCCGTTTCAAATCCATGCACGCATTTCTACAGTCGTACGACTCTGTTTCACCATTTCGGACGGATGTTGCACCTTGCACCGTGGATGTTGCACCCTGTAGATATCGATTATTCGGACGGCCATAACTTCTGGCTCGTTTAGAGTTACGGGAGCCATAATCTGTCAAAACGAAGGCCTCAATGAGTTCTACGGCTGTCAACGGATAGATTAATGCCCAAAAATGACAACTCGAATATCAATCGGGTCTCGTAAGTTTTTTACCCTTCGTTTTTTCGACACGTGGATTTTTATGGTAAAACGGGATAACCGTGGCCCGTCTTCGACTTCCCATCGCTGGAGAGTGGTGCACCATGGTACTGTTCCGTTTCAAATCCATGCACGCATTTCTACAGTCGTACGACACTGCTTCGCCATTTCGGGCGGATGTTGCACCTTGCACAGTGGATGCTGCACCCTATAGATATCGATTATTCGGACGGCCATAACTTCTGGCTCGTTTAGAGTTACGGGAGCCATAACCTTTCAAAACGAAGGCCTCGATGAGTTCTACGACTTTGGCAGCTTTCAGCCGTCAACGGATAGATTAATTCCCAAAAAGGACAGCCCGAATCTCAATCGGGTCTCATAAGTTTTTTACCCTTCGTTTTTTCGACACGTGGATTTTTACGGTAAAACGGGATTACGGTGGCTGGTCTTCGATTTATCATCGCTGGAGAGTGGTGCACCATGGTACTGTTCCGTTTCAAATCCATGCACGTATTTCTAAAAGTCGTACGACACTGTTTCGCCATTTCGGACGGATGTTGCACCTTGCACCGCGGATGTTGCACCCTGTAGATAACGATTATTCAGACGGCCATAACTTCTGGCTCGTTTAGAATTACGGAGCCATAACCTATCAAAACGAAGGCGCCGATAAGTTCTATGGCTTTGGCAGCTTTCAGCCGTCAACGGATAGATTAATGCCCAAAAAGGACAACCCGAATCTCAATCGGGTCTCGTATGTTTTTTATCCTTCGTTTTTTCGACACGTGGTTTTTTACGGTAAAACGGGATTGCCGTGGCCCGTTTTCGACTTTCCATCGCTGGAGAGTGGCGCACCATGGTACTGTTCCGTTTCAAATCCATGCACTCATTTCTAAAGTCGTACGACACTGTTTCGCCATTTCGGACGGATGTTGCACCTTGCACCGTGGATGTTGCACCCTGTAGATATCGATTATTCGGACGGCCATAACTTCTGGCTTGTTTTGAGTTACGGGAGCCATAACCTGTCGAAACGATGGCCTCGATGAGTTCTAGGCTTTGACAGCTTTCAGCCGTCGACGGATAGAATAATGCCCAAAAAGGACATCCCGAGTCTCAGTCGTGTCTCGTAAGTTTTTTACCCTTCGTTTTTTCGACACGTGGATTTTTACGGTAAAACGGGATTACGGTGGCTGGTCTTCGACTTCCCATCTTTGGAGAGTGGTGCACCATGGTACTGTTCCATTTCAAATCCATGCACGCATTTCTAAAAGTCGTACGACACTGTTTCGCCAATTCGGACGGATGTTGCAACTTGCACCGCGGACGTTGCACCCTACAGATATCGATTATTCGGACGGCCATAACTTCTGGCTCGTTTAGAGTTACGGGAGCCATAACCTATCAAAACGAAGGCCTCGATGAGTTCTATGGTTTTGACAGCTTTCAGCCGTCAACAGATAGATTAATGCCCAAAAAGGACAACCCGAATCTCAATCGGGTCTCGTAAGTTTTTTACCCTTCGTTTTTTCGACACGTGGATTTTTACGGTAAAACAGGATTACCGTGGCCCGTCTTCGACTTTCCATCGCTGGAGAGTGGTGCACCATGGTACTGTTCCGATTCAAATCCATGCACGCATTTCTAAAAGTCGTACGGCACTGTTTTGCCATTTCAGACGGATGTTGCACCTTGCACCGTGGATGTTGCACCCTGTAGATATCGATTATTCGGACGGCCATAACTTCTGGCTCGTTAAGAGTTACGGGAGCCATAACCTGTCGAAAAGAAGGCCTCGATGAGTTTTACGGCTTTGACAGCTTTCAGCCGTCAACGGATAGATTAATGCCCAAAAAGGGCAACCCGAATCTCAATCGGGTCTCGTAAGTTTTTTACCCTTCGTTTTTTGGACACGTGGATTTTTACGGTAAAACGGGATTACGGTGGCTGGTCTTCGATTTACCATCGCTGGAGAGCGGTGCACCTTGGTACTGTTCCATTTCAAATCCATGCATGCATTTCTAAAAGTCGTACTGCACTGTTTCTCAATTTCGGACGGATGTTGCACCTTGCACCGTGGATGTTGCACCCTGTAGATATCGATTATTCGGACGGCCATAACTTCTGGCTCGTTTAGAGTTACAAAAGCCATAACCCGTCAAAACGAAGGCCTCGATGAGTTCTACGGCTTTGACAGATTTCAGCCGTCAACGGATAGATTAATGCCCCAAAAGGACAACCCGAATCTCTATCGGGTCTCGTAAGTTTTTTATCCTTCGTTTTTTCGACACGTGGATTTTTACAGTAAAACGGGATTACCGTGGCCCGTCTTCGACTTTCCATCGCTAAAGAGTAGTGCACCATGGTATTGTTCCGTTTTAAATCCTTGCACGCATTTCTAAAAGTCGTACGGCACTGTTTCGCCATTTCGGACGGATGTTGCACCTTGCACCGTGGATGTTGCACACTGTAGATATCGATTATTCGGACGGCCATAACTTCTGACTCGTTTAGAGTTACAAAATCCATAACCTGTCAAAACGAAGGCCTCGATGAGTTCTACGGCTTTGACAGCTTTAAGCCGTCAACGGATAGATTAATGCCCAAAAATGGCAACCCGAATCTCAATCTGGTCTCATAAGTTTTTTACCCTTCGTTTTTTAGACACGTGGATTTTTACGGTAAAACGGGATTACGGTGGCTGGTCTTCGACTTACCATTGCTGGAGAGTGGTGCACCATGGTACCGTTCCATTTCACATCCATGCACGCATTTCTAAAAGTCGTACGACACTGTTTCGCCAATTCGGACGGATGTTGCAACTTGCACCGCGGACGTTGCACCCTACAGATATCGATTATTCGGACGGCCATAACTTCTGGCTCGTTTAGAGTTACGGGAGCCATAACCTATCAAAATAAAGGCCTCGATGAGTTCTACGGCTTTGACGGCTTTTAGCCGTCAACGGATAGATTAATGCCCAAAAAGGACAACCCGAATCTCAATCGGGTCTCGTAAGTTTTTTACCCTTCGTTTTTTGACACGTGGATTTTTACGGTAAAACGGGATTACCGTGGCCCGTCTTCGACTTTCCATCGCTGGAGAGTGGTGCACCATGGTACTGTTCCGATTCAAATCCATGCACGCATTTCTAAAAGTCGTACGGCACTGTTTTTCCATTTCGGACGGATGTTGTACCTTGCACCGTGGATGTTGCACCCTGTAGATATCGATTATTCGGACGACCATAAGTTCTGGCTCGTTAAGAGTTACGGGAACCATAACCTGTCAAAACGAAGGCCTCGATGAGTTTTATGGCTTTGACAGCTTTCAGCCGTCAATGGATAGATTAATTCCCAAAAAGGGCAACCCGAATATCAATCGGGTCTCGTAAGTTTTTTACCCTTCGTTTTTTAGACACGTGGATTTTTACGGTAAAACAGTATTACGGTGGCTGGTCTTCGATTTACCATCGCTGGAGAACGGTGCACCATGGTACTATTCCATTTCAAATCCATGCATGCATTTCTAAAAGTCGTACGGCACTGTTTCGCCATTTCGGATGGATGTTGCACCTTGCACCGTGGATGTTGCACCCTGTAGATATCGATTATTCGGACGGCCATAACTTCTGGCTCGTTTAGAGTTACAAAAGCCATAACCTGTCAAAACGAAGGCCTCGATGAGTTCTACGGCTTTGACAGATTTCAGCCGTCAATGGATAGATTAATGCCCAAAAAGGACAACCCGAATCTCTATCGGGTCTCGTAAGTTTTTTATCCTTCGTTTTTTCGACATATGGATTTTTACGGTAAAACGGGATTAACATGGCCCGTCTTCGACTTTCCATCGCTGGAGAGTGGTGCACCATGGTATTGATCCGTTTCAAATCCATGCGCGCATTTCTAAAAGTCGTACGGCACCGTTTCGCCATTTCGGACGGATGTTGCACCTTGCACCGTGGATGTTGCATAGTGTAGATATCGATTATTCAGATGGCCATAACTTCTTACTCGTTTAGAGTTACAAAATCCATAACCTGTCAAAACGAAGGCTTCGATGAGTTCTACGGATTTGACAGCTCTAAGCCGT
The DNA here is from genome assembly GCA_030765085.1 of Allium cepa. NCBI lineage: Eukaryota > Viridiplantae > Streptophyta > Magnoliopsida > Asparagales > Amaryllidaceae > Allium > Allium cepa. The sequence goes on along the minus strand of CM060934.1, from coordinate 28,834,516 downwards.
CAACGGATAGATTAATGCCCAAAAAGGACAACCTGAATCTCAATCGGGTCTCGTAAGTTTTTTACCCTTCGTTTTTTAGACACGTGGATTTTTACGGTAAAACGTGATTACGGTGGCTGGTCTTCGACTTCCCATCGCTGGAGAGTGGTGCACCATGGTACTGTTCCATTTCAAATCCATGCACGCATTTCTAAAAGTCGTACGACACTGTTTCGCCATTTCGGACGGATGTTGCACCTTGCACCGTGGACATTGCACCCTGTAGATATCGATTATTCGGACGGCCATAACTTCTGGCTCGTTTAGAGTTACGGGAGCCATAACCTATCAAAATGAAGGCCTCGATGATTTCTACGGCTTTGACGGCTTTTAGCCGTCAATGGATAGATTAATGCCCAAAAAGGACAACCCGAATCTCAATCGGGTCTCGTAAGTTTTTTACCCTTCGTTTTTTCGACACGTGGATTTTTACGGTAAAACGGGATTGCGGTGGCTGGTCTTCGATTTACCCTCGCTGGAGAGTGGTGCACCATGGTACTATTTCGTTTCAAATCCATGCACGCATTTCTAAAAGTCGTACGGCACCGTTTCGCCATTTCGGACGGATGTTGTACCATGCACCGTGGATGTTGCACCCTGTAGATATCGATTATTCGGACGGCCATAACTTCTGGCTCGTTTAGAGTTACGGGAGCCATAACCTGTCAAAACGAAGGCCACGATGAGTTCTACGGCTTTGACGGCTTTCAGCCGTTAACGGATAGATTAATGCCCAAAAAGGACAACCCGAATCTCAATCGGGTCTCGTAAGTTTTTCACCCTTCGTTTTTTCGACACGTGGATTTTTACGGTAAAACGGGATTGCGGTGGCTGGTCTTCGATTTACCCTCGCTGGAGAGTGGTGCACCATGGTACTGTTTCGTTTCAAATCCATGCACGCATTTCTAAAAGTCGTACGACACTGTTTCCCCATTTCGGACGGATGTTGCACCTTGCACCGTGGATGTTGCACCCTGTAGATATCGATTATTCGGACGGCCATAACTTCTGGCTCGTTTAGAGTTACGGGAGCCATAACCTGTCAAAACGAAGGCCTCGATGAGTTCTACGGCTTTGACAGCTTTCAGCCGTCAACGGATAGATTAATGCCCAAAAAGGACAACCCGAATCTCAATCGGGTCTCGTAAGTTTTTTACCCTTCGTTTTTTCGACACGTGGATTTTTATGGTAAAACGGGATTACCGTGGCCCGTCTTCGACTTCCCATCACTGGAGAGTGGTGCACCATGGTACTGTTCCGTTTCAAATCCATGCATGCATTTCTACAGTCGTACGACACTGCTTCGCCATTTCGGGCGGATGTTGCACCTTGCAGTGGATGTTGCACCCTGTAGATATTGATTATTCGGATGGCCATAACTTCTGGCTCGTTTAGAGTTACGGGAGCCATAACCTTTCAAAACGAAGACCTCGATGAGGTATAGGGCTTTGGCAGCTTTCAGCCGTTAACGGATAGATTAATGCCCAAAAAGGACAACCCGAATCTCAATCGGGTCTCATAAGTTTTTTACCCTTCGTTTTTTCGACACGTGGATTTTTACGGTAAAACGGGATTACGGTGGCTGGTCTTCGATTTACCATCGCTGGAGAGTGGTGCACCATGGTACTGTTCCGTTTCAAATCCATGCACGCATTTCTAAAAGTCGTACGGCACTGTTTCGCCATTTCGGATGGATGTCGCACCTTGCACCGTGGATGTTGCACCCTATAGATATCGATTATTCGGACGGCCATAACTTCTGGCTCGTTTAGAATTACGGGAGCCATAACCTGTCAAAACGAAGGCGCCGATAAGTTCTACGGCTTTGGCAGCTTTCAGCCGTCAACGGATAGATTAATGCCCAAAAAGGACAACCCGAATCTCAATCGGGTCTTGTAAGTTTTTTATCCTTCGTTTTTTCGACACGTGGATTATTACGGTAAAACGGGATTACCGTGGCCCGTCTTCGACTTCCCTTCGCTGGAGAGTGGTGCACCATGGTACTGTTCCGTTTCAAATCCATGCACGCATTTCTAAAGTCGTACGACACTGTTTCGCCATTTCGGACGGATGTTACACCTTGCACCGTGGATGTTGCACCCTGCAGATATCGATTATTCGGACGGCCATAACTTCTTTCTTGTTTAGAGTTACTGGAGCCATAACCTGTCAAAACGAAGGACTCGATGAGTTCTACGGCTTTGACAGCTTTCAGCCGTCAACGGATAGATTAATGCCAAAAAAGGACATCCCGAATCTCAGTCGGGTCTCGTAAGTTTTTTACCCTTCGTTTTTTCGACACGTGGATTTTTACGGTAAAACGGGATTACGGTGGCTGGTCTTCGACTTCCCATCGTTGGAGAGTGGTGCACCATGGTACTGTTCCGTTTCAAATCCATGCACGCATTTCTAAAATTCGTACGACAATGTTTCGCCATTTCGGACGGATGTTGCACCTTGCACCGTGGACGTTGCACACTGCTGATATCGATTATTCGGACGACCATAACTTCTGGCTCGTTTAGAGTTACGGGAGCCATAACCTATCAAAACGAAGGCCTCGATGAGTTCTACGGCTTTGACAGCTTTCAGCCGTCAACGGACAGATTAATGCCCAAAGAGGACAACCCGAATCTCAATCGGGTCTCGTAAGTTTTTTACCCTTCGTTTTTTCGACACGTGGATTTTTACGGTAAAACGGGATTACCGTGGCCCATCTTCGACTTCCCATCGCTGGAGAGTGGTGCACCATGGTACTGTTCCGATTCAAATCCATGCACGCATTTCTAAAAGTCGTTCGGCACTGTTTTCCATTTCGGACGGATGTTGCACCTTGCACCGTGGATGTTGCACCCTGTAGATATCGATTATTCGGACGGCCATAACTTCTGGCTCGTTAGGAGTTACGGGAGCCATAACCTGTCAAAACGAAGGCCTCGATGAGTTTTACGGCTTTGATAGATTTCAGCCGTCAACGGATAGATTAATGCCCAAAAAGGACAACCCGAATCTCTATCGGGGCTCGTAAGTTTTTTATCCTTCGTTTTTTCGACATGTGGATTTTTACGGTAAAACGGGATTACCGTGGCCCGTCTTCGACTTTCCACTGCTAGAGAGTGGTGCACCATGGTATTGTTCCGTTTCAAATCCATGCACGCATTTCTAAAAGTCGTACGGCACTGTTTCGCCATTTCGGACGGATGTTGCACCTTGCACCGTGGATGTTGCACACTGTAGATATCGATTATTCGGACGGCCATAACTTCTGACTCGTTTAGAGTTACAAATTCCATAACCTGTCAAAACGAAGGCCTCGATGAGTTCTACGGCTTTGACAGCTTTAAGCCGTCAACGGATAGATTAATGCCCAAAAAGGACAACCCGAATCTCAATCGGGTCTCGTAAGTTTTTTATCCTTCGTTTTTTAGACACGTGGATTTTTACGGTAAAACGGGATTACGGTGGCTGGTCTTCGACTTCCCATCGCCGGAGAGTAGTGCACCATGGTACTGTTCCGTTTCAAATGCATGCACGCATTTCTAAAAGTCGTACGACACTATTTTGCCATTTCGGATGGATGTTGCACCTTGCACCGTGGACGTTGCACCCTGTAGATATCGATTATTCGGACGGCCATAACTTCTGGCTCGTTTAGAGTTACGGGAGCCATAACTTGTCTACGTGTCGAATCTCTATCGGGTCTCGTAAGTTTTTTATCCTTCGTTTTTTCGACATGTGGATTTTTACGGTAAAACGGGATTACCGTGGCCCGTCTTCGACTTTCCACTGCTAGAGAGTGGTGCACCATGGTATTGTTCCGTTTCAAATCCATGCACGCATTTCTAAAAATCGTACGGCAATGTTTCGCCATTTCGGACGGATGTTGCACCTTGCACCGTGGATGTTGCACCCTGTAGATATCGATTATTCGGAAGGCCATAACTTCTGGCTCGTTTAGAGTTACAAATTCCATAACCTGTCAAAACGAAGGCCTCGATGAGTTCTACGGCTTTGACAGCTTTAAGCCGTCAACGGATAGATTAATGCCCAAAAAGGACAACCCGAATCTCAATCGGGTCTCGTAAATTTTTTATCCTTCGTTTTTTAGACACGTGGATTTTTACGGTAAAACGGGATTACGGTGGCTGGTCTTCGACTTCCCATCGCCGGAGAGTAGTGCACCATGGTACTGTTCCGTTTCAAATGCATGCACGCATTTCTAAAAGTCGTACGACACTATTTCGCCATTTCGGATGGATGTTGCACCTTGCACCGTGGACGTTGCACCCTGTAGATATCGATTATTCGGATGGCCATAACTTCTGGCTCGTTTAGAGTTACGGGAGCCATAACTTGTCTAAACGAATGCCTCAATGAGTTCTACGGTTTTGACAGCTTTTATCTGTCAACGGATAGATTAATGCCCAAAAAAGGACAACCCGAATCTCAATCGGGTCTCGTAAGTTTTTTACCCGTCGTTTTTTCGACACGTGGAGTTTTACGGTAAAACGGGATTACGGTGGCTGGTCTTCGATTTACCATCGCTGGAGAGTGGTGCGCCATGGTACTGTTCCGTTTCAAATCGATGGACGCATTTCTAAAAGTCGTACGGCACTGTTTCGCCATTTCGAACGGATGTTGCACCTTGCACCTTGGATATTGCACCCTGTAGATATCTATTATTCGGACGGCCATAACTTCTGGCTCGTTTAGAGTTACGGGGGCCATAACCTGTCAAAACGAAGGCCTCGATGAGTTCTACGGTTTTGACAGCTTTCAGCCGTCAATTGATAGATTAATGCCAAAAAAGGACAACCCGAATCTCAGTCGGGTCTCGTAAGTTTTTTACCCTTCGTTTTTTCGACACGTGGATTTTTACGGTTAAAGGGGATTACGGTGGCTGGTCTTCGATTTACCATCGCTGGAGAGTGGTGCACCATGCTACTGTTCCGTTTCAAATCCATGCATGCATTTCTAAAAGTCGTACGGCACTGTTTCGCCATTTCAGACGGATGTTGCACCTTGCACCGTGGTCGTTGCACCCTGTAGATATCGATTATTCGGACGGCCATAACTTCTGGCTCGTTTAGAGTTACGGGATCCATAACCTGTCAAAATGAAGGCCTCGATGAGTTCTACGGTTTTGACAGCTTTCAGCCGTCAATGGAAAGATTAATGCCCAAAAAGGACAACCCGAATCTCAGTCGGGTCTCGTAAGTTTTTTACCCTTCGTTTTTTCGACACGTGGATTTTTACGGTAAAACGGGATTACGGTGGCTGGTCTTCGATTTACCATCGCTGGAGAGTGGTGCACCATGGTACTGTTCCGTTTCAAATCCATGCACGCATTTCTAAAAGTCGTACGGCACTGTTTCGCCATTTCGGACGGATGTTGCACCTTGCACCGTGGATGTTGCACACTGTAGATATCGATTGTTCGGATGGCCATAACTTCTGGCTCGTTAAGTGTTACGGGAGCCATAACCTGTCAAAACGAAGGCCTCGATGAGTTTTACGGCTTTGACAGCTTTCAGCCATCAACGGATATATTAATGCCCAAAAAGGGCAACCCGAATCTTAATCGGGTCTCGTAAGGTTTATACCCTTCGTTTTTTAGACACGTGGATTTTTACGCTAAAACGGGATTACGGTGGCTGGTCTTCGATTTACCATCGCTGGATAGTGGTGCACCATGGTACTGTTCCGTTTCAAATCCGTGCACGCATTTCTAAAAATCGTACGGCACTGTTTCGCCATTTCGAACGGATGTTGCACCTTGCACCGTGGATGTTGCACCCTGTAGATATCGATTATTCGGAAGGCCATAACTTCTGGCTCGTTTAGAGTTACAAAAGCCATAACCTGTCAAAACGAAGGTCTCGATGAGTTCTACGGCATTGGCAGCTTTCAGCCGTCAACGGATAGATTAATGCCCAAAAAGGACAACCCGAATCTCAATCGGGTCTCGTACGTTTTTTATCCTTCGTTTTTTCGACACGTGGATTTTTACGGTAAAACGGGATTACCGTGGCCCGTCTTCGACTTCCCATCGCTGGAGCATGGTGCACCATGGTACTGTTCCATTTCAAATCCATGCACGCATTTCGAAAAGTCGTACGACACTGTTGCGCCATTTCAGACGGATGTTGCGCCTTGCACCGTGGATGTTGCACCCTGTAGACATCGATTATTCGGACGGCCATAATTTCTGGCTCGTTTAGAGTTTTGGGAGCCATAACCTGTCAAAACGAAGGCCTCGATGATTTCTACGGCTTTGACAGCTTTCAGCCATCAATGGATAGATTAATGCCCAAAAAGGACAACCCGAATCTCAGTCGGGTCTCATAAGTTTTTTACCCTTCGTTTTTTCGACACGTGGATTTTTACGTTAAAACGGGATTACGGTGGCTGGTCTTCGATTTACCATCGCTGGAGAGTGGTGCACCGTGGTAGTGCTCCATTTCAAATCCATGCCCGCATTTCTAAAAGTCGTACGGCACTATTTCGCCATTTCGGACGGATGTTGCACCTTGCACCGTGGATGTTGCACCCTGTAGATATCGATTATTCGGACGGCCATAACTTCTGGCTCGTTTAGAGTTACGGGAGCCATAACCTGTCAAAACGAAGGCCTCAATAAGTTCTACGTCTTTGACAGCTTTCAGCCATCAATTGATAGATTAATGCCCAAAAAGGACAACCCGAATCTCAGTCGGGTCTCGTAAGTTTTTTACCCTTCGTTTTTTCGACACGTGGATTTTTACGGTAAAACGGGATTACGGTGGCTGGTCTTCGATTTACCATCGCTGGAGAGTGGTGCACCATGGTACTGTTCCGGTTCAAATCTATCCACGCATTTCTAAAAGTCGTACGGCACTGTTTCGCCATTTCGGACGGATGTTGCACCTTGCACTGTGGATGTTGCACACTGTAGATATCGATTATTCGGACGGCCATAACTTCTGGATCGTTAAGAGTTACGGGAGCCATAACCTGTCAAAACGAAGGCCTCGATGAGTTTTACGGCTTTGACCGCTTTCAGCCGTCAACGGATAGATTAATGCCCAAAAAGGGCAACCCGAATCTCATTCGGGTCTCGTAAGTTTTTTACCCTTCGTTTTTTAGACACGTGGATTTTTACGGTAAAACGGGATTACGGTGGATGGTCTTCGATTTACCATCGCTGGAGAGTGGTGCACCATGGTACTGTTCCGTTTCAAATCCATGCACGCATTTCTAAAAATCGTACGGCACTGTTTCGCCATTTCGGACGGATGTTGCACCTTGCACCGTGGATGTTGCACCCTATAGATATCGATTATTCGGACAGCCATAACTTCTGGCTCGTTTAGAGTTACGAAAGCCATAACCTGTCAAAACAAAGGCCTCGATGAGTTCTACGGCTTTGACAGCTTTCAGCCGTCAACGGATAGATTAATGCCCAAAAAGGACAACCCGAATCTCAATCGGGTCTCGTAAGTTTTTTATCCTTCGTTTTTTCGACACGTGGATTTTTACGGCAAAACGGGATTACCGTGGCTCGTCTTCGACTTCCCATCGCTGGAGAGTGGTGCACCATGGTACTGTTCCATTTCAAATCCATGCACGCATTTCTAAAAGTCGTACGACACTGTTGCGCTATTTCGGACGGATGTTGCACATTGCACCGTGGATGTTGCACCCTGTAGATATCGATTATTCGGACGGCCATAATTTCTGGCTCGTTTAGAGTTACGGGAGCCATTACCTGTCAAAACGAAGACCTCGATGATTTCTACGGCTTTGACAGCTTTTAGCCGTCAACGGATAGATTAATGCCCAAAAAGGACAACCCGAATCTCAATCGGGTCTCGTAAGTTTTTTACCCTTCGTTTTTTCGACACGTGGATTTTTACGGTAAAACGGGATTACGGTGGCTGGTCTTCGATTTACCATTGCTGGAGAGTGGTGCACCATGGTACTATTCCATTTCAAAACCATGCACGCATTTCTAAAAATCATACGGCACTGTTTCGCCATTTCGGACGGATGTTGCACCTTGCACCGTGGATGTTGCACCCTATAGATATCGATTATTCGGACGGCCATAACTTCTGGCTCGTTTAGAGTTACAAAAACCATAACCTGTCAAAACAAAGGCCTCGATGAGTTCTACGGCTTTGACAGCTTTCAGCCGTCAACGGATAGATTAATGCCTAAAAAGGGCAACCCGAATCTCAATCGGGTCTCGTAAGTTTTTTACCCTTCGTTTTTTCGACACGTGGATTTTTACGGTAAAACGGGATTACCGTGGCTGGTCTTCGATTTACCATCGCTGGAGAGTGGTGCACCATTGTACTCTTCTGTTTCAAGTCCATGCACGCATTTCAAAAAGTCGTACGGCCCTGTTTCGCCATTTCGGACAGATGTTGCACCTTGCACCATGGACGTTGCACCGTGTAGATATCGATTATTCGGACGACCATAACTTCTGGCTCGTTTAGAGTTACGGGAGTCATAACCTGTCAAAACGAAGGCCTCGATGAGTTATACGGCTTTGACATCTTTCAGCCGTCAACGGATAGATTATTGCCTAAAAAGGACAACCCGAATCTCAATCGGGTCTCGTAAGTTTTTTACCCTTCGTTTTTTCGACACGTGGATTTTCACGGTAAAACGGGATTACCGTGGCCCGTCTTCGACTTCCCATCGCTGGAGAGTGGTGCACCAAGGTACTGTTCCGTTTAAAATATATGCACGCATTTCTAAAAGTCGTACGGCACTGTTTCGCCATTTCGGACGGATGTTGCACCTTGCACCGTGGATGTTGCACCCTGTAGATATCGATTATTCGGACGCCATAGATTCTGGCTCGTTTAGAGTTATGGGAGCCATAACCTGTCAAAACGAAGGCCTCGATGAGTTTTATGGCTTTGACAGCTTTCAGCCGTCAACGGATAGATTAATCCTCAAAAAGGGCAACCCGAATCTCAATCGGGTCTCGTAAGTTTTTTACCCTTCGTTTTTTAGACACGTGGATTTTTACGGTAAAATGGGATTACGGTGGCTGGTCTTCGATTTACCATCGCTGGAGAGTGGTGCACCATGGTACTGTTCCGTTTCAAATCCATGCACGCATTTCTAAAAATCGTACGGCACTGTTTCGCCATTTCGGACGGATGTTGCACCCTGTATATATCGATTATTTGGACGGCCATAACTTCTGGCTCGTTTAAAGTTACAAAAGCCAAAACCTGTCAAAACGAAGGCCTCGATGAGTTCTACGGCTTTGACAGCTTTCAGCCGTCAACGGATATATTAATGCCCAAAAAGGACAACCCGAATCTCAATAGGGTCTCGTAAGTTTTTTATCCTTCGTTTTTTCGACCCGTGGATTTTTACGGTAAAACGGGATTACCGTGGCCCGTCTTCGACTTCCCATCGCTGGAGAGTGGTGCACCATGGTACTATTCCATTTCCAATCCATGCACGCATTTCTAAAAGTCGTACGACACTGTTGCGCCATTTCGGACGGATGTTGCACCTTGCACCGTGGATGTTGCACCCTATAGATATCGATTATTTGGACGGCCATAATTTCTGGCTCGTTTAGAGTTACGGGAGCCATAACCTGTCAAAACGAAGGCCTCGGTGATTTCTACGGCTTTGACACCTTTCAACCGTCAACGGATAGATTAATGCCCAAAAAGGACAACCCGAATCTCAATCGGGTCTCGTAAGTTTTATACCCTTCGTTTTTTCGACACGTGGATTTTTACGGTAAAACGGGATTACCGTGGCTGGTCTTCGATTTACCATCGCTGGAGAGTGGTGCACCATGGTACTCTTCTGTTTCAAATCCATGCACGCATTTCTAAAAGTCGTACGGCACTGTTTCGCCATTTCAGACGGATGTTGCACCTTGCACCGTGGATGTTGCACCCTGTAGATATCGATTATTCGGACGACCATAACTTCTGGCTCGTTTAGAGTTACGGGAGCCATAACCTGTCAAAACGAAGGCCTTAATGAGTTCTACGTCTTTGACATCTTTCAGCCATCAATGGATAGATTAATGCCCAAGAAGGACAACCCGAATCTCAGTCAGGTCTCGTAAGTTTTTTACACTTCGTTTTTTCGACACGTGTATTTTTACGGTAAAACGGGATTACGGTGGCTGGTCTTCGATTTACCATTGCGGGAGAGTGGCGCACCATGCTACTGTTCCGTTTCAAATCCATGCACGCATTTATAAAAGTCGTACGGCACTGTTTCGCCATTTCGGACGGATGTTGCACCTTGCACCGTGGACGTTGCACCCTGTAGATATCGATTATTCGGACGGCCATAACTTCTGGCTCGTTTAGAGTTACAAAAGCCATAACTTGTCAAAATGAAGTTCTCGATGAGTTCTACGGCTTTGACAGCTTTCAGCCGTCAACGAATAGATTAATTCCCAAAAAGGACAACCCGAATCTCAATCGGGTCTCGTAAGTTTTTTACCCTTCGTTTTTTCCACACGTGGATTTTTACGGTAAAACGGGATTACCGTGGCCCGTCTTCGACTTCCCATCGCTGGAGAGTGGTGCACCATTGTACTGTTCCGGTTCAAATCCATGCACGCATTTCTAAAAGTCTTACGGCAGTGTTTCGCCATTTCGGACGGTTGTTGCATCTTGCCGTCAACGGTGGCTGGTCTTCGATTTACCATCGCTGGAGTGTGGTGCACCATGGTACAGTTCCATTTCAAATCCATGAACGCATTTCTAAAAGTCGTACGGCACTATTTCGCCATTTCGGACGGATGTTGCACCTTGCACCGTGGATGTTGCACCCTGTAGATATCGATTATTCGGACGTCCATAACTTCTGGCTCATTTAGAGTTACGGGAGCCATAACCTGTCAAAGCGAAGGTCTCGATGTGTTCTACGGCTTTGACAGCTTTCAGCCATCAACGGATAGATTAATGCCCAAAAAGGACAACCCGAATCTCAATCGGGTCTCGTAAATTTTTTACCCTTTGTTTTTTCGACACGTGGATTTTTACATTAAAACGGGATTGCGGTGCCTGGTCCTCGATTTATCATCGCTGGAGAGTGGTGCACCATGGTATTGTTCTGTTTCAAATCCATGCACGCGTTTCTAAAAGTCGTACGGCACTGTTTCGCCATTTCGGACGGATGTTGCACCTTGCACCGTGGATGTTGCACCCTATAGATATCGATTATTCGGACGGCCATAACTTCTGGCTTGTTTAGAGTTACGGGAGCCATAACCTGCCATAACGAAGGCCTCGATGTGTTCTGTGGCTTTGACAGCTTTCAGCCGTCAATGGATAGATTAATGCCCAAAAAGGACAACCCGAATCTCAATCGGGTCTCGTAAGTTTTTTACCCTTCGTTTTTTCGACACGTGGATTTTTAGGGTAAAACGGGATTACGGTGGCTGGTCTTCGATTTACCATCGCTGGAGAGTGGTGCACCATGGTACTGTTCCGTTTCAAATCCATGCACGCATTTCTAAAAGTCGTACGGCACTGTTTCGCCATTTCGGACGGATGTTGCACCTTGCACCGTGGATGTTGCACACTGTAGATATCGATTGTTCGGACGGCCATAACTTCTGGCTCGTTAAGTGTTACGGGAGCCATAACCTGTCAAAACGAAGGCCTCGATGAGTTTTACGGCTTTGACAGCTTTCAGCCATCAACGGATATATTAATGCCCAAAAAGGGCAACCCGAATCTTAATCGGGTCTCGTAAGGTTTATACCCTTCGTTTTTTAGACACGTGGATTTTTACGGTAAAACGGGATTACGGTGGCTGGTCTTCGATTTACCATCGCTGGATAGTGGTGCACCATGGTACTGTTCCGTTTCAAATCCGTGCACGCATTTCTAAAAATCGTACGGCACTGTTTCGCCATTTCGGACGGATGTTGCACCTTGCACCGTGGATGTTGCACCCTGTAGATATCGATTATTCGGAAGGCCATAACTTCTGGCTCGTTTAGAGTTACAAAAGCCATAACCTGTCAAAACGAAGGTCTCGATGAGTTCTACGGCATTGGCAGCTTTCAGCCGTCAACGGATAGATTAATGCCCAAAAAGGACAACCCGAATCTCAATCGGGTCTCGTAAGTTTTTTATCCTTCGTTTTTTCGACACGTGGATTTTTACGGTAAAACGGGATTACCGTGGCCCGTCTTCGACTTCCCATCGCTGGAGCGTGGTGCACCATGGTACTGTTCCATTTCAAATCCATGCACGCATTTCGAAAAGTCGTACGACACTGTTGCGCCATTTCGGACGGATGTTGCGCCTTGCACCGTGGATGTTGCACCCTGTAGACATCGATTATTCGGACGGCCATAATTTCTGGCTCGTTTAGAGTTTTGGGAGCCATAACCTGTCAAAACGAAGGCCTCGATGATTTCTACGGCTTTGACAGCTTTCAGCCATCAATGGATAGATTAATGCCCAAAAAGGACAACCCGAATCTCAGTCGGGTCTCATAAGTTTTTTACCCTTCGTTTTTTCGACACGTGGATTTTTACGTTAAAACGGGATTACGGTGGCTGGTCATCGATTTACCATCGCTGGAGAGTGGTGCACCGTGGTAGTGCTCCATTTCAAATCCATGCACGCATTTCTAAAAGTCGTACGGCACTATTTCGCCATTTCGGAAGGATGTTGCACCTTGCACCGTGGATGTTGCACCCTGTGGATATCGATTATTCGGACGGCCATAACTTCTGGCTCGTTTAGAGTTACGGGAGCCATAACCTGTCAAAACGAAGGCCTCAATAAGTTCTACGTCTTTGACAGCTTTCAGCCATCAATTGATAGATTAATGCCCAAAAAGGACAACCCGAATCTCAGTCGGGTCTCGTAAGTTTTTTACCCTTCGTTTTTTCGACACGTGGATTTTTACGGTAAAACGGGATTACGGTGGCTGGTCTTCGATTTACCATCGCTGGAGAGTGGTGCACCATGGTACTGTTCCGGTTCAAATCTATCCACGCATTTCTAAAAGTCGTACGGCACTGTTTCGCCATTTCGGACGGATGTTGCACCTTGCACTGTGGATGTTGCACACTGTAGATATCGATTATTCGGACGGCCATAACTTCTGGATCGTTAAGAGTTACGGGAGCCATAACCTGTCAAAACGAAGGCCTCGATGAGTTTTACGGCTTTGACAGCTTTCAGCCGTCAACGGATAGATTAATGCCCAAAAAGGGCAACCCGAATCTCATTCGGGTCTCGTAAGTTTTTTACCCTTCGTTTTTTAGACACGTGGATTTTTACGGTAAAACGGGATTACGGTGGATGGTCTTCGATTTACCATCGCTGGAGAGTGGTGCACCATGGTACTGTTCCGTTTCAAATCCATGCACGCATTTCTAAAAATCGTACGGCACTGTTTCGCCATTTCGGACGGATGTTGCACCTTGCACCGTGGATGTTGCACCCTGTAGATATCGATTATTCGGACAGCCATAACTTCTGGCTCGTTTAGAGTTACGAAAGCCATAACCTGTCAAAACAAAGGCCTCGATGAGTTCTACGGCTTTGACAGCTTTCAGCCGTCAACGGATAGATTAATGCCCAAAAAGGACAACCCGAATCTCAATCGGGTCTCCTAAGTTTTTTATCCTTCGTTTTTTCGACACGTGGATTTTTACGGCAAAACGGGATTACCGTGGCTCGTCTTCGACTTCCCATCGCTGGAGAGTGGTGCACCATGGTACTGTTCCATTTCAAATCCATGCACGCATTTCTAAAAGTCGTACGACACTATTGCGCTATTTCGGACGGATGTTGCACATTGCACCGTGGATGTTGCACCCTGTAGATATCGATTATTCGGACGGCCATAATTTCTGGCTCGTTTAGAGTTACGGGAGCCATTACCTGTCAAAACGAAGACCTCGATGATTTCTACGGCTTTGACAGCTTTTAGCCGTCAACGGATAGATTAATGCCCAAAAAGGACAACCCGAATCTCAATCGGGTCTCGTAAGTTTTTTACCCTTCGTTTTTTCGACACGTGGATTTTTACGGTAAAACGGGATTACGGTGGCTGGTCTTCGATTTACCATTGCTGGAGAGTGGTGCACCATGGTACTATTCCATTTCAAAACCATGCACGCATTTCTAAAAATCATACGGCACTGTTTCGCCATTTCGGACGGATGTTGCACCTTGCACCGTGGATGTTGCACCCTATAGATATCGATTATTCGGACGGCCATAACTTCTGGCTCGTTTAGAGTTACAAAAACCATAACCTGTCAAAACAAAGGCCTCGATGAGTTCTACGGCTTTGACAGCTTTCAGCCGTCAACGGATAGATTAATGCCTAAAAAGGGCAACCCGAATCTCAATCGGGTCTCGTAAGTTTTTTACCCTTCGTTTTTTCGACACGTGGATTTTTACGGTAAAACGGGATTACCGTGGCTGGTCTTCGATTTACCATCGCTGGAGAGTGGTGCACCATTGTACTCTTCTGTTTCAAGTCCATGCACGCATTTCAAAAAGTCGTACGGCCCTGTTTCGCCATTTCGGACAGATGTTGCACCTTGCACCATGGACGTTGCACCGTGTAGATATCGATTATTCGGACGACCATAACTTCTGGCTCGTTTAGAGTTACGGGAGTCATAACCTGTCAAAACGAAGGCCTCGATGAGTTATACGGCTTTGACATCTTTCAGCCGTCAACGGATAGATTATTGCCTAAAAAGGACAACCCGAATCTCAATCGGGTCTCGTAAGTTTTTTACCCTTCGTTTTTTCGACACGTGGATTTTCACGGTAAAACGGGATTACCGTGGCCCGTCTTCGACTTCCCATCGCTGGAGAGTGGTGCACCAAGGTACTGTTCCGTTTAAAATATATGCACGCATTTCTAAAAGTCGTACGGCACTGTTTCGCCATAACTTCTGGCTCGTTTAGAGTTACAAAAGCCGTAACCTATCAAAACGAAGGCCTCGATGAGTTCTACGGCTTTGACCGCTTTCAGCCGTCAACGGATAGGTTAATGCCCAAAAAGGACAACCCGAATCTCAGTCGGGTCACGTAAGTTTTTTACCCTTCAGTTTTTCGACACGTGGATTTTTACGGTAAAACGGGATTACCGTGGCCCGTCTTCGACTTCCCATCGCTGGAGAGTGGTGCACCATTGTACTGTTCCGGTTCAAATCCATGCACGCATTTCTAAAAGTCTTACGGCAGTGTTTCGCCATTTCGGACGGTTGTTGCATCTTGCCGTCAACGGTGGCTGGTCTTCGATTTACCATCGCTGGAGTGTGGTGCACCATGGTACAGTTCCATTTCAAATCCATGAACGCATTTCTAAAAGTCGTACGGCACTATTTCGCCATTTCGGACGGATGTTGCACCTTGCACCGTGGATGTTGCACCCTGTAGATATCGATTATTCGGACGTCCATAACTTCTGGCTCATTTAGAGTTACGGGAGCCATAACCTGTCAAAGCGAAGGTCTCGATGTGTTCTACGGCTTTGACAGCTTTCAGCCATCAACGGATAGATTAATGCCCAAAAAGGACAACCCGAATCTCAATCGGGTCTCGTAAATTTTTTACCCTTTGTTTTTTCGACACGTGGATTTTTACATTAAAACGGGATTGCGTTGCCTGGTCCTCGATTTATCATCGCTGGAGAGTGGTGCACCATGGTATTGTTCCGTTTCAAATCCATGCACGCGTTTCTAAAAGTCGTACGGCACTGTTTCGCCATTTCGGACGGATGTTGCACCTTGCACCGTGGATGTTGCACCCTATAGATATCGATTATTCGGACGGCCATAACTTCTGGCTTGTTTAGAGTTACGGGAGCCATAACCTGCCATAACGAAGGCCTCGATGTGTTCTGTGGCTTTGACAGCTTTCAGCCGTTAACGGATAGATTAATGCCCAAAAAGGACAACCCGAATCTCAATCGGGTCTCGTAAGTTTTTTACCCTTCGTTTTTTCGACACGTGGATTTTTAGGGTAAAACGGGATTACGGTGGCTGGTCTTCGATTTACCATCGCTGGAAAGTGGTGCACCATGGTAATCTTCCGTTTCAAATCCATGCACGCATTTCTAAAAGTCGTACGGCACTTTGTCGCCATTTCAGACGGATGATGCACCCTGTAGATACCGATTATTCGGACGGCCATAACTTCTGGATCGTTTAGAGTTACAAAAGCCATAACCTGTCAAAACGAAGGCCTCGATGAGTTCTACGGTTTTGACGGCTTTCAGCCGTCAACGGATAGATTAATGCCCAAAAAGGACAACCCGAATCTCAATCGGGTCTCGTAAGTTTTTTACCCTTTGTTTTTTCGACACGTGGATTTTTACGGTAAAACGAGATTACCGTGGCCCGTCTTCGACTTCCCATCGCTGGAGAGTGGTGCACCATGGTACTATTCCGTTTCAAATCCATGCACGCATTTCTAAAAGTCGTACGACACTGTTTCGCCATTTCGGACGGATGTTGCACCCTGTAGATATCGATTATTCGGACGGCCATAACTTCTGGCTCGTTTAGAGTTACGGGAGCCATAACCTGCCAAAACGAAGGCCTCGATGAGTTTTACGACTTTGACCGCTTTCAACCGTCAACGGATAGATTAATGCCCAAAAAGGACAAAATCTCTATCGGCTCTCGTAAGTTTTTTACCTATCGTTTTTTCGACATGTGGATTTTTACGGTAAAACGGGATTATGGTGGCTGGTCGTCGATTTCCCATCGCTGGAGAGTGGTGCACCATGGTGTAGTTCCATTTCAAATCCATGCACGCGTTTCTAAAAGTCGTACGACACTGTTTCGCCATTTCAGACAGATGTTCAACCTTGCACCGTGGATGTTGCACCGTGTAGATATCGATTATTCGGACGACCATAACTTCTGGCTCGTTTAGAGTTACGGGAGCCATAACCTGTCAAAACGAAGGCCTCGATGAGTTCTACGGCTTTGACAGCATTCAGTCTTCAACGGATAGATTAATGCCCAAAAAGGACAACCCGAATCTCAATCGGGTCTCGTAAGTTTTTTACCCTTCGTTTTTTCGACACGTGGATTTTTATAGTTAAACGGGATTACGGTGGCTGGTCTTCGATTTACCATCGCTGGAGAGTGGTGAACCATGGTACTGTTCCGTTTCAAATCCATGCACGCATTACTAAAAGTCGTACGGCAGTGTTTCGCCATTTCGGACGGATGTTGCACCTTGCACCGTGGATGTTGCACCCTATAGATATCGACTATTCGGACAGCCATAACTTCTGGCTCGTTTAGAGTTACGGGAGCCATAACCTGTCATAACGAAGGCCTCGATGTGTTCTACGACTTTGACAGCTTTGAGCCGTCAACAGATAGATTAATGCCCAAAAAGGACAACCCGAATCTCAGTCGGGTCTCGTAAGATTTTTACCCTTCGTTTTCTCGACACGTGGATTTTTACGGTAAAACGGGATTACGGTGGCCGGTCTTCGATTTACCATCGCTGGAGAGTGGTTCACTATGGTACTGTTCCGTTTCAAATCCATGAACGCATTTCTAAAAGTCGCACGGCGCTGTTTCGCCATCTCGGACGGATGTTGCACCTTGCACCGTGGATGTTGCACCCTGTAGATATCGATTATTCGGACGGCCATAACTTCTGGCTCGTTTAGAGTTACGGGAGCCATAACCCGTCAAAACGAAGGCCTCGATGAGTTCTACAGTTTTGACATCTTTCACCCATCAACGGATAGATTAGTGCCATAAAAGGACAACCCGAATCTCAATCGGGTCTCATGAGTTTTTTACCCTTCGTTTTTTCGACACGTCGATTTTTACGGTAAAACGGGATTACCGTGGCCCGTCTTCGACTTCCCATCGCTGGAGATTGGTGCAGCATGGTCCGTTTCAAATCCATGCACGCATTTCTAAAAGTCGTACGGCACTGTTTCGCTATTTCGGACGGATGTTGCACCTTGCACCGTGGATGTTGCACCCTGTAGATATCGATTATTCGGACGGCCATAACTTCTGGCACGTTTAGAGCTACGGGAGCCATAGCCTTTCAAAACGAAGGCCCCAATGATTTCTACGGCTTTGACAGCTTTCACCCGTCAACGGATAGATTAATGCCCATTTCGGACGAATGTTGCACCTTGCACCGTGGATGTTGCACCCTATAGATATCGATTATTCGGATGGCCATAACTTCTGGCTCGTTTAGATTTACGGGAGCTATAACCTGTCAAAACGAAGGCCTCGGTGAGTTCTACGGCTTTGACGGCTTTCAGCCGTCAACAGATAGATTAATTCCCATAAAGGACAACCCGAATCTCAATCGGGTCTTGTAAGTTTTTTACCCTTCGTTTTTTCGATACATGGATTTTTATGGCAAAACGGGATTACCATGGCCCGTCTTCGACTTTCCATCGCTGGAGAGTGGTGCACCATGGTACTGTTTCGTTTCAAATCCATGCACGCATTTCTAAAACTCGTACGGCACTGTTTCTCCATTTCGGACGGATGTTGCACCTTGCACCGTGGATGTTGCACCCTGTAGATATCGATTATTCGGACGGCCATAACTTCTGGCTCATTTAGAGTTACGGGAGCCATAACCTGTCAAAACGAAGGCGCAGATGAGTTCTACGGCTTTGACAGCTTTAAGCCGTCAACGGGTAGATTAATGCCCAAAAAAGACAACCCGAATCTCAATCGGGTCTCGTAAGTTTTTTACCCTTCGTTTTTTCGACACATGGATTTTTACGGTAAAACGGGATTACGGTGGCTGGTCTCCGATTTTCCATCGCTGGAGAGTGGTGCACTGTGGTACTGTTCCGTTTCAAATCCATGCACGCATTTCTAAAAGTCGTACGGCACTGTTACGCCATTTCGGACGGATGTTGCACCTTGCACCGTGGATGTTGCACCCTGTAGATATCGATTATTCGGACGACCATAACTTATGGCTCGTTTAGAGTTACAAAAGCCATAACCTATCAAAACGAAGGCCTCGATGAGTTCTACGGTTTTGATAGCTTTCAGCCGTCAATGGATAGATTAATGACCAAAAAGGACAACCCGAATCTCAATCGGGTCTCGTAAGTTTTTTACCCTTCGTTTTTTCGACACGTGGATTTTTACGGTAAAACGGGATTACCGTGGCCCGTCTTCGACTTTCCGTCGCTGGAGAGTGGTGCACCATGGTGCTGTTCCGTTTCAAATCCATGCACGCATTTCTAAAAGTCGTACGGCACTGTTTCGCCATTTCGGACGGATGTTGCACCTTGCACCATGGATGTTGCACCCTGTAGATATCGATTATACGGACGACCATAACTTCTGCTCGTTTAGAGTTACGGGAGCCATAACCTGTCAAAACGAAGGCGCAAATGAGTTCTACGGGTTTGACAGCTTTCAACCGTCAACGGATAGTTTTATGCCCAAAAAGGACAACCCGAATCTCAATCGGGTCTCGTAAGTTTTTTACCCTACGTTTTTTCGACACGTGGATTTTTACGGTAAAACGGGATTACCGTGGCCCGTCTTCGACTTTCCTTCACTGGAGAGTGGTGCACCATGGTGCTGTTCCGTTTCAAATCCATGCACGCATTGCTAATAGTCGTACGGCACTGTTTCGCCATTTCGGACGGATGTTGCACCTTGCACCGTGGATGTTGCACCCTGTAGATATCGATTATTCGGACGGCCATAACATCTGGCTCGTTTAGAGTTACGGGAGCCATAACCTGTCAAAACGAAGGCGCAAATGAGTTTTACAGGTTTAACAGCTTTCAGCCGTCAACGGATAGATTAATGCCCAAAAAGGACAACCCGAATCTCAATCGGGTCTCGTAAGTTTTTTACCCTTCGTTTTTTCGACACGTGGATTTTTACGGTAAAACGGGATTACGGTGGCTGGTCTTCGATTTTCCATCGCTGGAGAGTGGTGCACCGTGGTACTGTTCCGTTTCAAATCCATGCACGCATTTCTAAAAGGCGTACGGCACTGTTTCGCCATTTCGAACGGATGTTGCACCTTGCACCGTGGATGTTGCACCCTATAGATATCGATTATTCGGACGGCCATAACTTCTGGCTCGTTTAAAGGTACAAAAGCCATAACCTGTCAAAACGAAGGACTCGATGAGTTCTACGGTTTTGATAGATTTCAGCTATCAACGGATAGATTAATGACCAAAAAGGACAACCCGAACCTCAATCGGGTCTCGTAAGTTTTTTACCCTTCGTTTTTTCGACACGTGGACTTTTACGGTAAAACGGGATTACAGTGGCTGGTCTTCGATTTACCATCGTTGAAGAGTGGTGCACCATGGCACTGTTCCGTTTCAAATCCATGCACGCATTAAAAAAAGTCGTACGACACTGTTTCGCCATTTCGGACGGATGTTGCGCCTTGCACCGTGGATTTTGCACCCTGTATATATCGATTATTTGGACGGCCATAACTTCTGGCTCGTTTAGAGTTACAAAAGGCATAACCTGTCAAAATGTAGGCCTCGATGAGTTCTACGGCTTTGACAGCTTTTAGCCGTCAACGTATAGATTAATGCCCAAAAAAGACAACCCGAATCTCAGTCGGGTCTCGTAAGTTTTTTACCCTTCGTTTTTTCGACACGTGGATTTTTACGGTAAAACGGGATTACGGTGGCTGGTCTTCGATTTACCATCGCTGAAGAGTGGTGCACCATGGTACTGTTCCATTTCAAATCCATGCACGCATTTCTAAAAGTCGTACGGCACTGTTTCACCATTTCGGTCGGATGTTGCACCTTGCACCGTGGATGTTGCACCCTGTAGATATCGATTATTCGGACGGCCATAACTTCTGGCTCGTTTAGAGTTACAAAAGCCATAACCTGTCAAAACGAAGGCCTAGATGAGTTCTACGGCTTTGACAGCTTTCCGCCGTCAATGGATACATTAATGCCCAAAAAGGACAACCCGAATCTCAATCGGGTCTCGTAAGTTTTTTACCCTTCGTTTTTTCGACACGTGGATTTTTACGGTAAAACGGGATTACCGTGGCCCGTCTTCGACTTCCCATCGCTGGAGAGTGGTGCACCATGGTACTGTTCCGTATCAAATCCATGGACGCATTTCTATAAGTCGTACGGCACTGTTTCGCCATTTCGGGCGGATGTTGCACCTTGCACCGTGGATGTTGCACCCTGCAGATATCGATTATTCCGACGGCCATAAATTCTGGCTAGTTTAGAGTTACGGGAGCCATAACCTGTCAAAACGAAGGCCGCGATGATTTCTATGGTTTTGACGGCTTTCAGCCATCAACGGATAGAATAATGCCCAAAAAGGACAACCCGAATCTCAGTCGGGTCTCGTAAGTTTTTTACCCTTCGTTTTTTGGACACGTGGATTTTTACGGTAAAACGGGATTACGGTGGCTGGTCTTCGATTTACCATCGCTAGAGAGTGGTGCACCATGGTACTGTTCCGTTTCAAATTCATGCACGCATTTCTAAAAGTCGTACGGCACTGTTACGCCATTTCGGACGGATGTTGCACCTTGCACCTTGCACCGTGGATGTTGCACCCTGTAGATATCGACTATTTGGACGGCCATAACTTCTGGCTCGTTTAGAGTTACAAAAGCCATAACCTGTCAAAACGAAGGCCTCGATGAGTTCTACGGCTTTGACAGCTTTCAGCCGTCAACGGATAGATTAATGCCCAAAAAGGACAACCCGAATCTCAATCGGGTCTCGTAAGTTTTTTACCCTTCGTTTTTTCGACACGTGGATTTTTACGGTAAAACGGGATTACCGTGGCATGTCTTCAACTTCCCAACGCTGGAGGGTGGTGCACCATGGTACTGTTCCGTTTCAAATCCATGCACGCATTTCTAAAAGTCGTACGGCACTGTTTCGCCATTTCGGACGGATGTTGCACCTTGCACCGTGGATGTTGCTCCCTGTAGATATCGATTATTCGGACGGCCATAACTTCTGGCTCATTTAGAGTTAGAGGAGCCATAACCATTCAAAACAAAGGACTCGATGAGTTCTACGGCTTTGAAAGCTTTCAGCCGTCAACGGATTGATTAATGCCCAAAAAGGACAACCCGAATCTCAATCGGGTCTCGCAAGATTTTTACCCTTCGTTTTTTCGACACGTGGATTTTTACGGTAAAACGGGATTATCGTGGCCCGTCTTTGAATTTCCATCGCTGGAGAGTGGTGCACCATGTTACTGTTCCGTTTCTAATCCATGCATGCATTTCTAAAAGTCGTACGGCAATGTTTCGCCTTATCGGACGGATGTTGCACCTTGCACCGTGGATGTTGCACCCTGTAGATATCGATTATTCGGACGGCCATAACTTCTGGCTAGTTTAGAGTTACGGGAGCCATAACCTGTCAAAACAAAGGCCGCGATGAGTTCTACGGTGTTTATGGCTTTCAGCCATCAACGGATAGATTAATGCCCAAAAAGGACAACCCGAATCTCAGTCGGGTCTCGTAAGTTTTTTACACTTCGTTTTTTGGACACGTGGATTTTTACGGAAAAACGGGATTACGGTGGCCGGTCTTCGTTTTACCATCGCTGGAGAGTGGTGCACCATGGTACTGTTCTGTTTCAAATCCATGCACGCATTTCTAAAAGTCGTACGGAATTATTTCGCCATTTCGGACGGATGTTGCACCTTTTACCGTGGATGCTGCACCTTGTAGATATCGACTATTCGGACGACCATAACTACTGGCTCGTTTAGAGTTACAAAAGCCATAACCTGTCAAAACGAAGGCATTGATGAGTTCTACGGCTTTGATAGCTTTCAGCTGTCAACGGATAGATTATTGCCCAAAAAGGACAACCCGAATCTCAATCGGGTCTCGTAAGTTTTTTACCCTTCGTTTTTTCGACACGTGGATTTTTACGGTAAAACGGGATTACCGCGGCCCGTCTTCGACTTCCCATCTCTGGAGAGTGGTGCACCATGGTACTGTTACGTTTCAAATCCATGCACGCATTTCTAAAAGTCATACGGCACTGTTTCGCCATTTCGGACGGATGTTGCACCTTGCACCATGGATGTTGCACCCTTTAGATATCGATTATTCGGACGGCCATAACTTCTGGCTCGTTTAGAATTATGGGAGCCATAACCTATCAAAATGAAGGCCCCGATGAGTTCTACGGCTTTGACATCTTTCAGCCGTCAACGGATAGATTAATGCCCAAAAAGGACAACCCGAATCTCAATCGGGTCTCCTAAGTTTTTTACCCTTCTTTTTTTCGACACGTGGATTTTAACGGTAAAACGGGATTACGGTGGCTGGTCTTCGATTTTCCATCGCTGGAGAGTGGTGCACCATGGAACCGTTCTGTTTCAAATCCATGCACGCATTTCAAAAATTCGTACGAAACTGTTTCGCCATTTCGGACGGATGTTGCACCTTGCACCGTGGATGTTGCACCCTGTATATATCGATTATTCGGACGGCCATAACTTCTGGTTCGTTTAGAGTTACAAAAGCCATACCATGTCAAAACGAAGGCCTCGATGAGTTCTACGGCTTTGACAGCTTTCAGCCGTCAACGGATAGATTAATGCCCAAAAAGGACAACCCGAATCTCAGTCGGGTCTCGTAAGTTTTTTACCCTTCGTTTTTTCGACACGTGGATTTTTACGGTAAAACGGGATTACGGTGGCTGGTCTACGATTTACAATCGCTGGAGAGTGGTGCACCATGGTACTGTTCCGTTTCAAATCCATGCACGCATTTCTAAAAGTCGTACGACATTGTTTCGCCATTTCGGACGGATGTTGCACCTTGCACTGTGGATGTTGCACCCTGTAGATATCGACTATTGTGATGGCCATAACTTCTGGCTCGTTTAGAGTTACAAAAGCCATAACCTGTCAAAACGAAGGCCTCGATGAGTTCTACGGCTTTGACAGCTTTCAGCCGTCAAAGGATAGATTAATGTCCAAAAAGGACAACCCGAATCTCAATCGGGTCTCGTAAGTTTTTTACCCTTCGTTTTTTCGACACATGGATTTTTACGGTCAAACGGGATTACCGTGGCCCGTCTTCGACTTCCCTCGCTGGAGAGTGGTGCACCATGGTACTGTTCCGTTTCAAATCCATGCACGCATTTCTAAAAGTCGTACGGCACTGTTTCTCCATTTCGGACGGATGTTGCACCTTGCACCGTGGATGTTGCACCCTGTAGATATCGATTATTCGGACGGCCATAACTTCTGGCTCGTTTAGAGTTACGGGAGCCATAACCTGTCAAAACGAAGGCCTCGATCAGTTCTACGGCTTTGACATCTTTCAGCCGTCAACGAATAGATTAATGCCCAAAAAGGACAACCCGAATCTCAATCGGTCTCGTAAGTTTTTTAGCCTTCGTTTTTTCGACACATGTATTTTTACGGTAAAACGGGATTACCGTGGCCCATCTTCGACTTCCCATCGCTGGAGAGTGGTGCACCATGGTACTGTTCCGTTTCAAATCCATGGATGCATTTCTAAAAGTCGTACGGCACTGTTTCGCCATTTCGGACGGATGTTGCACCTTGCACCGTGGATGTTGCACGCTGTAGATATCGATTATTCGGACGGCCATAACTTCTGGCTATTTTAGAGTTACGGGAGCCATAACCTGTCAAAATGAAGGCCGCGATGAGATCTACGGTTTTGACGGCTTTTAGCCGTCAACGGATAGAATAATGCCCAAAAAGGACAACCCGAATCTCAGTCGGGACTCGTAAGTTTTTTACCCTTCGTTTTTTGGACACGTGGATTTTTACGGTAAAACGGGAATACGGTGGCTGGTCTTCGATTTACCATCGCTGGAGAGTGGTGCACCATGGTACTGTTCTGTTTCAAATCCATGCACGCATTTCTAAAAGTCGTACGACACTGTTTTGCCATTTCGGACGGATGTTGCACCTTGCACCATGGATGTTGCACCCTGTAGATATCGACTATTTGGACGGCCATAACTTCTGGCTCGTTTAGAGTTACAAAAGCCATAACTTGTCAAAATGAAGGCCTCGATGAGTTCTACGGCTTTGACAGCTTTCAGCCGTCAACGGATAGATTAATGCCCAAAAAGGACAACCCGAATCTCAATCGGGTCTCGTAAGTTTTTTACCCTTCGTTTTTTCGACACGTGGATTTATACGGTAAAACGGGATTACCGTGGCCTGCCTTCGACTTCCCATCGCTGGAGAGTGGTGCACCATGATACTGTTCCATTTCAAATCCATGCATGCATTTCTAAAAGTCGTACGGCACTATTTCGCCATTTCGGACGGATGTTGCACCTTGCACCGTGGATGTTGCACCCTGTAGATATCGATTATTCGGACGGCCATAACTTCTGGCTCATTTAGAGTTAGAGGAGCCATAACCTTTCAAAACGAAGGCCTCGATGAGTTCTACGGCTTTGAAAGCTTTCAGCCGTAACGGATAGATTAATGCCCAAAAAGGACAACCCGAATCTCAATCGGGTCTCGTAAGATATTTACCCTTCGTTTTTTCGACACGTGGATTTTTACGGTAAAACGGGATTACCGTGGCCCGTCTTTGAATTTCCATCGCTGTAGAGTAGTGCACCATGGTACTGTCCCTTTTCTAATCCATACACGCATTTCGAAAAGTCGTACGGCACTGTTTCGCCTTATCGGACGGATGTTGCACCTTGCACCATGGATGTTGCACCCTGTAGATATCGATTATTCAGACGGCCATAACTTCTGGCTAGTTTAGAGTTACGGGTGCCATAACCTGTCAAAACGAAGGCCGCGATGAGTTCTACAGTTTTTACGGCTTTCAGCCATCAACGGATAGATTAATGCCCAAAAAGGACAACCCGAATCTCAGTCGGGTCTCGTAAGTTTTTTACCCTTCGTTTTTTGGACACGTGGATTTTTACGGTAAAACGGGATTACTGTGGCTGGTCTTCGTTTTACCATCGCTGGAGAGTGGTGCACCATGGTACTATTCCGTTTCAAATCCACGCACGCATTTCTAAAAGTCGTACGGCACTATTTCGCCATTGCGGACGGATGTTGCACCTTGCACCGTGGCGTTGCACCCTGTAGATATCGACTATTCGGACAGCCATAACTACTGGCTCGTTTAGAGTTACAAAAGCCATAACCTGTCAAAACGAAGGCTTCGATGAGTTCTACGGCTTTGATAGATTTCAGCCGTCAACGGATAGATTAATGCCCAAAAAGGACAACCCGAATCTCAATCGGGTCTCGTAAGATTTTTACCCTTTGTTTTTTCGACACGTGGATTTTTACGGTAAAACGGGATTACCGTGGCCCGTCTTCGACTTCCCATCTCTGGAGAGTGGTGCACCATGGTACTGTTCCGTTTCAAATCCATGCACGCATTTCTAAAAGCCGTACGGCACTGTTTCGCCATTTCGGACGGATGTTGCACCTTGCACCGTGGATGTTGCACCCTGTAGATATCGATTATTCGGACGACCATAACTTCTGGCTCGTTTAGAGTTACGGGAGCCATAACCTGTCAAAACGAAGGCCTCGATGAGTTCTACGGCTTTGATGTCTTTCAGTCGTCAACGGATAGATTAATGCCCAAAAAGGACAACCCAAATCTCAATCGAGTCTCGTAAGTTTTTGACCCTTCGTTTTTTCGACACGTGGATTTTTACGGTAAAACAGGATTACTGTGGCCCGTCTTCGACTTCCCATCGCTGGAGAGTGGTGCACCATGGTACTGTTCCATTTCAAATCCATGCACGCATTTCTAAAAGTCGTACGGCACTGTTTCGCCATTTAGGACGACTGTTGCACCTTGCACCGTGGATGTTGCACCCTATAGATATCGATTATTCGGACGTCCATAACTTCTGGCTAGTTTAGATTTACGGGAGCCATAACCTGTCAAAACAAAGGCCGCGATGAGTTCTACGGTTTTGACAGCTTTCAGCCCTCAACGGATAGATTAATGCCCAAAAAGGAAAACCCGAATCTCAGTCAGGTCTCGTAAGTTTTTTAACCTTCGTTTTTTGGACACGTGGATTTTTACGGTAAAACAGGATTACTGTGGCTGGTCTTCGATTTACCATCGCTGGAGAGTGGTGCACCACGGTACTGTTCCGTTTCAAATCTATGCACGCATTTCTAAAAGTCGTACGACACTGTTTCTCCATTTCGGACAGATGTTGCACCTTGCACCGTGGATGTTGCACCCTGTAGATATCGATTATTCGGACGGCCATAACTTCTGGCTCGTTTAGAGTTACAAAAGCCATAACCTTTCAAAACGAAGGCCTCGATGAGTTCTACGGCTTTGACAGGTTTTAGCCGTCAACGGATAGATTAATGCCCAAAAAGGACAACCCGAATCTCAATCGGGTCTCGTATGTTTTTTACCCTTCGTTTTTTCGACACGTGGATTTTTACGGTAAAACGGGATTACCGTGGCCCGACTTCAACTTTCCATCGCTGGAGAGTGGTGCACCATGGTACTGTTCCGTTTCAAATCCATGCACGTATTTCTAAAAGTCGTATGGCACTGTTTCGCCATTTCGGACGGATGTTGCACCTCGCACCGTGGATGTTGCACCCTGTAGATATCGATTATTCGGACGGCAATAACTTCTGGCTCGTTTAGAGTTACGGGAGCCATAACCTTTCAAAACGAAGGCCTCGATGAGTTCTACGGCTTTGACAGCTTCCAACCATCAACGGATAGATTAATGCCCAAAAAGGACAACCCGAATCTCAATCGGGTCTCGTAAGTTTTTTACCCTTCGTTTTTTCGACACGCGGATTTTTACAGTAAAACGGGATTACGGTGGCTGGTCTTCGATTTACCATCGCTGGAGAGTGGTGCACCATGGTACAGTTCCATTTCAAATCCATGCACGCATTTCTAAAAGTCGTACGACAATGTTTCGCCATTTCGGACGGATGTTGCACCTAGCACCGTGGATGTTGCGCCCTATAGATATCGATTATTCGGACGGCCATAAATTCTGGCTCGTTTAGAGTTACAAAAGCCATAACCTGTCAAAACGAAGGCCTCGATGAGTTCTACGGCTTTGACAGCTTTCAGCCGTCAACGGATAGGTTAATGCCCAAAAAGGACAACCCGAATCTCATTCGGGTCACGTAAGTTTTTTACCCTTCAGTTTTTCGACACATGGATTTTTACGGTAAAACGGGATTACGGTGGCTGGTCTTCGATTTACCATCGCTGGAGAGTGGTGCACCATGGTACTGTTCCGTTTCTAATCCATGCACGCATTTCTAAAAGTCGTACGACACTGTTTCCCCACTTCGGACGAATGTTGCACCTTTCACCATGGATGTTGCACCCTGTAGATATAAATTATTCGGACGGCCATAACTTCTGGCTCGTTTAGAGTTACAAAAGCCATAACCTGTCAAAACGAAGGCCTCGATGAGTTCTACAGCTTTGACAGCTTTCAGCCGTCAACGGATAGATTAATGCCGAAAAAGGACTACCCGAATCTAGATCGGGTCTCGTAAGTTTTTTACCCTTTGTTTTTTTGACACGTGGATTTTTACGGTCAAACGGGATTACCGTGGCCCGTCTTCGACTTCCCATCGCTGGAGAGTGGTGCACCATGGTACTGTTCGGGTTCAAATCCATGCACACATTTCTAAAAGTCGTACGGCACTGTTTCGCCATTTCGGACGGATGTTGCACCTTGCACCGTGGATGTTGCACCCTGTAGATATCGATTATTCGAACGGCCATAACTTCTGGCTCGTTTAGAGTTACGGGAGCCATAACCTGTCAAAATGAAGGCCCCGATGAGTTCTACGGCTTTGAGAGCTTTCAGCCGTCAACGGATAGACTAATGCCCAAAAAGGACAACCCGAATCTCAATCGGGTCTCGTAAGTTTTTTACCCTTCGTTTTTTCGACACGTGGATTTTTACAGTAAAACGAGATTACGGTGGCTGGTCTTCGATTTAACATCGCTGGAGAGTAGTGCACCATGGTACTGTTCCGTTTCAAATCCATGCACGCATTTCTAAAAGTCGTACGGCACTGTTTCGCCATTTCGGACGGATGTTGCAACTTGCACCGTGGATGTTGCACCCTGTAGATATCGATTATTCGGATGGCCATAACTTCTGGCTCATTTAGAGTTACGGGAGCCATAACCTGTCAAAACGAAGGCCTCGATGAGTTCTACGTATTTGACAGCTTTCACCCGTCAACGGATAGATTAATGCCCAAAAAGGACAACCCGAATCTTAATCGGGTCTCGTAAGTTTTTTACCCTTCGTTCTTTCGAAACGTGGATTTTAACGGTAAAACGGGATTACGGTGGCTGGTCTTCGATTTACCATCGCTAGAGAGTGGTGCACCATGGTGCTGTTCCGTTTCAAATCCATGCACGCATTTCTAAAAGTCGTACGGCACTGTTTCGCCATTTCGGACGGATGTTGCACCTTGCACCGTGGATGTTGCACCCTGTAGATATCGATTATTCGTACGGCCATAACTTCTGGCTCGCTTAGAGTTACGGGAGCCACAACCTGTCAAAACGAAGGCCTCGATGAGTTCTACGGCTTTGATGGCTTTCAGCCGTCAACGGATAGATTAATGCCCATAAAGGACAACCCGAATCTCAATGGGGTTTTGTAAGATTTTTACCCTTCGTTTTTTCGACACGTGGATTTTTATGGTAAAACGGGATTACCATGGCCCGTTTACGACTTCCCATCGCTGGAGAGTGGTGCACCATGGTACTGTTCCATTTCAAATCCATGCACTCATTTCTAAAAGCCGTACGACACTGTTTCGCCATTTCGGACGGATGTTGCACCTTGCACCGTGGATGTTGCACCCTGTAGATATCGATTATTCGGACGTCCATAACTTCTGGCTCGTTTAGAGTTACACGAGCCATAACCTGTCAAAACGAAGGCCTCGATGATTTCTACGGCTTTGATGGCTTTCAACCGTCAACGGATAGATTAATGCCCATAAAGGACAACCCGAATCTCAATCGGGTCTTGTAATATTTTTACCCTTCGTTTTTTCGACACGTGGATTTTTACGGTAAAACGGGATTACCGTGGCCCGTCTTCGACTTCCCATCGCTGGAGAGTGGTGCACCATGGTACTGTTCTGTTACAAATCCATGTACGCATTTCTAAAAGTCGTACGACACTGTTTCGCCATTTCGGACGGATGTTTCTCCTTGCACCGTGGATGTTGCACTCTGTAGATATCGATTATTCGGACGGCCATAACTTCTGGCTCGTTAAGAGTTACGGGAGCCGTAACCTATCAAAACGAAGGCCTCGATGAGTTCTACGGCTTTGACCGCTTTCAGCCGTCAACGGATAGGTTAATGCCCAAAAAGGACAACCCGAATCTCAGTCGGGTCACGTAAGTTTTTTACCCTTCAGTTTTTCGACACGTGGATTTTTACGGTAAAACGGGATTACGGTGGCTGGTCTTCGATTTACCATCGCTGGAGAGTGGTGCACCATGGTACTGTTCCGTTTCAAATCCATGCACGCATTTCTAAAAGTCGTACAACACTGTTTCGCCATTTCGGACGGATGTTGCACCTTGCACCGTGGATGTTGCACCCTGTAGATATCGATTATTCGGACGGCCATAACTTCTAGCTCGTTTAGAATTACAAAAGCCATAAACGGCCAAAACGAAGGCCTCAATGAGTTCTACGGCTTTGACAGCTTTCAGCCGTCAACCGATAGATTAATGCCCAAAAAGGACTACCCGAATCTAGATAGGGTCTCGTAAGTTTTTTACCCTTCGTTTTTTCGACACGTGGATTTTTACGGTCAAACGGAATTACCGTGGCCCGTCTTCGAATTCCCATCGCTGGAGATTGGTGCACCATGGTACTGTTCCGTTTCAAATCCACGCACGCATTTCTAAAAGTCGTACGACACTGTTTCGCCATTTCGGACGGATGTTGCACCTTGCACCGTGGATGTTACACCCTATAGATATCGATTATTCGGACGGCCATAACTTCTGGATCGTTTAGAGTTACGGGAGCCATAACCTGTCAAAACGTAGGCCTCGATCAGTTCTACGGCTTTGACATCTTTCAGCCGTCAACGGATAGATTAATGCCCAAAAAGGACAACCCAAATCTCAATCGGGTCTCGTAAGTTTTTTACCCTTCGTTTTTTCGACACGTGGATTTTTACAGTAAAACGGGATTACCGTGGCCCGTCTTCGACTTCCCATCGCTGGAGAGTGGTGCACCATGGTACTGTTCCGTTTCAAATCCACGCACGCATTTCTAAAAGTTGTACGACACTGTTTCGCCATTTCGGACGGCTGTTGCACCTTGCACCGTGGATGTCGCACCCTATAGATATCGATTATTCGGACGACCATAACTTCTGCCTAGTTTGGAGTAACGGGAGCCATAACCTGTCAAAACAAAGCCCGCGATGAGTTCTACGGTTTTGACAGCTTTCAGTCGTCAACGGATAGATTAATGCCCAAAAAGGACAACCCGAATCTCAGTCGGGTCTCGTAAGTTTTTTACACTTCGTTTTTTGGACACGTGGATTTTTACGGTAAATCGGGATTACGCAGGCTGGTCTTCGATGTACCATCGCTGGAGAGTGGTGCACCATGGTTCTGTTCCGTTTCAAATCCATGCACGCATTTCTAAAAGTCGTACGACACTGTTTCACCATTTCGGATGGATGTTGCACCTTGTACCGTGGATGTTGCACCCTGTAGATATCGATTATTCGGACGGCCATAACTTCTGGCTCGTTTAGAGTTACAAAAGCCATAACCTGTCAAAACGAAGGCCTCGATGAGTTCTACGGCTTTGACAGCTTTCAGCCGTCAACGGATAGATTAATGCCCAAAAAGGACAACCCGAATCTCAATCGGGTCTCGTAAGTTTTTTACCCTTCGTTTTTTCGACACGTGGATTTTTACGGTAAAACGGGATTACCGTGGCCCGACTTCGACTTCCCATCGCTGGAGCGTGGTGCACCATGGTACTGTTCCGTTTCAAATCCATGCACGCATTTCTAAAAGTCGTACGGCACTGTTTCGCCATTTCGGACGGATGTTGCACCTCGCACCGTGGATGTTGCACCCTGTAGATATCGATTATTCGGACGGCCATAACTTCTGGCTCGTTTAGAGTTACGGGAGCCATAACCTTTCAAAACGAAGGCCTCGATGAGTTCTACGGCTTTGACAGCTTTCACCCATCAACAGATAGATTAATGCCCAAAAAGGACAACCCGAATTTCAATCGGGTCTTGTAAGTTTTTTACCCTTCGTTTTTTCGACACGTGGATTTTTACGGTAAAACAGGATTACGGTGGTTGGTCTTCGATTTACCATCGCTAGAGAGTGGTGCACCATGGTACAGTTCCATTTCAAATCCATGCACGCATTTCTAAAAGTCGTACGACACTGTTTCGCCATTTTGGACGGATGTTGCACCTTGCACCGTGGATGTTGCGCCCTATAGATATCGATTATTCGGACGGCCATAAATTCTGGCTCATTTAGAGTTACAAAAGCCATAACCTGTCAAAACGAAGGCCTCGATGAGTTCTACGGCTTTGACAGCTTTCAGCCGTCAACGGATAGGTTAATGCCCAAAAAGGACAACCCGAATCTCAGTCGGGTCACGTAAGTTTTTTACCCTTCAGTTTTTCGACACGTGGATTTTTACGATAAAATGGCATTACGGTGGCTGGTCTTCGATTTACCATCGCTGGAGAGTGGTGCACCACGGTACTATTCCCTTTCTAATCCATGCACGCATTTCTAAAAGTCGTACGACACTGTTTACCCATTTCGGACGGATGTTGCACCTTGCACCGTGGATGTTGCACCTTGTAGATATCGATTATTCGGACGGCCATAACTTCTGGCTCGTTTAGAGTTACAAAAGCCATAAACTGTCAAAACGAAGGCTTCGATGAGTTCTACGGCTTTGACATCTTTCCGCCGTCAACGGATAATTAATGCCCAAAAAGGACAACCCGAATTTTAATCAGGTCTCGTAAGTTTTTTACCCTTCGTTTTTTCGACACGTGGATTTTTACGGTAAAACGGGATTACCGTGGCCCGTCTTCGACTTCCCATCGCTGGAGAGTGGTGCACCATGGTACTGTTCCGGTTCAAATCCATGCACGCATTTCTAAAAGTCGTACGACACTGTTTCGCCATTTCGGACGGATGTTACACCTTGCACCGTGGATGTTGCACCCTATAGATATCGATTATTCGAACGGCCATAACTTCTGGCTCGTTTAGAGTTATGGGAGCCATAACCTGTCAAAACGATGGCCTCGATCAGTTCTACGGCTTTGACATCTTTCAGCCATCAACGGATAATTAATGCCCAAAAAGGACAACCCGAATCTCAATCGGGTCTCGTAAGTTTTTTACCCTTCGTTTTTTCGACACATGGATTTTTACGGTAAAACGGGATTACCGTGGCCCGTCTTCGACTTCCCATCGCTGGAGAGTGGTGCACCATGGTACTGTTCTGTTTCAAATCCATGCACGCATTTCTAAAAGTCGTACGGCACTGTTTCGCCATTTCGGACGGATGTTGCACCTTGCACCGTGGATGTTGTACCCTGTAGATATCGATTATTCGGACGACCATATCTTCTGGCTCTTTTAGAGTTACGGGAGCCATAACCTGTCAAAACGAAGGCCTCAATGAGTTCTCCGGCTTTGACAACTTTCAGCCGTCAACGGATAGATTAATGCCCAAAAAGGACAACCCGAATCTCAATCGGGTCTCGTAAGTTTTTTACCCTTCGTTTTTTCGACACGTGGATTTTTACAGTAAAACAAGATTACGGTGGCTGGTCTTCGATTTAACATCGCTGGAGAGTGGTGCACCATGGTACTGTTCCGTTTCAAATCCATGCACGCATTTCTAAAAGTCGTACGGCACTTTTTCGCCATTTCGGACGGATGTTGCACCTTGCACCGTGTATGTTGAACCCTATAGATATCGATTATTCGGACGGCCATAACTTCTGGCTCGTTTAGAGTTACGGGAGCCATAACCTGTCATAACGAAGGCCTCGATGTCTACGGCTTTGACAGCTTTCAGCCGTCAACGGATAGATTAATGCCCAAAAAGGATAACCCGAATCTCAATCGGGTCTCGTAAGTTTTTTACCCTTCGTTTTTTCGACACATGGATTTTTACGGTAAAATGAAATTACGGGGGCTGGTCTTCGATTTACCATCGCTGGAGACTGGTACACCATGGCACTGTTCCGTTTCAAATCCATGCACGCGTTTCTAAAAGTTGTACGACACTGTTTCGCCATTTCGGACGGATGTTGCACCTTGCACCGTGGATGTTGCACCCTATAGATATCGATTATTCGGACGGCCATAACTTCTGGCTCATTTAGAGTTACGGGAACCAAAACCTGTCAAAACGAAGGCCTCGATGAGTTCTACGGCTTTGACAGCTTTCACCCGTCAACGGATAGATTAATGCCCAAAAAGGACAACCCGAATCTTAATCGGGTCTCGTAAGTTTTTTCCCTTCGTTTTTTCGACATGTGGATTTTAACGGTAAAACGGGATTACGATGGCTGGTCTTCGATTTACCATCGCTAGAGAGTGGTGCACCATGGAGCTGTTCCGTTTCAAATCCATGCACGCATTTCTAAAAGTCGTACGGCACTGTTTCGCCATTTCGGACAGATGTTGCACCTTGCACCGTGGATGTTGCACCCTGTAGATATCGATTATTCGGACGGCCATAACTTCTGGCTCGTTTAGAGTTACAGGAGCCATAACCTGTCAAAACGAAGGCCTCGATGAGTTCTACGGCTTTGATGGCTTTCAGCCGTCAACGGATATATTAATGCCCATAAAGGACAACCCGAATCTCAATCGGGTCTTGTAAGATTTTTACACTTCGTTTTTTCGACACGTGGATTTTTACGGTAAAACGGGATTACCGTGGCCCGTTTTCGACTTCCCATCGCTGGAGATTGGTGCACCATGGTACTGTTCCGTTTCAAATCCATGCACGAATTTCTAATGGTCGTACGGCAGTGTTTCGCCATTTCGGACGGATGTTGCACCTTGCACCGTGGATGTTGCACCCTGTAGATATCGATTATTCGGACGGCCATAACTTCTGGCTCGTTTAGAGTTACGGGAGCCGTAACCTGTCAAAACGAAGGCGCCGATGAGTACTACGGCTTTGACAGCTTTCAGCCGTCATCGAATAGATTAATGCC
Source organism: Allium cepa (assembly GCA_030765085.1). NCBI lineage: Eukaryota > Viridiplantae > Streptophyta > Magnoliopsida > Asparagales > Amaryllidaceae > Allium > Allium cepa. The sequence goes on along the minus strand of CM060934.1, from coordinate 28,799,205 downwards.
CAAAAAGGACACCCGAATCTCAATCGGGTCTCGTAAGTTTTTTACCCTTCGTTTTTCGACACGTGGATTTTTACGGTAAAACGGGATTACGGTGGCCGGTCTTCGATTTACCATCGCTGGAGAGTGGTGCACATTGGTACAGTTCCATTTCAAATCCATGCACGCATTTCTAAAAGTCATACGACACTGTTTCGCCATTTCGGACGGATGTTGCACCTTGCACCGTGGATGTTGCGCCCTATAGATATCGATTATTCGGACGGCCATAAATTCTGGCTCGTTTAGAGTTACAAAAGCCATAACCTGTCAAAACGAAGGCCTCGATAAGTTCTACGGCTTTGACAGCTTTTAGCCATCAACGGATAGGTTAATACCCAAAAAGGACAACCCAAATCTCAGTCGGGTCACGTAAGTTTTTTACCCTTCAGTTTTTCGACACGTGGATTTTTATTATAAAACGGGATTACGGTGGCTGGTCTTCGATTTACCATCGCTGGAGAGTGGTGCACCATGGTACTGTTCCGTTTCTAATCCATGCACGTATTTCTAAAAGTCGTACGGCACTGTTTCCCCATTTCGGACGGATGTTGCACCTTGCACCCTGTAGATATCGATTATTCGGACGGCCATAACTTCTGGCTCGTTTAAAGTTACAAAAGCCATAACCTGTCAAAACGAAGGCCTCGATGAGTTCTACGGCTTTGACATCTTTCCGCCGTCAACGGATAATTAATGCCCAAAAAGGATAACCCGAATCTCAATCGGGTCTCCTAAGTTTTTTACCTTTCGTTTTTTCGACACGTGGATTTTTACGGCAAAACGGGATTACCGTGGCCCGTCTTCGACTTCCCATCGCTGGAGAGTGGTGCACCATGGTACTGTTCTGTTTCAAATCCATGCACGCATTTCTAAAAGTCGTACGGCACTGTTTCGCCATTTCGGACGGATGTTGCACCTTGCACCGTGGATGTTGCACCCTGTAGATATCGATTATTCGGACGACCATAACTTCTGGGTCTTTTAGAGTTACGGGAGCCATAACCTATCAAAACGAAGGCCTCGATGAGTTCTACGGCTTTGACAACTTTCAGCCGTCAACGGATAGATTAATGCCCAAAAAGGACAACCCGAATCTCAATCGGGTCTTGTAAGTTTTTTACCCTTCGTTTTTTCGACACGTGGATTTTTACAGTAAAACCAGATTACGGTGGCTGGTCTTCGATTTAACATCGGTGGAGAGTGGTGCACCATGGTACTGTTCTGTTTCAAATCCATGCACGCATTTCTAAAAGTCGTACGACACTGTTTCGCCATTTTGGACGGATGTTGCACCTTGCGCCGTGGATGTTGCACCCTGTAGATATCGATTATTCGGACGGCCATAACTTCTGGCTCGTTTAGAGTTACGGGAGCCATAACCTGTAAAAACGATGGCCTCGATCAGTTCTACGGCTTAGACATCTTTCAGCCGTCAACGGATAATTAATGCCCAAAAAGGACAACCCGAATCTCAATCGGGTCTCGTAAGTTTTTTACCCTTCGTTTTTTCGACACATGGATTTTTACGGTAAAACTGGATTACCGTGGCCCGTCTTCGACTTCCCATCGCTGGAGAGTGGTGCACCATGGTACTGTTCTGTTTCAAATCCATGCACGCATTTCTAAAAGTCGTACGGCACTGTTTCGCCATTTTGGACGGATGTTGCACCTTGCACCGTGGATGTTGCACCCTGTAGATATCGATTATTCGGACGGCCATTACTTCTGGCTCGTTTAGAGTTACGGGAGCCATAACCTGTAAAAACGATGGCCTCGATCAGTTCTACGGCTTAGACATCTTTCAGCCGTCAACGGATAATTAATGCCCAAAAAGGACAACCCGAATCTCAATCGGGTCTCGTAAGTTTTTTACCCTTCGTTTTTTCGACACATGGATTTTTACGGTAAAACTGGATTACCGTGGTCCGTCTTCGACTTCCCATCGCTGGAGAGTGGTGCACCATGGTACTGTTCTGTTTCAAATCCATGCACGCATTTCTAAAAGTCGTACGGCACTGTTTCGCCATTTCGGACGGATGTTGCACCTTGCACCGTGGATGTTGCACCCTGTAGATATCGATTATTCGGACGACCATAACTTCTGGGTCTTTTAGAGTTACGGGAGCCATAACCTATCAAAACGAAGGCCTCGATGAGTTCTACGGCTTTGACAACTTTCAGCCGTCAACGGATAGATTAATGCCCAAAAAGGACAACCCGAATCTCAATCGGGTCTTGTAAGTTTTTTACCCTTCGTTTTTTCGACACGTGGATTTTTACAGTAAAACCAGATTACGGTGGCTGGTCTTCGATTTAACATCGGTGGAGAGTGGTGCACCATGGTACTGTTCTGTTTCAAATCCATGCACGCATTTCTAAAAGTCGTACGGCACTGTTTCGCCATTTCGGACGGATGTTGCACCTTGCACCGTGTATGTTGAACCCTATAGATATCGATTATTCGGACGGCCATAACTTCTGGCTCGTTTAGAGTTACGGGAGCCATAACCCGTCATAACAAAGGCCTCGATGTCTACGGCTTTGACAGCTTTCAGCCGTCAACGGATAGATTAATGCCTAAAAAGGATAACCCGAATCTCGATCGGGACTCGTAAGTTTTTTACCCTTCGTTTTTTCGACACGTGGATTTTTACGGTAAAACGGAATTACGTGGGCTGATCTTCGATTTACCATCGCTGGAGAGTGGTGCACCATGGCACTGTTCCGTTTCAAATCCATGCACGCATTTCTAAAAGTTGTACGGCACTGTTTCGCCATTTCGGTCGGATGTTGCACCTTGCACCGTGGATGTTGCACCCTGTAGATATCGATTATTCGGACGGCCATAACTTCTGGCTCGTTTAGAGTTACGGGAGCCATAACCTGTAAAAACGATGGCCTCGATCAGTTCTACGGCTTAGACATCTTTCAGCCGTCAACGGATAATTAATGCCCAAAAAGGACAACCCGAATCTCAATCGGGTCTCGTAAGTTTTTTACCCTTCGTTTTTTCGACACATGGATTTTTACGGTAAAACTGGATTACCGTGGCCCGTCTTCGACTTCCCATCGCTGGAGAGTGGTGCACCATGGTACTGTTCTGTTTCAAATCCATGCACGCATTTCTAAAAGTCGTACGGCACTGTTTCGCCATTTTGGACGGATGTTGCACCTTGCACCGTGGATGTTGCACCCTGTAGATATCGATTATTCGGACGGCCATAACTTCTGGCTCGTTTAGAGTTACGGGAGCCATAACCTGTAAAAACGATGGCCTCGATCAGTTCTACGGCTTAGACATCTTTCAGCCGTCAACGGATAATTAATGCCCAAAAAGGACAACCCGAATCTCAATCGGGTCTCGTAAGTTTTTTACCCTTCGTTTTTTCGACACATGGATTTTTACGGTAAAACTGGATTACCGTGGCCCGTCTTCGACTTCCCATCGCTGGAGAGTGGTGCACCATGGTACTGTTCTGTTTCAAATCCATGCACGCATTTCTAAAAGTCGTACGGCACTGTTTCGCCATTTCGGACGGGTGTTGCACCTTGCACCGTGGATGTTGCACCCTGTAGATATCGATTATTCGGACGACCATAACTTCTGGGTCTTTTAGAGTTACGGGAGCCATAACCTATCAAAACGAAGGCCTCGATGAGTTCTACGGCTTTGACAACTTTCAGCCGTCAACGGATAGATTAATGCCCAAAAAGGACAACCCGAATCTCAATCGGGTCTTGTAAGTTTTTTACCCTTCGTTTTTTCGACACGTGGATTTTTACAGTAAAACCAGATTACGGTGGCTGGTCTTCGATTTAACATCGGTGGAGAGTGGTGCACCATGGTACTGTTCTGTTTCAAATCCATGCACGCATTTCTAAAAGTCGTACGGCACTGTTTCGCCATTTCGGACGGATGTTGCACCTTGCACCGTGTATGTTGAACCCTATAGATATCGATTATTCGGACGGCCATAACTTCTGGCTCGTTTAGAGTTACGGGAGCCATAACCCGTCATAACAAAGGCCTCGATGTCTACGGCTTTGACAGCTTTCAGCCGTCAACGGATAGATTAATGCCTAAAAAGGATAACCCGAATCTCGATCGGGACTCGTAAGTTTTTTACCCTTCGTTTTTTCGACACGTGGATTTTTACGGTAAAACGGAATTACGTGGGCTGATCTTCGATTTACCATCGCTGGAGAGTGGTGCACCATGGCACTGTTCCGTTTCAAATCCATGCACGCATTTCTAAAAGTTGTACGGCACTGTTTCGCCATTTCGGTCGGATGTTGCACCTTGCACCGTGGATGTTGCACCCTGTAGATATCGATTATTCGGACGGCCATAACTTCTGGCTCATTTAGAGTTACGGGGGCCATAACCTGTCAAAACGAAGGCCTCGATGAGTTCTGCGGCTTTGACAGCTTTCACCCGTCAACGGATAGATTAATGCCCAAAAAGGACAACCCGAATCTTAATCGGGTCTCGTAAGTTTTTTACCCTTCGTTTTGTCGACACGTGGATTTTAACGGTAAAACGGGATTACGGTGGCTGGTCTTCGATTTACCATCGCTAGAGAGCGGTGCACCATGGTGCTGTTCCGTTTCAAATCCATGCACCCATTTCTAAAAGTCGTACGGCACTGTTTCGCCATTTCGGACGGATGTTGCGCCTTGCACCGTGGATGTTGCACCCTGTAGATATCGATTATTCGGACGGCCATAACTTATGGCTCGTTTAGAGTTACAGGAGCCTTAACCTGTCAAAACGAAGGCCTTGATGAGTTCTACAGCTTTGATGGCTTTCAGCCGTCAACGGATAGATTAATGCCCAAAAAAGACAACCCGAATCTCAATCGGGTCTCTTAAGTTTTTTACCCTTCGTTTTTTCGACACGTAGATTTTTACGGTAAAACGGGATTACGGTGGCTGGTCTTCGATTTACCATCGCTGAAGAGTGGTGCACCATGGCACTGTTCCATTTCAAATCCACGCATGCATTTCTAAAAGTCGTACGACACTGTTTCGCCATTTCGGACGGATGTTGCACCTTGCACCGTGGATGTTGCACCCTGTAGATATCGATTATTCGGACGGCCATAACTTCTGGCTCATTTAGAGTTACGGGAGCCATAACCTGTCAAAACGAAGGCCTCGATGAGTTCTACGGCTTTGACAGCTTTCACCCGTCAACGGATAGATTAATGCCCAAAAAGGACAACCCGAATCTTAATCGGGTCTCGTAAGTTTTTTACCCTTCGTTTTTTCGACACGTGGATTTTAACGGTAAAACGGGATTACGGTGGCTGGTCTTCGATTTACCATCGCTAGAGAGTGGTGCACCATGGTGCTGTTCCGTTTCAAATTCATGCACGCATTTCTAAAAGTCGTACGACACTGTTTTGCCATTTCGGACGGATGTTGCACCTTGCACCGTGGATGTTGCACCCTGTAGATATCGATTATTCGGACGGCCATAACTTCTGGCTCGTTTAGAGTTACAGGAGCCATAACTTGTCAAAACGAAGGCCTCGATGAGTTCTACGGCTTTGATGGCTTTCAGCCGTCAACGGATAGATTAATGCCCATAAAGGACAACCCGAATCTCAGTCGGGTCTTGTAAGATTTTTACACTTCGTTTTTTCGACACGTGGATTTTTACGGTAAAACGGGATTACCGTGGCCCGTTTTCGACTTCCCATCGCTGGAGATTGGTGCACCATGGTACTGTTCCGTTTCAAATCCATGCACGCATTTCTAAAAGTCGTACGGCACTGTTTCGCCATTTCGGACGGATGTTGCACCTTGCACCGTGGATGTTGCACCCTGTAGATACCGATTATTCGGACGGCCATAACTTCTGGCTCGTTTAGACTTACGGGAGCCGTAACCTGTCAAAACGAAGGCGCCGATGAGTTCTACGGCTTTGACAGCTTTTAGCCATCAACGGATAGATTAATGCCTAAAAAGGACAACCCGAATCTCAATCGGGTCTCGTAAGTTTTTTATCCTTCGTTTTTCGACACGTGGATTTTTACGGTAAAACGGGATTACGGTGGCCGGTCTTCGATTTACCATCGCTGTAGAGTGGTGCACCGTGGTACTGTTCCATTTCAAATCCATGCACGCATTTCTAAAAGTCGTACGGCACTGTTTCGCCATTTCGGACGGATGTTGCACCTTGCACCGTGGATGTTGCACCCTGTGGATATCGATTATTCGGACGGCCATAACTTCTGGCTCGTTTAGAGTTACAAAAACCATAACCTGTCAAAACGAAGACCTCAATGATTTCTACGGTTTTGATAGCTTTCATCCGTCAACGGATAGATTAATGCCCAAAAAGGACAACCCGAATCTCAATCGGGTCTCGTAAGTTTTTTACCCTTCGTTTTTTCGACACGTTGATTTTTACGGGAAAACGGGATTACCGTGGCCCGTCTTCGACTTCCCATCTCTGGAGAGTGGTGCACCATGGTACTGTTCCGTTTCAAATCCATGCACGCATTTCTAAAAGTTGTACGACATTGTTTCGCCATTTCGGACGGATGTTGCACCTTGCACCGTGGATGTTGCACCCAGTAGATATCGATTATTCAGACGGCTATAACTTCTGTCTCGTTTAGAGCTACGGGAGCCATAACCTGTCAAAACGAAGACCTCAATGAGTTCTATGGCTTTGACAGCTTTCAACCGTCAACGGATAGATTAATGCCCAAAAAGGACAACCCGAATCTCAATCGGGTCTCGTAAGTTTTTTACCCTTCGTTTTTTCGACACGTGGATTTTTACGGTAAAACGGGATTACCGTAGCCCGTCTTCGACTTCCCATCGCTGGAGAGTGGTGCACCGTGGTACTGTTCCGTTTCAAATCCATGCATGCATTTCTAAAAGTCGTACGGCACTGTTTCGCCATTTCGGACGGATGTTGCACCTTGCACCGTGGATGTTGCACCCTGTAGATATCGATTATTCGGACGACCATAACTTCTGTCTCGTTTAGAGCTACGGGAGCCATAACCTGTCAAAACGAAGGCCTCAATGAGTTCTATGGCTTTGACAGCTTTCAACCGACAACGAATAGATTAATGCCCAAAAAGGACAACCCGAATCTCAATCGGGTCTCGTAAGTTTTTTACCCTTCGTTTTTTCGACACGTGGATTTTTACGGTAAAACGGGATTACCGTAGCCCGTCTTCGACTTCCCATCGCTGGAGAGTGGTGCACCGTGGTACTGTTCCGTTTCAAATCCATGCATGCATTTCTAAAAGTCGTACGGCACTGTTTCCCCATTTCGGACGGATGTTGCACCTTGCACCGTGGATGTTGCACCCTGTAGATATCGATTATTCGGACGACCATAACTTCTGGCTCGTTTAGAGCTACGGGAGCCATAACCTGTCAAAACGAAGGCCTCAATGAGTTCTATGGCTTTGACAGCTTTCAACCGTCAACGGATAGATTAATGCCCAAAAAGGACAACCCGAATCTCAATCGGGTCTCGTAAGTTTTTTACCCTTCGTTTTTTCGACACGTGGATTTTTACGGTAAAACGGGATTACCGTAGCCCGTCTTCGATTTCCCATCGCTGGAGAGTGGTGCACCGTGGTACTGTTCCGTTTCAAATCCATGCATGCATTTCTAAAAGTCGTACGGCACTGTTTCGCCATTTCGGACGGATGTTGCACCTTGCACCGTGGATGTTGCACCCTGTAGATATCGATTATTCGGACGACCATAACTTCTGGCTCGTTTAGAGTTACAGGAGCCATAACCTGTCAAAACGAAGGCCTCGATGAGTTATACGGCTTTGACAGATTTCAGCCGTCAACGGATAGATTAATGCCCAAAAAGGACAACCCGAATCTCAATCGGGTCACGTAAGTTTTTTACCCTTCGTTTTTTCGACACCTGGATTTTTACGGTCAAACAGGATTACCGTGGCCCGTCTTCGACTTCCCATCGCTGGAGAGTGGTGCACCATGGTACTGTTCTGTTTCAAATCCATGCACGCATTTCTAAAAATCGTACGGCACTGTTTCGCTATTTCGGACTGATGTTGCACCCTGCACCGTGGATGTTGCACCCTGTAGATATCGATTATTCGGACGGCCATAACTTCTGGCTCATTTAGAGTTACGGGAGCCATAACCTGTCAAAACGAAGGCCCCGATGAGTTCTACGGGTTTGATAGCTTTCAGCCGTCAACGGATAGATTAATGCCCAAAAAAGACAACCCGAATCTCAATCGGGTCTCCTAAGTTTTTTACCCTTCGTTTTTTCGACACGTGGATTTTTACGGTAAAACGGTATTACGGTGGCTGGTCTTCGATTTACCATCGCTGAAGAGTGGTACACCATGGTACTGTTCCGTTTCAAATACACGCACGCATTTCTAAAAGTCGTACGACACTGTTTCGCTATTTCGGATGGATGTTGCACCTTGCACCGTGCATGTTGCACCCTGTGTATATAGATTATTCGGACGGCCATAACATCTGGCTCATTTATAGTTACAAAAGCCATAACCTGTCAAAACGAAGGCCACGATGAGTTCTACGGCTTTGACAGCTTTCAGCCATCAACGGATATATTAATGCCAAAAAAGGACAACCCGAATCTCAGTCGGGTCTCGTAAGTTTTTTACCCTTCGTTTTTTCGACACGTGGATTTTTACGGTAAAACGGGATTACGGTGGCTGGTCTTCGATTTACCATCGCTGGAGAGTGGTGCACCATGGTACTGTTCCGTTTCAAATCCATGCGCGCATTTCTAAAAGTTCTACGACACTGTTTCGCCATTTCGGACGAATGTTGCACCTTGCACCGTGGATGTTGCACCCTGTAGATATTGATTATTCGGACGGCCATAACTTCTGGCTCGTTTAGAGTTACAAAAGCCATAACCTGTCAAAACGAAGGCCTCAATGAGTTCTACGGCTTTGACAGCTTTCAGCCGTCAAAGGATAGATTAATGCCCAAAAAGTACAACCCGAATGTCAATCGGGTCTCGTAAGTTTTTTACCCTTCGTTTTTTCGACAAGTGGATTTTTACGGTCAAACGGGATTACTGTGGCCCGTCTTCGACTTCCCATCGCTGGAGAGTGGTGCACCATGGTACTGTTCTGTTTCAAATCCATGCACGCATTTCTAAAAGTCGTACGGCACTGTTTCGCCATTTCGGACGGATGTTGCACCTTGCACCGTGGATGTTGCACCCTGTAGATATCGATTATTCGGACGGCCATAACTTCTGGCTCGTTTAGAGTTACGGGAGCCATAACCTGTCAAAACGAAGGCCCCGATCAGTTCTACGGCTTTGACATCTTTCAGCCGTCAACGGATAGATTAATGCCCAAAAAGGACAACGCGAATCTCAGTCGGGTCTCGTTAGTTTTCTACCCTTCGTTTTTTCGACACGTGGATTTTTACGATTAAACGGGATTACCGTGGCCCGTCTTCGACTTCCCACCGCTGGAGAGTGGTGCACCATGGAACTGTTCCGTTTCTAATCCATGCACGCATTTCTAAAAGTCTTACGGCACTGTTTCGCCATTTCGGACGGATGTTGCACCTTGCACCGCGGATGTTGCACCCTGTAGATATCGATTATTCGGACGGCCATAACTTCTGGCTAGTTTAGAGTTACGGGAGCCATAACCTGTCAAAACGAAGGCCACGATGAGTTCTACGGTTTTTACGGCTTTCAGCCGTCAACGGATAGATTAATGCCCAAAAAGGACAACGCGAATCTCAGTCGGGTCTCGTAAGTTTTTTACCCTTCGTTTTTTGGACACGTGGATTTTTACGGTAAAACGGGATTACGGTGGCTGGTCTTCGATTTACCATCGCAGGAGAGTGGTGCACCATGGTACTGTTCCGTTTCAAATCCATGCACGCATTTCTAAAAGTGGTACGACACTGTTTCGCCATTTCGGACGGATGTTGCACCTTGCACCGTGGATGTTGCACCCTGTAGATATCGACTATTAGGACGGCCATAACTACTGGCTCATTTAGAGTTACAAAAGCCATAACCTGTCAAAACGAAGGCCTCGATGAGTTCTACGGCTTTGACAACTTTCAGCCGTCAACGGATAGATTAATGCCCAAAAAGGACAACCCGAATCACAATCGGGTCTCGTAAGTTTTTTACCCTTCGTTTTTTCGACACGTGGATTTTTACGGTAAAAGGGGATTACCGTGGCCCGTCTTCGACTTCCCATCGCTGGAGAGTGGTGCACCATGGTACTGTTCCGTTTCAAATCCATGCACGCATTTCTAAAAGTCGTACGGCACTGTTTCGCCATTTCGGACGGATGTTGCACCTTGCACCGTGGATGTTGCACCCTGTAGATATCGATTATTCGGACGGCCATAACTTCTGGCTCATTTAGAGTTAGAGGAGCCATAACGTGTCAAAACGAAGGCCACGATGAGTTCTACAGCTTTGAAAGCTTTCAGCCGTCAACGGATAGATTAATGCCCAAAAAGGACAACCCGAATCTCAATCGGGTCTCGTAAGATTTTTACCCTTCATTTTTTTTGACACGTGGATTTTTATGGTAAAACGGGATTACCGTGGCCCGTCTTCGAATTTCCATCGCTGGAGAGTGGTGCACCATGATACTGTTCCATTTCAAATCCATGCACGCAATTCGAAAAGTCGTACGGCACTGTTTCGCCTTATCGAACAGATGTTGCACCTTGCACCGTGGATGTTGCACCCTGTAGATATTGATTATTCAGACGGCCATAACTTCTGGCTCGTTTAGAGTTGCGGGAGCCATAACCTGTCAAAACGAAGGCCTCGATGAGTTCTATGGCTTTGACTGCTTTCAGCCGTCAATGGATAGATTAATGCGCAAAAAGGGCAACCCGAATCTCAATCGGGTCTCGTAAGCTTTTTACCCTTCGTTTTTTCGACACGTGGATTTTTACGGTAAAACGGGATTACCGTGGCCCGTCTTCGACTTCCCATCGTTGGGGAGTGGTGCACCATAGTACTGTTCCGTTTCAAATCCATGCACGCATTTCTTAAAGTCGTACGGCAATGTTTCGCCATTTCGGACGGATGTTGCGCCTTGCACCATGGATGTTGCACCCTGTAGATATCGATTATTCGGACGACCATAACTTCTAGCTCGTTTAGAGTTACGGGAGCCACAACCTGTCAAAACAAAGGCCTCAATGAGTTCTACGGCTTTGACAGATTTCAGCCGTGGACAGATTGATTAATGCCCAAAAAGGACAACCCGAATCTCAATCGGGTCTCGTAAGTTTTTTACCCTTCGTTTTTTCGACACGTGGATTTTTACTGTAAAACAGGATTACCGTGGCCCATCTTCGACTACCCATCGCTGCAGATTGGTGCACCATGGTACTGTTCCATTTCAAATCCATGCATGCATTTCTAAAAGTCGTGCGGCACTGTTTCGCCATTTCGGACGGATGTTGCACCTTGCACAGTGGATGTTGCACCCTGTAGATATCGATTATTCGGACGACCATAACTTCTGGCTCGTTTAGGGTTACGGGAGTTATAACCTGTCAAAACGAAGGCCCCGATGAGTTCTACGGTTTTGACGGCTTTCAACCGTCAATGGATAGATTAATGCCCAAAAAGGACAACCCGAATCTCAATCGGGTCTCGTAAGTTTTTTACCCTTCGTTTTTTCGACACGTGGATTTTTACAGTAAAACGGGATTACGGTGGCTGGTCTTCGATTTACCATCGCTGGAGAGTGGTGCACCATGGTACAGTTCCATTTCAAATCCATGCACGCATTTCTAAAAGTCGTATGACACTGTTTCGCCATTTCGGACGGATGTTTCACCTTGCACCGTGGATGTTGCACCCTGTAGATATCGATTATTCGGATGGCCATAACTTCTGGCTCGTTTAGAGTTACAAAAGCCATAACCTGTCAAAACAAAGACCTCGATGAGTTCTATGGCTTTGACCACTTTCAGCCATCAACGGATAGGTTAATGCCCAAAAAGGACAACCCGAATCTCAGTCGGGTCACGTAAGTTATTTACCCTTCAGTTTTTCGACACGTGGATTTTTACGGTAAAACGGGATTACGGTGGCTGGTCTTCGATTTACCATCGCTGGAGAGTGGTGCACCATGGTACTGTTCCATTTCAAATCCATGCACGCATTTCTAAAAGTCGTACGGCACTGTTTCGCCATTTCGGACGGATGTTGCACCTTGCACCGTGGATGTTGCACCCTGTAGATATCGATTATTCGGACAGCCATTACTTCAGGCTCGTTTAGAGTTACAAAAGCCATAACCTGTCAAAACGAAGGCCTCGATGAGTTCTACGGCTTTGACAGCTTTCAGCCGTCAACGGATAGATTAATGCCCAAAAAGGACTACCCGAATCTAGATCGGGTCTCGTAAGTTTTTTACCCTTCGTTTTTTCGACACGAGGATTTTTAAGGTCAAACGGGATTACCGTGGCCCGTCTTCGACTTCCCATCGCTGGAGAGTGGTGCACCATGGTACTATTCCGTTTCAAATCCATGCACGCATTTCTAAAAGTCGTACGGCACTGTTTCGCCATTTCGGACGGATGTTGCACCTTGCACCGTGGATGTTGCACCCTATAGATATCGATTATTCGGACGGCCATAACTTCTGGCTCGTTTAGAGTTACGGGAGCCTTAACCTGTCAAAACGAAGGCCTCGATGAGTTCTACGGCTTTGACATCTTTTAGCCATCAACGGATAGATTAATGCCCAAAAAGGACAACCCGAATCTCAATCGGGTCTCGTAAGTTTTTTACCCTTCGTTTTTTCGACACGTGGATTTTTACGGTAAAACGATATTACCGTGGCCCGTCTTCGACTTCCCATCGCTGGAGAGTGGTGCACCATGGTACTGTTCCGTTTGAAATCCATGCACGCATTTCTAAAAGTCGTATGGCACTGTTTCGCCATTTCGGACAGATGTTGCACCTTGCACTGTGGATGTTGCACCCTGTAGATATCGATTATTCGGACGGCCATAACTTCCGGCTAGTTTAGAGTTACGGGAGCCATAATCTGTCAAAACGAAGGCTGCGATGAGTCTACGGTTTTGACAGCTTTAAGCCGTCAACAGATAGATTAATGCCCAAAAAGGACAACCCGAATCTCAGTCGGGTCTCGTAAGTTTTTTAACCTTCGTTTTTTGGACACGTGGATTTTTACAGTAAAACGGGATTACGGTGGCTGGTCTTCGATTTACCATCGCTCGAGAGTGGTGCACCATGGTACTGTTCCGTTTCAAATCCATGCACGCATTTCTAAAAGTCGTACGGCACTGTTTCTCCATTTCGGACGGATGTTGCACCTTGCATCGTGGATGTTGCACCCTGTAGATATCAACTATTCGGACGGCCATAACTTCTGGCTCGTTTAGAGTTACGGGAGCCATAACCTGTCAAAACGAAGGCCTCGATGATTTCTCCAGCTTTGACCGCTTTCAGCCGTCAACGGACAGATTAATGCCCAAAAAGGACAACCCGAATCTCAATCGGGTCTCGTAAGTTTTTTACCCTTCGTTTTTTCGACACGAGGATTTTTACGGTAAAACGGGATTACCGTGGCCCGTCTTCGACTTCCCATCGCTGGAGAGTGGTACACCATGGTACTGTTCCATTTCAAATCCATGCACGCATTTCTAAAAGTCGTACGACACTGTTTCGCCATTTCGGACGGATGTTGCACCTTGCACCTTGCACCGTGGATGTTGCACCCTGTAGATATCGATTATTCGAACGGCCATAAGTTCTGGCTCGTTTAGAATTACAAAAGCCATAACCTGTCAACACGAAGGCCTCGATGAGTTCTACGGTTTTGCCAGCTTTCAGCCGTCAACGGATAGATTAATGCCCAAAAAGGACAACCCGAATCTCAGTGGGGTCTCGTAAGTTTTTTACCCTTCGTTTTTTCGACACGTAGATTTTTACGGTAAAACGGGATTACGGTGGCTGGTCTTCGATTTACCGTCGCTGGAGAGTGGTGCACCATGGTACTGTTCTGTTTCAAATCCATGCACGCATTTCTAAAAGCCGTACGGCACTGTTTCGCCATTTCGGACGGATGTTGCACTTTGCACTGTGGATGTTGCACCCTGTAGATAACGATTATTCGGACAGTCATAACTTCTGGCTTGTTTAGAGTTACAAAAGACATAACCTGTCAAAACGAAGGCCTCGATGAGTTCTACAGCTTTGACAGCTTTCAGCCATCAACGGATAGATTAATGCCCAGAAAGGACAACCCGAATCTCAATCGGGTCTCGTAAGTTTTTTACCCTTCGTTTTTTCGACACGTGGATTTTTACGGTCAAACGGGATTACCGTGGCCCGTCTTCGACTTCCCATCGTTGGAGAGTGGTGCACCATGGTACTGTTCCGTTTCAAATCCATGCACGCATTTCTAAAAGTCGTACGGCACTGTTTCGCCATTTCGGACGGATGTTGCACGTTGCACCGTGGACGTTGCACCCTGTAGATATCGATTATTCGGACGGCCATAACTTCTGGCTCGTTTAGAGTTACGGGAGCCATAACCTGTCAAAACGAAGGCCTCGATCAGTTCTACGGCTTTGACATCTTTCAGCCGTCAACGGATAATTAATGCCCAAAAAGGACAACCCGAATCTCAATCGGGTCTCGTAAGTTTTTTACCCTTCGTTTTTTCGACACGTGGATTTTTACGGTAAAACGGGATTACCGTGCCCCGTCTTCGACTTCCCATCGCTGGAGAGTGGTGCACCATGGTACTGTTCCATTTCAAATCCATGCATGCATTTCTAAAAGTCGTACGGCACTGTTTCGCCATTTCGGACGGATGTTGCACCTTGCACCGTGGATGTTGCACCCTGTAGATATCGATTATTCGGACGGCCATAACTTCTGCCTCGTTTAGAGTTACGGGAGCCATAACCTGTCAAAATGAAGGCCCGGATGAGTTCTACGGCTTTGACAGCTTTCAGCCGTCAACGGATAGACTAATGCCCAAAAAGGACAACCCGAATCTCAATCGGGTCTCGTAAGTTTTTACCCTTCGTTTTTTCGACACGTGGATTTTTACGGTAAAACAGGATTGCCGTGGCTGGCCTTCGATTTACCATTGCTGGAGAGTGGTGCACCATGGTGCTGTTCCGTTTCAAATTCATGCACGCATTTCTAAAAGTCGTACGACGCTGTTTCGCTATTTCGGACGGATGTTGCACCTTGCACCGTGGATGTTGCACCCTATAGATATCTATTATTCGGACGGCCATAACTTCTTGCTCGTTTAGAGTTACAAAAGCCATAGCCTGTCAAAACGAAGGCCTCAATGAGTTCTACGGCTTTGACAGCTTTCAGCCGTCAACGGATAGATTAATGCCCAAAAAGGACAACCCGAATCTCAATCGGGTCTCGTAAGTTTTTTACCCTTCGTTTTTTTGACACGTGGATTTTTACGGTAAAACGGGATTACCGTGGCCCGTCTTCGACTTCCCATCGCTGGAGAGTGGTGCACCATGATACTGTTCCATTTCAAATCCATGCACGCATTTCTAAAAGTCGTACGGCACTGTTTCGCCATTTCGGACGGATGTTGCATCTTGCACCGTGGATGTTGCACCCTGTAGATATCGATTATTCGGGCGCCATAACTTCTGGCTCGTTTAGATTTACTGGAGCCATAACCTGTCAAAACGAAGGCCCGATGAGTTCTACGGCTTTGACAGCTTTCAGCCGTCAACGGATAGATTAATCCCCAAACAGTGGTGCACCATGGTACTGTTCCGTTTCAAATCCATGAACGCATTTCTAAAAGTCGTACGGCACTGTTTCGCCATTTCGGACGGATGTTGCAACTTGCACCGTGGATGTTGCACCCTGTAGATATCGATTATTCGGACGGCCATAACTTCTGGATAGTTTAGAGTTACGGGAGCCATAACCTGTCATAACGAAGGCCTCGATGAGTTCTACGGTTTTGACGGCTTTCAGCCATCAACGGATAGATTAATGCCCAAAAAGGACAACCCGAATCTCAATCGGGTCTCGTAAGTTTTTTACCCTTCGTTTTTTCGACACGTGGATTTTTACGGTAAAACGGGATTACCATGGCCCGACTTGACTTCCCATCGCTGGAGAGTGGTGCACCATGGCTCTGTTCCGTTTCAAATCCATGCATGCATTTCTAAAAGTCGTACCGCACTGTTTCGACATTTCGGACGGATGTTGCACCTTGCACCGTGGATGTTGCACCCTGTAGATATCGATTATTCGAACGGCCATAACTTCTGGCTCGTTTAGAGTTACGGGAGCCATAACCTATCAAAACGAAGGCCCCGATGAGTTCTACGGTTTTGACAGCTTTCAGCCGTCAACGGATAGATTAATGCCCAAAAAGGACAACCCGAATCTCAATCGGGTCTCGTAAGTTTTTTACCCTTTGTTTTTTCGACACGTGGATTTTTACGGTAAAACGGGATTACAGTGGCTGGTCTTCGATTTACCATCGCTGGAGAGTGGTTCACCACGGTACTGTTCCGTTTCAAATCCATGCACGCATTTCTAAAAGTCGTACGACACTGTTTCGCCATTTCGGACGGATGTTGCACCTTGCACCATGGATGTTGCACCTTGTAGATATCGATTATTCGGACGACCATAACTCCTGGCTCTTTTGCAGTTACGGGAGCCATAACCTGTCAAAACGAAGGCCTTGATGAGTTCTACGGCTTTGACAGCTTTCAGCCGTCAACGGATAGAATAATGCCCAAAAAGGACAACCCGAATCTCAATAGGGTCTCGTAAGTTTTTTACCCTTCGTTTTTTCGACATGTGGATTTTTACGATAAAACGGTATTACCGTGGCCTGTCTTCGACTTCCCATTGCTGCAGAGTGGTGCACCATGGTACTGTTCCATTTCAAATCCATGCACGCATTTCTAAAAGTCGTACGGCACTGTTTTACCATTTCGGACGGATGTTGCACCTTGCACCGTGGATGTTGCACCCAGTAGATATCGATTATTCGGACGGCCATAACTTCTGGCTCGTTTAGAGTTACAGGAGCCATAACCTGTCAAAGCGAAGGCCCCGATGAGTTCTACGGCTTTGACAGCTTTCAGCCGTCAACGGATAGATTAATGCCCAAAAAGGACAACCGAATCTCAATCGGGTCTCGTAAGTTTTTTACCCTTCGTTTTTTCGACACGTTTATTTTTACGGTAAAACGGGATTACGGTGGCTGGTCTTCGATTTACCATCGCTGGAGAGTGGTGCACCATGGTACTGTTCCATTTCAAATCCATGCACGCATTTCTAAAAGTCGTACGGCACTGTTTCGCCATTTCGGACGGATGTTGCACCTTGCACCGTGGATGTTGCACCCTGTAGATATCGATTATTCGGACGGCCATAACTTCTGGCCAGTTTAGAGTTACAAAAGCCAAAACCTGTCAAAACAAAGGGCTCGATGATTTCTACGGCTTTAACAGCTTTCAGCCGTCAACGGATAGATTAATGCCTAAAAAGGGCAACCCGAATCTCAATCGGGTCTCGTAAGTTTTTTATCCTTCGTTTTTTCGACACGTGGATTTTTACGGTAAAACGGGATTACCGTGGCCCGTCTTCGACTTCCCATCGCTGGAGAGTGGTGCACCAGGGTACTGTTCCGTTTCAAATCCATGCACGCATTTTTAAAAGTCGTACGGCACTGTTTCGCCATTTCGGACGGATGTTGCACCTTGCACCGTGGATGTTGCACCCTGTAGATATCGATTATTCGGACGGCCATAACTTCTGGCTCGTTTAGAGTTAGGGGAGCCATAACCTGTCAAAACGAAGGCCTCGATGAGTTCTACGGCTTCGACAGCTTTCAGCCGTCAACGAATAGATTAATGCCCAAAAAGTACAACCCGAATCTCAATCGGGTCTCGTAAGTTTTTACCCATCGTTTTTTCGACACGTTGATTTTTACGGTAAAACGGGATTACTGTGGCCCGTCTTCGACTTCCCATCGCTGGAGAGTGGTGCACCATGGTACTGTTCCATTTCAAATCCATGCACATATTTCTAAAAGTCGTACGACACTGTTTCGCCATTTCGGACGGATGTTGCACCTTGCACCGTGGATGTTGCACCCTATAGGTATCGATTATTCGGACGGCCATAAGTTCTGGCTCGCTTAGAGTTACGGGAGCCATAACCTGTCAAAAAGAAGGACCCAATGAGTTCTATGGCTTTGAAAGCTTTCAGCCGTCAACGGATAGATTAATGCCCAAAAAGGACAACCCGAATCTCAATCGGGTCTCGTAAGTTTTTTACCGTTCGTTTTTTCAACATGTGGATTTTTACGGTAGAACGGGATTACGGTGGCTGGTCTTCGATTAACCATCGCTGGAGAGTGGTGCACCATGGTACTGTTCCGTTTCAAATCCATGCACGCATTTCTAAAATTCGTACGGCCCTGTTTCGCCATTTCGGACGGACGTTGCACCTTGCACCGTGGATGTTGCACCATGTAGATATCGATTATTCGGACGGCCATAACTTCTGGCTCGTTTAGAGTTACAAAAGCCATAACCTGTCAAAACGAAGGCCTCGATGAGTTCTACGGTTTTGACAGCTTTCAGCCGTCAACGGACAGACTAATGCCCCAAAAGGACAACCCGAATCTCAATCGGGTTTCGTAAGTTTTTTACCCTTCGTTTTGTCGACACGTGGATTTTTACGGTAAAACGGAATTACCGTGGCCCGTCTTCGACTTTCCATCGCTGGAGAGTGGTGCACCATGCTACTGTTCCATTTCAAATCCATGCAGGCATTTCTAAAAGTCGTACGACACTATTTCGCCATTTCGGACGGATGTTGCACCTTGCACCGTGGATGTTGCACCCTGTAGATATCGATTATTCGGACGGCCATAACTTCTGGCTCGTTTAGAGTTACGGGAGCCATAACCTGTCAAAACGAAGGCCTCGATGATTTCTGCGGCTTTGACAGCTTTCAGCCATCAATGGATAGATTAATGCCCAAAAAGGACAACCCGAATCTCAATCAGGTCTCGTAAGTTTTTTACCCTTCGTTTTTTCGACACGTGGATTTTTACGGTAAAACAGGATTACCGTGGCCCGTCTTCGACTTCCCATCGCTGGAGAGTGGTGCACCATGGCACTGTTCCGTTTCAAATCCATGCACGCATTTCTAAAAGTCGTACGGCACTGTTTCGCCATTTCGGACGGATGTTGCACCTTGCTCCGTGGATGTTGCACCCTGTAGATATCGATTCTTCGGACGGCCATAACTTCTTCCTCGTTTAGAGTTACGGGAGCCATAACGTGTCAAAACGAAGGCCACGATGAGTTCTACCGCTTTGACAGCTTTCAGCAGTCAACGGATAGATTAATGCCCAAAAAGGACAACCCGACTCTCAATCGGGTCTCGTAAGTTTTTTACCCTTCGTTTTTTCGACACATGGATTTTTACGGTAAAACGGGATTACGGTGGCTGGTCTTCGATTTACCAACGCTCGAGAGTGGTGCACCACGGTACTGTTCCGTTTCAAATCCATGCACGCATTTCTAAAAGTCGTACGGCACTGTTTCGCCATTTCGGACGGATGTTGCACCTTGCATCGTGGATGTTGCCCCCTGTAGATATCGACTATTCGGACGGCCATAACTTCTGGCTCGTTTAGAGTTACGGGAGCCATAACCTGTCAAAACGAAGGCCTCGATGATTTCTACGGCTATGACCTCTATCAGCCGTCAACGGAAAGATTAATGCCCAAAAAGGACAACCCGAATCTCAATCGGGTCTCGCAAGTTTTTTACCCTTCGTTTTTTCGACACGTGGATTTTTACGGTAAAACGGGATTACCGTGGCCCGTCTTCGACTTCCCATCGCTGGAGAGTGGTGCACCATGGTACTGTTCCATTTCAAATCCATGCACGCATTTCTAAAATTCGTACGGCACTGTTTCGCCATTTCGGACGGATGTTGCACCTTGCACCGTGGATGTTGCACCCTGTAGATATCGATTATTCGGACGACCATAACTTCTGCCTCGTTTAGAGTTACGGGTGCGATAACCCATCTAAACGAAGGCCACGGTGAGTTCTACGGCTTTGACAGCTTTCAGCCATCAACGGATAGATTAATGCTCAAAAGGGACAACCCGAATCTCAATCGGGTCTCGTAAGTTTTTTATCCTTCGTTTTTTCGACACGTGGATTTTTACGGCAAAACGGGATTACGGTGGCTGGTCTTCGATTTTCCATCGCTGGAGAGTGGTGCACCATGGTACTGTTCCGTTTCAAATCCATGCACGCATTTCTAAAAGTCGTACGACACTGTTTCGCCATTTCGGACGGCTGTTGCACCTTGCACCGTGGATGTTGCACCCCGTAGATATCGATTATTCGGACGGCCATAACTTCTGGCTCGTTTAGAATTACAAAAGCCATAACCTGTCATCACGAAGGCCTCGATGAGTTCTACGGTTTTGCCAACTTTCAGCCGTCAACGGATAGATTAATGCCCAAAAAGGACAACCCGAACCTCAGCGGGGTCTCGTAAGTTTTTTACCCTTCGTTTTTTCGACACGTAGATTTTTACGGTAAAACGGGATTACGGTGGCTGCTCTTCGATTTATCATCGCTGGAGAGTGATGCACCATGGTACTGTTCTGTTTCAAATCCATGCACGCATTTCTAAAAGTCGTACGGCACTGTTTCGCCATTTCGGACGGATGTTGCACTTTGCACTGTGGATGTTGCACCCTGTAGATATCAATTATTCGGACAGCCATAACTTCTGGCTCGTTTAGAGTTACAAAAGACATAACCTGTCATAACGAAGGCCTCGATGAGTTCCACGGTTTTGACGGCTTTCAGCCGTCAACGAATAGATTAATGCCCAAAAAGGACAACCCGAATCTCAATCGGGTCTCGTAAGTTTTTTACCGTTCGTTTTTTCAACATGTGGATTTTTACGGTAGAACGGGATTACGGTGGCTGGTCTTCGATTAATCATCGCTGGAGAGTGGTGCACCATGGTACTGTTCCGTTTCAAATCCATGCACGCATTTCTAAAAGTCGTACGGCCCTGTTTCGCCATTTCGGACGGATGTTGCACCTTGCACCGTGGATGTTGCACCCTGTAGATATCGATTATTCGGACGGCCATAACTTCTGGCTCGTTTAGAGTTACAAAAGACATAACCTGTCAAAACGAAGGCCTCGATGAGTTCTACGGCTTTGACAGCTTTCAGCCATCAACGGATAGATTAATGCCCAGAAAGGACAACCCGAATCTCAATCGGGTCTCTTAAGTTTTTTACCCTTCGTTTTTTCGACACGTGGATTTTTACGGTCAAACGGGATTACCGTGGCCCATCTTCGACTTCCCATTGTTGGAGAGTGGTGCACCACGGTCCGTTTCAAATCCATGCACGCATTTCTAAAAGTCGTACGACACTGTTTCGCCATTTCGGACGGATGTTGCACCTTGCACCATGGACGTTGCACCCTGTAGATATCGATTATTCGAACGGCCATAACTTCTGGCTCGTTTAGAGTTACGGGAGCCATAACCTGTCAAAACGAAGGCCTCGATCAGTTCTACGGCTTTGACATCTTTCAGCCGTCAACGGATAATTAATGCCCAAAAAGGACAACCCGAATCTCAATCGGGTCTCGTAAGTTTTTTAACCTTCGTTTTTTCGATACGTGGATTTTTACGGTAAAATGGGATTACCGTGGCCCGTCTTCGACTTCCCATCGCTGGAGAGTGGTGCACCATGGTACTGTTCCATTTCAAATCCATGCATGCATTTCTAAAAGTCGTACGGCACTGTTTCGCCATTTCGGACGGATGTTGCACCTTGCACCGTGGATGTTGCACCCTATAGATATCGATTATTCGGACGACCATAACTTCTGCCTCGTTTAGAGTTACGGGTGCCATAACCTGTCAAAATGAAGGCCCCGATGAGTTCTACGGCTTTGACAGCTTTCAGCCGTCAACGGATAGACTAATGCCCAAAAAGGACAACCCGAATCTCAGTCGGGTCTCGTAAGTTTTTTACCCTTCGTTTTTTCGACACGTGGATTTTTACGGTAAAACGTGATTACGGTGACTGGTCTTCGATTTACCATCGCTGGAGAGTGGTGCACCATGGTACTGTTCCGTTTCAAATCCATGCACGCATTTCTAAAAGTCGTAAGGCACTGTTTCGCCATTTCGGACGGATGTTGCACCTTTGTAACGACCCGTATTTTACGTGTCGATAAATCGTAGAATTTGCAGGTCGATAGTGTTGATTGTGTTGCCTCTAGCTTGAGTCGTGACCGACTCATAGGGTTGCCGAGTTAAGAAACTATGAGTCGTTAGCGAGTTAGCTTGGGCACGAGTCAACTGTGTGCAAGGTAGCTAACGGGTTAAGGAAATA
Organism: Allium cepa; assembly: GCA_030765085.1. Classification (NCBI taxonomy): domain Eukaryota; kingdom Viridiplantae; phylum Streptophyta; class Magnoliopsida; order Asparagales; family Amaryllidaceae; genus Allium; species Allium cepa. The sequence goes on along the minus strand of CM060934.1, from coordinate 28,776,707 downwards.
TACGAGATAACGACTCAGTGGGCCTAGGGTCTAAGTCATACACGACTTAGTGGGATAGTGGTTAGGTCGTGTACGAGTTAGTGGAAGTAACGACTTAAGGCTTTGGCCAACCCAGGAAGTTATACGACCTAAGGAGCTAACGAGTTAAGAGGGGTAACGACCTATAGGCTTGTGCGAGTTAGCAAGTTAGGTGATGAGTCGTGACCGACTCATAGGGACCGACTCAAGGGGCTTAGACGACTTAAGGTTGTAGCGGCTTATAGGGGTTAACGGTCTATAAGATCTAAGGCTTAGGTCGGTGGGCCGACTTAGTGGATAAGTCGTTGGGGACTTAGGCTTTTGAGTCGTGTCTCGTGGGATAAGGATTAGGCTTAGGTCGGCCGGGATAAGTCGTATGTGTCTTAAGTCGTGTGACCTTCTTGCTGTGTTGAGTCGTTAGGTCTTTGAGTCGGTAGAATTTAAGTCGGCATCTGGGTTAGTGTTAAGTCGGCAGTATATGTTGTATAGTTAAGTCGCAGGGTCGGCTGTGCTAGGTCGTGAGTCGGCAGGAGATGAGTCGTGGACGACTCATGATGAGTCGGGACCGACTCATGGGGCGACGACTCAGGGAGGTTCCAGCCTATAAATAGAGGGGTTCGGCTCACTTTTTGGCACCAGATTTCGAAGCGACGAAGTGCTGCCATTTTGAAGACTCGACTACAACATTTCTTCATCTTCTTTTCTCCATTCCAATCTAATTCTAACATCCATCCAAGATCGAAGATCGAGATCGAAGATCCAAGTGCCAAAGTTGAAGATCTTCATCCGTTCGAGCTAGAATTCATCGATTGGAGCGAGATATTGCCGGATCAAACCTTGATCTTCGCTGTCCAGATCTGAAGTGTGTAGTTTTTGTAGTGTTTGGGTGATTTGGTGAGTGGTAGTTATCTCTCACGCGGATCCAAGGGAGTATATTGGATTGGTGGCTTGTTTGAGTGTTAAAGTTAGAGATTTCATGCATTTTTCTTAGATCGAAGTCTAGATCCATGGTTTTTTTTGAAGATGTTTACTTATGCAAGTTAGTTTAATAAGCATTAGAGACAAAACCCATGTTTTATAATTGATAGATCTATGCTAAAAACCATGATTTCACATATGTTGGACTTTTGCTCGTTTATTTACGAAATTCCCATTATAGTTGATATTGCTTAAATTGCTTAATAGATCTTGTTTGAATGATTGATTATTTGAATGTATGATTGATTTGATTGTTTCCAAGATTAGCTAGTAGTTGATTTGGAACAAGATGATGAAAGAGGATTCAAAAGCTATGGAAGAAGGCTCTTGAATGGTGAAAGCTGCTTAAGGCATATGTAGCGGATGTTGAAGCTCATATGTATAGATTGGATGATGTTGAGATGGGACTTTGCCATGATTTGATGAGGCAAACCATGTTGTTGAGTTGAGACTTTGCTTTGATGCGATGAAGCGAAGTATGATGTGAGTCTTGGCTTAATCCAAGCAGGGATCATTCCAAGCATGTTGATAACTTGAAGAGTAGTTCAAGTTGGTTGATAATGGATTGTTCAAGAGGTAGCTTGAGCTTGTATGAGGATAGTCGTCAAGAAGGATGGCTAGGAGGCTTGGATCTCGTCGTTGTTGAAGGTTCTAGCATGCTCAAAAGCAAGAGTACATGGGGTGCCCATAACGACTACAGGTAGGTAGTCGGGACACCCAAAAGACTACAGGTAGGTAGTTGAGTACTCTGGGCAAAGTAGATAAGTCCTAGGCACAAGGCAGTGTGCGGAGTTATGGTTAGAACCGGGGTTACCATTAGCCCTTGACAGATGGTCATTCAACTAACGGTGAAATCGAGGCAAGGATGACAGTGATAGCCAGAGTCATGGATGTTTGGTTGTATTATCATTCGGCTTCAAGAGCGGTGTTTTCTGGGTGCTTATCTGATCTTGGTTTAGGCCTTGGGGGTTTGTATTTGGAAAACATCGTCCTTGACTCGAGTGGTATTCGCTTTACCTTAATTGTCTATGTTGTTATGCTTGCTTCTCCTTAGTGTAAGTCTGGGGCTATCACTGTAGAAAGAGGTGGAGTGGGATGGTTTGGTTCCTATTCCTTTTATCCTTTATGCTCTTTTGGTATGTTTGATAGTTAATTTACTGCTCACTAAGACTTTGTCTGACTCAAGGTTTTATGTCTCCTCTTATTACCTTGGGCTGTTCATCCATGTTTGGGATGGGCAGACTAGGTAGCAGGTGACAGGTGCTGTGCTAGGAGTTCTACGCTGAAGATGACGAAGACGAGCAGGAGGCTTTGCATATTAGTTTTCTTACTATATGTACTGGGTATCCGCTGCTGTATTTGGTTGAGTGATTTGTAGTGAGGCTTTCATGTATGGATTTGTGTAGAAGATTGTATAAAACTACTGTGATGCTTATATGATGATGTTTCTGTTCTATGGAGCTTCACTATATTATATTTCTCTATTGTATTTTATCCATGCGCTGTGAGTTATGCGATAGAGATTCTTTTGTTTTGTTTTACCCTGACTATCGTCCATGGCTGCCTGGCACACCCTTCAGCGCATTATTTCCTTGTTTTGGTGCGGGAGTCATGGGCGGTCGTCACATTTGGTATCAGAGCTTTGGTTAATCGATTTTAGCCAACGCTCGCTGATGTAACTACGTAAGAGAGACGTAATTGTAATTTGATGGATGATTACTATATATAATATAGTAGTTTAGAAGGGTTTGAACTCCTTATGCAGTTGTTTCTTAAGGTGTTCTAATCATTCTTATTTACAGATATTAAGGATGAGTCGAAGTGAGAGACAAGCTGCGAGGGGTAGCCGTGATGCTAAGGAAGCTGTTGATTATGCTCCTATGTTTGAGGCCATGATGACTTCAATCATGAGGAGAATACCAGCTTCAGGATCATCTGTGGATGTGGGAGTTCAAGTCCAAGCTCCGAGACCGGTGGATTTTGCCAAGCTTTGCAAGGATTATACTGCTCTTGGAGGGAAAGTTTTCTTGGGGACGGAGTCGACTATTGAGGTGCAGAGATGGATTGATGCTTGCAAAAGAATCTTTGGTGACTTAGGGATTGAGGATGCAACTAAGAGGAAGCTTGCATCGAGACAGCTTCAGGGAAGAGCTGCTGATTGGTGGAATTCTATCACCATCGATACTCCAGAAGAAGAGATTACTTGGGAGCAATTCCAAGTTAGATTTGAAGCTAAGTTCATCTCTACTTCCCAGAAATCTGTCTTGTTTAAGAGGTTTGTGGAGCTCAAGCAAGGGGGAAGGCCTGTTCTTGAGTACATTTCTGAGTTTGAAGCTTTGTCTAAGTATGCCAGATCATATATTGATTCTCCCTACCAGAAGAATGAAAAGTTTGTGACTGGTCTGGATGCTTATCTTGGGAGGCAGTTAGTGGATCATCTGGACGATCCATTTGAGAAGCTTGTGGAAAAAGCTCTTAGGCATGAGAGTTTGTTTCCTAGGGAAAGTTCTGTTATTGCTGTAGCTAGGGAAGGATCTAAACCACAGCAGAGTGGCAATAAGAAGAGGAAACAACAGCAACAGAGGGGTAGGGATGGCCAGAAGAAGCCGAAAAGTGAAGTGACTTGCTATAACTGCCAGCAGAAGGGCCATCTTTACAAAGATTGTAAGAATCCCAAAGTGCCGGGAAAGTGTTACAACTGTGATAAGCTGGGACATATCAAGAAGGATTGTCCAGAACCGAGGAAAGATAGGCAGGTTGTGCAAGCCTATGCTTTGGGGGCTGTTCCATCGTCTTCGAAAGCTCCTACTGCTGAAGAGAAGGGGAAGAGTGTGGTTGTTCAAGGTACTCTTTCTATTTGTGGTGTTCCAGTTAGAGTTTTGTTTGATACTGGAGCGTCGCATTCTTTTGTTTGTGATGATTTGGTAAGCCGGTTAGGTATGAAACCGGATATTGTTGATAGGCCATTGGTTGTGACTAATCCGGTAGGGGGTTCGTCATGTTTGTGTATGTTATGTCGTGGTCTAGTTGTGTCGAGTCATGATTGCTCGTTTGTTTGTGATTGCTTTGTTCTGAACTTTGCGGGGTTCGGAATTATTTTGGGTATGGACTGGCTTAGGAAGTATGCGGCTAGGATTGATTGTGAGAGGCTTGAGGTGACAGTCGGGAATGTGGAAGGGCGAAAGGTTGTGATACGATGTAAGCATGAAGAAGGCGTCTTCATGAGCTTCATGTATTCGCTAGTTGTTCCACGGGATGGACTGTCATTGGTGCCTATTGTGAATGAGTTTGGTGATGTCTTTGAGGAAGTCAAAGGGTTACCGCCGCATAGGGAGATCGAGTTTCGTATCGATCTAATTGAGGGAGCCAGACCTGTTGTGATGCCTCTTAGGCGAATGGCACCGAGGGAGCAGCAAGAGCTGAAGGTGCAAGTTGATGACCTTTTGCGGAAAGGATTCATTCGGAGAAGTGTGTCCGAATGGGGTGCGCCCGTTGTGTTCGCAACCAAAACGGATGGATCGTTGAGGTTGTGTGTTGATTATCGTGAGCTGAATAAGGTGACTAGGAAGAACAAGTATCCATTGCCGAGAATAGATGACTTGTTTGATCAGCTTCACGAGGCTAAGGTGTTTTCTCAGATGGATTTGGCAACGGGATTTCACCAGTTGAGAGTGGCGAAGGATAGTGTGCCGAAGACTGCTTTCAGGACACCATCCGGGTTTTATGAGTGGCTGGTAATGCCGTTTGGGTTGACTAACGCGCCAGCATATTTTGTGGATCTTATGAATAGAGTGTTCAGAGATCAGTCGAATAAGTTCGTGCTTGTGTTCGTGGATGATATTCTGATTTATTCCAGAACTGAGGGAGAGCACAAGACGCACTTGAGGATTGTTTTGGAAATTTTGCGGAAACATCAGCTGAAGGCTAAGTTTTCGAAGTGTCACTTCTGGAAGAGTGAAGTGAGGTTCTTAGGCCATGTTATCTCTGGAAATGGAATAGCGGTTGACCCCGCTAAGGTGGCAGTGATCCAGGATTGGGTTAGACCTAAGAATGCATCTGATGTGAGAAGTTTTCTTGGATTAGCAGGATATTATCGTCGGTTTATCAAAGACTTTTCCAAGATAGCTGCACCGTTAACAGGATTGACAAAGAAGAACCAGGTGTTCAGATGGGATGATAAGTGTGAGCAAGCTTTTGTAATCCTGAAAGAGCGATTGACGAGTGCTCCTGTTTTGACTATTCCAAGTGGGAATGATGAGATGGTGGTTTACACCGATGCATGTGGCACTGGACTAGGAGCGGTGCTAATGCAGAAGGATAAAGTTGTTGCGTATGCAAGTCGACAACTGAAGCCGCATGAAAGGAATTATCCGACTCATGATTTGGAGTTAGCGGCGATTGTGTTTGCTTTGAAGATGTGGAGACACTATCTATTGGGAGTTAGATTTGAGCTGTTTACAGATCATAAGTCGTTGAAGTATCTGTTTTCCCAAAAGGATTTGAATCTTCGACAGCAACGGTGGCTAGAGTTCTTAGCATCGTATGATTTTGGTATAGCCTATACTCCAGGGAAAGGTAACGCAGTGGCTGATGCGTTAAGTCGAAGACATGCAGGATTGGGAGCCATGTTTTCGGAATGGAAGAGTCTTGAGTATTTGGCTGGATTTGATTTCAGGCCTAGATGTGAATTGGAACCTGAGATGTTGGCAAACTTATCGATAAGGCCTACTCTTGTGGAAAGAATTGGTGAGAGGCAAAGGGGAGATGATAAGCTTGTCAAGATTATCTGTGATTTGGAATCTGGATTGGACCCGGAGAAGGATAAGGGATTCGAGGTCGATCGAGAGGGTTGGCTTCGAAAGCAAGGGCGACTAGTTGTTCCCGATGTAGATGGATTGAGAGATGAAGTTCTGAGGGAGAGTCATCACTCGAAGTTGACAATTCATCCAGGTGGAAATAAGATGTATCGGGATATGAAGAGAACCTACTACTGGGAAGGTATGAAGAAGGATGTTGGAAATTTTATTTCCAAGTGTATGAATTGCCAGTTGGTGAAAGCTGAGCAGAAGAAGCCCAGTGGATTGCTTCAGCCATTGGAGGTTCCTACATGGAAGTGGGAGCAAGTGTCGATGGATTTTATTGATGGTCTACCTAGGACAAGAGCATGGAATGAAGGGATTTGGGTCATTGTAGATCGTTTGACCAAGAGTGCAAGGTTCATTCCTGTTCGATCGACTAGGACTGCATCGAAGTTGGCTGAATTATATGTGAAGTGGATAGTTCGTTTCCATGGTGTTCCGAAGAGTATAGTGAGCGATCGAGATCCATTGTTCACTAGTAGATTTTGGAAGAGCTTCCAGGAAGTTTTGGGAACTGAGTTGTGTTTGAGTACAGCTTATCACCCTCAAACAGATGGTCAGACTGAGAGAGTCAACCGAGTTTTGGAAGATCTTCTTAGAGCATGTGTTTTGGACTTCGGAGGATCATGGGAAGATCACCTTCATTTGGTGGAGTTTGCTTATAATAACAGTTATCAGTCGAGTATTGGTATGGCACCATATGAGGCATTATATGGAAGACCGTGTAACTCACCGACATGTTGGTTGGAAACTGGAGAAAAGCTGATACTTGGGCCAGAGATGATTCGACAGACTTCAGATTGTATAGAGATCATTCGGCAACGAATGAAGGCAGCCCAAGATCGTCAGAAAAGTTATGCCGATAATCGTCGTAAGGATTTGGAATTCGACGTAGGTGATATGGTTTTTGTGAAGATTTCTCCTCTGAAGAGTGTCATTAGATTCGGGAAGAAAGGAAAGTTAACTCCGAGATTTGTTGGACCATTCCCGATTATCGAGCATATTGGAAAGCTCGCTTATAGATTGGAGTTACCGGAAAAGATGGCGGGTGTGCACAGTGTTTTTCATGTATCTTATCTACGGAAGTATATGCACGACCCAACTACGGTGGTTTCTGCTGATAGCTGTGAAGACTTGGAGGTTGATCCTGTTGTTTCGAGACCTCGTAAGCCGCTTCGTATTGTTGAAACCGATACGAAACAGCTTAGGAGGAAGACGATTACGTTGCTCAAGGTACAATGGAGTGATGATGTTAACGACTGTACGTGGGAGGAGGAAGAGAGGATGAAGGCAGCTCATCCCGAACTCTTCGAGGTATGGCCCTAAAGTGTCGTGACATCTCATGAATTTGTAGCTTGTTCTAAGTCATAGAATTCTGCATGCTAGGTTAGAATTGGATGCATGGTTTGTTGATTGCTATGGATGGTAGGCATGCGGAATAATTGTGATTGCTATTGTTTGCTTGGAATTTCGGGGGCGAAATTCCTAAGGGGGAGAGAATGTAACGACCCGTATTTTACGTGTCGATAAATCGTAGAATTTGCAGGTCGATAGTGTTGATTGTGTTGCCTCTAGCTTGAGTCGTGACCGACTCATAGGGTTGCCGAGTTAAGAAACTATGAGTCGTTAGCGAGTTAGCTTGGGCACGAGTCAACTGTGTGCAAGGTAGCTAACGGGTTAAGGAAATATACGAGATAACGACTCAGTGGGCCTAGGGTCTAAGTCATACACGACTTAGTGGGATAGTGGTTAGGTCGTGTACGAGTTAGTGGAAGTAACGACTTAAGGCTTTGGCCAACCCAGGAAGTTATACGACCTAAGGAGCTAACGAGTTAAGAGGGGTAACGACCTATAGGCTTGTGCGAGTTAGCAAGTTAGGTGATGAGTCGTGACCGACTCATAGGGACCGACTCAAGGGGCTTAGACGACTTAAGGTTGTAGCGGCTTATAGGGGTTAACGGTCTATAAGATCTAAGGCTTAGGTCGGTGGGCCGACTTAGTGGATAAGTCGTTGGGGACTTAGGCTTTTGAGTCGTGTCTCGTGGGATAAGGATTAGGCTTAGGTCGGCCGGGATAAGTCGTATGTGTCTTAAGTCGTGTGACCTTCTTGCTGTGTTGAGTCGTTAGGTCTTTGAGTCGGTAGAATTTAAGTCGGCATCTGGGTTAGTGTTAAGTCGGCAGTATATGTTGTATAGTTAAGTCGCAGGGTCGGCTGTGCTAGGTCGTGAGTCGGCAGGAGATGAGTCGTGGACGACTCATGATGAGTCGGGACCGACTCATGGGGCGACGACTCAGGGAGGTTCCAGCCTATAAATAGAGGGGTTCGGCTCACTTTTTGGCACCAGATTTCGAAGCGACGAAGTGCTGCCATTTTGAAGACTCGACTACAACATTTCTTCATCTTCTTTTCTCCATTCCAATCTAATTCTAACATCCATCCAAGATCGAAGATCGAGATCGAAGATCCAAGTGCCAAAGTTGAAGATCTTCATCCGTTCGAGCTAGAATTCATCGATTGGAGCGAGATATTGCCGGATCAAACCTTGATCTTCGCTGTCCAGATCTGAAGTGTGTAGTTTTTGTAGTGTTTGGGTGATTTGGTGAGTGGTAGTTATCTCTCACGCGGATCCAAGGGAGTATATTGGATTGGTGGCTTGTTTGAGTGTTAAAGTTAGAGATTTCATGCATTTTTCTTAGATCGAAGTCTAGATCCATGGTTTTTTTTGAAGATGTTTACTTATGCAAGTTAGTTTAATAAGCATTAGAGACAAAACCCATGTTTTATAATTGATAGATCTATGCTAAAAACCATGATTTCACATATGTTGGACTTTTGCTCGTTTATTTACGAAATTCCCATTATAGTTGATATTGCTTAAATTGCTTAATAGATCTTGTTTGAATGATTGATTATTTGAATGTATGATTGATTTGATTGTTTCCAAGATTAGCTAGTAGTTGATTTGGAACAAGATGATGAAAGAGGATTCAAAAGCTATGGAAGAAGGCTCTTGAATGGTGAAAGCTGCTTAAGGCATATGTAGCGGATGTTGAAGCTCATATGTATAGATTGGATGATGTTGAGATGGGACTTTGCCATGATTTGATGAGGCAAACCATGTTGTTGAGTTGAGACTTTGCTTTGATGCGATGAAGCGAAGTATGATGTGAGTCTTGGCTTAATCCAAGCAGGGATCATTCCAAGCATGTTGATAACTTGAAGAGTAGTTCAAGTTGGTTGATAATGGATTGTTCAAGAGGTAGCTTGAGCTTGTATGAGGATAGTCGTCAAGAAGGATGGCTAGGAGGCTTGGATCTCGTCGTTGTTGAAGGTTCTAGCATGCTCAAAAGCAAGAGTACATGGGGCGCCCATAACGACTACAGGTAGGTAGTCGGGACACCCAAAAGACTACAGGTAGGTAGTTGAGTACTCTGGGCAAAGTAGATAAGTCCTAGGCACAAGGCAGTGTGCGGAGTTATGGTTAGAACCGGGGTTACCATTAGCCCTTGACAGATGGTCATTCAACTAACGGTGAAATCGAGGCAAGGATGACAGTGATAGCCAGAGTCATGGATGTTTGGTTGTATTATCATTCGGCTTCAAGAGCGGTGTTTTCTGGGTGCTTATCTGATCTTGGTTTAGGCCTTGGGGGTTTGTATTTGGAAAACATCGTCCTTGACTCGAGTGGTATTCGCTTTACCTTAATTGTCTATGTTGTTATGCTTGCTTCTCCTTAGTGTAAGTCTGGGGCTATCACTGTAGAAAGAGGTGGAGTGGGATGGTTTGGTTCCTATTCCTTTTATCCTTTATGCTCTTTTGGTATGTTTGATAGTTAATTTACTGCTCACTAAGACTTTGTCTGACTCAAGGTTTTATGTCTCCTCTTATTACCTTGGGCTGTTCATCCATGTTTGGGATGGGCAGACTAGGTAGCAGGTGACAGGTGCTGTGCTAGGAGTTCTACGCTGAAGATGACGAAGACGAGCAGGAGGCTTTGCATATTAGTTTTCTTACTATATGTACTGGGTATCCGCTGCTGTATTTGGTTGAGTGATTTGTAGTGAGGCTTTCATGTATGGATTTGTGTAGAAGATTGTATAAAACTACTGTGATGCTTATATGATGATGTTTCTGTTCTATGGAGCTTCACTATATTATATTTCTCTATTGTATTTTATCCATGCGCTGTGAGTTATGCGATAGAGATTCTTTTGTTTTGTTTTACCCTGACTATCGTCCATGGCTGCCTGGCACACCCTTCAGCGCATTATTTCCTTGTTTTGGTGCGGGAGTCATGGGCGGTCGTCACAACCTTGCACCGTGGATGTTGCACCCTGTAGATATCGATTATTCGGACGGCCATAACTTCTGCCTCGTTTAGAGTTACGGGTGCGATAACCCGTCTAAATGAAGGCCACGGTGAGTTCTACGGCTTTGACAGCTTTCAGCCGTCAACCGATAGATTAATGCTCAAAAAGGACAACCCGAATCTCAATCGGGTCTCGTAAGTTTTTTAACCTTCGTTTTTTCGACACGTGGATTTTTACGGTAAAACGGGATTACGGTGGCTGGTCTTCGATTTACCATCGCTGGAGAGTGGTGCACCATGGTACTGTTCCGTTTCAAATCCATGCACGCATTTCTAAAAGTCGTACGACACTGTTTCGCCATTTCGGACGGATGTTGCACCTTGCACCGTGGATGTTGCACCCCGTAGATATCGATTATTCGGACGGCCATAACTTCTGGCTCGTTTAGAATTACAAAAGCCATAACCTGTCAACACGAAGGCCTCGATGAGTTCTACGGTTTTGCCAACTTTCAGCCGTCAACGGATAGATTAATGCCCAAAAAGGACAACCCGAATCTCAGCGGGGTCTCGTAAGTTTTTTACCCTTCGTTTTTTCGACACGTAGATTTTTACGGTAAAACGGGATTACGGTGGCTGGTCTTCGATTTATCATCGCTGGAGAGTGGTGCACCATGGTACTATTCTGTTTCAAATCCATGCACGCATTTCTAAAAGTCGCACGGCACTGTTTCGCCATTTCGGACGGATGTTGCACCTTGCACTGTGGATGTTGCACCCTGTAGATATCGATTATTCGGACAGTCATAACTTCTGGCTCGTTTAGAGTTACAAAAGACATAACCTGTCAAAACGAAGGCCTCGATGAGTTCTACGGCTTTGACAGCTTTCAGCCATCAACGGATAGATTAATGCCCAGAAAGGACAACCCGAATCTCAATCGGGTCTCGTAAGTTTTTTACCCTTCGTTTTTTCGACACGTGGATTTTTACGGTCAAACGGGATTACCGTGGCCCATCTTCGACTTCCCATTGTTGGAGAGTGGTGCACCACGGTCCATTTCAAATCCATGCACGCATTTCTAAAAGTCGTACGACACTGTTTTGCCATTTCGGACGGATGTTGCACCTTGCACCATGGACGTTGCACCCTGTAGATATCGATTATTCGAACGACCATAACTTCTGGCTCGTTTAGAGTTACGGGAGCCATAACCTGTCAAAACGAAGGCCTCGATCAGTTCTACGGCTTTGACATCTGTCAGCCGTCAACGGATAATTAATGCCCAAAAAGGACAACCCGAATCTCAATCGGGTCTCGTAAGTTTTTTAACCTTCGTTTTTTCGACACGTGGATTTTTACGGTAAAATGGGATTACCGTGGCCCGTCTTCGACTTCCCATCGCTGGAGAGTGGTGCACCATGGTACTGTTCCATTTCAAATCCATGCATGCATTTCTAAAAGTCGTACGGCACTGTTTCGCTATTTCGGACGGATGTTGCACCTTGCACCGTGGATGTTGCACCCTATAGATATCGATTATTCGGACGACCATAACTTCTGCCTCGTTTAGAGTTACGGGTGCCATAACCTGTCAAAATGAAGGCCCCGATGAGTTCTACGGCTTTGACAGCTTTCAGCCGTCAACGGATAGACTAATGCCCAAAAAGGACAACCCGAATCTCAGTCGGGTCTCGTAAGTTTTTTAACCTTCGTTTTTTCGACACGTGGATTTTTACGGTAAAACGTGATTACGGTGACTGGTCTTCGATTTACCATCGCTGGAGAGTGGTGCACCATGGTACTGTTCCGTTTCAAATCCATGCACGCATTTCTAAAAGTCGTAAGGCACTGTTTCGCCATTTCGGACGGATGTTGCACCTTGCACCGTGGATGTTGCACCCTATAGATATCGATTATTCGGACGGCCATAACTTCTGGCTCGTTCAGAGTTACAAAATCCATAGCTTGTCAAAACGAAGGCCTCGATGAGTTCTACGGCTTTGACAGCTTTCAGCCGTCAACGGATAGATTAATGCCCAAAAAGGACAACCCGAATCTCAGTCGGGTCTCGTAAGTTTTTTACCCTTTGTTTTTTCGACACGTGGATTTTTACGGTAAAACGGGATTACAGTGGCCCGTCTCCAACTTCCCATTGCTGGACAGTGGTGCACCATGGTACTGTTCCGTTCCAAATCCATGCACGCATTTCTAAAAGTCGTACGACACTGTTTCGCCATTTCGGACGGATGTTGCAACTTGCACCGTGGATGTTGCACCCTGTAGATATCGATTATTCGGACGGCTATAACTTCTGGATAGTTTAGAGTTACGGGAGCCATAACCTGTCATAACGAAGGCCTCGATGAGTTCTACGGTTTTGACGGCTTTCAGCCGTCAACGGATAGATTAATGCCAAAAAAGGACAACCCGAATCTCAATCGGGTCTCGTAAGTTTTTTACCCTTCGTTTTTTCGACACGTGGATTTTTACGGTAAAACGGGATTACCGTGGCCCGTCTTCGACTTCCCATCGCTGGAGAGTGGTGCACCATGGCACTGTTCCATTTCAAATCCATGCATGCATTTCTAAAAGTCGTACGGCACTGTTTCGCCATTTCGGACGGATGTTGCACCTTGCACCGTGGATGTTGCACCCTGTAGATATCGATTATTCGGACAGGCATAACTTCTGGCTCGTTTAGAGTTATAGGAGCCATAACCTATCAAAACGAAGGCCCCGATGAGTTCTACGGTTTTGACAGCTTTCAGCCGTCAACGGATAGATTAATGCCCAAAAAGGACAACCCGAATCTCAATCGGGTCTCGTAAGTTTTTTACCCTTTGTTTTTTCGACACGTGGATTTTTACGGTAAAACGGGATTACAGTGGCTGGTCTTCGATTTACCATCGCTGGAGAGTGGTTCACCACGGTACTGTTCCGTTTCAAATCCATGCACGCATTTCTAAAAGTCGTACGACACTGTTTCGCCATTTCGGATGGATGTTGCACCTTGCACCATGGATGTTGCACCTTGTAGATATCGATTATTCGGACGACCATAACTTCTGGCTCGTTTACAGTTACGGGAGCCATAATCTGTCAAAACGAAGGCCTTGATGAGTTCTACGGCTTTGACAGCTTTCAGCCGTCAACGAATAGATTAATGCCCAAAAAGGACAACCCGAATCTCAATCGGGTCTCGTAAGTTTTTACCCATCGTTTTTTCGACACGTGGTTTATACGGTAAAACGGGATTACTTTGGCCCGTCTTCGACTTCCCATCGCTGGAGAGTGGTGCACCATGGTACTGTTCCATTTCAAATCCATGCACTCATTTCTAAAAGTCGTACGACACTGTTTCGCCATTTCGGACGGATGTTGCACCTTGCACCGTGGATGTTGCACCCTATAGGTATCGATTATTCGGACGGCCATAAGTTCTGGCTCGTTTAGAGTTACGGGAGCCATAACCTGTCAAAACGAAGGACCCGATGAGTTCTATGGCTTTGACAGCTTTCAGCCGTCAACGGATAGATTAATGCCCAAAAAGGACAACCAGAATCTCAATCGGGCCTCGTAAGTTTTTTACCGTTCGTTTTTTCAACATGTGGATTTTTATGGTAGAACGGGATTACGGTGGCTGGTCTTCGATTAACCATCGCTGGAGAGTGGTGCACCATGGTACTGTTCCGTTTCAAATCCATGCACGCATTTCTAAAAGTCGTACGGCCCTGTTTCGCCATTTCAGACGGATGTTGCACCTTGCACCGTGGATGTTGCACCCTGTAGATATCGATTATTCGGACGGCCGTAACTTCTGGCTTGTTTAGATTTACAAAAGCCATAACCTGTCAAAACGAAGGCCTCGATGAGTTCTACGGTTTTGATAGCTTTCAGACGTCAACGGACAGATTAATGCCCCAAAAGGACAACCCGAATCTCAATCGGGTCTCGTAAGTTTTTTACCCTTCGTTTTTTCGACACGTGGATTTTTACGGTAAAACGGGATTACCGTGGCCCGTCTTCGACTTTCCATCGCTGGAGAGTGGTGCACCATGCTACTGTTCCATTTCAAATCCATGCACGCATTTCTAAAAGTCTTACGACACTATTTCGCCATTTCGGACGGATGTTGCACCTTGCACCGTGGATGTTGCACCCTGTAGATATCGATTATTCGGACGGCCATAACTTCTGGCTCGTTTAGAGTTACAGAAGCCATAACCTGTCAAAACGTAGGCCTCGATGATTTCTGCGGCTTTGATAGCTTCAGCCGTCAATGGATAGATTAATGCCCAAAAAGGACAACCCGAGTCTCAATCAGGGCTCGTAAGTTTTTTACCCTTCGTTTTTTCGACACGTGGATTTTTACGGTAAAACGGGATTACCGTGGCCCATCTTTGACTTCCCATCGCTGGAGAGTGGTGCACCATGGCACTCTTCCATTTCAAATCCATGCACGCATTTCTAGAAGTCGTACGGCACTGTTTCGCCATTTCGGACGGATGTTGCACCTTGCTCCGTGGATGTTGCACCCTCTAGATATCGATTATTCGGACGACCATAACTTCTGCCTCGTTTAGAGTTACGGGAGCCATAACGTGTCAAAACGAAGGCCCCGATGAGTTCTACGGCTTTGACAGCTTTCAGCAGTCAACGGATAGATTAATGCCCAAAAAGGACAACCCGACTCTCAATCGGGTCTCGTAAGTTTTTTACCCATCGTTTTTTCGACACGTGGATTTTTACGGTAAAACGGGATTACCGTGGCCCGTCTTCGAGTTCCCATCGCTGGAGGGTGGTACACCATGGTACTGTTCTGTTTAAAATCCATGCACGCATTTCTAAAAGTCGTACGACACTGTTTCGCCATTTCAGACGGATGTTGCACCTTGCACCGTGGATGTTGCACCCTGTAGATATCGATTATTCGGACGGCCATAACTTCTGGCTCGTTTAGAGTTAGGGGAGCCATAACCTGTCAAAACGAAGGCCTCGATGAGTTCTGCGGCTTTGACAGCTTTCAGCCGTCAACGAATAGATTAATGCCCAAAAAGGACAACCCGAATCTCAATCGGGTCTCCTATGTTTTTACCCATCGTTTTTTCGACACGTGGATTTTTACTGTAAAACGGGATTACTATGGCCCGTCTTCGACTTCCCATCGCTGGAGAGTGGTGCACCATGGTACTGTTCCATTTCAAATCCATGCACGCATTTCTAAAAGTCGTACGACACTGTTTCGCCATTTCGGACGGATGTTGCACCTTGCACCGTGGATGTTGCACCCTATGGGTATCGATTATTCGGACGGCCATAAGTTCTGGCTCGTTTAGAGTTACGGGAGCCATAACCTGTCAAAACGAAGGACCCGATGAGTTCTATGGCTTTGACAGCTTTCAGCATTCAACGGATATATTAATTCCCAAAAAGGACAACCTGAATCTCAATCGGGTCTTGTAAGTTTTTTACCGTTCGTTTTTTCAACATGTGGATTTTTACGGTAGAACGGGATTACGGTGGCTGGTCTTCGATTAACCATCGCTGGAGAGTGGTGCACCATGGTACTGTTCCATTTCAAATCCATGCACGCATTTCTAAAAGTCGTACGGCCCTGTTTCGCCATTTCGGACGGATGTTGCATCTTGCACCGTGGATGTTGCACCCTGTAGATATCGATTATTCGGACGGCCATAACTTCTGGCTCGTTTAGAGTTACAAAAGCCATAACCTGTCAAAACGAAGGCCTCGATGAGTTCTACGCTTTTGACAGCTTTCAGCCGTCAACGGACAGATTAATGCCCCAAAAGGACAACCCGAATCTCAATCGGGTCTCGTAAGTTTTTTACCCTTCGTTTTTTCGACACGTCGATTTTTACGGTAAAACGGGATTACCGTGGCCCGTCTTCGACTTTCCATCGCTGGAGAGTGGTGCACCATGCTACTGTTCCATTTCAAATCCATGCACGCATTTCTAAAAGTCGTACAACACTATTTCGCCATTTCGGACGGATGTTGCACCTTGCACCGTGGATGTTGCACCCTGTAGATATCGATTATTCGGACGGCCATAACTTCTGGCTCGTTTAGAGTTACGGGAGCCATAACCTGTCAAAACGAAGGCCTCGATGATTTCTGCGGCTTTCACAGCTTTCAGCCGTCAATGGATAGAATAATGCCCAAAAAGGACAACCCGAATCTCAATCGGGTCTCGTAAGTTTTTTACCCTTCGTTTTTTCGACACGTGGATTTTTACGGTAAAACGGGATTACCGTGGCCCGTCTTCGACTTCCCATCGCTGGAGAGTGGTGCACCATGGCACTGTTCCGTTTCAAATCCATGCATGCATTTCTAAAAGTCGTACGGCACTGTTTCGCCATTTCGGACGGATGTTGCACCTTGCTACGTGGATGTTGCACCATGTAGATATCGATTATTCGGACGGCCATAGCTTCTGCCTCGTTTAGAGTTACGGGAGCCATAACGTGTCAAAACGAAGGCCCCGATGAGTTCTACGGCTTTGACAGCTTTCAGCAGTCAACGGATAGATTAATGCCCAAAAAGGACAACCCGACTCTCAATCGGGTCTCGTAAGTTTTTTACCCTTCGTTTTTTCGACACGTGGATTTTTACGGTAAAACAGGATTACCGTGGCCCGTCTTCGAGTTCCATCGCTGGAGAGTGGTACACCATGGTACTGTTCCGTTTCAAATCCATGCACGCATTTCTAAAAGTCGTACGGCGCTGTTTCGCCATTTCGGACGGATGTTGCACCTTGCACCGTGGATGTTGCACCCTGTAGATATCGATTATTCGGACGACCATAAGTTCTTGCTCGTTTAGAGTTACGGGAGCCATAACCTGTCAAAACGAAGGCCTCAATGAGTTCTATGGCTTTGACAGCTTTCAGCCGTCAACGGATAGATTAATGCCCAAAAAGGACAACCCGGATCTCAATTGGGTCTCGTAAGTTTTTTACCCTTCTTTATTTCGACACGTGGATTTTTATGGTCAAACGGGATTACCGTGGCCCGTCTTCGACTACCCATCGCTAGAGAGTGGTGCACCATGGTACTGTTCCGTTTCAAATCCATGCACGCATTTCTAAAAGTCGTACGGCACCGTTTCTCCATTTCGGACGGATGTTGCATATTGCACCGTGGATGTTGCACCCTGTAGATATCGATTATTCGGACGGGCATAACTTCTGGCTCTTTTAGAGTTATGGGAGCCATAACCTGTCAAAACGAAGGCCTCGATCAGTTCTACGGCTTTGACATCTTTCAGCCGTCAACGGATAGATTAATGCCCAAAAAGGACAACCCGAATCTCAATCGGGTCTCGTAAGTTTTTTACCCTTCGTTTTTTCGACACGTGGATTTTTACGGTAAAACGGGATTACCGGGGACCGTCTTTGACTTCCTATCGCTGGAGAGTGGTGCACCATGGTATTATTCCGTTTCAAATCCATGCACGCATTTCTAAAAGTCGTACGTCACTGCTTCGCCATTTTGGACGGATGTTGCACCTTGCACCTTGGATGTTGCACCCTGTAGATATCGATTATTCGGACGGCCATAACTTCTGGCTCGTTTAGAGTTATGGGAGCCATAACCTGTCAAAACGAAGGCCGTGATGAGTTCTACAGCTATGACAGCTTTCAGCCGTCATTGTATAGATTAATGCCCAAAAAGGACAACCCGAATCTCAGTCGGGTCTCGTAAGTTTTTTACCCTTCGTTTTTTGGACACGTGGATTTTTACGGTAAAACGGGATTACGGTGGCTAGTCTTCGATTTACCATCGCTGGAGAGTGGTGCACCATGGTACTGTTCCGTTTCAAATCCATGCACGCATTTCTAAAAGTCGTAAGGCACTGTTTTGCCATTTCGGACGGATGTTGCACCTTGCACCGTGGATGTTGCACCCTATAGATATCGATTATTCGGACGGCCATAACTTCTGGCTCGTTTAGAGTTACAAAATCCATAGCCTGTCAAAACGAAGGCCTCGATGAGTTCTACGGCTTTGACAGCTTTCAGCCGTCAACGGATAGATTAATGCCCAAAAAGGACAACCCGAATCTCAGTCGGGTCTCGTAAGTTTTTTACCCTTCGTTTTTTCGACACGTGGATTTTTACGGTAAAACGGGATTACAGTGGCCCGTCTCCAACTTCCCATTGCTGGACAGTGGTGCACCATGGTACTGTTCCGTTCCAAATCCATGCACGCATTTCTAAAAGTCGTACGACACTGTTTCGCCATTTCGGACGGATGTTGCAACTTGCACCGTGGATGTTGCAACTTGCACCGTGGATGTGCACCCTGTAGATATCGATTATTCGGACGGCTATAACTTCTGGATAGTTTAGAGTTACGGGAGCCATAACCTGTCATAACGAAGGCCTCGATGAGTTCTACGGTTTTGACGGCTTTCAGCCGTCAACGGATAGATTAATGCCAAAAAAGGACAACCCGAATCTCAATCGGGTCTCGTAAGTTTTTTACCCTTCGTTTTTTCGACACGTGGATTTTTACGGTAAAACGGGATTACCGTGGCCCGTCTTCGACTTCCCATCGCTGGAGAGTGGTGCACCATGGCACTGTTCCATTTCAAATCCATGCATGCATTTCTAAAAGTCGTACGGCACTGTTTCGCCATTTCGGACGGATGTTGCACCTTGCACGGTGGATGTTGCACCCTGTAGATATCGATTATTCGGACGGCCATAACTTCTGGCTCGTTTAGAGTTATGGGAGCCATAACCTATCAAAACGAAGGCCCCGATGAGTTCTACGGTTTTGACAGCTTTCAGCCGTCAACGGATAGATTAATGCCCAAAAAGGACAACCCGAATCTCAATCGGGTCTCGTAAGTTTTTTACCCTTTGTTTTTTCGACACGTGGATTTTTACGGTAAAACGGGATTACAGTGGCTGGTCTTCGATTTACCATCGCTGGAGAGTGGTTCACCACGGTACTGTTCCGTTTCAAATCCATGCACGCATTTCTAAAAGTCGTACGACACTGTTTCGCCATTTCGGACGGATGTTGCACCTTGCACCATGGATGTTGCACCTTGTAGATATCGATTATTCGGACGACCATAACTTCTGGCTCGTTTACAGTTACGGGAGCCATAATCTGTCAAAACGAAGGCCTTGATGAGTTCTACGGCTTTGACAGCTTTCAGCCGTCAACGAATAGATTAATGCCCAAAAAGGACAACCCGAATCTCAATCGGGTTTCGTAAGTTTTTACCCATCGTTTTTTCGACACGTGGTTTTTACGGTAAAACGGGATTACTTTGGCCCGTCTTCGACTTCCCATCGCTGGAGAGTGGTGCACCATGGTACTGTTCCATTTCAAATCCATGCACTCATTTCTAAAAGTCGTACGACACTGTTTCGCCATTTCGGACGGATGTTGCACCTTGCACCGTGGATGTTGCACCCTATAGGTATCGATTATTCGGACGGCCATAAGTTCTTGCTCGTTTAGAGTTACGGGAGCCATAACCTGTCAAAACGAAGGACCCGATGAGTTCTATGGCTTTGACAGCTTTCAGCCGTCAACGGATAGATTAATGCCCAAAAAGGACAACCAGAATCTCAATCGGGTCTCGTAAGTTTTTTACCGTTCGTTTTTTCAACATGTGGATTTTTATGGTAGAACGGGATTACGGTGGCTGGTCTTCGATTAACCATCGCTGGAGAGTGGTGCACCATGGTACTGTTCCGTTTCAAATCCATGCACGCATTTCTAAAAGTCGTACGGCCCTGTTTCGCCATTTCGGACGGATGTTGCACCTTGCACCGTGGATGTTGCACCCTGTAGATATCGATTATTCGGACGGCCGTAACTTCTGGCTTGTTTAGATTTACAAAAGCCATAACCTGTCAAAACGAAGGCCTCGATGAGTTCTACGGTTTTGACAGCTTTCAGACGTCAACGGACAGATTAATGCCCCAAAAGGACAACCCGAATCTCAATCGGGTCTCGTAAGTTTTTTACCCTTCGTTTTTTCGACACGTGGATTTTTACGGTAAAACGGGATTACCGTGGCCCGTCTTCGACTTTCCATCGCTGGAGAGTGGTGCACCATGCTACTGTTCCATTTCAAATCCATGCACGCATTTCTAAAAGTCTTACGACACTATTTCGCAATTTCGGACGGATGTTGCACCTTGCACCGTGGATGTTGCACCCTGTAGATATCGATTATTCGGACGGCCATAACTTCTGGCTCGTTTAGAGTTACAGAAGCCATAACCTGTCAAAACGTAGGCCTCGATGATTTCTGCGGCTTTGACAGCTTTCAGCCGTCAATGGATAGATTAATGCCCAAAAAGGACAACCCGAGTCTCAATCAGGGCTCGTAAGTTTTTTACCCTTCGTTTTTTCGACACGTGGATTTTTACGGTAAAACGGGATTACCGTGGCCCATCTTTGACTTCCCATCGCTGGAGAGTGGTGCACCATGGCACTCTTCCGTTTCAAATCCATGCACGCATTTCTAGAAGTCGTACGGCACTGTTTCGCCATTTCGGACGGATGTTGCACCTTGCTCCGTGGATGTTGCACCCTCTAGATATCGATTATTCGGACGACCATAACTTCTGCCTCGTTTAGAGTTATGGGAGCCATAACGTGTCAAAACGAAGGCCCCGATGAGTTCTACGGCTTTGACAGCTTTCAGCAGTCAACGGATAGATTAATGCCCAAAAAGGACAACCCGACTCTCAATCGGGTCTCGTAAGTTTTTTACCCTTCGTTTTTTCGACACGTGGATTTTTACGGTAAAACGGGATTACCGTGGCCCGTCTTCGAGTTCCCATCGCTGGAGAGTGGTACACCATGGTACTGTTCCGTTTCAAATCCATGCACGCATTTCTAAAAGTCGTACGACACTGTTTCGCCATTTCGGACGGATGTTGCACCTTGCACCGTGGATGTTGCACCCTGTAGATATCGATTATTCGGACGGCCATAACTTCTGGCTCGTTTAGAGTTAGGGGAGCCATAACCTGTCAAAACGAAGGCCTCGATGAGTTCTGCGGCTTTGACAGCTTTCAGCCGTCAACGAATAGATTAATGCCCAAAAAGGACAACCCGAATCTCAATCGGGTCTCCTATGTTTTTACCCATCGTTTTTTCGACACGTGGATTTTTACTGTAAAACGGGATTACTATGGCCCGTCTTCGACTTCCCATCGCTGGAGAGTGGTGCACCATGGTACTGTTCCATTTCAAATCCATGCACGCATTTCTAAAAGTCGTACGACACTGTTTCGCCATTTCGGACGGATGTTGCACCTTGCACCGTGGATGTTGCACCCTATGGGTATCGATTATTCGGACGGCCATAAGTTCTGGCTCGTTTAGAGTTACGGGAGCCATAACCTGTCAAAACGAAGGACCCGATGAGTTCTATGGCTTTGACAGCTTTCAGCATTCAACGGATATATTAATTCCCAAAAAGGACAACCCGAATCTCAATCGGGTCTTGTAAGTTTTTTACCGTTCGTTTTTTCAACATGTGGATTTTTACGGTAGAACGGGATTACGGTGGCTGGTCTTCGATTAACCATCGCTGGAGAGTGGTGCACCATGGTACTGTTCCGTTTCAAATCCATGCACGCATTTCTAAAAGTCGTAAGGCACTGTTTTGCCATTTCGGACGGATGTTGCACCTTGCACCGTGGATGTTGCACCCTGTAGATATCGATTATTCGGACGGCCATAACTTCTGGCTCGTTTAGAGTTACAAAATCCATAGCCTGTCAAAACGAAGGCCTCGATGAGTTCTACGGCTTTGACAGCTTTCAGCCGTCAACGGATAGATTAATGCCCAAAAAGGACAACCCGAATCTCAGTCGGGTCTCGTAAGTTTTTTACCCTTCGTTTTTTCGACACGTGGATTTTTACGGTAAAACGGGATTACAGTGGCCCGTCTCCAACTTCCCATTGCTGGACAGTGGTGCACCATGGTACTGTTCCGTTCCAAATCCATGCACGCATTTCTAAAAGTCGTACGACACTGTTTCGCCATTTCGGACGGATGTTGCAACTTGCACCGTGGATGTTGCAACTTGCACCGTGGATGTGCACCCTGTAGATATCGATTATTCGGACGGCTATAACTTCTGGATAGTTTAGAGTTACGGGAGCCATAACCTGTCATAACGAAGGCCTCGATGAGTTCTACGGTTTTGACGGCTTTCAGCCGTCAACGGATAGATTAATGCCAAAAAAGGACAACCCGAATCTCAATCGGGTCTCGTAAGTTTTTTACCCTTCGTTTTTTCGACACGTGGATTTTTACGGTAAAACGGGATTACCGTGGCCCGTCTTCGACTTCCCATCGCTGGAGAGTGGTGCACCATGGCACTGTTCCATTTCAAATCCATGCATGCATTTCTAAAAGTCGTACGGCACTGTTTCGCCATTTCGGACGGATGTTGCACCTTGCACGGTGGATGTTGCACCCTGTAGATATCGATTATTCGGACGGCCATAACTTCTGGCTCGTTTAGAGTTATGGGAGCCATAACCTATCAAAACGAAGGCCCCGATGAGTTCTACGGTTTTGACAGCTTTCAGCCGTCAACGGATAGATTAATGCCCAAAAAGGACAACCCGAATCTCAATCGGGTCTCGTAAGTTTTTTACCCTTTGTTTTTTCGACACGTGGATTTTTACGGTAAAACGGGATTACAGTGGCTGGTCTTCGATTTACCATCGCTGGAGAGTGGTTCACCACGGTACTGTTCCGTTTCAAATCCATGCACGCATTTCTAAAAGTCGTACGACACTGTTTCGCCATTTCGGACGGATGTTGCACCTTGCACCATGGATGTTGCACCTTGTAGATATCGATTATTCGGACGACCATAACTTCTGGCTCGTTTACAGTTACGGGAGCCATAATCTGTCAAAACGAAGGCCTTGATGAGTTCTACGGCTTTGACAGCTTTCAGCCGTCAACGAATAGATTAATGCCCAAAAAGGACAACCCGAATCTCAATCGGGTTTCGTAAGTTTTTACCCATCGTTTTTTCGACACGTGGTTTTTACGGTAAAACGGGATTACTTTGGCCCGTCTTCGACTTCCCATCGCTGGAGAGTGGTGCACCATGGTACTGTTCCATTTCAAATCCATGCACTCATTTCTAAAAGTCGTACGACACTGTTTCGCCATTTCGGACGGATGTTGCACCTTGCACCGTGGATGTTGCACCCTATAGGTATCGATTATTCGGACGGCCATAAGTTCTTGCTCGTTTAGAGTTACGGGAGCCATAACCTGTCAAAACGAAGGACCCGATGAGTTCTATGGCTTTGACAGCTTTCAGCCGTCAACGGATAGATTAATGCCCAAAAAGGACAACCAGAATCTCAATCGGGTCTCGTAAGTTTTTTACCGTTCGTTTTTTCAACATGTGGATTTTTATGGTAGAACGGGATTACGGTGGCTGGTCTTCGATTAACCATCGCTGGAGAGTGGTGCACCATGGTACTGTTCCGTTTCAAATCCATGCACGCATTTCTAAAAGTCGTACGGCCCTGTTTCGCCATTTCGGACGGATGTTGCACCTTGCACCGTGGATGTTGCACCCTGTAGATATCGATTATTCGGACGGCCGTAACTTCTGGCTTGTTTAGATTTACAAAAGCCATAACCTGTCAAAACGAAGGCCTCGATGAGTTCTACGGTTTTGACAGCTTTCAGACGTCAACGGACAGATTAATGCCCCAAAAGGACAACCCGAATCTCAATCGGGTCTCGTAAGTTTTTTACCCTTCGTTTTTTCGACACGTGGATTTTTACGGTAAAACGGGATTACCGTGGCCCGTCTTCGACTTTCCATCGCTGGAGAGTGGTGCACCATGCTACTGTTCCATTTCAAATCCATGCACGCATTTCTAAAAGTCTTACGACACTATTTCGCAATTTCGGACGGATGTTGCACCTTGCACCGTGGATGTTGCACCCTGTAGATATCGATTATTCGGACGGCCATAACTTCTGGCTCGTTTAGAGTTACAGAAGCCATAACCTGTCAAAACGTAGGCCTCGATGATTTCTGCGGCTTTGACAGCTTTCAGCCGTCAATGGATAGATTAATGCCCAAAAAGGACAACCCGAGTCTCAATCAGGGCTCGTAAGTTTTTTACCCTTCGTTTTTTCGACACGTGGATTTTTACGGTAAAACGGGATTACCGTGGCCCATCTTTGACTTCCCATCGCTGGAGAGTGGTGCACCATGGCACTCTTCCGTTTCAAATCCATGCACGCATTTCTAGAAGTCGTACGGCACTGTTTCGCCATTTCGGACGGATGTTGCACCTTGCTCCGTGGATGTTGCACCCTCTAGATATCGATTATTCGGACGACCATAACTTCTGCCTCGTTTAGAGTTATGGGAGCCATAACGTGTCAAAACGAAGGCCCCGATGAGTTCTACGGCTTTGACAGCTTTCAGCAGTCAACGGATAGATTAATGCCCAAAAAGGACAACCCGACTCTCAATCGGGTCTCGTAAGTTTTTTACCCTTCGTTTTTTCGACACGTGGATTTTTACGGTAAAACGGGATTACCGTGGCCCGTCTTCGAGTTCCCATCGCTGGAGAGTGGTACACCATGGTACTGTTCCGTTTCAAATCCATGCACGCATTTCTAAAAGTCGTACGACACTGTTTCGCCATTTCGGACGGATGTTGCACCTTGCACCGTGGATGTTGCACCCTGTAGATATCGATTATTCGGACGGCCATAACTTCTGGCTCGTTTAGAGTTAGGGGAGCCATAACCTGTCAAAACGAAGGCCTCGATGAGTTCTGCGGCTTTGACAGCTTTCAGCCGTCAACGAATAGATTAATGCCCAAAAAGGACAACCCGAATCTCAATCGGGTCTCCTATGTTTTTACCCATCGTTTTTTCGACACGTGGATTTTTACTGTAAAACGGGATTACTATGGCCCGTCTTCGACTTCCCATCGCTGGAGAGTGGTGCACCATGGTACTGTTCCATTTCAAATCCATGCACGCATTTCTAAAAGTCGTACGACACTGTTTCGCCATTTCGGACGGATGTTGCACCTTGCACCGTGGATGTTGCACCCTATGGGTATCGATTATTCGGACGGCCATAAGTTCTGGCTCGTTTAGAGTTACGGGAGCCATAACCTGTCAAAACGAAGGACCCGATGAGTTCTATGGCTTTGACAGCTTTCAGCATTCAACGGATATATTAATTCCCAAAAAGGACAACCTGAATATCAATCGGGTCTTGTAAGTTTTTTACCGTTCGTTTTTTCAACATGTGGATTTTTACGGTAGAACGGGATTACGGTGGCTGGTCTTCGATTAACCATCGCTGGAGAGTGGTGCACCATGGTACTGTTCCATTTCAAATCCATGCACGCATTTCTAAAAGTCGTACGGCCCTGTTTCGCCATTTCGGACGGATGTTGCATCTTGCACCGTGGATGTTGCACCCTGTAGATATCGATTATTCGGACGGCCATAACTTCTGGCTCGTTTAGAGTTACAAAAGCCATAACCTGTCAAAACGAAGGCCTCGATTAGATCTACGGTTTTGACAGCTTTCAGCCATGAACAGACAGATTAATGCCCCAAAAGGACAACCCGAATCTCAATCGGGTCTCGTAAGTTTTTTACCCTTCGTTTTTTCGACACGTGGATTTTTACGGTAAAACGGGATTACCGTGGCCCGCCTTCGACTTTCCATCGCTGGAGAGTGGTGCACCATGCTACAGTTCCATTTCAAATCCATGCACGCATTTCTAAAAGTCGTACAACACTATTTCGCCATTTCGGACGGATGTTGCACCTTGCACCGTGGATGTTGCACCCTGTAGATATCGATTATTCGGACGGCCATAACTTCTGGCTCGTTTAGAGTTACGGGAGCCATAACCTGTCAAAACGAAGGCCTCGATGATTTCTGCGGCTTTCACAGTTTTCAGCCGTCAATGGATAGATTAATGCCCAAAAAGGACAACCCGAATCTCAATCGGGTCTCGTAAGTTTTTTACCCTTCGTTTTTTCGACACGTGGATTTTTACGGTAAAACGGGATTACCGTGGCCCGTCTTCGACTTCCCATCGCTGGAGAGTGGTGCACCATGGCACTGTTCCGTTTCAAATCCATGCACGCATTTCTAAAAGTCGTACGGCACTGTTTCGCCATTTCGGACGGATGTTGCACCTTGCTACGTGGATGTTGCACCCTGTAGATATCGATTATTCGGACGGCCATAGCTTCTGCCTCGTTTAGAGTTACGGGAGCCATAACGTGTCAAAACGAAGGCCCCGATGAGTTCTACGGCTTTGACAGCTTTCAGCAGTCAACGGATAGATTAATGCCCAAAAAGGACAACCCGACTCTCAATCGGGTCTCGTAAGTTTTTTACCCTTCGTTTTTTCGACACGTGGATTTTTACGGTAAAACAGGATTACCGTGGCCCGTCTTCGAGTTCCATCGTTGGAGAGTGGTACACCATGGTACTGTTCCGTTTCAAATCCATGCACGCATTTCTAAAAGTCGTACGGCGCTGTTTCGCTATTTCGGACGGATGTTGCACCTTGCACCGTGGATGTTGCACCCTGTAGATATCGATTATTCGGACGGCCATAACTTCTGGCTCGGTTAGAGTTAAGGGAGCCATAACCTGTCAAAACGAAGGCCTCAATGAGTTCTATGGCTTTGACAGCTTTCAGCCATCAACGGATAGATTAATGCCCAAAAAGGACAACCCGGATCTCAATTGGGTCTCGTAAGTTTTTTACCCTTCTTTATTTCGACACGTGGATTTTTATGGTCAAACGGGATTACCGTGGCCCGTCTTCGACTTCCCATCGCTAGAGAGTGGTGCACCATGGTACTGTTCCGTTTCAAATCCATGCACGCATTTCTAAAAGTCGTACGACACTGTTTCTCCATTTCGGACGGATGTTGCATATTGCACCGTGGATGTTGCACCCTGTAGATATCGATTATTCGGACGGGCATAACTTCTGGCTCTTTTAGAGTTATGGGAGCCATAACCTGTCAAAACGAAGGCCTCGATCAGTTCTATGGCTTTGACATCTTTCAGCCGTCAACGGATAGATTAATGCCCAAAAAGGACAACCCGAATCTCAATCGGGTCTCGTAAGTTTTTTACCCTTCGTTTTTTCGACACGTGGATTTTTACGGTAAAACGAGATTACCGGGGACCGTCTTCGACTTCCTATCGCTGGAGAGTGGTGCACCATGGTATTATTCCGTTTCAAATCCATGCACGCATTTCTAAAAGTCGTACGTCACTGCTTCGCCATTTTGGACGGATGTTGCACCTTGCACCGTGGATGTTGCACCCTGTAGATATCGATTATTCGGACGGCCATAACTTCTGGCTCGTTTAGAGTTACGGGAGCCATAACCTGTCAAAACGAAGGCCGTGATGAGTTCTACAGCTGTGACAGCTTTCTGCCGTCATTGGATAGATTAATGCCCAAAAAGGACAACCCGAATCTCAGTCGGGTCTCGTAAGTTTTTTACCCTTCGTTTTTTGGGCACGTGGATTTTTACGGTAAAACGGGATTACGGTGGCTAGTCTTCGATTTACCATCGCTGGAGAGTGGTGCACCATGGTACTGTTCCGTTTCAAATCCATGCACGCATTTCTAAAAGTCGTATGGCACTATTTCGCCATTTCGGACGGATGTTGCACCTTGCACCGTGGATGTTGCACCCTGTAGATATCGATTATTCGGACGGCCATAACTTCTGGCTCGTTTAGAGTTACAAAAGCCATAACCTGTCAAAACGAAGGCCTCGATGAGTTCTACGGCTTTGACCGCTTTCAGCCGTCAACGGATAGATTAATGCCCAAAAAGGACAACCCGAATCTCAATCGGGTCTCGTAAGTTTTTTACCATTCGTTTTTTCGACACGTGGATTTTTACGGTAAAACGAGATTACGGTGGCTGGTCTTCGTTTTACCATCGCTGGAGAGTGGTGCACCATGGTACTGTTCCGTTTCAAATCCATGCACGCATTTCTAAAAGTCGTACGACACTGTTTCGCCATTTCGAACGAATGTTGCACCTTGCACCGTGGATGTTGCACCCTGTAGATATCGATTTTTCGGACGGCCATAACTTCTGGATCGTTTAGACTTACAAAAGCCATAACCTATCAAAACGAAGGCCTCGATGAGTTCTACGGTTTTGATAGCTTTCAGCCGTCAACGGATAGATTAATGCCCAAAAAGGACAACCCGAATCTCAATCGGGTCTCGTAAGTTTTTTACCCTTTGTTTTTTCGACACGTGGATTTTTACGGTAAAACGGGATTACAGTGGCTGGTCTTCGATTTACCATAGCTGGAGGGTGGTGCACCATGGTACTGTTCCATTTCAAATCAATGCACGCATTTCTAAAAGTCGTACGACACTGTTTTGTCATTTCAGACGGATGTTGCACCTTGCACCGTGGATGTTGCACCCTGTAGGTATCGATTATTCGGACGGCCATAAGTTCTGGCTCGTTTAGAGTTACGGGAGCCATAACCTGTCAAAACGAAGGCCCCGATGAGTTCTATGGCTTTGACAGCTTTCAGCTGTCAACGGATAGATTAATGCCCAAAAAGGACAACCCGAATCTCAATCGGGTCTCGTAAGTTTTTTACCCTTCGTTTTTTCAACATGTGGATTTTTACGGTAGAACGGGATTACGGTGGCTGGTCTTCGATTAACCATCTCTGGAGAGTGGTGCACCATGGTGCTGTTCCGTTTCAAATCCATGCAAGCATTTCTAAAAGTCGTACGGTCCTGTTTCGCCATTTCGGACGGATGTTGCACCTTGCACCGTGGATGTTGCACCCTGTAGATATCGATTATTCGGACGGCCATAACTTCTGGCTCGTTTAGAGTTACAAAAGCCATAACCTGTCAAAACGAAGGCCTCGATGAGTTCTACGGTTTTGACAGCTTTCAGCCGTCAACGGACATATTAATGCCCCAAAAGGAGAACCCGAATCTCAATCGGGTCTCGTAAGTTTTTTACCCTTCGTTTTTTCGACACGTGGATTTTTACGGTAAAACGGGATTACCGTGACCCGTCTTCGACTTTCCATCGCTGGATAGTGGTGCACCATGCTACTGTTCCATTTCAAATCCATGCACGCATTTCTAAAAGTCGTACGACACTATTTCTCCATTTCGGACGGATGTTGCACCTTGCACCGTGGATGTTGCACCTGTAGATATCGATTATTCGGACGGCCATAATTTCTGGCTTGTTTAGAGTTACGGGAACCATAACCTGTCAAAACGAAGGCCTCGATGATTTCTGTGGCTTTGACAGCTTTCAGCCGTCAATGGATAGATTAATGCCCAAAAAGGACAACCCGAATCTCAATCGGGTCTCGTAAGTTTTTTACCCTTCGTTTTTTCGACACGTGGATTTTTACGGTAAAACGGGATTACCATGGCCCGTCTTCTACTTCCCATCGCTGGAGAGTGGTGCACCATGGCACTGTTCCATTTCAAATCCATGCACGCATTTCTAAATGTCGTACGACACTGTTTCGCCATTTCGGACGAATGTTGCACCTTGCACCGTGGATGTTGCACCCTGTAGATATCGATTTTTCGGACGGCCATAACTTCTGGATCGTTTAGAGTTACAAAAGCCATAACCTGTCAAAACGAAGGCCTCGATGAGTTCTACGGTTTTGACAGCTTTCAGCCGTCAACGGATAGATTATTGCCCAAAAAGTACAACCCGAATCTCAATCGGGTCTCGTAAGTTTTTACCCATCGTTTTTTCGACACGTGGATTTTTACGGTAAAACGGGATTACTGTGGCCCGTCTTCGACTTTCCATCGCTGGAGAGTGGTGCACCATGGTACTGCTCCATTTCAAATCCATGCACGCATTTCTAAAAGTCGTACGACACTGTTTCGCCATTTCGGACGGATGTTGCACCTTGCACTGTGGATGTTGCACCCTGTAGGTATCGATTATTCGGACGGCCATAAGTTCTGGCTCGTTTAGAGTTACGGGAGCCATAACCTGTCAAAACGAAGGCCCCGATGAGTTCTATGGCTTTGACAGCTTTCAGCCGTCAACGGATAGATTAATGCCCAAAAACGACAAACCGAATCTCAATCGGGTCTCGTAAGTTTTTTACCCTTCGTTTTTTCAACATGTGGATTTTTACGGTAGAACTGGATTACGGTGGCTGGTCTTCGATTAACCATCGCTGGAGAGTGGTGCACCATGGTACTGTTCCGTTTCAAATCCATGCACGCAGTTCTAAAAGTCGTACGGCCCTGTTTCGCCATTTCGGACAGATGTTGCACCGTGGATGTTGCACCCTGTAGATATCGATTATTCGTACGGCCATAACTTCTGGCTTGTTTAGAGTTACAAAAGCCATAACCTGTCAAAACGAAGGCCTCGATGAGTTCCACGGTTTTGACAGCTTTCAACCGTCAACGGACAGATTAATGCCCCAAAAGGACAACCCGAATCTCAATCGGGTCTCGTAAGTTTTTTACCCTTCGTTTTTTCGACACGTGGATTTTTATGGTAAAACGGGATTACCGTGGCCCGTCTTCGACTTTCCATCGCTGGAGAGTGGTGCACCATGCTACTGTTCCATTTCAAATCCATGCACGCATTTCTAAAAGTCGTACGACACTATTTCGCCATTTCGGACGGATGGTGCACCTTGCACCGTGGATGTTGCACCCTGTAGATATCGATTATTCGGACGGCCATAACTTCTGGCTCGTTTAGAGTTACGGGAGCCATAACCTGTCAAAAAGAAGGCCTCGATAATTTCTGCAGCCTTGACAGCTTTCAGCCGTCAATGGATAGATTAATGCCCAAAAAGGACAACCCGAATCTCAATCGGGTCTCGTAAGTTTTTTACCCTTCGTTTTTTCGACACGTGGATTTTTACGGTAAAACGGGATTACCGTGGCCCGTCTTCGACTTCCCATCGCTGGAGAGTGGTGCACCATGGCACTATTCCGTTTCAAATCCATGCACGCATTTCTAAAAGTCATACGGCACTGTTTCGCCATTTCGGACGGATGTTGCACCTTGCTCCGTGGATGTTGCACCCTGTAGATATCGATTATTCGGACGGCCATAACTTCTGCCTCGTTTAGAGTTACGGGAGCCATAACATGTCAAAACGAAGGCCCCGATGAGTTCTACGGCTTTGACAGCTTTCAGCAGTCAATGGATAGATTAATGCCCAAAAAGGACAACCCGACTCTCAATCGGGTCTCGTAAGTTTTTTACCCTTCATTTTTTCGACACGTGGATTTTTACAGTAAAACGGGATTACCGTGGCCCGTCTTCGAGTTCCCATCGCTGGAGAGTGGTACACCATGGTACTGTTCCGTTTCAAATCCACGCACGCATTTCTAAAAGTCGTACGGCACTGTTTCGCCATTTCGGACGGATGTTGCACCCTGCACCGTGGATGTTGCACCCTGTAGATATCGATTATTCGGACGGCCATAACTTCTGGCTCGGTTAGAGTTAAGGGAGCCATAACCTGTCAAAACGAAGGCCTCAATGAGTTCTATGGCTTTGACAGCTTTCAGCCGTCAACGGATAGATTAATGCCCAAAAAGGACAACCCGGATCTCAATTGGGTCTCGTAAGTTTTTTACCCTTCTTTATTTCGACACGTGGATTTTTATGGTCAAACGGGATTACCGTGGCCCGTCTTCGACTTCCCATCGCTAGAGAGTGGTGCACCATGGTACTGTTCCGTTTCAAATCCATGCACGCATTTCTAAAAGTCGTACGACACTGTTTCTCCATTTCGGACGGATGTTGCATATTGCACCGTGGATGTTGCACCCTGTAGATATCGATTATTCGGACGGGCATAACTTCTGGCTCTTTTAGAGTTATGGGAGCCATAACCTGTCAAAACGAAGGCCTCGATCAGTTCTATGGCTTTGACATCTTTCAGCCGTCAACGGATAGATTAATGCCCAAAAAGGACAACCCGAATCTCAATCGGGTCTCGTAAGTTTTTTACCCTTCGTTTTTTCGATACGTGGATTTTTACGGTAAAACGGGATTACCGGGGACCGTCTTCGACTTCCTATCGCTGGAGAGTGGTGCACCATGGTATTATTCCGTTTCAAATCCATGCACGCATTTCTAAAAGTCGTACGTCACTGCTTCGCCATTTTGGACGGATGTTGCACCTTGCACCGTGGATGTTGCACCCTGTAGATATCGATTATTCGGACGGCCATAACTTCTGGCTCGTTTAGAGTTACGGGAGCCATAACCTGTCAAAACGAAGGCCGTGATGAGTTCTACAGCTGTGACAGCTTTCAGACGTCATTGGATAGATTAATGCCCAAAAAGGACAACCCGAATCTCAGTCGGGTCTCGTAAGTTTTTTACCCTTCGTTTTTTGGGCACGTGGATTTTTACGGTAAAACGGGATTACGGTGGCTAGTCTTCGATTTACCATCGCTGGAGAGTGGTGCACCATGGTACTGTTCCGTTTCAAATCCATGCACGCATTTCTAAAAGTCGTATGGCACTATTTCGCCATTTCGGACGGATGTTGCACCTTGCACCGTGGATGTTGCACCCTGTAGATATCGATTATTCGGACGGCCATAACTTCTGGCTCGTTTAGAGTTACAAAAGCCATAACCTGTCAAAACGAAGGCCTCGATGAGTTCTACGGCTTTGACCGCTTTCAGCCGTCAACGGATAGATTAATGCCCAAAAAGGACAACCCGAATCTCAATCGGGTCTCGTAAGTTTTTTACCCTTCGTTTTTTCGACACGTGGATTTTTACGGTAAAACGAGATTACGGTGGCTGGTCTTCGTTTTACCATCGCTGGAGAGTGGTGCACCATGGTACTGTTCCGTTTCAAATCCATGCACGCATTTCTAAAAGTCGTACGACACTGTTTCGCCATTTCGAACGAATGTTGCACCTTGCACCGTGGATGTTGCACCCTGTAGATATCGATTTTTCGGACGGCCATAACTTCTGGATCGTTTAGACTTACAAAAGCCATAACCTGTCAAAACGAAGGCCTTGATGAGTTCTACGGTTTTGATAGCTTTCAGCCGTCAACGGATAGATTAATGCCCAAAAAGGACAACCCGAATCTCAATCGGGTCTCGTAAGTTTTTTACCCTTTGTTTTTTCGACACGTGGATTTTTACGGTAAAACGGGATTACAGTGGCTGGTCTTCGATTTACCATAGCTGGAGGGTGGTGCACCATGGTACTGTTCCATTTCAAATCAATGCACGCATTTCTAAAAGTCGTACGACACTGTTTTGTCATTTCAGACGGATGTTGCACCTTGCACCGTGGATGTTGCACCCTGTAGGTATCGATTATTCGGACGGCCATAAGTTCTGGCTCGTTTAGAGTTACGGGAGCCATAACCTGTCAAAACGAAGGCCCCGATGAGTTCTATGGCTTTGACAGCTTTCAGCTGTCAACGGATAGATTAATGCCCAAAAAGGACAACCCGAATCTCAATCGGGTCTCGTAAGTTTTTTACCCTTCGTTTTTTCAACATGTGGATTTTTACGGTAGAACGGGATTACGGTGGCTGGTCTTCGATTAACCATCTCTGGAGAGTGGTGCACCATGGTGCTGTTCCGTTTCAAATCCATGCAAGCATTTCTAAAAGTCGTACGGTCCTGTTTCGCCATTTCGGACGGATGTTGCACCTTGCACCGTGGATGTTGCACCCTGTAGATATCGATTATTCGGACGGCCATAACTTCTGGCTCGTTTAGAGTTACAAAAGCCATAACCTGTCAAAACGAAAGCCTCGATGAGTTCTACAGTTTTGACAGCTTTCAGCCGTCAACGGACATATTAATGCCCCAAAAGGAGAACCCGAATCTCAATCGGGTCTCGTAAGTTTTTTACCCTTCGTTTTTTCGACACGTGGATTTTTACGGTAAAACGGGATTACCGTGACCCGTCTTCGACTTTCCATCGCTGGATAGTGGTGCACCATGCTACTGTTCCATTTCAAATCCATGCACGCATTTCTAAAAGTCGTACGACACTATTTCTCCATTTCGGACGGATGTTGCACCTTGCACCGTGGATGTTGCACCTGTAGATATCGATTATTCGGACGGCCATAATTTCTGGCTTGTTTAGAGTTACGGGAACCATAACCTGTCAAAACGAAGGCCTCGATGATTTCTGTGGCTTTGACAGCTTTCAGCCGTCAATGGATAGATTAATGCCCAAAAAGGACAACCCGAATCTCAATCGGGTCTCGTAAGTTTTTTACCCTTCGTTTTTTCGACACGTGGATTTTTACGGTAAAACGGGATTACCATGGCCCGTCTTCTACTTCCCATCGCTGGAGAGTGGTGCACCATGGCACTGTTCCATTTCAAATCCATGCACGCATTTCTAAATGTCGTACGACACTGTTTCGCCATTTCGGACGAATGTTGCACCTTGCACCGTGGATGTTGCACCCTGTAGATATCGATTTTTCGGACGGCCATAACTTCTGGATCGTTTAGAGTTACAAAAGCCATAACCTGTCAAAACGAAGGCCTCGATGAGTTCTACGGTTTTGATAGCTTTCAGCCGTCAACGGATAGATTATTGCCCAAAAAGTACAACCCGAATCTCAATCGGGTCTCGTAAGTTTTTACCCATCGTTTTTTCGACACGTGGATTTTTACGGTAAAACGGGATTACTGTGGCCCGTCTTCGACTTCCCATCGCTGGAGAGTGGTGCACCATGGTACTGCTCCATTTCAAATCCATGCACGCATTTCTAAAAGTCGTACGACACTGTTTCGCCATTTCGGACGGATGTTGCACCTTGCACTGTGGATGTTGCACCCTGTAGGTATCGATTATTCGGACGGCCATAAGTTCTGGCTCGTTTAGAGTTACGGGAGCCATAACCTGTCAAAACGAAGGCCCCGATGAGTTCTATGGCTTTGACAGCTTTCAGCCGTCAACGGATAGATTAATGCCCAAAAAGGACAACCCGAATCTCAATCGGGTCTCGTAAGTTTTTTACCCTTCGTTTTTTCAACATGTGGATTTTTACGGTAGAACGGGATTACGGTGGCTGGTCTTCGATTAACCATCGCTGGAGAGTGGTGCACCATGGTACTGTTCCGTTTCAAATCCATGCACGCAGTTCTAAAAGTCGTAGGGCCCTGTTTCGCCATTTCGGACAGATGTTGCACCGTGGATGTTGCACCCTGTAGATATCGATTATTCGTACGGCCATAACTTCTGGCTTGTTTAGAGTTACAAAAGCCATAACCTGTCAAAACGAAGGCCTCGATGAGTTCCACGGTTTTGACAGCTTTCAGCCGTCAACGGACAGATTAATGCCCCAAAAGGACAACCCGAATCTCAATCGGGTCTCGTAAGTTTTTTACCCTTCGTTTTTTCGACACGTGGATTTTTATGGTAAAACGGGATTACCGTGGCCCGTCTTCGACTTTCCATCGCTGGAGAGTGGTGCACCATGCTACTGTTCCATTTCAAATCCATGCACGCATTTCTAAAAGTCGTACGACACTATTTCGCCATTTCGGACGGATGGTGCACCTTGCACCGTGGATGTTGCACCCTGTAGATATCGATTATTCGGACGGCCATAACTTCTGGCTCGTTTAGAGTTACGGGAGCCATAACCTGTCAAAAAGAAGGCCTCGATAATTTCTGCAGCCTTGACAGCTTTCAGCCGTCAATGGATAGATTAATGCCCAAAAAGGACAACCCGAATCTCAATCGGGTCTCGTAAGTTTTTTACCCTTCGTTTTTTCGACACGTGGATTTTTACGGTAAAACGGGATTACCGTGGCCCGTCTTCGACTTCCCATTGCTGGAGAGTGGTGCACCATGGCACTATTCCGTTTCAAATCCATGCACGCATTTCTAAAAGTCATACGGCACTGTTTCGCCATTTCGGACGGATGTTGCACCTTGCTCCGTGGATGTTGCACCCTGTAGATATCGATTATTCGGACGGCCATAACTTCTGCCTCGTTTAGAGTTACGGGAGCCATAACATGTCAAAACGAAGGCCCCGATGAGTTCTACGGCTTTGACAGCTTTCAGCAGTCAATGGATAGATTAATGCCCAAAAAGGACAACCCGACTCTCAATCGGGTCTCGTAAGTTTTTTATCCTTCATTTTTTCGACACGTGGATTTTTACAGTAAAACGGGATTACCGTGGCCCGTCTTCGAGTTCCCATCGCTGGAGAGTGGTACACCATGGTACTGTTCCGTTTCAAATCCACGCACGCATTTCTAAAAGTCGTACGGCACTGTTTCGCCATTTCGGACGGATGTTGCACCCTGCACCGTGGATGTTGCACCCTGTAGATATCGATTATTCGGACGGCCATAACTTCTGGCTCGGTTAGAGTTAAGGGAGCCATAACCTGTCAAAACGAAGGCCTCGATGAGTTCTGCGGCTTTGACAGCTTTCAGCCGTCAACGAATAGATTAATGCCCAAAAAGGACAACCCGAATCTCAATCGGGTCTCCTATGTTTTTACCCATCGTTTTTTCGACACGTGGATTTTTACTGTAAAACGGGATTACTATGGCCCATCTTCGACTTCCCATCGCTGGAGAGTAGTGCACCATGGTACTGTTCCATTTCAAATCCATGCACGCATTTCTAAAAGTCGTACGACACTGTTTCGCCATTTCGGACGGATGTTGCACCTTGCACCGTGGATGTTGCACCCTATGGGTATCGATTATTCGGACGGCCATAAGTTCTGGCTCGTTTAGAGTTACGGGAGCCATAACCTGTCAAAACAAAGGACCCGATGAGTTCTATGGCTTTGACAACTTTCAGCATTCAACGGATATATTAATTCCCAAAAAGGACAACCTGAATCTCAATCGGGTCTTGTAAGTTTTTTACCGTTCGTTTTTTCAACATGTGGATTTTTACGGTAGAACGGGATTACGGTGGCAGGTCTTCGATTAACCATCGCTGGAGAGTGGTGCACCATGGTACTGTTCCATTTCAAATCCATGCACGCATTTCTAAAAGTCGTACGGCCCTGTTTCGCCATTTCGAACGGATGTTGCATCTTGCACCGTGGATGTTGCACCCTGTAGATATCGATTATTCGGACGGCCATAACTTCTGGCTCGTTTAGAGTTACAAAAGCCATAACCTGTCAAAACGAAGGCCTCGATGAGTTCTACGGTTTGACAGCTTTCAGCCGTCAACGGACAGATTAATGCCCCAAAAGGACAACCCGAATCTCAATCGGGTCTCGTAAGTTTTTTACCCTTCGTTTTTTCGACACGTGGATTTTTACGGTAAAACGGGATTACCGTGGCCCGTCTTCGACTTTCCATCGCTGGAGAGTGGTGCACCATGCTACTGTTCCATTTCAAATCCATGCACGCATTTCTAAAAGTCGTACAACACTATTTCGCCATTTCGGACGGATGTTGCACCTTGCACCGTGGATGTTGCACCCTGTAGATATCGATTATTCGGACGGCCATAACTTATGGCTCGTTTAGAGTTACGGGAGCCATAACCTGTCAAAACGAAGGCCTCGATGATTTCTGCGGCTTTCACAGCTTTCAGCCGTCAATTGATAGATTAATTCCCAAAAAGGACAACCCGAATCTCAATCGGGTCTCGTAAGTTTTTTACCCTTCGTTTTTTCGACACGTGGATTTTTACGGTAAAACGGGATTACCGTGGCCCGTCTTCGACTTCCCATCGCTGGAGAGTGGTGCACCATGGCACTGTTCCGTTTCAAATCCATGCACGCATTTCTAAAAGTCGTACGGCACTGTTTCGCCATTTCGGACGGATGTTGCACCTTGCTACGTGGATGTTGCACCCTGTAGATATCGATTATTCGGACGGCCATAGCTTCTGCCTCGTTTAGAGTTACGGGAGCCATAACGTGTCAAAACGAAGGCCCCGATGAGTTCTACGGCTTTGACAGCTTTCAGCAGTCAACGGATAGATTAATGCCCAAAAAGGACAACCCGACTTTCAATCGGGTCTCGTAAGTTTTTTACCCTTCGTTTTTTCGACACGTGGATTTTTACGGTAAAACAGGATTACCATGGCCCATCTTCGAGTTCCATCGCTGGAGAGTGGTACACCATGGTACTGTTCCGTTTCAAATCCATGCACGTATTTCTAAAAGTCGTACGGCGCTGTTTCGCCATTTCGGACGGATGTTGCACCTTGCACCGTGGATGTTGCACCCTGTAGATATCGATTATTCGTACGGCCATAACTTTTGGCTTGTTTAGAGTTACAAAAGCCATAACCTGTCAAAACGAAGGCCTCGATGAGTTCCACGGTTTTGACAGCTTTCAGCCGTCAACGGACAGATTAATGCCCCAAAAGGACAACCCGAATCTCAATCGGGTCTCGTAAGTTTTTTACCCTTCGTTTTTTCGACACGTGGATTTTTATGGTAAAACGGGATTACCGTGGCCCGTCTTCGACTTTCCATCGCTGGAGAGTGGTGCACCATGCTACTGTTCCATTTCAAATCCATGCACGCATTTCTAAAAGTCGTACGACACTATTTCGCCATTTCGGACGGATGGTGCACCTTGCACCGTGGATGTTGCACCCTGTAGATATCGATTATTCGGACGGCCATAACTTCTGGCTCGTTTAGAGTTACGGGAGCCATAACCTGTCAAAAAGAAGGCCTCGATGATTTCTGCAGCTTTGACAGCTTTCAGCCGTCAATGGATAGATTAATGCCCAAAAAGGACAACCCGAATCTCAATCGGGTCTTGTAAGTTTTTTACCCTTCGTTTTTTCGACACGTGGATTTTTACGGTAAAACGGGATTACCGTGGCCCGTCTTCGACTTCCCATCGTTGGAGAGTGGTGCACCATGGCACTATTCCGTTTCAAATCCATGCACGCATTTCTAAAAGTCGTACGGCACTGTTTCGCCATTTCGGACGGATGTTGCACCTTGCTCCGTGGATGTTGCACCCTGTAGATATCGATTATTCGGACGGCCATAACTTCTGCCACGTTTAGAGTTACGGGAGCCATAACATGTCAAAACGAAGGCCCCGATGAGTTCTACGGCTTTGACACCTT
Organism: Allium cepa; assembly: GCA_030765085.1. NCBI lineage: Eukaryota > Viridiplantae > Streptophyta > Magnoliopsida > Asparagales > Amaryllidaceae > Allium > Allium cepa. Next base: position 28,737,378 of record CM060934.1, on the reverse strand, counting down.
TCAGCAGTCAATGGATAGATTAATGCCCAAAAAGGACAACCCGACTCTCAATCGGGTCTCGTAAGTTTTTTACCCTTCATTTTTTCGACACGTGGATTTTTACAGTAAAACGGGATTACCGTGGCCCGTCTTCGAGTTCCCATCGCTGGAGAGTGGTACACCATGGTACTGTTCCGTTTCAAATCCACGCACGCATTTCTAAAAGTCGTACGGCACTGTTTCGCCATTTCGGACGGATGTTGCACCTTGCACCGTGGATGTTGCACCCTGTAGATATCGATTATTCGGACGGCCATAACTTCTGGCTCGGTTAGAGTTAAGGGAGCCATAACCTGTCAAAACGAAGGCCTCGATGAGTTCTACGGCTTTGACAGCTTTCAGCCGTCAACAGATAGATTAATGCCCAAAAAGGACAACCCGGATCTCAATCGGGTCTCGTAAGTTTTTTACCCTTCTTTTTTTCGACACGTGGATTTTTACGGTCAAACGGGATTACCGTGGCCCGTCGTCGACTTCCCATCGCTTGAGAGTGGTGCACCATGGTACTGTTCCGTTTCAAATCCATGCACGCATTTCTAAAAGTCGTACGACACTGTTTCTCCATTTCGGACGGATGTTGCATCTTGCACCGTGGATGTTGCACCCTGTAGATATCGATTATTCGGACGGCCATAACTTCTGGCTCTTTTAGAGTTATGGGAGCCATAACCTATCAAAACGAAGGCCTCGATCAGTTCTACGGCTTTGACATCTTTGAGCCGTCAACGGATAGATTAATGCCCAAACAGGACAACCCGAATCTCAATCGGGTCTCGTAAGTTTTTTACCCTTCGTTTTTTCGACACGTGGATTTTTACGGTAAAACGGGATTACCGTGGCCCGTCTTCGACTTCCTATCGCTGGGGAGTGGTGCATCATGGTACTATTCCGTTTCGAATCCATGCACGCATTTCTAAAAGTTGTACGGCACTGTTTCGCCATTTTGGACGGATGTTGCACCTTGCACCGTGGATGTTGCACCCTGTAGATATCGATTATTCGGACGGCCATAACTTCTGGCTCGTCTAGAGTTACGGGAGCCATAACCTGTCAAAACGAAGGCCGCGATGAGTTCTACAGCTATGACAGCTTTCAGCCGTTAATGGATAGATTAATGCCCAAAAAGGACAACCCGAATCTCAGTTGGGTCTCGTAAGTTTTTTCCCCTTCGTTTTTTGGACACGTGGATTTTTACGGTAAAACGGAATTACGGTGGCTGGTCTTCGATTTACCATCGCTGACGAGTGGTGCACCATGGTACTGTTCCGTTTCAAATCCATGCACGCATTTCTAAAAGTCGCATGGCACTGTTTCGCCATTTCGGACGGATGTTGCACCTTGCACCGTGGATGTTGCACCCTGTAGATATCGATAATTCGGACGGCCATAACTTCTGGCTCGTTTAGAGTTACCAAAGCCATAACCTGTCCAATCGAAGGCCTCGATGATTTCTACGGCTTTGACAGCTTTTAGCCGTCAACGGATAGATTAATGCCTAAAAAGGACAACCCAAATCTCAATCGGGTCTCGTAAGTTTTTTACCCTTCGTTTTTTCGACGCGTGAATTTTTACGGTAAAACGGGATTACGGTGGCTGGTCCTCGTTTTACCATCGCTGGAGAGTGGTGCACCATGGTACTGTTCCATTTCAAATCCATGCACGCATTTCTAAAAGTCGTACGACACTGTTTCGCCATTTCGGACGAATGTTGCACCTTGCACCGTGGATGTTGCACCTTGTAGATATCGATTTTTCGGACGGCCATAACTTCTGGATCGTTTAGAGTTACAAAAGCCATAACCTGTCAAAACGAAGGCCTCAATGAGTTCTACGGTTTTGATAGCTTTCAGCCGTCAACGGACAGATTAATGCCCAAAAAGGGCAACCCGAATCTCAATCGGGTCTCGTAAGTTTTTTACCCTTCGTTTTTTCGACACGTGGATTTTTACGGTAAAACGGGATTACCGTGGCCCGTCTTCGACTTCCCATCGCTGGAGAGTGGTGCACCATGATACTGTTCCGTTTCAAATCCATGCACGCATTTCTAAAAGTCGTACGGCACTGTTTCTCCATTTCGTACGGATGTTGCACCTTGCACCGCGGATGTTGCACCCTGTAGATATCGGTTATTCGGACGGCCATAACTTCTGGCTCATTTAGATTTAGGGGAGCCATAACCTGTCAAAACGAAGGCCTCGATGAGTTCTACGGCTTTGACAGCTTTCAGCCGTCAACGGATAGATTAATGCCCAAAAAGGACAACCTGAATCTCAATCGGGTCTCGTAAGTTTTTTACCCTTCGTTTTTTCGGCACGTGGATTTTTACGGTAAAACCGGATTACGGTGGCTGGTCCTCGATTTACCATCGCTGGAGAGTGGTGCACCATGGTACTGTTCCGTTTCAAATCCATGCACGCATTTCTAAAAGTCGTACGGCACTGTTTCGCCATTTCGGACGGATGTTACACCTTGCACCGTGGATGTTGCACCCTGTAGATATCGATTATTCGGACGGCCATAACTTCTGGCCCGTTTAGAGTTACAAAAGCCATAACCTGTCAAAACGAAGGTCTCGATGATTTCTACGGCTTTGAAAGCTTTCAGCCGTCAACGGACAGATTAATGCCCAAAAAGGGCAACCCGAATCTCAATCGGGTCTCGTAAGTTTTTTACCCTTCGTTTTTTCGACACGTGGATTTTTACGGTAAAACGGGATTACTGTGGCCCGTCTTCGACTTCCCATCGCTGGAGAGTGGTGCACCATGATACTGTTCCGTTTCAAATCCATGCACGCATTTCTAAAAGTCGTACGGCACTGTTTCTCCATTTCGGACGGATGTTGCACCTTGCACCGTGGATGTTGCACCCTGTAGATATCGGTTATTCGGACGGCCATAACTTCTGGCTCATTTAGATTTAGGGGAGCCATAACCTGTCAAAACGAAGGCCTCGATGAGTTCTACGGATTTGACAGCTTTCAGCCGTCAACGGATAGATTAATGCCCAAAAAGGACAACCCGAATCTCAATCGGGTCTCGTAAGTTTTTTACCCTTCGTTTTTTCGGCACGTGGATTTTTACGGTAAAACCGGATTACCGTGGCCCGTCTTCGACTTCCCATCGCTGGAGAGTGGTGCACCATGGTACTGTTCCGTTTCAAATCCATGCACGCATTTCTAAAAGTCGTACGACACTGTTTTGCCATTTCGGATGTATGTTGCACCTTGCACCGTGGATGTTGCACCCTGTAGATATCGATTATTCAGACGGCCATAACTTTTGGCTCGTTTAGAATTACAAAAGCCATAACCTGTCAACACGAAGGCCTCGATGAGTTCTACGGCTTTGCCAGCTTTCAACCGTCAACGGATGGATTAATGCTCAAAAAGGACAACCCGAATCTCAGTCGGGTCTCGTAAGTTTTTTACCCTTCGTTTTTCCGACACGTAGATTTTTACGGTAAAACGGGATTACGGTGGCTGGTCTTCGATTTACCATCGCTGGAGAGTGGTGCACCATGGTACTGTTCCGTTTCAAATCCATGCACGCATTTCTAAAAGTCGCACGGCACTGTTTCGCCATTTCGGACGGATGTTGCACCTTGCACCGTGGATGTTGCACCCTGTAGATATCGATTATTCGGGCGGCCATAACTTCTGGCTCGTTTAGAGTTACAAAAGACATAACCTGTCAAAACGAAGGCCTCGATGAGTTTACGGCTTTGACAGCTTTCAGCCATCAACGGATAGAGTAATGCCCAAAAAGGACAACCCGAATCTCAATCGGGTCTCGTAAGTTTTTTACCCTTCGTTTTTTCGACACGTGGATTTTTACGGTCAAACGGGATTACCGTGGCCCGTCTTCGACTTCCCATCGCTGGAGAGTGGTGCACCATGGTACTGTTCCGTTTCAAATCCATGCACGCATTTCTAAAAGTCGTACGGCACTGTTTCGCCATTTCGGACGGATGTTGCACCTTGCACCATGGACGTTGCACCCTGTAGATATCGATTATTCGGACGGCCATAACTTCTGGCTCGTTTAGAGTTATGGAAGCCATAACCTGTCAAAACGAAGGCCTCGATCAGTTCTACTGCTTTGACATCTTTCAGCCGTCAACGGATAGAATAATGCCCGAAAAGGACAACCCGAATCTCAATCGGGTTTCGTAAGTTTTTTACCCTTCGTTTTTTCGACACGTGGATTTTTACGGTAAAATGGGATTACCGTGGCCCGTCTTCGACTTCCCATCGCTAGAGAGTGGTGCAACATGGTATTGTTCCATTTCAAATCCATGCACGCATTTCTAAAAGTCGTACGGCACTGTTTGGCCATTTCGGACGGATGTTGCACCTTGCACCGTGGATGTTGCACCCTGTAGATATCGATTATTCCGACGGCCATAACTTCTGCCTCGTCTAGAGTTACGAGAGCCATAACCTTTCAAAATGAAGGCCCCGGTGAGTTCTATGGCTTTGACAGCTTTCAGCCGTCAACGGATAGATTAATGCCCAAAAAGGACAACCCGAATCTCAATCGGGCCTCGTAAGTTTTTTACCCTTCGTTTTTTCGACACGTGGATTTTTACGGTAAAACAGGATTACGGTGGCTGTTCTTCGATTTACTGTCGCTGGAGAGTGGTGAACCATGGTACCGTTCTGTTTCAAATCCATCCACGCATGTCTAATAGTCGCACGGCACTGTTTCTCCATTTCGGACGTATGTTGCACCTTGCACCATGGATGTTGCACTGGTAGATATCGATTATTCGGACGGACATAACATCTAGCTCGTTTAGAGTTACAAAAGCCATAACCTATAAAAACGAAGGCCTCGATGAGTTCTACGGCTTTGATAGCTTTAAGCCGTCAACGGATAGATTAATGCCCAAAAACGACAACCCGAATCTCAATCGGTTCTCGTAAGTTTTTTACCCTTCGTTTTTTTGACACGTTGATTTTTACGGTAAAACGGGATTACCATGGTCCGTCTTCGACTTCCCATCACTGTAGAGTGGTGAACCATGGTACTGTTCCGTTTCAAATCCATGCACGCATTTCTAAAAGTCATACGGCACTGTTTCGCCATTTCGGACGGATGTTGCACCTTGCACCGTGGATGTTGCACCCTGTAGATATCGATTATTCGGACGGCCATAACTTCTGGCTCATTTAGAGTTAGGGGAGCCATAACCTGTCATAACGAAGGCCTCGATGAGTTCTACGGCTTTGACATCTTTCAGCCATCAACGGATAGATTAATGCCCAAAAAGGACAACCCGAATCTCAATCGGGTCGCGTAAGTTTTTTACCCTTCGTTTTTTCGACACGTGGATTTTTACGGTAAAACGGGATTACCGTGGCCCGTCTTCGACTTCCCATCGCTGGAGAGTGGTGCACCATGGTACTGTTCCGTTTCAAATCCATGCACGCATTTCTAAAAGTCGTACGTCACTGTTTCGCCATTTCGGACGGATGTTGCACCTTGCACCGTGGATGTTGCACCCTGTAGATATCGATTATTCGGACAGCCATAACTTCTTGCTCATTTAGAGTTACGGGAGCCATAAACTATCAAAACGAAGGCCTCGATGAGTTCTAAGGTTTTGACAGCTTTCAGCCGTCAACGGATAGATTAATGCCCAAAAAGGACAACCCGAATCTCAATCGGGTCTCGTAAGTTTTTTACCCTTCGTTTTTTCGACACGTGGATTTTTACGGTAAAACGGGATTACGGTGGCTGGTCTTCGGTTTACCATCGCTGGAGAGTGGTTCACCATGGTACTATTCCGTTTCAAATCCATGCACGCATTTCTAAAAGTCGTACGGCACTGTTTCGCCATTTCAGACGTATGTTGCGCCTTGCACCGTGGATGTTGCACCCTGTAGATATCGATTATTCGGACGGCCATAACTTTTGGCTCGTTTACAGTTACAAATGCCATAACCTGTCAAAACGAAGGCCTCGATGAGTTCTACGGCTTTGATAGCTTTCAGCCGTCAACAGATAGATTAATGCCCAAAAAGGACAACCCGAATCTCAATCGGGTCTCGTAAGTTTTTTACCCTTCGTTTTTTCGACACGTGGATTTTTACGGTAAAACGGGATTACCATGGCCCGTCTTCGACTTCCCATCGCTGGAGAGTGGTGAACCATGGTACTGTTTCGTTTCAAATCCATGCACGCATTTCTAAAAGTCGTACGGCACTGTTTCGCCATTTCGGACGGATGTTGCACCTTGCACCGTGGATGTTGCACCCTGTAGATATCGATTATTCGGACGGCCATAACTTCTGGCTCATTTAGAGTTAAGGGACCCATAACCTGTCAAAACGAAGGCCTCGATGAGTTCTACGGCTTTGACAGCTTTCAGCCGTCAACGGATAGATTAATCCCCAAAAAGTACAACCCGAATCTCAATCGGGTCTCGTAAGTTTTTTACCCTTCGTTTTTTCGACACGTGGATTTTTACGGTAAAACGGGATTACCGTGGCCCGTCTTCGACTTCCCTTCGCTGGAGAGTGGTGCATAATGGTATTGTTCCATTTCAAATCCATGCACGCATTTCTAAAAGTCGTACGGCACTGTTTCGCCATTTCGGACGGATGTTGCACCTTGCACCGTGGGTGTTGCACCCTGTAGATATCGATTATTCGGACGGCCATAACTTCTGGCTCGTTTAGATTTACGGGAGCCATAACCTGTCAAAACGAAGGGCCCGATGAGTTCTACGGCTTTGATAGCTTTCAGCCGTCAACGGATAGATTAATCCCTAAAAAGGACAACTCGAATCTCAATCCGGTCTCGTAAGTTTTTTACCATTCGTTTTTTCGACACGCGGATTTTTACGGTAAAACGGGATTACGGTGGCTGGTCTTCGATTTACCATCGTTGGAGAGTGGTGCACTATGGTACAGTTCCGTTTCAAATCCATGCACGCATTTCTAAAAGTCGTACGGCACTGTTTCGCCATTTCGGGCGGATGTTGCACTTGCACCGCGGATGTTGCACCCTGTAGATATCGATTATTCGGACGGCCATAACTTCTGGCTCGTTTAGAGTTAGGGAAGCCATAACCTGTCAAAACAAAGGCCTCGATGAGTTCTACGGCTTTGACAGCTTTCAACCGTCAACGGATAGATTAATGCCCAAAAAGGACAACCCGAATCTCAATCGGGTCTCGTAAGTTTTTTACCCTTCCTTTTTTCGACACGTGGATTTTTACGGTAAAACGGGATTACCGTGGCCCGTCTTCGACTTCCCATCGCTGGAGAGTGGTGCACCATGGTACTGTTCCGTTTCAAATCCACGAACGCATTTCTAAAAGTCGTACGACACTGTTTCGCCATTTCGGACGGATGTTGCACCTTGCACCGTGGATGTTGCACCCTGTAGGTATCGATTATTCGGACGGCCATAACTTCTGGCTCGTTTAGAGTTATGGGAGCCATAACCTGTCAAAACGAAGGCCTCGATGAGTTCTACGGCTTTGACAGATTTCAGCCGTCAACGGATAGATTAACGCCCAAAAAGGACAAGCCGAATCTCAATCGGGTCTCGTAAGTTTTTTACCCTTCGTTTTTTCAACATGTGGATTTTTACGGTAAAACGGGATTACATTGGCTGGTCTTCGATTTACCATCGCTGGAGAGTGGTGCACCATGGTATTGTTCCGTTTCAAATCCATGCACGCATTTCTAAAAGTCGTACGACACTGTTTCGCAATTTCGGACGGATGTTGCACCTTGCACCGCGGATGTTGCACCCTGTAGATATCGATTATTCGGACGGCCATAACTTCTGGCTCGTTTAGAGTTAGGGAAGCCATAACCTGTCAAAACAAAGGCCTCGATGAGTTCTACGGCTTTGACAGCTTTCAGCCGTCAACGGATAGATTAATGCCCAAAAAGGACAACCCGAATCTCAATCGGGTCTCGTAAGTTTTTTACCCTTCCTTTTTTCGACACGTGGATTTTAACGGTAAAACGGGATTACAATGGCCCGTCTTCGACTTTCCATCGCTGGAGAGTGGTGCACCATGCTACTGTTCCATTTTAAATCCATGCACGCATTTCTAAAAGTCGTACGACACTATTTCGCCATTTCGGACGGATGTTGCACCATGCACCGTGGATGTTGCACCCTGTAGATATCGATTATTCGGACGGCCATAACTTCTGGCTCGTTTAGAGTTACGGGAGCCATAACCTGTCAAAACGAAGGCCTCGATGATTTCTGCGGCTTTGACAGCTTTCAGCCGTCAATGGATAGATTAATGCCCAAAAAGGACAACCCGAATCTCAATCGGGTCTCGTAAGTTTTTTACCCTTCGTTTTTTCGACACGTGGATTTTTACGGTAAAACGGGATTACCGTGGCCCGTCTTCGACTTCCCAACGCTGGAGAGTGGTGCACCATGGCACTGTTCCATTTCAAATCCATGCACGCATTTCTAAAAGTCGTACGGCACTGTTTCGCCATTTCAGACGGATGTTGCACCTTGCTCCGTGGATGTTGCACCCTGTAGGTATCGATTATTCGGACGGCCATAACTTCTGCCTCGTTTAGAGCTACGGGAGCCATAACGTGTCAAAACGAAGGCCTCGATGAGTTCTACGGCTTTGACAGCTTTCAGCAGTCAACGGATAGATTAATGCCCAAAAAGGACAACCCGACTATCAGTCGGGTCTCATAAGTTTCTTACCCGTCGTTTTTTCGACACGTGGATTTTTACGGTAAAACGGGATTACCGTGGCCCATCTTCGACTTCCCATCGCTGGAGAGTGGTGCACCATGGTACTGTTCCGTTTCAAATCCATGCACGCATTTGTAAAAGTCGTACGACACTGTATCGCCATTTCGGACGGATGTTGCACCTTGCACCATGGATGTTGCACCCTGTAGATATCGATTATTCGGACGGCCATAACTTCTGGCTCGTTTAGAGTTACGGGAGCCATAACCTATCAAAACGAAGGCCTCGATGAGTTCTACGGCTTTGACAGCTTTCAGCCGTCAACGGATAGATTAATGCCCAAAAAGGACAACCCGGATCTCAATCGGGTCTCGTAAGTTTTTTACCATTCTTTTTTTCGACACGTGGATTTTTACGGTCAAACGGGATTACCGTGGCCCGTCTTCGACTTCCCATCGCTGGAGAGTGGTGCACCATGGTACTGTTCCGTTTCAAATCCATGCACGCATTTCTAAAAGTCGTACGGCACTGTTTCTCCATTTCGGCGGATGTTGCATTTTGCACCGTGGATGTTGCACCCTGTAGATATCGATTATTCGGACGGCCATAACTTCTGGCTCTTTTAGAGTTATGGGAGCCATAACCTGTCAAAACGAAGGCCTCGATCAGTTCTATGGCTTTGACATCTTTCAGCCGTCAACGGATAGATTAATGCCGAAAAAGGACAACCCGAATCTCAATCGGGTCTCGTTTTTTTTTTTACCCTTCATTTTTTCGACACGTGGATTTTTACGGTAAAACGGGATTACCGTGGCCCGTCTTCGACTTCCCATCGCTGGAGAGTGGTGCACCGTGGTACTATTCCGTTTCAAATCCATGCACGCATTTCTAAAAGTCGTACGGCACTGTTTCGCCATTTTGGATGGATGTTGCACCTTGCACCGTGGATGTTGCACCCTGTAGATATCGATTATTCGGACGGCCATAACTTCTGGCTCGTTTAGAGTTACGGGTGCCATAACCTGTCAAAACGAAGGCCGTGATGAGTTCTACGGCCATGACAGCTTTCAGCCGTCAATGGATAGATAAATGCCCAAAAAGGACAACCCGAATCTCAGTCGGGTCTCGTAAGATTTTTACCCTTCGTTTTTTGGACACGTGGATTTTTACGGTAAAACGGGAGTACGGTGGCTGGTCTTCGATTTACCATCACTGGAGAGTGGTGCACCATGGTACTATTCCGTTTCAAATCCATGCACACATTTCTAAAAGTCGTACGGCACTGTTTCGCCATTTCGGACGGATGTTGCACCTTGCACCGTGGATGTTGCACCCTGTAGATATCGATTATTCGGACGGCCATAACTTCTAGCTCGTTTAGAGTTATGTTCGCGCCAAAATTGGTCACAAACCCCGAATACCGTGAAAGCACCATTGTATGAATACAAATCAATGATATTCAAACACAAATCTCAGATCTCAGCAAATATTCAACAGTAATCCAGAAGTAATGAACAAAAACACAAGTTTTTATAGTAGTTCGGCTATCTCCGGCCTACGTTCACTCCAAAGTTTTATCCTTTTTATTGATTATCCTTGAAGATTACAGATGCTTACACATGATTACAGCAATTTCAATATCCAAATTCAAAATTAAATAGCAGTAGTGGTGGTATGAAATGATCCTAGCGGCGTCCGGGCGTGCTTGCTTTCTCCAAATTTTCTGACCCCTTTTCTGAATGACCAGGGGCTCTATTTATAAGCGTAGGAGGCTGATATTTCTCCTAAAATCCGGGAAGACCGCTTCAGGCACGTGAGGGGGCCCACATGCCCGAAATCTGGAGGTCCGGGCCCACGTCAGGATCGATTCGAAGTAAGGTTCGAATCGATCAAGAATTCATCCAATTGATCTGAAATCTGGTGAGAAAATTCTTCAACATGTACGTAAGCTCCTGTAAAAATTTCATTGCATTTGGATCAATGGTTTGGAAGATATGATCGTTTCAAGTTCAAGGATCCGTGCGTTCTGCCTGGTTCGAACCCATGCTTCGAAACCATCCTCTCCGAAACCATCTCCTTCGAATCCATAAGGCCGACTCCTTCGAATCCATGCTCTTCGAATCCATGCTTTCTGAAGCCACGTCCTTCGAATCCGTGTCCCTTGCTTCGTATCCATCATCTTCGAATCCATGCCCACTGCTTCGTATCCATCATCTTCGAATCCATGCCCACTGCTTCGTATCCATCATCTTCGAATCCATGGAGTTCCCATGGATTCGAACCACCATCGATGCGAACTAACCAGTATACACCTTTATGCCTCTCCATCGAGTCGAAGTCCATCGATTCGAAGAACCATCGATGCGAACTTTACCAAGCCGAAACCATGCCATTCGATACGAAGTGTATCGATTCAAACTGTCCTTGCGCAACGCCTCTTGATCGATGCGAACCTATTGGGTTCGAATCCATCCTGGTGGGTTCGAATCTGATCGATTCGAACCGAGCACCACTTTGTCCCTTTTGATGGATTCGAACAACATGCATTCCCCAACTTGAATCCATCATATTTCCTCCATACGAACTCCGATTAACATGAAATTTGAAACATAGCCTTTCCTAGTCCTTATCATCATCTCCAATCAATTTCGCCCCGATCGGAGCTCAACAAAATTTTGACGATATCGATCGTAGCCTTGATTCCAACCGATCTCCAATCCTGGTATTCATAATTCCTTGCCAATTTGTCGATATTCCAGTTTTGACCAAAAAATGGGATAACAAGTTACAAAAGCCATAACCTGTCCAAACGAAGGCCTCGATGATTTCTACGGCTTTGACAGCTTTCAGCCGTCAACGGATAGATTAATGCCCAAAAAGGACAACCCAAATCTCAATCGGGTCTCGTAAGTTTTTTACCCTTCGTTTTTTCGACACGTGGATTTTTACGGTAAAACGGGATTACGGTGGCTGGTCTTTGTTTTACCATCGCTGGAGAGTGGTGCACCATGGTATTGTTCCGTTTCAAATCCATGCACGCATTTCTAAAAGTCGTACGACACTGTTTCGCCATTTCGGACGAATGTTGCACCTTGCACCGTGGATGTTGCACCCTGTAGATATCGATTATTCGGACGGCCATAACTTCTGGCTCGTTTAGAGTTACAAAACCCATAACCTGTCAAAACGAAGGCCTTAATGATTTCTACGGTTTTGATAGCTTTCATCCATCAACGGATAGATTAATGCCGAAAAAGGACAACCCAAATCTCAATCGGGTCTCGTAAGTTTTTTACCCTTCGTTTTTTGGACAGGTGGATTTTTACGGTAAAACGGGATTACGGGGGCTGGTCCTCGATTTACCATCGCTGGAGAGTGGTGCACCATGGTACTGTTCCATTTCAAATCCATGCACGCATTTCTAAAAGTCGTACGGCACTTTTTCGCCATCTCGGACGGATGTTGCACCTTGCACCGTGGATGTTGCACCCTGTAGATATCGATTATTCGGACGGCCATAACTTCTGGCCCGTTTAGAGTTACAAAAGCCATAACCTGTCAAAACGAAGGTCTCGATGATTTCTACGGCTTTGACAGCTTTCAGCCGTCAACGGATAGATTAATGCCCAAAAAGGGCAACCCGAATCTCAATCGGGTCTCGTAAGTTCTTTACCCTTCGTTTTTTCGACACGTGGATTTTTACGGTAAAACGGGATTACCGTGACCCATCTTCGAATTCCCGTCGCTGGATAGTGGTGCACCATGGTACTGTTCCGTTTCAAACCCATGCACGTATTTCTAAAAGTCGTACGGCACCGTTTCGCCATTTCGGACGGATGTTGCACCTTGCACCGTGGATGTTGTTCCCTGTAGATATTGATTATTCGGACGGCCATAACTTCTGGCTCATTTAGATTTTGGGGAGCCATAACCTGTCAAAACGAAGGCCTCGATGAGTTCTACGTCTTTGACAGCTTTCACCCGTCAACGGATAGATTAATGCCCAAAAAGGACAACACGAATCTCAATCGGGTCTCGTAAGTTTTTTACCCTTCGTTTTTTCGACACGTGGATATTTACGGTAAAACGGGATTACCGTGGCCCGTCTTCGACTTCCCATCGCTGTAGAGTGGTGCACCATGGCACTGTTCCGCTTCAAATCCATGCACGCATTTCTAAAAGTCGTACGGCACTGTTTCGCCATTTCGGACGGATGTTGCACCTTGCACCGTGGATGTTGCACCCAGTAGATATCGATTATTCGGACGGCCATAACTTCTGGCTCGTTTAGAGTTACGGGAGCCATAACCTGTAAAAACAAAGACCTCGATGAGTTCTACGGCTTTGATAGCTTTCAGCCGTCAAGGGATAGATTAATGCCCAAAAAGGACAACCCGAATCTCAGTCGGGTCTCGTAAGTTTTTTACCCTTCGTTTTTTCGACACGTGGATTTTACGGTAAAACGGGATTACAGTGGCTGGTCTTCAATTTAACAGCGCCGGAGAGTGGTGCACCATGGTACTGTTCCGTTTCAAACCCATGCAAGCATTTCTAAAAGTCGTGCGACACTGTTTCGCCATTTCGGACGGATGTTGCACCTTGCACCGTGGATGTTGCACCCTGTAGATATCGATTATTCGGACGGCCATAACTTCTGGCTCGTTTAGAGATAAAAAGGCCATAACCTGTCAAAACGAAGGCCTCGATGAGTTCTACGGCTTTGACAGCTTTCAGCCATCAACGGATATGTTTGCGCCAAAATTGGCCACAAACACCCAATACCGTGAAAGCACCAGTGTATGAATATAAATTAATGATATTCAAACACAAACAACAGATCTCAACATATAATAGACAGCAACCACAAAAGTAAAGAACAGCGACACAAGTTTTATAGTGGTTCGGCTATCTCCGGCCTACGTCCACTCCAATTTTTTCTTTTTTATTGATTATCCTTGAAGATTACAAGTGATTACAACAGTTGTAGTGACCAAATCTGAAGAAAATAGCAGAAATAATGCTATGGAATGATTTTAGCAGCGTCTGGGCTTGCTTTTCCTCTCCCAATCTTCCGACCCCTTTTCTGAATGACCAGGGGCTCTATTTATAGGCGTGGAAGGTTGAAATCCCGCCTAAAACCTGGGGAGGTTGCTTGGCACGTGAGGGGGGGGCCCACAGGCCCGTGTTCTCGGAATCCGTGCCCAGTTTGGGATCGATTCGAAGTGATTTTCGAATCGATCAAGAATCCATCCAATTGAGCTGAAATTTGGTGTGAACATTCTTCAACATGTATGTAAGCTCCTGTAAAAATTTCATTGCATTTGGATCAACGGTTTGGAAGATATGATCGATCCAAGTTCTAGAATTCGTGCGTCCTGATTGGTTCGAACCCATGGTCTGTCTACTTCGAAACCATGTATTTCGAACCCACGAGGCCAACTCTCTCGAATCCATACCCTTCGAATCCATCTTCAGTCCTTCGACTCCATAACTCTCGAATCCATGCAAACTTCGAATCCATTCACCTCCTACGAATCCATCGAAACTTCGAATCCATTTACTTTCTACGAATCCATCAAAACTTCGTGTCTATTCACTTTCTACGAATCCATCAAAACTTCGATTCCATCATTTTCCACGAATCCATCAGAACTTCGAATCCATCATTTTCCACGAATCCATCAGAACTTCGAATCCATCATTTTCCACGAATCCATCAGAACTTCGAATCCATCATTTCCTACGAATCCATCAGAACTTCGTATCCATTTCCTTCTTCGAGCTTCATCATTCGAATCCACTATCTTCGAGTCCGCGTCCATCATTCGAACCCACTATCTTCTAGTCCATGTCCATCGTTCGAATCCACTATCTTTGAGTCCATATCCATCATTCGAATCCATGTCCATTGCACTGAAGTCATTCCTTTCGAACCCAATCTAGTTCCCGTTGATTCGAACCTGATGGGTTCGAACCTGATGGGTTCGAACCTGATGGGTTCGAACCTGATGGGTTCGATCCTGATGGGTTCGAAACTGATGGGTTCGAACCTGATGGGTTCGAACCTGATGGTTTCGAACCTGATGGGATCGAACCTGATGGGTTCGAACAACATTCCTCTCCCACCTTGAATCCATCATATTTCCTCCATACGAACTCCGATTAACTTGATATTTGAAACATAGCCTTTCATAGTCCTTATCGTCATTTTCAATCAATTTCGTCTCGATCGGAGTTCAACAGAATTTTGACGATATCCATCGTAGCCTTTATTCCCAGTCCTGCTATCCATAATTCCTTGCCAATTTGTTGTTATTCCCGTTTTGACCATAAAATGGGGTAACAGTCTGCCCCCCAAAACATGCCTTGTGATAACAAGACGTGTTTTGAATAGTTCCGAATCCAATATTCGAAGTCCAAAGCCATATTGCCAGAGTATATCATTCTTGACTGCTTCGAGTCGATGTCCAGTTCCATATCCAATAACCAAAGCCTTAGCCAATTCCGTATCCATTCGAAGTCGACAACCGAGTTCCAATCCATCCTTATCCAATAGCCAATAACTGAAGCCAGGACCTCTCCGGGTCAATAGCCAAATCCATAACCTCTCCGGGTTCCTGCCAAGCGCGATCCATACTTGATGTCCTTGGCCCAGTGTCCCTGGGCGTTGTAAAATGCCATGGCTTAAGTCCTAAGCCGAATCTTGATCTCTCCGGACCCTTGCCGAGCATAGTCCATACTCAACGACCTTGGCCCAGTGTCCCTGGGCGCTGTAAAATGCCATGGCTTAAGTCCTAAGCCGAATCCTGATCTCTCCGGACCCTTGCCGAGCATAGTCCATACTCAACGACCTTGGCCCAGTGTCCCTGGGCGCTGTAAAATGCCATCGCTTAAGTCCTAAGCCGAATCCTGATCTCTCCGGACCCTTGCCAAGCATAGTCCATACTTGACGACCTGAAAATAATATATGATAACAGAGGGCCTAAGTCCTAGGCCGAATCCTGGTCACTCCGGACCCTTGCCGAGCATAGTACATACTCGACGACCTGAATGAGTCAACTCACCTTGTTTGGGTAAAGTGACTCACCCCTTGCCAGGCATAATCCATACCCGACGACCATTTATCAAAAACCAGATAAAAGTCCAACCAAAAATCTATTCCAAAGCCCAAAAATCCAAATCCAAAAATTCAAATCCGAAATCCAAATCCAAAATCCAAATCCAAACCCAAAAATTCAAATCCAAAACCAGAAAACCAGAAATCCAAACCAGAATCCAAAATCAAAAACAATTGTCCAAAGGAAAATCCAAATAAAAAAGCAAGAAAAACCAGGAGCTCAATCCATGCTCCAAAACCAAATCCAAAAAGAAAAGCAATGTCCAATCTGAAAGCAAGAAATAAATTTCACAAACCATAGCGTCCCGGGTTATCATCATTCAGAGCGTGCCTAGGGGCTATCTCCGTCCCCGTACATGTGTAAATGACTTTACCGTTTGCTAACAGCTTGCTACTTATTCCATATTACCTTGGTCAATGGATGATCAATCGACGATCATCCCTGGGCCTCCCATCATCACGGCGTGAGGTGGTCGGCGGTTGCTCCTGCTCCACCGTTGCATCCCGAGTTCCAACATATTGCTGCAACTGTCCATTCCTTACATGCTCCTCGATTATATCCTTTAGGTGCCTGCAGCTGTTGGTATCGTGTCCATCCAGATCATGGAAGAGACAGTGCCTTCCTGATGTCCTTTCCCGCTCTGTTGGTTCCCTCCTAGCCGGCCTTCGGTAGGGAAGGCGATTCCGAGTTTCCAAGTATATCCGTTCCAGCGTCTCGTTCAATCCAGTGTATGTGGAAAACTTTGGGTCCTTCCATCGTTTTCTAGCGTTTCCAGAGTCGTCATCTAACTTCCTTTTTCCTTTATCCCTATCCGAACCGTTTTTGGATACCGCTCCAACCTCGATTGTGCTAACCTTTTTTGACTTTAAATCCGTACTTGCATCTTCTTGTCGAAGGAACCTTTCTGCCTCATGAAAGAATTCGTCGAGATTTCGCGGGGGATCTCGTATCAGAGATACCTTGAAATCCGAATTCTCCTTGACTCCTGATACTGCTGCCATTAAAACCATTGATGGATCAGGCCGATCCACCGAAGCGACTGCCGCGCTGAATCGAGTTAGAAAAGTTCTAAGTGATTCGTCCATTCTTTGCTTTACCGATGTTAAAGTCATCACGTTCTTTGGCCTCTTAACGTGAACCCGAAACTGTCCTAGAAACTTTTCCACTAATTCCTTCCAAGTCCTGATAGATCCTTCTCCCAGTTGCCTAAACCACATTGCAGCCAAGTCCTTCAAATACAAAGGGAAACATCGGGCCATCACTTCCTCCGATGCCCCCAGCACCTCCATGTGTCTGGTGTACCTCATTAAGTGATCTGTTGGATCCGTCTTACCATCATATACCTCCACGCTAGGTAGCTTGAACTTAGGTGGATTCCGAGCCATCCTTATCTCCCGAACGAATGGACTTCTATTCACTCCTTCCAAATCTCCGTTTGTCAACCCACCTCGCACAGTCTTCCTAATCATCTCTACTAACCCTGTATTGTCTGGTAGGGGTTGCCCCCCCATGCCCCCAAGTGAACTCTGGTACATATTCCTCGTGTGGCTCACTAGCAGCAACGTTAGTTCTAGCTTGCTGAATTCCTTCCAAAGGTACTTCTGCATTGAATCCTGTGGGCCTGCCCCCAAGCCCTTGTTGATTGCCTTCTGGCTCCGTATCCTGTCCTTCATTGGGTTCCACAATCCTAGCTCCTTGTCCTGCATCCGCAGCTGCTGTAGCTGTTCCTAAGCTCTGCATTCCTGTAGCTCTCATTTGTTCCAAGAAAGTTTGCATCATTTCCTGTTGACTTTTCAACAATCTCTCCTGCAAAGAATTGGCCATAGCTTCCATTTCATCCCGAGTTATGTAGACTGAAGCCCGTCCTTCCTCACCTCCGGAGGATGCTTGCTGACTTCCTCCTTGTTGGCTTCTCTCAGCCCTTAGCCTTCTGCTATCCTGTCTAGCCATTGTCTTCCAAATCCAAATTCCTCAAACTCTTCAAATCCGATGTAGCGGGTGCTAGTTGTTCTCAGTGAAAGCACCAAAATGTTTGCGCCAAAATTGGCCACAAACACCCAATACCGTGAAAGCACCAGTGTATGAATATAAATTAATGATATTCAAACACAAACAACAGATCTCAACATATAATAGACAGCAACCACAAAAGTAAAGAACAGGGACACAAGTTTTATAGTGGTTCGGCTATCTCCGGCCTACGTCCACTCCAATTTTTTCTTTTTTAT
Source organism: Allium cepa (assembly GCA_030765085.1). Classification (NCBI taxonomy): domain Eukaryota; kingdom Viridiplantae; phylum Streptophyta; class Magnoliopsida; order Asparagales; family Amaryllidaceae; genus Allium; species Allium cepa. Next base: position 28,719,300 of record CM060934.1, on the reverse strand, counting down.
TGATTATCCTTGAAGATTACAAGTGATTACAACAGTTGTAGTGACCAAATCTGAAGAAAATAGCAGAAATAATGCTATGGAATGATTTTAGCAGCGTCTGGGCTTGCTTTTCCTCTCCCAATCTTCCGACCCCTTTTCTGAATGACCAGGGGCTCTATTTATAGGCGTGGAAGGTTGAAATCCCGCCTAAAACCTGGGGAGGTTGCTTGGCACGTGAGGGGTGGCCCACAGGCCCGTGTTCTCGGAATCCGTGCCCAGTTTGGGATCGATTCGAAGTGATTTTCGAATCGATCAAGAATCCATCCAATTGAGCTGAAATTTGGTGTGAACATTCTTCAACATGTATGTAAGCTCCTGTAAAAATTTCATTGCATTTGGATCAACGGTTTGGAAGATATGATCGATCCAAGTTCTAGAATTCATGCGTCCTGATTGGTTCGAACCCATGGTCTGTCTACTTCGAAACCATGTATTTCGAACCCACGAGGCCAACTCTCTCGAATCCATACCCTTCGAATCCATCTTCAGTCCTTCGACTCCATAACTCTCGAATCCATGCAAACTTCGAATCCATTCACCTCCTACGAATCCATCGAAACTTCGAATCCATTTACTTTCTACGAATCCATCAAAACTTCGTGTCTATTCACTTTCTACGAATCCATCAAAACTTCGAATCCATCATTTTCCACGAATCCATCAGAACTTCGAATCCATCATTTTCCACGAATCCATCAGAACTTCGAATCCATCATTTTCCACGAATCCATCAGAACTTCGAATCCATCATTTCCTACGAATCCATCAGAACTTCGTATCCATTTCCTTCTTCGAGCTTCATCATTCGAATCCACTATCTTCGAGTCCGCGTCCATCATTCGAACCCACTATCTTCTAGTCCATGTCCATCGTTCGAATCCACTATCTTTGAGTCCATATCCATCATTCGAATCCATGTCCATTGCACTGAAGTCATTCCTTTCGAACCCAATCTAGTTCCCGTTGATTCAAACCTGATGGGTTCGAACCTGATGGGTTCGAACCTGATGGGTTCGAACCTGATGGGTTCGATCCTGATGGGTTCGAAACTGATGGGTTCGAACCTGATGGGTTCGAACCTGATGGTTTCGAACCTGATGGGATCGAACCTGATGGGTTCGAACAACATTCCTCTCCCACCTTGAATCCATCATATTTCCTCCATACGAACTCCGATTAACTTGATATTTGAAACATAGCCTTTCATAGTCCTTATCGTCATTTTCAATCAATTTCGTCTCGATCGGAGTTCAACAGAATTTTGACGATATCCATCGTAGCCTTTATTCCCAGTCCTGCTATCCATAATTCCTTGCCAATTTGTTGTTATTCCCGTTTTGACCATAAAATGGGGTAACAGGATAGATTAATGCCCAAAAAGGACAACCCGAATCTCAATCGAGTCTCGTTAGTTTTTTACCCTTCTTTTTTTCGACACGTGGATTTTTACAGTCAAACGGGATTACCGTGGCCCGTCTTCGACTTCCCATCGCTGGAGAGTGGTGCGCCATGGTACTGTTCCATTTCAAATCCATGCACGCATTTCTAAAAGTCGTACGGCACTGTTTCTCCATTTCGGACGGATGTTGAACCTTGCACCGTGGATGTTGCACCCTGTAGATATCAATTATTCGGACGGCCATAACTTCTGGCTCGTTTAGAGTTATGGTAGCCATAACCTGTCAAAACGAAGGCCTCGATCAGTTCTACGTCTTTGACATCTTTCAGCCGTCAACGGATAGATTAATGCTCAAAAAGGATAACCCGAATCTCAATCAGGTCTCGTAAGTTTTTTACTCTTCGTTTTTTCGGCACGTGGATTTTTACGGTAAAACGGGATTACCATGGCCCGTCTTCGACTTCCCATCGCTGGAGAGTGTTGCACCATGGTACTGTTCCGTTTCAAATCATGCACGCATTTATAAAAGTCGTACGGCACTGTTTCGCCATTTTGGACGGATGTTGCACCTTGTACCGTGGATGTTGCACCCTGTAGATATCGATTATTCGGACGGACATAACTTCTGGCTCGTTTAGAGTTACGGGAGCCGTAACCTGTCAAAACGAAGGCCGCGATGAGTTCTACGGCTATGACAGCTTTCAACCGTCAACGGATAGATTAATACCCATAAAGGACAACCCGAATCTCAGTCGGGTATCGTAAGTTTTTTACCCTTCGTTTTTTGGACACGTGGATTTTTACGGTAAAACGGGATTACGGTGGCTGGTCTTCGATTTACCATCGCTGGAGAGTGGTGCAACATGGTATTGTTCCGTTTCAAATCCATGCACACATTTCTAAAAGTCGTACGGCACTGTTTCACCATTTCGGACGGATGTTGCACCTTGCACCATGGACGTTGCATCCTGTAGATATCGATTATTCGGACGGCCATAACTTCTGGCTCGTTTAGAGTTACGGGAGCCAAAACCCGTCAAAACGAAGGCCTCGATCAGTTCTACGGCTTTGACAGCTTTCAGCCGTCAACGGATAGATTAATGCCCAATAAGGACAACCCGAATCTCAATCGGGTCTCGTAAGTTTTTTACCCTTCGTTTTTTCGACACGTGGTTTTTTACGGTAAAACGGGATTACCGTGGCCCGTCTTCGACTTCCCAACGCAGAAGAGTGGTGCACCATGGTACTGTTCCGTTTCAAATCCATGCACGCATTTCTAAAAGTCGTACGACACTGTTTCGCCATTTCGGACGGATGTTGCACCTTGCACCGTGGATGTTGCACCCTGTAGATATCGATTATTCGGACGGCCATAACTTCTGGCTCATTTAAAGTTAGGGGGAGCCATAACCTGTCAAAACGAAGGCCTCGATGAGTTCTACGGCTTTGACAACTTTCAGCCGTCAACGGATAGCTTAATGCCCAAAAAGGACAAACCGAATCTCAATCGGGTCTCGTAAGTTTTTTACCCTTCGTTTTTTCGACACGTGGATTTTTACGGTAAAACGGGATTACCGTGGCCGTCTTCTACTTCCCATCGCTGGAGAGTGGTGCACCATGGTACTATTCCGTTTCAAATCCATGCTCGCATTTCGAAAAGTCGTACAGCACTGTTTCGCCATTTCGGACGGATGTTACACCTTGCACCGTGGATGTTGCACCCTGTAGATATCGATTATTCGGACGGCCATAACTTCTGGCTCGTTTAGAGTTACGGGAGCCATAACCTGTCAAAACGAAGGTCTCGATGAGTTCTATGGCTTTGACAGCTTTCAGCCATCAACGGATAGATTAATCCCCAAAAAGGACAACCCGAATCTCAATCGGGTCTCGAAAGTTTTTTACCCTTCGTTTTTTCGACACGTGGATTTTTACAGTAAAACGGGATTACCGTGGCCCGTCTTCGATTTACCATCGCTGGAGAGTGGTGCACCATGGTACTGTTCCGTTTCAAATCCATGCACGCATTTCTAAAAGTCGTACGGCACTGTTTCGCCATTTCGGACGGATGTTGCACCTTGCACCGTGGATGTTGCACCCTGTAGATATCGATTATTCGGACGGCCATAACTTCTGGCTCATTTAGAGTTACAGGAGCCATAACCTATCAAAACGAAGGCCTCGATGAGTTTTATGGCTTTGACAGCTTTCAGCCGTCAATGGATAGATTAATTCTCAAAAAGGATAACCCGAATCTCAATCGGGTCTCATAAGTTTTTTACCCTTTGTTTTTTCGACACGTGGATTTTTACGGTAAAACGGGAGTACCGTGTCCCGTCTTCGACTTTCCATTGCTGGAGATTGGTGCACCATGGTACTGTTCTGTTTCAAATCCATGCACGTATTTCTAAAAGTCGTACGGCACTGTTTCGCCATTTCGGACGGATGTTGCACCTTGCACCGTGGATGTTGCACACTGCAGATATCGATTATTCGGACGGCCATAACTTCTGACTCGTTTAGTGCTACGGGAGCCATTACCTGTCAAAACAAAGGCCTCGATGAGTCCTACGGCTTTGACAGCTTTTAGCCGTCAAAGGATAGTTTAATGCCCAAAAAGGACAACCCGAATCTCTATCGGGTCTCGTAAGTTTTTTACCCTTCGTTTTTTCGACATGTGGATTTTTACGGTAAAACGGGATTACGGTGGCCCGTCTTCGACTTCCCATCGCTGGAGAGTGGTGCACCATGGTACTGTTCAATCTCAAATCCATGCACGCATTTCTAAAAGTCATACGGCACTGTTTCGCCATTTCGAATGGATGTTGCACATTGCACCGTGGATGTTGCACCATGTAGATATCGATTATTCGGACGGCCATAACTTCTGGCTCGTTTAGAGTTACGGGAGCCATAACCTGTCAAAACGAAGGCCTCGATGAGTTCTACGGCTTTGACAGCTTTCAGCCATCAACGGATAGACTAATGCACAAAAAGGACAACCCGAATCTCAGTCAGGTCTCGTAAGTTTTTTACCCTTCGTTTTTTCGACATGTAGATTTTTACGGTAAAACAGGATTACGGAGGCTGGTCTTCGATTTACCATCGCTGGAGAGTGGTGCACCATGATAATGTTCCGTTTCAAATCCATGCACGCATTTCTAAAAGTCGTACGGCACTGTTTCGCCATTTCGGACGGATGTTGCACCTTGCACCATGGATGTTGCACCCTGTAGATATCGATTATTCGGACGGCCATAACTTCTGGCTCGTTTAGAGTTATGGGAGCCATAACCTGTCAAAACGAAGGTCTCGATGAGTTCTATGGCTTTGACAGCTTTCAGCCGTCAACGGATAGATTAATGCACAAAAAGGACAACCCAAATCTCAATCGGGTCTCGAATGTTTTTTACCCTTCGTTTTTTCGACACATGGATTTTTACGGTAAAACGGCATTACCGTGGCCCGTCTTCGACTTACCATCGCTGGAGAGTGGTGCACCATAGTACTATTCCGTTTCAAATCCATGCTCGCATTTCTAAAAGTCGTACGGCACTGTTTTGCCATTTCGGACGGATGTTGCACCTTGCACAGTGGATGTTGCACCCTGTAGATATCGATTATTCGGACGGCCATAACTTCTGGCTCGTTTAGAGTTACAGGAGCCATAACCTGTCAAAACGAAGGCCTCGATGAGTTCTATGGCTTTGATAGCTTTCAGCCGTCAATGGATAGATTAATGCCCAAAAAGAACAACCCGAATCTCAATCGGGTCTCATAAGTTTTTTACCCTTCGTTTTTTCGACACGTGGATTTTTACGGTAAAACGGGATTACCGTGGCCCGTCTTCGACTTTCCATTGCTGGAGATTGGTGCACCGTGGTACTATTCCGTTTCAAATCCATGCACGCATTTCTAAAAGTCGTACGACACTGTTTCGCCATTTCGGTCGGATGTTGCACCTTGCACCGTGGATGTTGCACCCTGTAGATATCGATTATTTGGACGGCCATAACTTCTGACTTGTTTAGAGTTACGGAAGCCATATCCTGTCAAAACGAAGGCGTCGATGAGTTCTACAGCCTTGACAGCTTTTAGCCGTCAACTGATAGATTAATGCCCAAAAAGGACAACCCGAATCTCTATCGGGTCTAGTAAGTTTTTTACCCTTCGTTTTTTCGACATGTGGATTTTTACGGTAAAACGGGATTACGGTGGCCCATCTTCGACTTCCCATCGCTGGAGAGTGGTGCACCATGATACTGTTCCATTTCAAATCCATGCATGCATTTCTAAAAGTCATACGACACTGTTTCGCCATTTCGGATGGATGTTGCACCTTGCACCGTGGATGTTGCACCCTGTAGATATCGATTATTCGGACGGCCATAACTTATGGCTCGTTTAGAGGTACGGGAGCCATAACCTGTCAAAACGAAGGCCTCGATGAGTTCTACGGCTTTGACATCTTTCAGCTGTCAACGGATAGACTAATGCCCAAAAAGGACAACCCGAATCTCAGTCGGGTCTCGTAAGTTTTTTACCCTTCGTTTTTTCGACACGTGGATTTTTACGGTAAAACGGGATTACGGTGGCTGGTCTTCGATTTACCATCGCTGGAGAGTGGTGCACCATGATACTGTTCCGTTTCAAATCCACGCACACATTTCTAAAAGTCGTACGGCACTGTTTCGCCATTTCGGACGGATGTTGCACCTTGCACCGTGGATGTTGCACCCTGTAGATATCGATTATTCGGACGACCATAACTTCTGGCTCGTTTAGAGTTACAAAAGCCATAACCTGTCAAAACGAAGGCCTCGATGAGTTCTACGACTTTGACAGCTTTCAGCCGTCAATGGATAGATTAATGCCCAAAAAGGACAACCCGAATCTCAGTCGGGTCTCGTAAGTTTTTTACCCTTCGTTTTTTCGACACGTGGATTTTTACGGTAAAAGGGGATTACGGTGGCTGGTCTTCGATTTACCATCGCCGTAGAGTGGTGCACCATGGTACTGTTCCGTTTCAAATCCATGCACGCATTTCTAAAAGTCGTACGGCACTGTTTCGCCATTTCGGACGGATGTTGCACCTTGCACCGTGGATGTTGCACCCTTTAGATATCGATTATTCGGACGGCCATAACTTCTGGCTCGTTTAGAGCTACAAAAGCCATAACCTGTCAAAACGAATGCGTCGATGAGTTCTACGGCTTTGACGGCTTTCAGCCGTCAACGGATATATTAATGCCCATAAAGGACAACCCGAATCTCAGTCGGGTCTCGTAAGTTTTTTTACCCTTCGTCTTTTCGACACGTGGATTTTTACGGTAAAACGGGATTACGGTGGCTGGTCTTCGATTTACCATCGCTGGAGAGTGGTGCACCATGGTACTGTTCCGTTTCAAATCCATGCACGCATTTCTAAAAGTCGTACGACACTGTTTCCCCATTTCGGACGGATGTTGCACCTTGCACCGTGGATGTTGCACCCTTTAGATATTGATTATTCGGACGGCCATAACTTCTGGCTCGTTTAGAGTTACAAAAGCCATAACCTGTCAAAACGAAGGCCTCGATGAGTTCTATGGCTTTGACAGCTTTAAGCCGTCAACGGATAGATTAATGCCCAAAAGGACAACCCGAATCTCAATCGGGTCTCGTCAGTTTTTTACCCTTCGTTTTTTTCGACACGTGGATTTTTACGGTCAAACGGGATTACCGTGGCCCGTCTTCGACTTCCCATCGCTGGAGAGTGGTGCACCATGGTACTGTTCCATTTCAAATCCATGCACGCATTTCTAAAGGTCGTACGACACTGTTTCGCTATTTCGGACGGATGTTGCACCTTGCACCGTGGATGTTGCACCCTGTAGATATTGATTATTCGGACGGCCATAACTTCTGGCTCGTTTAGAGTTATGGGAGCCATAACCTGTCAAAACGAAGGCCTCGATCAGTTCTACGGCTTTGACATCTTTCAGCCGTCAACGGATAGATTAATGCCCAAAAAGGACAGCCCGAATCTCAATCGGGTCTCGTAAGTTTTTTACCCTTCGTTTATTCGACACGTGGATTTTTACGGTAAAACGGGATTACCGTGGCCCGTCTTCGACTTCCCATCGCTGGAGAGTGGTGCACCATGGTACTATTCCGTTTCAAATCAATGCATGCATTTCTAAAAGTCGTACGGCACTGTTTCGCCATTTCGGACGGATGTTGCACCTTGCACCGTGGATGTTGCACCCTGTAGATATCGATTATTCGGACGGCCATAACTTCAGCCTCGTTAAGAGTTATGGGAGCCATAACCTGTCAAAACGAAGGCCCCGATGAGTTCTACGGCTTTGACAGCTTTTAGCCATCAACGGATTAGTGCCCAAAAAGGACAACCCGAATCTCAGTCGGGTCTCGTAAGTTTTTTACCCTTCGATTTTTGGACACGTGGATTTTTGTGGTAAAACGGGATTACGGTGGCCCGTCATCAATTTACCATCGCTGGAGAGTGGTGCACCATGGTACTGTTCCGTTTCAAATCCATGCACGCATTTCTAAAAGTTGTACGGCACTGTTTCGCCATTTCGGACGGATTTTGCACCTTGCACCGTGGATGTTGCACCCTGTAGATATCGATTATTCGGACGGCCATAACTTCTGGCTCGTTTAGAGTTACAAAAGCCAGAACCTGTCAAAACGAAGGCCTCGATGAGTTCTACGGCTTTGACAGCTTTCAGCCGTCAACGGATAGATTAGTGCCCAAAAAGTACAACCCGAATCTCAATCGGGTTTCGTAAGTTTTTTACCCTTCGTTTTTTCGACACATGGATTTTTACGGTAAAACGGGATTACGGTGGCGGGTTTTCGATTTACCATCGCTGGAGAGTGGTGCACCATGATACTGTTCCGTTTCAAATCCATGCACGCATTTCTAAAAGTCGTACGGCACTGTTTCGCCATTTCGGACGGATGTTGCACCTTGCACCGTGGATGTTGCACCCTGTAGATATCGATTATTCGGACGGCCATAACTTCTGGGTCGTTTAGAGTTACAAAAGCCATAACCTGTCAAAACGAAGGCCTCGATGAGTTCTACGGCTTTAATAGCTTTCAGCCGTCAATGGATAGATAAATGCCCAAAAACGACAACCCGAATCTCTGTCGGGTCTCGTAAGTTTTTTACCCTTCGTTTTTTCGACACGTGGATTTTTACGGTAAAACGGGATTACGGTGGCTGGTCTTCGATTTACCATCGCTGGAGAGTGGTGCACCATGGTACCGTTCCGTTTCAAATCCATGCACGCATTTCTAAAAGTCGTACGGCACTGTTTCGCCATTTCGGACGGATGTTGCACCTTGCACCGTGGATGTTGCACCCTGTAGATATCGATTATTCGGACGGTCATAACTTCTGGCTCGTTTAGAGTTAGAAAAGACATAACCTGTCAAAACGAAGGCCTCGATGAGTTCTACGGTTTTGACAGCTTTCAGCCGTCAACGGATAGTTTAATGCCCAAAAAGGACAACCCGAATCGCAGTCGGGTCTCGTAAGTTTTTTATCCTTCGTTTTTTCGACACGTGGATTTTTACGGTAAAACGGGATTACGGTGGTTGGTCTTCGATTTACCATCGCTGGAGAGTGGTGCACCATGGTACTGTTCCATTTCAAATCCATGCACACATTTATAAAAGTCGTACGGCACTGTTTCGCCATTACGGACGGATGTTGCACCTTGCACCGTGGATGTTGCACCCTGTAGATATCGATTATTCGGACGACCATAACTTCTGGCTCGTTTAGAGCTACAAAACCATAACCTGTCAAAACGAAGGCCTCGATGAGTTCTACAGCTTTGACAGCTTTCAGCCGTCAACGGATAGATTAATGCCCATAAAGGACAACCCGAATCTCAGTCGGGTCTCGTAAGTTTTTTACCCTTCGTTTTTTCGACACGTGGATTTTTACGGTAAAACGGGATTACGGTGGCTGGTCTTCGATTTACCATCGCTGGAGAGTGGTGCACCATGGTACTGTTCCGTTTCAAATCCATGCACGCATTTCTAAAAGTCGTACGGCACTGTTTCACCATTTCGGACGGATGTTGCACCTTGCACCGTGGATGTTGCACCCTGTAGATGTCGATTATTCGGACGGCCATAACTTCTGGCTCGTTTAGAGTTATGGGAGCAATAACCTGTCAAAACGAAGGCCCCAATGAGTTCTACGGCTTTGACAGCTTTCAGTCGTCAACGGATAGATTAATGCCCAAAAAGGACAACCCGAATCTCAGTCGGGTCTCATAAGTTTTTTACCCTTCGATTTTTGGACACGTGGATTTTTGCGGTAAAACGGGATTACGGTGGCCCGTCATCAATTTACCATCGCTGGAGAGTGGTGCACCATGGTACTGTTCCGTTTCAAATCCATGCACGCATTTCTAAAAGTCGTACGGCACTGTTTCGCCATTTCGGACGGATTTTGCACCTTGCACCGTGGATGTTGCACCCTGTAGATATCGATTATTCGGATAGCCATAACTTCTGGCTCGTTTAGAGTTACAAAAGCCATAACCTGTCAAAACGAAGGCCTCGATGAGTTCTACGGCTTTGACAGCTTTCAGCCGTCAACGGATAGATTAATGCCCAAAAAGTACAACCCGAATCTCAGTCGGGTCTCGTAAGTTTTTTACCCTTCGTTTTTTCGACACCTGGATTTTTACGGTAAAACGGGATTACGGTGGCGGGTTTTCGATTTACCATCGCTGGAGAGTGGTGCACCATGATACTGTTCCGTTTCAAATCCATGCACGCATTTCTAAAAGTCGTACGGCACTGTTTCGCCATTTCGGACGGATGTTGCACCTTGCACCGTGGATGTTGCACCATGTAGATATCGATTATTCGGACGGCCATAACTTCTGGGTCGTTTAGAGTTACAAAAGCCATAACCTGTCAAAACGAAGGCCTCGATGAGTTCTACGGGTTTGACAGCTTTCAGCCATCAACGGATAGATTAATGCCCAAAAAGGACAACCCGAATCTCAATCGGGTGTCGTAAGTTTTTTACCTTTCGTTTATTCGACACGTGGATTTTTACGGTAAAACGGGATTATCGTGGCCCGTCTTCGGCTTCCCATCGCTGGAGAGTGGTGCACCATGGTACTGTTCCGTTTCAAATCCATGCATGCATTTCTAAAAGTCGTACGGCACTGTTTCGCCAGTTCGGACGGATGTTGCACCTTGCACCGTGGATGTTGCACCCTGTAGATATCGATTATTCGGACGGCCATAACTTCTGCCTCGTTAAGAGTTATGGGAGCCATAACCTGTCAAAACGAAGGCCCCGATGAGTTCTACGGCTTTGACAGCTTTCAGCCGTCAACGGATAGATTAATGCCCAAAAAGGACAACCCGAATCTTAGTCGGGTCTCGTATGTTTTTTACCCTTCGATTTTTGGACACATGGATTTTTGCGGTAAAACGGGATTACGGTGGCCCGTCTTCGATTTACCATCGCTGGAGAGAGGTGCACCATGGTACTGTTCCGTTTCAAATCCATGCATGCATTTCTAAAAGTCGTACGGCACTGTTTCGCCATTTCGGACGGATTTTGCACCTTGCACCGTGGATGTTGCACCCTGTAGATATCGATTATTCGGACGGCCATAACTTCTGGCTCGTTTAGAGTTACAAAAGCCATAACCTGTCAAAACGAAGGCCTCAATGAGTTCTACGGCTTTGACAGCTTTCAGCCGTCAACGGATAGATTAATGCCCAAAAAGGACAACCTAAATCTCAATCGGGTCTCGTAAGTTTTTTACCCTTCGTTTTTTCGACACCTGGATTTTTACGGTAAAATGGAATTACGGTGGCTGGTCTTCGATTTACCATCGCTGGAGAGTGGTGCACCATGATACTGTTCCGTTTCAAATCCATGCACGCATTTCTAAAAGTCGTACGGCACTGTTTCGCCATTTCGGACGGATGTTGCACCTTGCACCGTGGATGTTGCACCCTGTAGATATCGATTATTCGGACGGCCATAACTTCTGGCTCGTTTAGAGTTACAAAAGCCATAACCTGTCAAAACGAAGGCCTCGATGAGTTCCACGGCTTTGATAGCTTTCAACCGTCAATGGATAGATTAATGCCCAAAAACGACAACCCGAATCTCAGTCGGGTCTCGTAAGTTTTTTACCCTTCGTTTATTCGACATGTGGATTTTTACGGTAAACAGGATTACGGTGGCTGGTCTTCGATTTACCATCGCTGGAGAGTGGTGCACCATGGTACCGTTCCGTTTCAAATCCATGCACGCATTTCTAAAAGTCGTACGGCACTGTTTCGCCATTTCGGACGGATGTTGCACCTTGCACCGTGGATGTTGCACCCTGTAGATATCGATTATTCGGACGGCCATAACTTCTGGCTCATTTAGAGTTACAAAAGCCATAACCTGTCAAAACGAAGGCCTCGATGAGTTCTACGGGTTTGACAGCTTTCAGCCATCAACGGATAGATTAATGCCCAAAAAGGACAACCCGAATCGCAGTCGGGTCTCGTAAGTTTTTTATCCTTCGTTTTTTCGACCCATGGATTTTTACAGTAAAACGGGATTACGGTGGTTGGTCTTCGATTTACTATCGCTGGAGAGTGGTGCACCATGGTACTGTTCCGTTTCAAATCCATGCACGCATTTCTAAAAGTCGTACGGCACTGTTTCGCCATTTCGGACGGATGTTGCACCTTGCACCGTGGATGTTGCACCCTGTAGATATCGATTATTCGGACGGCCGTAACTTCTGGCTCGTTTACAGTTATGGGAGCCATAACCTGTCAAAACGAAGGCCCCGATGAGTTCTACGGCTTTGACAGCTTTCAGCCGTCAACGGATAGATTAATGCCCAAAAAGGACAACCCGAATCGCAGTCGGGTCTCGTAAGTTTTTTATCCTTCGTTTTTTCGACACGTGGATTTTTACGGTAAAACAGGATTATGGTGGTTGGCCTTCGATTTACCATCGCTGGAGAGTGGTGCACCATGGTACTGTTCCGTTTCAAATCCATGCACGCATTTCTAAAGTCGTACGGCACTGTTTCGCAATTTCGGACGGATGTTGCACCTTGCACCGTGGATGTTGCACCCTGTAGATATCGATTATTCGGACGGCCATAACTTCTGGCTCGTTTAGAGTTACAAAAGCCATAACCTGTCAAAACGAAGGCCTCGATGAGTTCTACGACTTTGACAGCTTTCAGCTGTCAACGGATAGATTAATGCCCAAAAAGGACAACCCGAATCTCAATCGGGTCTCGTAAGTTTATTACCCTTCTTTTTTTCGACACCTGGATTTTTACGGTAAAACGGGATTACGGTAGCTGGTCTTCGATTTACCATCGCTGGAGAGTGGTGCACCATGATACTGTTCCGTTTCAAATCCATGCACGCATTTCTAAAAGTCGTACGACACTGTTTCGCCATTTCGGCCGGATGTTGCACCTTGCACCGTGGATTTTGCACCCTGTAGATATCGATTATTCGGACGGCCATAACTTCTGGCTCGTTTAGAGTTACAAAAGCCATAACCTGTCAAAACGAAGGCCTCGATGAGTTCTACGGCTTTGATAGCTTTCAGCAGTCAATGGATAGATTAATGCCCAAAAACGACAACCCGAATCTCAGTCGGGTCTCCTAAGTTTTTTACCCTTCGTTTTTTCGACACGTGGATTTTTACGGTAAACGGGATTACGGTGGCTGGTCTTCGATTTACCATCGCTGGCGAGTGGTGCATCATGGTACTGTTCCATTTCAAATCCATGCACGCATTTCTAAAAGTCGTACGGCACTGTTTCGCCATTTCGGACGGATGTTGCACCTTGCACCGTGGATGTTCCACACGGTAGATATCGATTATTCGGTCGGTCATAACTTCTGGCTCGTTTAGAGTTACAAAAGCCATAACCTGTCAAAACGAAGGCCTCGATGAGTTCTACGGCTTTGACAGCTTTCAGCCGTCAACGGATAGATTAATGCCCAAAAAGGACAACCCGAAACGCAGTCGGGTCTCGTAAGTTTTTTATCCTTCGTTTTTTCGACACGTGGATTTTTACAGTAAAACAGGATTACGGTGGTTGGTCTTCGATTTACCGTCGCTGGAGAGTGGTGCACCATGGTACTGTTCCGTTTCAAATCCATGCACGCATTTCTAAAAGTCGTACGACACTGTTTCGCCATTTCGGACGGATGTTGCACCTTGCACCGTGGATGTTGCACCCTGTAGATATCGATTATTCGGACGGCCATAACTTCTGGCTCGTTTAGTGTTATGGGAGCCATAACCTATAAAAACGAAGGCCCCGATGAGTTCTACAGATTTGACAGCTTTCAGCTGTCAACGGATAGATTAATGCCCAAAAAGGACAACCCGAATCTCAGTCGGGTCTCGTAAGTTTTTTACCCTTCGATTTTTGGACACGTGGATTTTTGCGGTAAAACGGGATTACGGTTGCCCGTCTACGATTTACCATCGCTGGAGAGTGGTGCACCATGGTACTGTTCCGTTTCAAATCCATGCACGCATTTCTAAAAGTCGTACGACACTGTTTCGCCATTTCGGAAGGAATTTGCACCTTGCACCGTGGATGTTGCACCCTGTAGATATCGATTATTCGGACGGCCATAACTTCTGGCTCGTTTAGAGTTACAAAAGCCATAACCTGTCAAAACGAAGGCCTCGATGAGTTCTACGGCTTTGACAGCTTTCAGCCGTCAACGGATAGATTAATGCCCAAAAAGGACAACCCGAATCTCAATCGGGTCTCGTAAGTTTTTTACCCTTCTTTTTCTCGACACATGGATTTTTACGGTAAAACGGGATTACGGTGGCTGGTCTTCGATTGTCCATCGCTGGAGAGTGGTGCACCATGATACTGTTCCGTTTCAAATCCATGCACGCATTTCTAAAAGTCGTACGGCACTATTTCGCCATTTCGGACAGATGTTGCACCTTGCACCGCGGATGTTGCACCCTGTAGATATCGATTATTCGGAAGGCCATAACTTCTGGCTCGTTTAGAGTTACAAATGCCATAACCTGTCAAAACGAAGGCCTCGATGAGTTCTACTGATTTGATAGCTTTTAGCTGTCAATGGATAGATTAATGCCTAAAAACGACAACCCGAATCTCAGTCGGGTCTCGTAAGTTTTTTACCCTTCGTTTTTTCGACACGTGGATTTTTACGGTAAAACGGGATTACGGTGGTTGGTCTTCGATTTACCATCGCTGGAGAGTAGTGCACCATGGTACTGTTCCGTTTCAAATCCATGCACGCATTTCTAAAAGTCGTACGGCACTGTTTCGCCATTTCGGACGGATCTTGCACCTTGCACCGTGGATGTTGCACCCTGTAGATATCGATTATTCGGACCGTCATAACTTCTGGCTCGTTTAGAGTTACAAAAGCCATAACCTGTCAAAACGAAGGCCTCGATGAGTTCTACGGCTTTGACAGCTTTCAGCCGTCAACGGATAGATTAATGCCCAAAAAGGACAACCCGAATCGCAGTCGGGTCTCGTAAGTTTTTTATCCTTCGTTTTTTCGACACGTGGATTTTTACGGTAAAACGGGATTATGGTGGTCGGCCTTCGATTTACCATCGCTGGAGAGTGGTGCACCATGGTACTGTTCCGTTTCAAATCCATGCACGCATTTCTAAAGTCGTACGGCACTGTTTCGCAATTTCGGACGGATGTTGCACCTTGCACCGTGGATGTTGCACCCTGTAGATATCGATTATTCGGACGGCCATAACTTCTGGCTCGTTTAGAGTTACAAAAGCCATAACCTGTCAAAACGAAGGCCTCGATGAATTCTACGGCTTTGACAGCTTTCAGTCGTCAACAGATAGATTAATGCCCAAAAAGGAGAACCCGAATCTTAATCGGGTCTCGTAAGTTTTTTACCCTTCGTTTTTTCGACACTTGGATTTTTACGGTAAAACGGGATTACCGTGGCCCGTCTTCGACTTACCATCGCTGGAGAGTGGTGCACCATGGTACTGTTCCGTTTCAAATCCATGCACGCATTTCTAAAAGTCATACGGCACTGTTTCGCCATTTCGGACGGATGTTGCACCTTGCACCGTGGATGTTGCACCCTGCAGATATCGATTATTCGGACGGCCATAACTTCTTGCTCGTTTAGAGTTACGGGAGCCATAACCTGTCAAAACGAAGGCCGCGATGAGTTCTATGGCAATCAAAGCTTTCAGCCGTCAACGGATAGATTAATGCCCAAAAAGGACAGCCCGAATCTCAGTTGGGTCTCGTAAGTTTTTTACCCTTCGTTTTATGGACACGTGGAATTTTACGGTAAAACGGGATTACGGTGGCTCGTCTTCGATTTACCATCGCTGGAGAGTGGAGCACCATAGTACTGTTCCATTTCAAATCCATGCACGCATTTCTAAAAGTCGTATGGCACTGTTTCGCCATTTCGGACGGATGTTGCACCTTGCACCGTGGATGTTGCCCCCAGTAGATATCGATTATTCGGACGGCGATAACTTCTGGCTCGTTTAGAGTTACAAAAGCCATAACCTTTCAAAAAAAAGGCCTCGATGATTTCTACGGCTTTGAAAGCTTTCAGCTGTCAACGGATAGATTAATGCCCAAAAAGGACAACCCGAATCTCAATCGGGTCTCGTAAGTTTTTTACCCTTCGTTTTTTCGACACGTGGATTTTTACTGTAAAATGGGATTACCGTGGCCCGTCTTCGATTTCCCATCACTGGAGAGTTGTGCACCATGGTACTTTTCCGTTTCTAATCCATGCACCATTTCTAAAAGTCGTACGGCACTGTTTCGCTATTTCGGACGGATGTTGCACCTTGCACCGTGGATGTTGCACCCTGTAGATATCGATTATTCGGACAGCCATAACTTCTGGCTCATTTAGAGTTAGGGGAGCCATAACCTGTCAAAATGAAGGACTCGATGAGTTCTACGGCTTTGACCGCTTTCAGCCGTCAACGGATAGATTAATGCCCAAAAAGGACAACCCGAATCTCAATCGGGTCTCGTAAGTTTTTTACCCTTCGTTTTTTCGACACGTGGATTTTTACGGTAAAACGGGATTACAGTGGCCCGTCTTTGAATTCCCATCGCTGGAGAGTGGTGCACCATGGTACTTTTTCGTTTCAAATCCATGCACCATTTCTAAAAGTCGTACGGCACTGTTTTTCCATTTCGGACGGATGTTGCACCTTGCACTGTGGATGTTGCACCCTGTAGATATCGATTATTCAGACGGCCATAACTTCTGGCTCGTTTAGAGTTACGGGAGCCATAACCTGTCAAAACGAAGGACTCGATGAGTTCTACGGCTTTGACTGCTTTCAGCCGTCAACGGATAGATTAGTGCCTAAAAAGGACAACCTGAATCCCAATTGGGTCTCGTAAGTCTTTTACCCTTCGTTTTTTCGACACGTGGATATTTACGGTAAAACGGGATTACCGTGCCCCGTCTTCGACTTCCCATCGCTGGAGAGTGGTGCACCATGGTATTGTTCCGTTTCAAATCCATGCACGCATTTCTAAAAGTCGTACGGCACTGTTTTTCCATTTCGGACGGATGTTGCACCTTGCACCGTGGATGTCGCACCCTGTAGATATCGATTATTCGGACGGCCATAAGTTCTAGCTCGTTAAGAGTTACGGGAGCCATAACCTGTCAAAACGAAGGCCTCGATGAGTTTTACGGCTTTGACAGCTTTCAACCATCAACGGACAGATTAATGCCCAAAAAGGACAACCCGAATCTCAATCGGGTCTCGTAAGTATTTTACCCTTCGTTTTTTCGACACGTGGATTTTTACGGTAAAACGGGATTACGGTGGCTGGTCTTCGATTTACCATCGTTGGAGAGTGGTGCACCATAATACTGTTCCGTTTCAAATCCATGCACGCATTTCTAAAAGTCGTATGGCACTATTTCGCCATTTCGGACGGATGTTGCACCTTGCACCGTGGATGTTGCACCCTGTAGATATCGATTATTCGGACGGCCATAACTTCTGGCTCGTTTAGAGTTACAAAAGCCATAACCTGTCAAAACGAAGGCCTCGATGAGTTCTATGGCTTTGACAGCTTTAATTTAGCGACCCGTATTTTTACGGATCGAAAAATCATAGAACTGTCGACATTAAGTCGTTGATGTTGTTAAGTTGTTTAGAGTTTGAGTCGACCAAAGCTTAAGTCGTGTGAAAGTTAACTCGTGTGATAGCTTAGGTCGTGTGGTGCTTAGGTCGTGAACGAGTTAGTAATATGGAGCGACCTATAGAAGTTAGGCCGTGTAATAGTTAGGTCGGTGGAGTTTTGTAACGACTTATAGGAACAAACGACCTAATTGTAGGAAGCGACCTAAGAAAGATAGCGGCTTAGGATTTTGAGCGACCTATAGGTTTGATGGACCTAAGAAGCTAACGACCTAAGAGAGTGAGCGACCTAGTAGTTTTAGCGACCTAAGGGGTTTGGCGACCTATTGGTAGGCGACTTAAGGCAGTTAGGTCGTGAGGTTGTGCGTATGCGTTAGGTCGCATACTCGTTAGGTCGTGTGTTTAGTTAGATCGCTATGCCCCGTCCCAGTTAGGTCGTGTGGAGGCTTATGTGTTAGGTCGTAAGCCTTTAGGTCGGCAGGGTGTGTTGGGCTGTTAAGTCGGCAACTAGCTAAGTCGTAGGTCGCGTTGAGGGTCATGTTGATAGGTCTCACATTGGTGTTAAGGCTTATGCGGCTAGGTCGTATAACTGTTGAGTCGTTAGGTCGCGGAGAGTGTTAGGTCGTTGGGTCGGCTAGGCATGTTAAGTCATAGGTCGGGATAGTTAGGTCGTGGACGACCTAAGGTTTCAGCCTATAAATGCATGTCTTTGTTTCACTTTTTGGGATCCAGATTTTGAAGCGACGAAGTGCTGCCATATTGAGAGCTCGACTACAACACTTCTTCACTTCTTTTGTCCACTCTAATCTAGTGCTTACATCCATCCAAGATCGAAGATCAAGATCGAAAATCCAAGAGCTAAAGTTGAAGATCTTCATCCATCAAAGAGAGATTTCATCATTTGAAGCGGAACCTTGTCGAATCAAGCTAGATCCTTTGCTGTCCAGATCTGGAGTTAGTTGTTTTTGAGGTGTTTAAGTGATTCGGTGAGTGGTGGTTATCTCTCACACGGACCCAAAGGAGTAAATTGGATCGGTGGTTTGTTTGTGTGTTAAAGATAGCGATTTCATGCATTTTCCTTAAGTCTACATGTAGATCCATCACTCATAAAGTTTTGATATCCATTCTACTACATGTAACCTATGATAGTTCATTCATCAAGATATTACTCAGAATTCATGCTTGTTAGATTTGGACTCTTTATTTACTAAATTGCCATTATTGTTATAACTGTTTATTTAGATCTTGTTTGAATGATTGATTACTTGGATTAATGTTTGATTTGATTGATTATTAGAAGTTAGTTGATTGATGATTTGGTGTGGACAAGTTGGTCGAAGATGATTCAAAAGCTAAGTGGAAAGGCTCTTGAATAAGGAAAGCTGTCGTGGCATATGAAGCGGATGATAAAGCTCATATGGATAGATTTGATCATGATGATGAGATGGGACTTTGCTATGATGTGAAGAGGCAAAGCATGATGTTGAGATGGGACTTTGCTATGATGCGATGAAGCAAAGTATGATATGAGGAAGCCTTGGTTTAATCCAGACGGGATCATTCTAAGCATGTTGATAACTCGATGTGGTCCGAGTTTGTTGATAATGGTTGGCTCGAGAGGCGCTTGAGCTAGTATGTGAATAGTCGTCAAGGAGGATGACTAGAAGGCTGAGATCTCATCGTTATTGAAGGTTCTAGCATGCTCAAAGCAAGAGTACGTTGGGACGGGTCACGACGACGTCCCAGACACGGGTCACGATGACGTGTTAGTACTCTGGGCAGATTCGATAGTCCTAGGCACGGGTCACGATGACGTGCGGAGTTATGTCTAGAACCGGGGTTACCATTAGCTCTTGATGGACGGTTGATAAATGGTGCCGGTCATTCAATTAACGGTGATATCGAGGCAATGATAACAGTGACAGCCAGAGTCATGGATGTTTGGATGTTTTGGTTGTATCGTCGCATGGGCCAAGAGCGATGTCTTCGGAGTGCTTACCTGATCTTGGTTTAGGCGTTGGGGGTTTGTACTTGGAAAACATCGACCTTGACTCGATTGATAATTGCTTTACTTTAATTGTCTGCTTTGTTATGTCTATTCCTGCTTAGTGGGTCTGGGGTCTATCACTGTAGAAAGAGGTGGAGTGAGATGGTTGAGTTCCTATTCCTTTTACCCTTTATGCTCTTTTAATATGTTTGATAGTTGATTTACTGCTCACTAAGACTTCTGTCTGACTCAAGGTTTTATGTTTAACTCTTATTACCTTGGGTTGTTCATCCATGTTGGGATAGGCAGACTAGGTAGCAGGTGACAGGTGCTGTTCTTAGTGACCAAAGTTGTTGATGACGAAGACGAGCTGGAAGCTTTTGCATACTGTTTTCTTACTATATGTACTGGATGTTCCGCTGTTTTTTTGATACTCTGAGAGTTATGTAGTGAGGCTTGATGTATTGACTAATCAGATGTTTGTATAAAACCACTGCGAGTTTATATGATAAGATTCTGTTCTATGAGCTTCACTATGTATACTTTTCTATTGTATTTTATCCATGCGCTGTGAGTAGTACGATAGACTATTCTGTGTTTACCTTACCCTAATGATCGTCCATGGCGGCCTGGCACCTTTTTCAGCGCATTATAATCCAGTTGGGTGCAGGAGTCATGGGCGGTCGTCACATTTGGTATCAGAGCTTTGGTAAATCGATTTTAGCCAACGCTCGCTGACATAACTACGTATGAGAGACGTAATTGTATTTTGATGGATAATTACCATATATAATATAGTAGCCTAGAAGGATTTGAACTCCTTATGTAGTTGTTTCTCAAGGTGTTCTAATCATTCTTCTTTTTATAGATATTAAGAATGAGTCGAAGAGAGAGACAAGCTGCTACGGAAGGCCGTGCTTCAGAAGGAGTTGCTGATTATGTTGCTATGTTTGAGGCAATGGTGACTTCGATCATGAGAAGGATACCAACTCCAGGGCCATCAGTAGATGTTGGGGTTCAAGTTCAAGCTCCAAAACCAGTGGATTTTGCTAAGTTGTGTAAATACTATACTGCTCTTGGAGGAAAGGTTTTCTTGGGAAAAGAATCAACCATAGAAGTCCAGAGATGGATAGATGCTTGTAGAAGGATCTTTGGTGATTTGGGAATTGAGGATGCAACTAAGAGGAAGCTTGCATCAAGACAGCTTCAGGGAAGAGCTTCTGATTGGTGGAACTCTATCACCATTGATACTCCAGAGGAAGAGATCACTTGGGAGCAATTCCAAGATAGATTTGAAGCTAAGTTCATTTCTACAGCTCAGAAATCTGTTCTGTTTAAAAAGTTTGTGGAACTCAAGCAAGGTGGAAGACCAGTTCTTGAGTATGTTTCAGAGTTTGAAGCTTTGTCTAAGTATGCTCGGTCATATATTGAATCTCCCTATCAGAAGAATGAGAAGTTTGTGACAGGCTTGGATAGTTATCTTGGGAGGCAGTTGATGGATCATTTGGATGACCCATTTGAGAAGCTTGTGGAGAAAGCTCTCAGGCATCAGCATTTGTTTCCTAAAGAAGGATCTGTTGTTGCTGCTACCAAGGAGCAAAGTGGAAACAAGAAGAGGAAGAAGCAACAACAGAAGGGTAAGGATGGCCAGAAGAAGCCTAAGGGTGAAGTGACCTGCTACAACTGTCGGCAGAAGGGTCATCTCTCCAGAGATTGCAAGAATCCGAGAGTGCCGGTGAAGTGCCACAACTGTGACAAACCGGGCCATATCAAGAACAATTGTCTAGAACCCAGGAAGGACAAGCAGATTGTGCAAGCTTATGCTTTGGGGGCTGTGCCATCATCTTTGAAAGCTCCTACTGCCGAAGTGGAGGGAAAGAGTGTGGTGGTTCAAGGTACTCTCTTCATTTGTGGTGTTCCAATTAGAGTGTTGTTTGATACTGGGGCGTCGCATTCCTTTGTTTGTAGTGAACTTGTAGGCCGGTTGGGTTTGGAACCGGATATTGTTGATAGACCATTGGTTGTGACTAATCTAGTTGGGGGTTCGTCTTGTTTGTAAATGGTATGCCATGGTCTAGTTGTATCGAGTCATGATTGCTCTTTTGTTTGTGATTATTTTGTCCTGAACTTTGCGGGGTTCGGAATTATTTTGGGTATGGACTGGCTTAGGAAGTATGCGGCAAGGGTTGATTGTAAGAGGCTGGAGGTGACAGTCGAGAATATGGAGGGGCGAAAGGTTGTGATACGATGTAAGCATGAAGAAGGCGTCTTCATGAGCTTCATGTATTCGCTGGTTGTTCCACGGGATGGACTGTCATCGGCGCCTATTGTGAATGGATTTTAGGATGTCTTTGACGAGGTCAAAGGGTTACCGCCGCATGGGGAGATCGAGTTTCGTACCGATCTAGTTGAGAGAGCCACACCTGTTGTGATGCCTCTTAGGCGGATGGCGCCTAGGGATCAGCAAGAGTTGAAGGTGCAAGTTGATGACCTTTTATAGAAAGGATTCGTTCGGCATAGTGTGTCCGAATGGGATGCACCAGTTGTGTTTGCAACCAAAGCGCATGGATCGTTGAGGTTGTGTGTGGATTATCGTGAGCTTAATAATGTGACTAAGAAGAACAAGTATCCATTGCCGAGAATAGATGACTTATTCGATCAGCTTCACAAAGCTAAGGTGTTTTCTCAGATGGATTTGGCAACGGGATATCACCAGTTGAGAGTGGCAAAGGATAGTGTTCCAAAGACTGCTTTTAGGACACCATCTGCTTTCTATGAGTGGCTGGTAATGCCGTTTGGATTGACTAATGCACCAGCATATTTTGTGGATCTTATGAATAGAGTATTCAGGGATCAGTTGAACAAGTTTGTACTTGTGTTCGTGGATGATATTCCGATTTATTCTGGAACTGAAGAAGAGCACAAGACACATTTGCAGATTGTTTTGGAAATCTTGCAGAAACATCAGCTGAAGGCTAAGTTTTCGAAGTGTCACTTCTGGAAGAGCGAAGTGAGGTTCTTAGGCCATGTTATCTCTGAAAGTGGAATAGCGGTTGATCCCGCCAAGGTGGCAGCAATACAGGATTGGGTTAGACCTAAGAATGCATCTGATGTGAGAAGTTTTCTTGGATTAGCAGGATACTATCGTCGGTTTATCAAAGACTTTTCCAAGATAGCTGCACCGTTAACGGGATTGACGAAAAAGAATCAAGTATTTAGATGGGAAGCTAAGTGTGAGCAATCTTTTGGAATCCTGAAAGAGCGACTAACAAGCGCTCCTGTTTTGACTATTCCAAGTGGAAATGATGAGATGGTGGTTTACACCGATGCATGTGGTACTGGACTTGGAGCAGTGCTAATGCAGAAGGATAAAGTTGTTGCGTATGCAAGTCGACAACTGAAGCCGCATGAAAGGAATTATCCGACTCATGATTTGGAGTTAGCGGCGATTGTTTTTGCTCTGAAGATGTGGAGACATTATCTATTGGGAGTTCGATTCGAGTTGTTTATAGATCATAAGTTGTTGAAGTATCTTTTCTCCCAGAAGGATTTGAATCTCCGACAGCAACGATGGCTAGAGTTTTTTGCATCATATGATTTTGGTATAGCCTATACTCCGGGAAAAGGTAACGCAGTGGCAGATGCGTTAAGTAGAAGACATGCAGGATTGGGAGCCATGTTTTCAGAATGGAAGAGTCTCGAGTATTTAGCTGGATTTGACTTCAGGCCTAGATGTGAATTGGAACCTGAGATGTTGGCAAACTTATCGATAAGACCTTCTCTTATGGAAAGAATTGGCAAGAGCCAAAAGCGAGACGATAAGCTTGTCAAGATTATCCGAGATTTGGAATCTGGATTAGACCCAAAGAAGGATAAAGGATTCGAAGTCGATCGAGAGGGTTGGCTTTGAAAACAAGAACGATTGGTTGTTCCTGATATAGATGGATTGAGAGATGAAGTTCTTATGGAAAGTCATCACTCAAAGTTGACAATTCATCCAGGTGGAAATAAGATGTATCGGAATATGAAGAGAACCTATTACTGGGAAGGTATGAAGAAGGATGTTGGAAATTTCATTTCCAAATGTATGAATTGCCAATTGGTAAAAGCCGAACAGAAGAAGCCAAGTGGATTGCTTCAGCCATTAGAAGTTCCTACATGGAAGTGGGAGCAAATATCGATGGATTTTATTGATGGGTTACCTAGGACCAGAGCAGGAAATGAAGGGATTTGGGTAATCATAGATCGTTTGACAAAGAGTGCAAGATTCATTCCCGTTCGATCAACTAGGACTGCATCGAAATTGGCTGAGTTGTATGTTAAGTGGATATTTCGATTCCATGGTATTCCGAAGAGTATAGTGAGCGATCGAGACCCATTGTTCACTAGTGGATTTTGGAAGAGCTTCCAGGAAGTTTTGAGAACCAAGTTGTGTTTGAGTACATCTTATCACCCTCAAACATATGGTCAAACTAAGAGAGTTAACCGAGTTTTGGAAGATCTCCTTAGAGCATGTGTTTTAGATTTCGGAGGATCATGGGAAGATCATCTTCATTTCGTGGAATTTGCATATAATAACAGTTACCAGTCAAGTATTGGTATGGCACCGTATGAAGCACTGTATGGAAGACCATGTAACTCTCCGACATGTTGGTTGGGAACTGGAGAAAAGCTGATACTTGGGCCCAAAATGATTCGACAGACTTCAGATTGCATCGAGATCATTCGGTGACGAATGAAGGCAGCCCAAGACTGTCAGAAAAGTTATGCCGATAAGCGTCGTAAGGATTTGGAATTCGACGTAGGAGATATGGTTTTCGTGAAGGTTTCTCCACTATAGAATGTTATTCGATTTGGGAAGAAAGGAAAGTTGACTCCGAGATTTGTTGGACCATTCCCGATCATCGAGCGAATTGGAAAGCTCACTTATAAGTTGGAATTACCAGAAAAGATGTCGGGTGGGCACAATGTTTTTCATGTATCATATCTACGGACGTATGTGCATGACCCAAGAACGGTGGTTTCTGTTGATAGCTATGAAGATTTGGAGGTTGATCCAGTAGTTAAGAGACCTCGTAAGCCGCTTCGTGTTGTGGAGACTGACACGAAACAGCTTAGGAGGAAGATAGTCAGGTTGCTCAAGGTACAATGGAGTGATGATGTTAACGACTGTACATGGGAGGAGGAAGAGAGGATGAAGGCAGCTCATCCTGAACTTTTTCTAGGTATGACCCTAAGGTGTCGTGGCATCTCATGAACTTGTAACTTGTTCTAGTCTTAGAATTCTGCATGCTAGGCTAGAAATTGGATGCATGGTTTGCTGATTGCTTTGAATGGTAGGCATGCAGAATAGTTTTGGATGCTCTTGTTAGTTTGGAATTTCGAGGGCGAAATTCCTAAGGGGGAAAGAATGTAACGACCCGTATTTTTACGGATCGAAAGATCGTAGAACTGTCGACATTAAGTCGTTGATGTTGTTAAGCTGTTTAGAGTTGAGTCGACCAAAGCTTAAGTCGTGTGAAAGTTAACTCGTGTGATAGCTTAGGTCGTGTGGTGCTTAGGTCGTGAACGAGTTAGTGATATGGAGCGACCTATAGAAGTTAGGCCGTGTAATAGTTAGGTCGGTGGAGTTTTGTAACGACTTATAGGAACAAACGACCTAATTGTAGGAAGCGACCTAAGAAAGATAGCGGCTTAGGAGTTTGAGCGACCTATAGGTTTGACCGACCTAAGAAGCTAGCGACCTAAGAGAGTGAGCGACCTAGTAGTTGTAGCGACCTAAGGGGTTTGGCGACCTAATGGTAGGCGACTTAAGGCAGTTAGGTCGTGAGGTTGTGCGTATGCGTTAGGTCGCATACTCGTTAGGTCGTGTGTTTAGTTAGATCGCTATGTCGCGTCCCAGTTAGGTCGTGTAGAGGCTTATGTGTTAGGTCGTAAGCCTTTAGGTCGGCAGGGTGTGTTGGGCTGTTAAGTCGGCAACTAGCTAAGTCGTAGGTCGCGTTGAGGGTCATGTTGATAGGTCGCACATTGGTGTTAAGGCTTCTGCCGCTAGGTCGTATAAGTGTTGAGTCGTTAGGTCGCGGAGAGTGTTAGGTCGTTGGGTCGGCTAGGCATGTTAAGTCGTAGGTCGGGATAGTTAGGTCGTGGACGACCTAAGGGGGCGGACGACCTAAGGTTTCAGCCTATAAATACACGTCTTTGGTTCACTTTTTGGGATCTGGATTTTGAAGCGACGAAGTGCTGCCATTTTGAGAGCTCGACTACAACACTTCTTCACTTCTCTTCTCCACTCTAATCTAGTGCTTACATCCATCCAAGATCGAAGATCAAGATCGAAATCCAAGAGCTAAAGTTGAAGATCTTCATCCAACAAAGAGAGATTTCATCATTTGAAGCGGAACCTTGTCGAATCAAGCTAGATACTTTGCTGTCCAGATCTGGAGTTAGTTGTTTTTGAGGTGTTTAAGTGATTCGGTGAGTGGTGGTTATCTCTCACACGGACCCATAGGAGTATATTGGATCGGTGGTTTGTTTGTGCGTTAAAGATAGCGATTTCATGCATTTTCCTTAAGTATGCATGTAGATCCATCACTCATAAAGTTTTGATATCCATTCTACTACATGTAACCTATGATAGTTCATTCATCAAGATATTACTTAGAATTCATGCTCGTTAGATTTGGACTCTTTACTTACCAAATTGCCATTATTGTTATAACTGTTTATTTAGATCTTGTTTGAATGATTGATTACTTGGATTAATGTTTGATTTGATTGATTATTAGAAGTTAGTTGATTGATGATTTGGTGTGGACAAGTTGGTCGAAGATGATTCGAAAGCTAAGTGGAAAGGCTCTTGAATAAGGAAAGCGGCCGTGCATATGAAGCGGATGATAAAGCTCATATGGATAGATTTGATCATGATGATGAGATGGGACTTTGCTATGATGTGAAGAGGCAAAGCATGATGTTGAGATGGGACTTTGCTATGATGCGATGAAGCAAAGTATGATATGAGGAAGCCTTGGTTTAATCCAGACGGGATCATTCTAAGCATGTTGATAACTCGGTGATGTGGTCCGAGTTTGTTGATAATGGTTGGCTCGAGAGGCGCTTGAGCTAGTATGTGAATAGTCGTCGAGGAGGATGACTAGAAGGCTGAGATCTCATCGTTATTGAAGGTTCTAGCATGCTCAAAGCAAGAGTACGTTGGGACGGGTCACGACGACGTCCCAGACACGGGTCACGATGACATGTTAGTACTCTAGGCAGATTCGATAGTCCTAGGCACGGGTCACGACGACGTGCGGAGTTATGTCTAGAACCGGGGTTACCATTAGCTCTTGACGGACGGCTAAAATAATGGTGCCGTTCATTCAATTAACGGTGATATCGAGGCAATGATAACAGTGATAGCCAGAGTCATGGATGTTTGGATGTTTTGGTTGTATCGTCGCATGGGACAAGAGCGATGTCTTCGGAGTTCTTACCTGATCTTGGTTTAGGTCTTGGGGGTTTGTACTTAGAAAACATCGACCTTGACTCGAGTGATAATTGCTTTACTTTAATTGTCTGCTTTGCTATGTTTATTCCTGCTTAGTGGGTCTGGGGGCTATCACTGTAGAAAGAGGTGGAGTGGGATGGTTGAGTTCCTATTCCTTTTACCTTTTATGCTCTTTTGATATGTTTGATAGTTGATTTACTGCTCACTAAGACTTCTGTCTGACTCAAGGTTTTATGTTCAACTCTTATTACCTTGGGCTGTTCATCCATGTTGGGATGGGCAGACTAGGTAGCAGGTGACAGGTGCTGTTCTTAGTGACCAACGATGTTGATGACGAAGACGAGCTGGAGGCTTTTGCATACTGTTTTCTTACTATATGTACTGAATGTTCCGCTGTTTGTTTGATACTCTGAGAGTTATGTGGTGAGGCGTGATGTATTGACTAATCAGATGTTTGTATAAAACCACTATGAGTTTATATGATAAGATTCTATTCTATGAGCTTCACTACGTATACTTTTCTATTGTATTTTATCCATGCGCTGTGAGTAATACGATTGACTATTCTGTGTTTACCTTACCCTGATGATCTTCCATGGCGGCCTGGCACCTTTTTCAGCGCATTATAATCCAGTTGGGTGTAGGAGTCATGGGCGGTCATCACATTTCAGCCGTCAACGGATAGATTAATGACCAAAAAGGACAACCCGAATCTCAATCGGGTCTCGTAAGTTTTTTACCCTTCGTTTTTTCGACACGTGGATTTTTACAGTAAAACGGGATTACCGTGGCCCGTCTTCAACTTCCCATCGCTGGAGAGTGGTGCACCATGGTACTGTTCCGTTTCAAATCCATGCACGCATTTCTAAAATTCGTACGACACTGTTTCGCCATTACGGACGGATGTTGCACCTTGCACCGTGGATGTTGCACCCTGTAGATATCGATTATTCGTACGGCCATGACTTCTAGCTCGTTTAGAGTTACGGGAGCCATAACCTGTCAAAACGAAGGTCACAGTGAGTTTTACGGCTTTGATAGCTTTCAGCCGTCAACGGATAGATTAACGCCCAAAAAAGACAACCCGAATCTCAATCGGGTCTCGTAAGTTTTTTACCCTTTGTTTTTTCGACATGTGGATTTTTACGGTAAAACGGGATTACGGTGGCCCGTCTTCGACTTCCCTTCACTGGAGAGTGGTGCACCATGGTACTGTTCCGTTTCACATCCATGCACGCATTTCTAAAAGTCGTACGGCACTGTTTCGCCATTTCGTACGGATGTTGCACCGTGGATGTTGCACCCTGTAGATATCGATTATTCGGACGGCCATAACTTTTGGCTTGTTTAGACTTATGGGAGCCATAACCTGTCAAAACAAAGGCCTCGATGAGTTCTACGGCTTTGACAGCTTTCATCCGTCAACGGATAGATTAATGCCCAAAAAGGACAACCCGAATCTCAATCGGGTCTCGTAAGTTTTTTACCCTTCGTTTTTTCGACACGTGGATTTTTACGGTAAAACAGGATTACCGTGGCCCGTCTTCGACTTTCCATCGCTGGAGATTGGCGCACCATGGTACTGTTCCGTTTCAAATCCATGCACGAATTTCTAAAAGTTGTACGGCACTGTTTCGCCATTTTGGACGGATGTTGCACCTTGCACCGTGGATGTTGCACCCTGTAGATATCTATTATTCGGACGGCCATAACTTCTGACTCGTTTAGAGTTACGGGAGCCATTACCTATCAAACG
Source organism: Allium cepa (assembly GCA_030765085.1). NCBI lineage: Eukaryota > Viridiplantae > Streptophyta > Magnoliopsida > Asparagales > Amaryllidaceae > Allium > Allium cepa. The sequence goes on along the minus strand of CM060934.1, from coordinate 28,690,402 downwards.
AAGGCCTCGATGAGTTCTACGGCTCTGATAGCATTCAACCGTCAAGGGATAGATTAATGCCCAAAAAGGGTAACCCGAATCTCTATCGGGTCTCGTAGTTTTTTACCCTTCGTTTTTTCGACACGTGGATTTTTGCGGTAAAACGGGATTACGGTGGCCCGTCTTCGACTTTCCATCGCTGGAGAGTGGTGCACCACTGTTCCGTTTCAAATCCATGCACGCATTTCTAAAACTCATACGGTACTGTTTCGCCATTTCGGACGGATGTTGCACCTTGCACCGTGGATGTTGCACCCTTTAGATATCGATTATTCGGATGGCCATAACTTCTGGCACGTTTAGAGTTACAGGAGCCATAACCTGTCAAAACGAAGGCCTCGATGAGTTCTATGGCTTTGATAGATTTCAGCCATCAACGGATAGATTAATGCCCAAAAAGGACAACCCGAATCCCAATCGGGTCTCGTAAGTTTTTTACCCTTCGTTTTTTCGACACGTGGATTTTTACGGTATAACGGGATTACGGTGGCTGGTCTTCGATTTCAATCGCTGGAGAGTGGTGCACCACGATACTGTTCTGTTTCAAATCCATGCATGCATTTCTAAAAGTCGTACGGCACTGTTTCGCCATTTCGGACGTATGTTGCACCCTGCACCGTGGATGTTGCACCCTGTAGATATCGATTATTCGGACGGCCATAACTTCTGGCTCGTTTAGAGTTACAAAAGGCATAACCTGTCATAACGAAGGCCTCGATGAGTTCTACGGCTTTGACAGCTTTCAGCCGTCAACGGATAGATTAATGCCCAAAAAGGACAACCCGAATCTCAATCGGGTCTCGTAAGTTTTTTACCCTTCGTATTTTCGACACGTGGATTTTTACGGTAAAACGGGATTACCATGGTCCGACTTCGACTTTCCATCGCTGGAGAGTGGTGCACCATGGTACTATTCCATTTCAAATCCATGCACGCATTTCTAAAAGTCGTACGGCACTGTTTCGCCATTTCGGACGGATGTTGCACCTTCCACCGTGGATGTTGCGCCCTGTAGATATCGATTATTCGGACGGTCATAACTTCTGGCTCGTTTAGAGTTACGGGAGACATAACCTGTTAAAACGAAGGCCTCGTTGAGTTCTACGGCTTTGACAGCTTTCAGCCGTCAACGGATATATTAATGCCCAAAAAGGACAACCCGAATCTCAATCGGGTCTCGTAAGTTTTTTACCCTTCGTATTTTCGACACGTGGATTTTTACGGTAAAACGGGATTACCGTGGCCCGTCTTCGACTTCCCATCGCTGGAGATTGGTGCACCATGGTACTGTTCCATTTCAAATCCATGCACGCATTTCTAAAAGTCGTACGGCGCTGTTTCGCCATTTTGGACGGATGTTGCACCATGCACCGTGGATGTTGCACCCTGTAGATATCGATTATTCGGACGGTCATAACTTCTGGCTCGTTTAGAGTTATCGGAGCCATTACTTGTCAAAACGAAGGCCTCGATGAGTTCTACGGCTCTGACAGCATTCAGCCGTCAACGGATAGATTAATGCCCAAAAAGGGCAACCCGAATGTCCATCGGGTCTCGTAAGTTTTTTACCCTTCGTTTTTTCGACACGTGGATTTTTACGGTAAAAAGGGATTACGTTGGCCCGTCTTCAACTTCCCATCGCTGAAGAGTGGTGCACCATGGTACTGTTCCGTTTCAAATCCATGCACGCATTTCTAAAGGTCGTACGGCACTGTTTCGCCATTTCGGACGGATGTTGCTCCTTGCACCGTGGATGTTGCACCCTGTAGATATCGATTATTCGGACGGCCATAACTTCTGGCTCGTTTAGAGTAACGGGAGCCATAACCTGTCAAAACGAAGGCCTCGTTTGGTTCTAAGGCTTTGACAGCTTTCAGCCGTCAACGGATAGATTAATGCCCAAAAAGGACAACCCGAATCTCAATCGGGTCTCGTAAGTTTTTAACCCTTCGTTTTTTCGACACGAGGATATTTATGGCAAAACGGGATTACCGTGGCCCGTCTTCGACTTCCCATCGCTGGAGAGTGGTGCACCATGGTACTGTTCTGTTTCAAATCCATACATGCATTTCTAAAAGTCGTATGACACTGTTTCGCCATTTCGGACGGATGTTGCACCTTGCACCGTGGATGTTGCACCCTGTAGTTATCGATTATTTGGACCGCCATAACTTTTGGCTCATTTAGAGTTACAAGAGCCATAACCGGTCAAAACGAAGGCCTCGATGAGTTCTACGGCTTTGACAGCTTTCAGCCGTCAATGGATAGATTAATGCCCAAATAGGACAACCCGAATCTCAATCGGGTCTCGTAAGTTTTTTACCCTTCGTTTTTTCGACACGTGGATTTTTACGGTAAAACGGGATTACGGTGGCCCGTCTTCGACTTCCCATCGCTGAAGAGTGGTGCACCATCTTACTGTTCCGTTTCAAATCCATGCACGCATTTCTAAAACTCATACGGCATTGTTTCTCCATTTCGGACGGATGTTGCACCTTGCACCGTGGATGTTGCACCGTGTAGATATCAATTATTCGGATGGCCATAACTTCTGGCTCGTTTAGAGTTACGGGAGCCATAACCTATCAAAACGAAGGCCTCGATGAGTTCTATGGCTTTGATATCTTTCAGCTGTCAACGGATAGATTAATGCCAAAAAAGGACAACCCGAATCCCAATCGGGTCCCGTAAGTTTTTTACCCTTCGTTTTTTCGACAGGTGGATTTTTATGGTAAAATGGGATTACCGTGGCCCATCTTCGACTTCCCATTGCTGGAGAGTGGTGCACCATTGTACTGTTCCATTTCAAATCCATGCACGCATTTCTAAAAGTCGTACGGCGCTGTTTCGGCATTTCGGACGGATGTTGCACCTTGCACCGTGGATGTTGCACCCTGTAGATATCGATTATTCGTACGACCATAACTTCTGCCACATTTAGAGTTACGGGAGTCATTACCTGTCAAAACGAAGGCAACGGTGAGTTCTACGGCTTTGACATCTTTCAGCCATCAACGGATAGATTAATGCCCAAAAAGGACAACCCGAATCTCAATCGGGTCTCGTAAGTTTTTTACCCTTCGTTTTTTCGACACGTGGATTTTTACGGTAAAACGGGATTACTGTGGACCGTCTTCGACTTTCCTTCGCTGGAGAGTGGTGCACCATGGTACTGTTCCGTTTCAAATCCATGCACGCATTTCTAAAAGTCGTACGACACTGTTTCGCCATTTCGGACGGATGTTGCACCTTGCACCATGGATGTTGCACCCTGTAGATATCGATTATTCGGACGGCAATAAATTCTGTCTCATTTAGAGTTACGGGAGCCATAACCTATCTAAACGAAGGCCTCGATGAGTTCTACGCTTTGACAGCTTTCAGCCATCAACGGATAGTTTAATGCCAAAAAAGGACAACCCGAATCTCAGTCGGGTCTCGTAAGTTTTTTAGCCTTCGTTTTTTCGAAACGTGGATTTTTGCGGTAAAACGGGATTACGGTGGCTAGTCTTCGATTTACCATCGCTGGAGAGTGGTGTATCATGATATTGTTCCGTTTCAAATCCATGCACGCATTTCTAAAAGTCGTACGGCAATGTTTCGCCATTTCGGACGGATGTTGCACCTTGCACCGTGGATGTTGCACCCTGTAGATATCGATTATTCGGACGGCCATAACTTCTGACTCGTTTAGAGTTACAAAAGCCATAACCTGTCAAAACGAAGGCCTCGATGAGTTCTACGGCTTTGACTGCTTTCAGCCGTCAACGGATAGACTAATGCCCAAAAAGGACAACCCGAATCTCAATCGGGTCTCGTCAGTTTTTTACCATTCGTTTTTTCGACACGTGGATTTTTACGGTAAAACGGGATTACCGTGGCCCGTCTTCGACTTCCCATCGCTGGAGAGTGGTGCACCATGGTATTGTTCCATTTCAAATCCATGCACGCATTTCTAAAAGTCGTACGACACTATTTCGCCATTTCGGATGGATGTTGCACCTTGCACCGTGGACGTTGCACCTTGCACCGTGGATGTTGCACCCTGTAGATATCGATTATTCGGACGGCCATAACTTCTGGCTCGTTTAGAGTTACGGGGGCCAAAACCTGTCAAAACGAAGGCCTCGATGAGTTCTACGGCTTTGACAGCTTTCATCCGTCAACGGATAGATTAATGCCCAAAAAGGACAACCCAAATCTCAATCGGGTCTCGTAAGTTTCTTACCCTTCGTTTTTTCGACACGTGGATTTTTACGGTAAAACGGGATTGCCGTGGCCCGTCTTCGACTTCCGATCGTTGGAGATTGGCGCACCATGGCACTGTTCCGTTTCAAATCCATCCACGCATTTCTAAAAGTCGTACGGCACTGTTTCGCCATTTTGGACGGATGTTGCACCTTGCACCATGGATGTTGCACCCTGTAGATATCAATCATTCGGACAGCCATAACTTCTGACTCGTTTAGAGTTACGGAAGCCATTACCTGTCAAAACGAAGGCCTCGATGAGTTCTACGGCTTTGACGGATTTCAACTGTCAACGGATAGATTAATGCCCAAAAAGGACAACCCGAATCTCTATCGGGTCTCGTAAGTTTTTTACCCTTCGTTTTTTCGACACGTGAATTTTTACGGTAAAAAGGGATTACGGTGGCCCATCTTCGACTTCCCATCGTTGGAGAGTGGTGCACCATGGTACTGTTCCATTTCAAATCCATGCACGCATTTCTAAAAGTCATACGACACTGTTTCGCCATTTCGGACGGATGTTGCACCTTGCACCGTGGACGTTGCACCCTGTAGATATCGATTATTCGGACGGCCATAACTTCTGGCTCGTCTAGAGTTACGGGAGCCATAACCTGTCAAAACGAAGGCCTCGATGAGTTCTACGGCTTCGACAGCTTTCAGCCGTCAACGGATAGATTAATGCCCAAAAAGGACAACCCGAATCTCAGTCGGGTCTCGTAAGTTTTTTACCCTTCATTTTTTTCGACACGTGGATTTTTACGGTAAAACGGGATTACGGTCGCTGGTCTTCGATTTACCATCGCTGGAGAGTGGTACACCATGATACTGTTTCGTTTCAAATCCGTGCACGCATTTCTAAAAGTCATACGGCACTGTTTCGCCATTTCGGACGGATGTTGCACCTTGCACCGGGGATGTTGCACCCTGTAGATATCGATTATTCGGACGACCATAACTTCTGGCTCGTTTAGAGTTATGGGAGCCATAACTTGTCAAAACGAAGGCCTCGATGAGTTCTACGGCTTTGACAGCTTTCAGCCGTCAATGGATAGATTAATGCCCAAAAAGGACAACCTGAATCTCAGTCGGGTGTTGAAAGTTTTTTACCCTTCGTTTTTTCGACACGTGGATTTTTACGGTAAAACGGGATTACGGTGGCTGGTCTTCGATTTACCATCGCTGGAGAGTGGTGCGCCATGATACTGTTCCGTTTCAAATCCATGCACGCATTTCTTAATGTCATACGGCACTGTTTCGCCATTTCGGACGGATGTTACACCTTGCACCGTGGATGTTGCACCCTGTAGATATCGATTATTCGGACGGCCATAACTTCTGGCTCGTTTAGAGTTACAGGAGCCATTACCTGTCAAAACGAAGGCCTCGATGAGTTCTAAGGCTTTGACAGCTTTCAGCCATCAACGGATAGATCAATGACCAAAAAGGACAACCCGAATCTCAATCGGGTCTCGTAAGTTTTTTACCATTCGTTTTTTTAACACGTGGATTTTTACGGTAAAACGGGATTACCTTGGCCCGTCTTCGACTTCCCATCGCTGGAGAGTGGTGCACCATGGTACTGTTCCATTTCAAATCCATGCACGCATTTCTAAAAGTCGTACGGCACTGTTTCGCCATTTCGGACGGATGTTGCACCTTGCACCGTGGATGTTGCACCCTGTAGATATCAATAATTCGGACGGCCATAACTTCTGGCTCGTTTAGAGTTACGGAAGCCATAACCTGTCAAAACGAAGGCCTCGATGAGTTCTACGGTTTTGACAGCTTTCAGCCGTCAACGGATAGATTAATGCCCAAAAAGGACAACCCGAATCTCAATCGGGTCTCGTAAGTTTTTTACCATTCGTTTTTTTAACACGTGGATTTTTACGGTAAAACGGGATTACCGCGGCCCGTCTTCGACTTCCCATCGCTGGAGATTGGTGCACCATGGTACTATTCCGTTTCAAATCCATGCACGCATTTCTAAAAGTCGTACGGCACTGTTTAGCCATTTCGGACGGATGTTGCACCTTCCACCGTGGATGTTGCACCCTGTAGATATCGATTATTCGGACAACCATAACTTCTGGCTCGTTTAGATTTACGGGAGCCATAACCTGTCAAAACGAATGCCTCGATGAGTTCTACGGCTTAGACGGCTTTTAGCCGTCAACGGATAGATTAATGCTCAAAAAGGACAACCCGAATCTCAATCGAGTCACGTAAGTTTTTTACCCTTCGTTTTTTCGACACGTGGATTTTTATGGTAAAACGGGATTACCGTGGCCCGTCTTCGACTTCCCATCGCTAGAGAGTGGTGCACCACGGTACGGTTCCGTTTCAAATCCATGCACGCATTTCTAAAAGTCATACGGCACTGTTTCGCCATTTCGGACGGATGTTGCACCATGCACCGTGGATGTTGCACCCTGTAGATATCGATTATTCGGACGGCCATAACTTCTGGCTCGTTTAAAGTTACGGGAGCCATAACCTGTCAAAATGTATTCTATGGCTTTCAACCATCAACGGATAGATTAATGCCCAAAAAGTACAACCCGAATCTCAATCGGGTCTTGTAATATTTTTTACCCTTCGTTTTTTCGACACGTGGATTTTTACGGTAAAACAGGATTACGGTGGCTGGTCTTCGATTTACCATCGCTGGAGAGTGGTGCACCATGGTATTGTTCCGTTTCAAATCCTTGCACGCATTTCTAAAAGTCGTACGACACTGTTTCGCCATTTTGGACGGATGTTGCACCTTGCACCGTGGATGTTGCACCCTGTAGATATCGATTATTCGGACGGCCATAACATCTGGCTTGTTTAGAGTTACGGGAGCCATAACCTGTCAAAACGAAGGCCTCGATGAGTTCTACGGCTTTGACAGCTTTCAGCCGTCAACGGATAGATTAATGCCCAAAAAGGACAACCCGAATCTCGATCGGGTCTCGTAAGTTTTTTCCCCTTCGTTTTTTCGACACGTGGATTTTTACGGTAAAACGGGATTACCGTGGCCCGTCTTCGACTTCCCATCACTGGAGAGTGGTGCACCATGATAGTGTTCCATTTCAAATCCATGCACGCATTTCTAAAAGTCGTACGACACTGTTTCGCCATTTCGGACGGATGTTGCACCTTTCACCGTGGATGTTGCACCCTGTGGATATCGATTATTCGGACGGCCATAACTTCTGACTCGTTTAGAGTTACGGGAGCCATAACCTGTCAAAACGAAGGCCTAGATGAGTTCTATGGCTTTGATAGCTTTCAGCCGTCAACGGATAGATTAATGCCCAAAAAGGACAACCCGAATCTCAATCGGGTCTCGTAAGTTTTTTACCCTTCGTTTTTTCGACACGTGGATTTTTACGGTAAAACAGGATTACCGTGGCCCGTCTTCGACTTCCCATCGCTGGAGAGTGGTTCACTATGGTACTGTTTCGTTTCAAATCCATGCACGCATTTCTGAAAGTTGTACGGCACTGTTTCGCCATTTCGGACGGATGTTGCACCTTTCACCGTGGATGTTGCACCCTGTAGATATCGATTATTCGGACGGCCATTACTTCTGACTCGATTAGAGTTACGGGAGCCATAACCTGTCAAAACGAAGGCCTCGATGAGTTCTATGGATTTGACAGCTTTCAGCCGTCAACGGATAGATTAATGCCCAAAAAGGACAACCCGAATCTCAATCGGGTCTCGTAAGTTTTTTACTCTTCGTTTTTTCGACACGTGGATTTTTACGGTAAAACAGGATTACCGTGGCCCGTCTTCGACTTTCCATCGCTGGAGAGTGGTGCACCATGGTACTGTTCCGTTTCAAATCCTTGCACGCATTTCTAAAAGTCGTACGACACTGTTTCACCATTTCGGACGGATGTTGCACCTTGCACCGTGGATGTTGCACCCTGTAGATATCGATTATTCAAACGGCCATAACTTCTGGCTCGTTTAGAGCTACGGGAGCCATAACCTGTCAAAACGACCTCGATGAGATCTACGGCTTTGACAGCTTTCAGCAGTCAACGGATAGATTAATTCCCAAAAAGGACAACCCGAATCTCAATCGGGTCTCGTGAGTTTTTTGCCCTTCGTTTTTTCGACACGTGGATTTTTACGGTAAAACAGGATTACCGTGGCACGTCTTCGACTTCCCATCGCTGGAGAGTGGTGCACCATGGTACTGTTCCGTTTCAAATCCATGCACGCATTTCTAAAGTCGTACGATACTGTTTCACCATTTCGGACGGATGTTGTACCTTGCACCGTGGATGTTGCACCCTGTAGATATCGATTATTCGGACGACCATAAATTCTGGCTCGTTTAGAGTTACGGGAGCCATAACCTGTCAAAACGAAGGCGTCAATGAGTTCTATGGCTTTGACAGCTTTCAGCCGTCAACGGATAGATTAATGCCCAAATAGGACAACCCGAATCTCAATCGGGTCTCGTAAGTTTTTTAATCTTCGTTTTTTCGACACGTGGATTTTTACGGTAAAACAGGATTACGGTGGCTGGTCTTCGATTTACCATCGCTGGAGAGAGGTGCACCATGGTACTGTTCCGTTTCAAATCCATGCACGCATTTCTAAAAGTCGTACGGCACTGTTTCACCATTTCGGACGGATGTTGCACCTTGCACCGTGGATGTTGCACCCTGTAGATATCGATTATACGGCCGACCATAACTTCTGGCTCGTTTAGAGTTACGAGAGCCACAACCTGTCAAAACGAAGGCCTCGATGAGTTCTACGGGTTTGACAGCTTTCAGCCGTCAACGGAAAGATTAATACCCAAAAAGGACAACCCGAATCTCAATCGGGTCTCGTAAGTTTTTTACCCTTCGTTTTTTCGACACGTGGATTTTTACTGTAAAACAGGATTACCGTGGCCCGTCATCAACTTCCCATCGATGGAGAGTGGTGCACCATGGTACTGTTCCATTTCAAATCCATGCGTGCATTTCTGAAAGTCGTACGGCACTGTTTCGCCATTTCGGACGGATGTTGCACCTTGCACCGTGGAGGTTGCACCCTGTAGGTTTCGATTATTCGGACGGCCATAACTTCTGGCTCATTTAGAGTTACGGGAGGCATAACCTGTCAAAACGAAGGCCTCGATGATTTCTACGTCTTTGACGGCTTTCAGCCGTCAACGGATAGATTAATGCCCAAAAAGGACAAACCGAATCTCAATCGGGCCTCGTAAGTTTTTTAGCCTTCGTTTTTTCGACACGTGGATTTTTACGGTAAAACGGGATAACCGTGGCCCGTCTTCGGCTTCCCATCGCTGGACAGTGGTGCACCATGATACTGTTCCATTTCAAATCCTTGCACGCATTTCTAAAAGTCGTACGACACTGTTTCACCATTTCGGACGGATGTTGCACCTTGCACCGTGGATGTTGCACCCTCTAGATATTGATTATTCAAACGGCCATAACTTCTGGCTCGTTTAGAGCTACGGGAGCCATAACCAGTCAAAACGACCTCGATGAGATCTACGGCTTTGACAGCTTTCAGCCGTCAACGGATAGATTAATGCCCAAAAAGGACAACCCGAATCTCAATCGGGTCTCGTAAGTTTTTTACCCTTCGTTTTTTTGACAGGTGGATTTTTACGGTAAAACTGGATTACCGTGGCACGTCTTCGACTTACCATGGTACTGTTCCGTTTCAAATCCATGCACGCATTTCTAAAAGTCGTACGGCACAGTTTCGCCTTTTTGGACGGATGTTGCACCTTGCACCGTGGATGTTGCACCCTGTAGATATCGATTATTCGGACGGCCATAACTTCTGGCTCGTTTAGAGTTACAGGAGCCATAACCTGTCAAAACGAAGGCCTCGATGAGTTCTACGACTTTGACAGCTTTCAGCCGTCAACGGATAGATTAATGCCCAAAGAGGGCAACCCGAATCCCAATCGGGCCTCGTAAGTTTTTTACCCTTCGTTTTTCCGACACGTGGATTTTTACGGTTAAACAGGATTACCGTGGCCCGTCTTCGACTTCCCATCGCTGGAGAGTGGTACACCATGGTACTGTTCCATTTCAAATCCATGCACGCATTTCTAAAAGTCGTACGGCACTGTTTCGCCATTTCGGACGGATGTTGCACCTTGCACCGTGGATGTTGCACCCTGTAGATATCGATTATTCGGACGGCCATAACTTCTGGCTCGTTTAGAGTTACGGGAGCCATAAACTGTCAAAACGAAGGCCTCGATGAGTTCTACGGCTTTGACAGCTTTCAGCCACCAACGGATAGATTAATGCCCAAAAAGTACAACCCAAATCTCAATCAGGTCTCGTAAGTTTTTTACCCTTGGTTTTTTCGACACGTGGATTTTTACGTTAAAACAGGATTACGGTGGCTGGCCTTTGATTTACCATTGCTGGACAGTGGTGCACCATGGTTCTGTTCCGTTTCAAATCCATGCACGCATTTCTAAAAGTCGTACGACACTGTTTCGCCATTTCGGACGGATGTTGCACCTTGCACCGTGGATGTTGCACCCTGTAGATATCAATTATTCGGACGGCCATAACTTCTGGCTCGTTTTGATTTACGGGAGCCATAACCTATCAAAACGAAGGCCTCGATGAGTTCTACGGCTTTGACAACTTTCAGCCGTCAACGGATAAATTAATGCCCAAAAATGGCAACCCGAATCTCAATCGGGCCTCGTAAGTTTTTTACCCTTTGTTTTTCCGACACGTGGATTTTTACGGTAAAACAGGATTACCGTGGCTGGCCTTCGATTTACCATCGCCGGAGAGTGGTGCACCATTGTACTGTTCCGTTTCAAATCCACGCACGCATTTCTAAAAGTCGTACGACACTGTTTCGCCATTTCGGACGGATGTTGCACCTTGTACCGTGGATGTTGCACCGTGTAGATATCGATTATTCGGACGGCCATAACTTTTGGCTCGTTTAGAGTTACGGGAGCCATAACCTGTCAAAACGAAGGCCTCGATGAGTTCTACGTCTTTGACAGCTTTCAGCCGTCAACGGATAGATTAATGCCCAAAAAGGACAACCCGAATCTCAATCGGGCCTTGTAAGTTTTTTACCCTTCGTTTTTTCGACACGTGGATTTTTACGGTTAAACGGGAATACCGTGGCCCGTCTTCGACTTCCCATCGCTGGAGAGTGGTGCACCATGGTACTGTTCCGTTTCAAATCCTTGCATGCATTTTTAAAAGTCGTACGACACTGTTTCACCATTTCGGACGGATGTTGCACCTTGCACCGTGGATGTTGCACCCTGTAGATATCGATTATTCAAACGGCCATAACTTCTGGCTCGTTTAGAGCTACGAGAGCCATAACCTGTCAAAACGACCTCGATGAGATCTACGGCTTTGACAGCTTTCAGCCGTCATCGGATAGATTAATGCCCAAAAAGGACAACCCGAATCTCAATCGGGTCTCGTAAGTTTTTTACCCTTCGTTTTTTCGGCACGTGGATTTTTACGGCAAAACAGGATTACCGTGGCACGTCTTCGACTTCCCATCGCTGGAGAGTGGTGCACCATGGTACTGTTCCGTTTCAAATCCACGCACGCATTTCTAAAAGTCGTACGACACTGTTTCGCCATTTCGGACGGATGTTGCACCTTGTACCGTGGATATTGCACCGTGTAGATATCGATTATTCGGACGGCCATAACTTCTGGCTCGTTTAGAGTTACGGGAGCCATAACCTGTCAAAACGAAGGCCTCGATGAGTTCTGCGTCTTTGACAGCTTTCAGCCGTCAACGGATAGATTAATGCCCAAAAAGGACTACCCGAATCTCAATCGGGCCTTGTAAGTTTTTTACCCTTCATTTTTTCGACACGTGGATTTTTACGGTAAAACGGGATTACCGTGGCCCGTCTTCGACTTCCCATCGCTGGAGAGTGGTGCACCATGGTACTGTTCCGTTTCAAATCCTTACACGCATTTCTAAAAGTCGTACGACACTGTTTCACCATTTCGGACGGATGTTGCACCTTGCACCGTGGATGTTGCACCCTGTAGATATCGATTATTCAAACGACCATAACTTCTGGCTCGTTTAGAGCTACGGGAGCCATAACCTGTCAAAACGACCTCGATGAGATCTACGGCTTTGACAGCTTTTATCCGTCATCGGATAGATTAATGCCCAAAAAGGACAACCCGAATCTCAAACGGGCCTCGTAAGTTTTTTACCCTTCGTTTTTTCGACACGTGGATTTTTACGGTAAAACAGGATTACGGTGTCTGGCCTTTGATTTACCATTGCTGGACAGTGGTGCACCATGGTTCTGTTCCGTTTCAAATCCATGCACGCATTTCTAAAAGTCGTAAGGCACTGTTTTGCCATTTCGGACGGATGTTGCACCTTGCACCTTGGATGTTGCACCCTATAGATATCGATTATTCGGACGGCCATAACTTCTGGCTCGTTTAGAGTTACGGCAGCCATAACCTAACAAAACAAAGGCCTCGATGAGTTCTACGGCTTGGAGAGCTTTCAGCCGTCAACCGATAGATTAATGCCCAAAAAGGGCAACCCGAATCTCAATCGGGCCTCGTAAGTTTTTTACCCTTCGTTTTTCCGACAAGTGGATTTTTACGGTAAAACAGGATTACCGTGGCTGGCCTTCGATTTACCATCGCTGGAGAGTGGTGCACCATTGTACTGTTCGTTTCAAATCCTCGCACGCATTTCTAAAAGTCGTACGACACTGTTTCGCTATTTCGGACGGATGTTGCACCTTGTACCGTGGATGTTGCACCGTGTAGATATCGATTATTCGGACGGCCATAACTTCTGGCTCGTTTAGAGTTATGGGAGCCATAACCTGTCAAAACGAAGGCCTCGATGAGTTCTACGTCTTTGACAGCTTTCAGCTGTCAACGGATAGATTAATGCCCAAAAAGGGCAACCCGAATCTCAATCGGGCCTCGTAAGTTTTTTATCCTTCGTTTTTTCGACACGTGGATTTTTACGGTAAAACAGGATTACGGTGTCTGGCCTTTGATTTACCATTGCTGGACAGTGGTGCACCATGGTTCTGTTCCGTTTCAAATCCATGCACGCATTTCTAAAAGTCGTAAGGCACTGTTTTGCCATTTCGGACGGATGTTGCACCTTGCACCTCGGATGTTGCACCCTGTAGATATCAATTATTCGGACGGCCATAACTTCTGGCTCGTTTAGATTTACGGGAGCCATAACCTGTCAAAACGAAGGCCTCAATGAGTTCTACGACTTTGACAACTTTTAGCCATCAACAGATAGATTAATGCCCAAAAAGGACAACCCGAATCTCAATCGGGTCTCGTAAGTTTTTTACCCTTCGTTTTTTCGGCACGTGGATTTTTACGGTAAAACAGGATTACCGTGGTTGGCCTTCGATTTACCATCGCTGGAGAGTGGTGCACCATGGTACTGTTCTGTTTCAAATCCATGCACGCATTACAAAAAGTCGTACGGCACTGTTTCGCCATTTCGGACGAATGTTGCACCTTGCACCGTGGATGTTGCACCCTGTAGATATCGATTATTCGGACTGCCATAACTTCTGGCTCGTTTAGAGTTACGGGAGCCATAACCTGTCAAAATGAAGGCCTCGATGAGTTCTACGGCTTGGACAGCTTTCAGCCGTCAACGGATAGATTAATGCCCAAAAAGGGCAACCCGAATCTCAATCGGGCCTCGTAAGTTTTTTACCCTTCGTTTTTCCGACACGTGGATTTTTACGGTAAAACAGGATTACCGTGGCACGTCTTCGACTTCCCATCGCTGGAGAGTGGTGCACCATGGTACTGTTCCATTTCAAATCCATGCACGTATTTCTAAAAGTCGTACGGCGCTGTTTCGCCTTTTCGGACGGATGTTGCACCTTGCACCGTGGATGTTGCACCCTGTAGATATCGATTATTCGGACGGCCATAACTTCTGGCTCGTTCAGAGTTACGGGAGCCATAACCTGTCAAAACGAAGGCCTCGATGAGTTCTACGAATTTGACAGCTTTCAGCCGTCAACGGATAGATTAATGCCCAAAAAGGGCAACCCGAATCTCAATCGGGCCTCGTAAGTTTTTTACCCTTCGTTTTTCCGACACGTGGATTTTTATGGTTAAACAGGATTACCGTGGCCCGTCTTCGACTTCCCATCGCTGGAGAGTGGTACACCATGGTACTGTTCCATTTCAATCCATGCATGCATTTCTAAAAGTCGTACGGCACTGTTTCGCCATTTCGGACGGATGTTACACCTTGCACCGTGGATGTTGCACCCTGTAGATATCGATTATTTGGACGACCATAACTTATGGCTCGTTTAGATTTACAGAAGCCATAACCTTTCAAAACGAAGGCCTCGATGAGTTTTACGGCTTTGATAGCTTTCAACCGTCAACGGATAGATTAATGCCCAAAAAGGACAACCCGAATCTCAATCGGGTCTCGTAAGTTTTTTACCCTTCGTTTTTTCGACACGTGGATTTTTACGGTAAAACAGGATTACCGTGGCTGGCCTTCGATTTGCCATCGCTGGAAAGTGGTGTACCATGGTACTGTTCCGTTTCAAATCCATGCACGCATTTCTTAAAGTCGTACGGCACTGTTTCACCATTTCGGACGTTTGTTGCACCTTGCACCGTGGATGTTGCACCCTGTAGAATCGATTATTCGGACGGCCATAACTTCTGGCTCGTTTAGAGTTACGGGAGCCATAACCTGTCAAAATGAAGGCCTCGATGAGTTCTACTACTTTAACAGCTTTCAGCTGTCAATGGATAGATTAATAACCAAAAAGGGCAACCCGAATCTCAATCGGGCCTCGTAAGTTTTTTACCCTTCGTTTTTTCGACACGTGGATTTTTACGGTAAAACAGTATTACGGTGGCTGGCCTTTGATTTACCATTGCTGGACAGTGGTGCACCATGGTTCTGTTCCGTTTCAAATCCATGCACGCATTTCTAAAAGTCGTAAGGCACTGTTTCGCCATTTCGGACGGATGTTGCACCTTGCACCTTGGATATTGCACCCTGTAGATATCAATTATTCGGACGGCCATAACTTCTGGCTCGTTTAGATTTACGGGAGCCATAACCTGTCAAAACGAAGGCCTCGATGTGTTCTACGGCTTTGACAACTTTCAGCCGTCAACAGATAGATTAATGCCCAAAAAGGACAACCCAAATCTCAATCGGGTCTCGTAAGTTTTTTACCCTTCGTTTTTTCGACACGTGGATTTTTACGGTAAAACAGGATTACCGTGGTTAGCCTTCGATTTACCATCGCTGGAGAGTGGTGTACCATGGTACTGTTCCGTTTCAAATCCATGCACGCATTACAAAAAGTCGTACGGCACTGTTTCGCCATTTCGGACGAATGTTGCTCCTTGCACCGTGGATGTTGCACCCTGTAGATATCGATTATTCGGACGGCAATAACTTCTGGCTCGTTTAGAGTTACGGGAGCCATAACCTGTCAAAACGAAGGCCTCGATGATTTCTACGGCTTGGAAAGCTTTCAGCCGTCAACTGATAGATTAATGCCCAAAAAGGGCAACCCGAATCTCAATCGGGCCTCGTAAGTTTTTTACCCTTCGTTTTTCCGACACGTGGATTTTTACGGTAAAACAGGATTACCATGGCTGGCCTTCGATTTACCATCGCTGGAGAGTGGTGCACCATTGTACTGTTCCGTTTCAAATCCGCGCACGCATTTCTAGAAGTCGTACGACACTGTTTCACCATTTCGGACGGATGTTGCACCTTGTACCGTGGATGTTGCACCGTGTAGATATCGATTATTCGGACGGCCATAACTTCTGGCTCGTTTAGAGTTACGGGAGCCAAAACCTGTCAAAACGAAGGCCTCGATGAGTTCTACGTCTTTGACAGCTTTCAGCCATCAACGGATAGATTAATGCCCAAAAAGGACAACCCGAATCTCAATCGGGCCTCGTAAGTTTTTTACCCTTCGTTTTTTCGACACGTGGATTTTTACGGTAAAACGGGATTACCGTGGCCCGTCTTCGACTTCCCATCGCTGGAGAGTGGTGCACCATGGTACTGTTCCATTTCAAATCCTTGCACGCATTTCTAAAAGTCATACGACACTGTTTCACCATTTCGGACAGATGTTGCACCTTGCACCGTGGATGTTGCACCCTGTAGATATCGATTATTCAAACGGCCATAACTTCTGGCTCGTTTAGAGCTACGGGAGCCATAACCTTTCAAAACGAAGGCCTCGATGAGATCTACGGCTTTGACAGCTTTCAACTGTCAACGGATAGATTAATGCCCAAAAAGGACAACCCGAATCTCAATCGGGTTTCGTAAGTTTTTTACCCTTCGTTTTTTCAACACGTGGATTTTTATGGTAAAACAGGATTACCGTGGCACGTCTTCGACTTCCCATCGCTGGAGAGTGGTGCAACATGGTACTGTTCCGTTTCAAATCCATGCATGCATTTCTAAAAGTCGTACGACACTGTTTCGCCATTTCGGACGGATGTTGCACCTTGCACCGTGGATGTTGCACCCTATAGATATCGATTATTTGGACGGCCATAACTTCTGGCTCGTTTAGAGTTACAGGAGCCATAACCTTTCAAAACGAAGGCCTCGATGAGTTCTACGGCTTCGACAGCTTTCAACCGTCAACGGATAGATTAATGCCCAAAAAGGACAACCCGAATCTCAATCGGGTCTCGTAAGTTTTTACCCTTCGTTTTTTCGACACGTGGATTTTTACGGTAAAACAGGATTACCGTGGCTGGCCTTCGATTTACCATCGCTGGAGAGTGGTGCACCATGGTACTGTTCCGTTACAAATCCATGCACGCATTTCTAAAAGTCGTACGGCACTGTTTCGCCATTTCGGACGGATGTTGCACCTTGCACCGTGGATGTTGCACCCTGTAGATATCGATTATTCGGACGGCCATAACTTCTGACTCGTTTAGAGTTACAAAAGCCATAACCTGTCAAAACGAAGGCCTCGATGAGTTCTACGGCTTTGACCGCTTTCAGCCGTCAACGGATAGATTAATGCCCAAAAAGGACAACCCGAATCTCAATCGGGTCTCGTAAGTTTTTACCCTTCGTTTTTTCAACACGTGGATTTTTACGGTAAAACAGGATTACCGTGGCTGGCCTTCGATTTACCATCGCTGGAGAGTGGTGCACCATGGTACTGTTCCGTTTCAAATCCATATACGCATTTCTAAAAGTCGTACGGCACTGTTTCGCCATTTCGGACGGTTGTTGCACCTTGCACCGTGGATGTTGCACCCTGTAGAATCGATTATTCGGACGGCCATAACTTCTGGCTCGTTTAGAGTTACGGGAGACATAACCTATCAAAACGAAGGCCTCGATGAGTTCTACGGCTTTGACAGCTTTCAACCGTCAACGGATAGATTAATGCCCAAAAAGGACAACCCGAATCTTAATCGGGTCTCGTACGTTTTTTACCCTTCGTTTTTTCGACACGTGGATTTTTACGGTAAAACAGGATTACCGTGGTTGGCCTTCGATTTACCATCGCTGGAGAGTGGTGCACCATGGAACTGTTCCGTTTCTAATCCATGCACGCATTACTAAAAGTCGTACGGCACTGTTTCGCCACTTCGGACGAATGTTGCACCTTGCACCGTGGATGTTGCACCCTGTAGATATCGATTATTCGGACGGCCATAACTTCTGGCTCGTTTAGAGTTACGGCAGCCATAACCTAACAAAACAAAGGCCTCGATGAGTTCTACGGCTTGGAGAGCTTTCAGCCGTCAACAGATAGATTAATGCCCAAAAAGGGCAACCCGAATCTCAATCGGGCCTCGTAAGTTTTTTACCCTTCGTTTTTCCGACAAGTGGATTTTTACGGTAAAACAGGATTACCGTGGCTGGCCTTCGATTTACCATCGCTGGAGAGTGGTGCACCATTGTGCTGTTCGTTTCAAATCCTCGCATGCATTTCTAAAAGTCGTTCGACACTGTTTCGCTATTTCGGACGGATGTTGCACCTTGTACCGTGGATGTAGCACCGTGTAGATATCGATTATTCGGACGGCCATAACTTCTGGCTCGTTTAGAGTTATGGGAGCCATAACCTGTCAAAACGAAGGCCTCGATGAGTTCTACGTCTTTGACAGCTTTCAGCTGTCAACGGATAGATTAATGCCCAAAAAGGACAACCCGAATCTCAAACGGGCCTCGTAAGTTTTTTACCCTTCGTTTTTTCGACACGTGGATTTTTACGGTAAAACAGGATTACCGTGGCCCGTCTTCGACTTCCCATCGCTGGAGAGTGGTGCACCATGGTACTGTTCCATTTCAAATCCTTGCACGCATTTCTAAAAGTCGTACGACACTGTTTCACCATTTCGGACGTATGTTGCACCTTGCACCGTGGATGTTGCACCCTGTAGATATCGATTATTCAAACGGCCATAACTTCTGGCTCGTTTAGAGCTACGGGAGCCATAACCTGTCAAAACGACCTCGATGAGTTCTACGGCTTTGACAGCTTTCAGCCGTCAACGGATAGATTAATGTCCAAAAAGGACAACCCGAATCTCAATCGGGTCTCGTAAGTTTTTTACCCTTCGTTTTTTCGACACGTGGATTTTTACGGTAAAATAGGATTACCGCGGCACGTCTTCGACTTCCCATCACTGGAGAGTGGTGCACCATGGCACTGTTCCGTTTCAAATCCATGCACGCATTTCTAAAAGTCGTACGGCACTGTTTCGCCATTTCGGACGGATGTTGCACCTTGCACCGTGGATATTGCACCCTGTAGATATCGATTATTCGGACGGCCACAACTTCTGGCTCGTTTAGAGTTACGGGAGCCATAACCTGTCAAAACGAAGGCCTCGATGAGTTCTACGAATTTGACGGCTTTCAGCCGTCAACGGATAGATTAATGCCCAAAAAGGGCAACCCGAATCTCAATCGGGCCTCGTAAGTTTTTTACCCTTCGTTTTTCCGACACGTGGATTTTTACGGTTAAACAGGATTACCGGGGCCCGTCTTCGACTTCCCATCGCTGGAGAGTGGTACACCATGCTACTGTTCCGTTTCAAATCCATGCACGCATTTCTAAAAGTCGTACGGCACTGTTTCGCCATTTCGGACGGATGTTGCACCTTGCACCGTGGATGTTGCACCCTGTAGATATCGATTATTTGGACGGCCATAACTTCTGGCTCGTTTAGAGTTACAGGAGCCATAACCTTTCAAAACGAAGGCCTCGATGAGTTCTACGGCTTTGATAGCTTTCAACCGTCAACGGATAGATTAATGCCCAAAAAGGACAACCCGAATCTCAATCGGGTCTCGTAAGTTTTTTACCCTTCGTTTTTTCGACACGTGGATTTTTACGGTAAAACAGGATTACCGTGGCTGGCCTTCGATTTACCATCGCTGGAGAGTGGTGCACCATGGTACTGTTCCGTTTCAAATCCATGCACGCATTTCTAAAAGTCGTACGGCACTGTTTCGCCATTTCGGACGGTTGTTGCACCTTGCACCGTGGATGTTGCACCCTGTAGAATCGATTATTCAGACGGCCATAACTTCTGGCTCGTTTTGAGTTACGGGAGCCATAACCTGTCAAAACGAAGGCCTTGATGAGTTCTACGGCTTTGACAGCTTTCAGCCGTCAACGGATAGATTAATGCCCAAAAAGGACAACCCGAATCTCAATCAGGTCTCGTAAGTTTTTTACCCTTCGTTTTTTCGACACGTGGATTTTTACGGTAAAAAAGGATTACGGTGGCCGGCCTTTGATTTACCATCGCTGGACAGTGGTGCACCATGGTTCTGTTCCGTTTCAAATCCATGCACGCATTTCTAAAAGTCGTACGACACTGTTTCGCCATTTCGGACGGATGTTGCACCTTGCACCGTGGATGTTGCACCCTGTAGATATCAATTATTCAGACGGCCATAACTTCTGGCTCGTTTAGATTTACGGGAGCCATAACCTGTCAAAACGAAGGCCTCGATGAGTTCTACGGTTTGACAGCTTTCAGCCGTCAACGGATAGATTAATGCCCAAAAAGGACAACCCGAATCTCAATCGGGTCTCGTAAGTTTTTTACCCTTCGTTTTTTCGACACGTGGATTTTTACGGTAAAACAGGATTACCGTGGATGGCCTTCGATTTACCATCGCTGGAGAGTGGTGCACCATGGTACTGTTCCGTTTCAAATCCATGCACGCATTACTAAAAGTCGTACGACACTGTTTCGCCATTTCAAACGAATGTTGCACCTTGCACCGTGGATGTTGCACCATATAGATATCGATTATTCGGACGGCCATAACTTCTGGCTCGTTTAGAGTTACAGGAGCCATAACCTGTCAAAACGAAGGCCTTGATGAGTTCTACGGCTTTGACAGCTTTCAACCGTCAACGGATAGACTAATGCCCAAAAAGGACAACCCGAATTTCAATCGGGTCTCGTAAGTTTTTTACCCTTTGTTTTTTCGACACTTGGATTTTTATGGTAAAACAGGATTACGGTGGCTGGCCTTCGATTTACCATCGCTGGACAGTGGTGCACCATGGTACTGTTTCGTTTCAAATCCATGCACGCATTTCTAAAAGTCGTACGGCACTGTTTCGCCATTTCGGACGGATGTTGCACCTTGCACCGTGGATGTTGCACCCTGTAGATATCGATTATTTGGACGGCCATAACTTCTGGCTCGTTTAGAGTTACGGGAGCTATAACCTGTCAAAACGAAGGCCTCGATGAGTTCTACGGCTTTGATAGCTTTCAGCCGTCAACGGATAGATTAATGCCCAAAAAGGACAACCCGAATCTCAATCGGGTGTCGTAAGTTTTTTACCCTTCGTTTTTTCGACACGTGGATTTTTACGGTAAAACGGGATTACCGTGGCCCGTCTTCGACTTCCCATCGCTGGAGAGCGGTGCACCATGGTACTGTTCCATTTCAAATCCATGCGCGCATTTATAAAAGTCGTACGATACTGTTTCACTATTTCGGACGGATGTTGCACCTTGCAGCGGGGATGTTGCACCCTGTAGATATCGATTATTCGGACGGCCATAAATTCTGGCTCGTTTAGAGTTACGGGAGCCATAAACTGTCAAAACGAAGGCCTCGATGAGTTATATGGCTTTGACAGCTTTCAGCCGTCAACAGATAGATTAATTCCTAAAAAGGACAACCCGAATCTCAATCGGGTCTCGTAAGTTTTTTACCCTTCGTTTTTTCGACACGTGGATTTTTACGGTAAAACAGGATTACGGTGGCTGGTCTTCGATTTACCATTGCTGGAGAGTGGTGCACCATTGTACTGTTCTGTTTCAAATCCATGCACGCATTTCTAAAAGTCGTACGGCACACCATGGTACTGTTCCGTTTCAAATCCATGCACATATTTCTAAAGGTCGTACGGCACTGTTTCGCTATTTCGTACGGATGTTGCACCTTGCACCGTGGATGTTGCACCCTGTCGTTCTCAATTATTCGAATGGCCATAACTTCTGGCTCGTTTAGAGTTACGGGAGCCATAACCTGTCAAAACGAAGGCCTCGATGAGTTCTACGGCTTTGACACCTTTCAGCCGTCAACTGATAGACTAATGCCCAAAAAGGACAACCCGAATCTCAATCGGGTCTCGTAAGTTTTTTATCCTTCGTTTTTTCGACACGTGGATTTTTACGGTAAAACGAGATTACCGTGGCTGGTCTTCGATTTACCATCGCTGGAGAGTGGTGCGCAATGGTACTGTTCCTTTTCAAATCCATGCATGAATTTCTAAAGGTCGTACGGCACTGTTTCGCCATTTCGGACGAATGTTGCACCTTGCACCGTGGATGTTGCACCCTGTAGATATCGATTATTCGGACGGCCATAACTTCTGGCTCGTTTAGAGTTACGGGAGCCATAACCAGTCAAAAAGAAGGCCTCGATGAGTTCTATGGCTCTGACAGCTTTCAGCCGTCAACGGATAGATTAATGCCCAAAAAGGACAACCCGAATCTCAATCGGGTCTCGTAAGTTTTTTACCCTTCGTTTTTTCGACACGTGGATTTTTACGGTAAAACAGGATTACCGTGGCTGGCCTTCGATTTACCATCGCTGGAGAGTGGTGCACCATGGTACTGTTCCGTTTCAAATCCATGCACGCATTTCTAAAAGTCGTACGGCACTGTTTCGCCATTTCGGACGGTTGTTGCACCTTGCACCGTGGATGTTGCACCCTGTAGAATCGATTATTCAGACGGCCATAACTTCTGGCTCGTTTAGAGTTACGGGAGCCATAACCTGTCAAAACGAAGGCCTTGATGAGTTCTACGGCTTTGACAGCTTTCAGCCGTCAACGGATAGATTAATGTCCAAAAAGGACAACCCGAATCTCAATCAGGTCTCGTAAGTTTTTTACCCTTCGTTTTTTCGACACGTGGATTTTTACGGTAAAACAGGATTACGGTGGCCGGCCTTTGATTTACCATCGCTGGACAGTGGTGCACCATGGTTCTGTTCCGTTTCAAATCCATGCACGCATTTCTAAAAGTCGTACGACACTGTTTCGCCATTTCGGATTGATGTTGCACCTTGCACCGTGGATGTTGCACCCTGTAGATATCAATTATTCAGACGGCCATAACTTCTGGCTCGTTTAGATTTACGGGAGCCATAACCTGTCAAAACGAAGGCCTCGATGAGTTCTACGGTTTGACAGCTTTCAGCCGTCAACAGATAGATTAATGCCCAAAAAGGACAACCCGAATCTCAATCGGGTCTCGTAAGTTTTTTACCCTTCGTTTTTTCGACACGTGGATTTTTACGGTAAAACAGGATTACCGTGGATGGCCTTCGATTTACCATCGCTGGAGAGTGGTGCACCATGGTACTGTTCCGTTTCAAATCCATGCACGCATTACTAAAAGTCGTACGACACTGTTTCGCCATTTCGGACAAATGTTGCACCTTGCACCGTGGATGTTGCACCATATAGATATCGATTATTCGGACGGCCATAACTTCTGGCTCGTTTAGAGTTACGGGAGCCATAACCTGTCAAAACGAAGGCCTTGATGAGTTCTACGGCTTTGACAGCTTTCAACCGTCAACGGATAGACTAATGCCCAAAAAGGACAACCCGAATTTCAATCGGGTCTCGTAAGTTTTTTACCCTTTGTTTTTTCGACACTTGGATTTTTATGGTAAAACAGGATTACGGTGGCTGGCCTTCGATTTACCATCGCTGGACAGTGGTGCACCATGGTACTGTTTCGTTTCAAATCCATGCACGCATTTCTAAAAGTCGTACGGCACTGTTTCGCCATTTCGGACGGATGTTGCACCTTGCACCGTGGATGTTGCACCCTGTAGATATCGATTATTTGGACGGCCATAACTTCTGGCTCGTTTAGAGTTACGGGAGCTATAACCTGTCAAAACGAAGGCCTCGATGAGTTCTACGGCTTTGATAGCTTTCAGCCGTCAACGGATAGATTAATGCCCAAAAAGGACAACCCGAATCTCAATCGGGTCTCGTAAGTTTTTTACCCTTCGTTTTTTCGACACGTGGATTTTTACGGTAAAACGGGATTACCGTGGCCCGTCTTCGACTTCCCATCGTTGGAGAGCGGTGCACCATGGTACTGTTCCATTTCAAATCCATGCGCGCATTTCTAAAAGTCGTACGATACTGTTTCACTATTTCGGACGGATGTTGCACCTTGCAGCGGGTATGTTGCACCCTGTAGATATCGATTATTCGGACGGCCATAAATTCTGGCTCGTTTAGAGTTACGGGAGCCATAAACTGTCAAAACGAAGGCCCGATGAGTTATATGGCTTTGACAGCTTTCAGCCGTCAACAGATAGATTAATTCCTAAAAAGGACAACCCGAATCTCAATCGGGTCTGGTAAGTTTTTTACCCTTCGTTTTTTCGACACGTGGATTTTTACGGTAAAACAGGATTACGGTGGCTGGTCTTCGATTTACCATTGCTGGAGAGTGGTGCACCATTGTACTGTTCTGTTTCAAATCCATGCACGCATTTCTAAAAGTCGTACGGCACACCATGGTACTGTTCCGTTTCAAATCCATGCACATATTTCTAAAGGTCGTACGGCACTGTTTCGCCATTTCGTACGGATGTTGCACCTTGCACCGTGGATGTTGCACCCTGTCGTTCTCAATTATTCGAACGGCCATAACTTCTGGCTCGTTTAGAGTTACGGGAGCCATAACCTGTCAAAACGAAGGCCTCGATGAGTTCTACGGCTTTGATGGCTTTCAGCCGTCAACTGATAGACTAATGCCCAAAAAGGACAACCCGAATCTCAATCGGGTCTCGTAAGTTTTTTATCCTTCGTTTTTTCGACACGTGGATTTTTACGGTAAAACGAGATTACCGTGGCTGGTCTTCGATTTACCATCGCTGGAGAGTGGTGCGCAATGGTACTGTTCCTTTTCAAATCCATGCATGAATTTCTAAAAGTCGTACGGCACTGTTTCGCCATTTCGGACGAATGTTGCACCTTGCACCGTGGATGTTGCACCCTGTAGATATCGATTATTCGGACGGCCATAACTTCTGGCTCGTTTAGAGTTACGGGAGCCATAACCAGTCAAAACGAAGGCCTCGATGAGTTCTATGGCTCTGACAGCTTTCAGCCGTCAACGGATAGATTAATTCCCAAAAAGGACAACCCGAATCTCAATCGGGTCTCGTAAGTTTTTTACCCTTCGCTTTTTCGACACGTGGATTTTTACGGTAAAACGGGATTACCGTGGCCCGTCTTCGATTCCCATCGCTGGAGAGTGGTGCACCATGGTACTGTTCCGTTTCAAATCCATGCATGAATTTCTAAAGGTCGTACGACACTGTTTCGCCATTTCGGACGGATGTTGCACCTTGCACCGTGGATGTTGCACCCTATAGATATCGATTATTCGGACGGCCATAACTTCTGGCTCGTTTAGAGTTACGGGAGACATAACCTGTCAAAACGAAGGCCTCGATGAGTTCTACGGCTTTGACAGCTTTCAGCCGTCAACGGATAGATTAATGCCCAAAAAGGGCAACCTGAATCTCAATCTGGTCTCGTAAGTTTTTTACCCTTCGTTTTTTCGACACGTGGATTTTTACGGTAAAACGGGATTACGGTGGCTGGTCTTCGATTTACCATCGCTGGAGAGTGGTGCACCATGGTACTGTTCCATTTCAAATCCATGCACGAATTTCTAAAGGTCATACGGCACTGTTTCGCCATTTCGGATGGATGTTGCACCTTGCACCGTGGATGTTGCACCCTGTAGATATCGATTATTCGGACGACCATAATTTCTGGCTCGTTAAGAGTTACGTGAGCCATAACCTGTCAAAACGAAGGCCTCGATGAGTTCTACAGCTTTGACAGCTTTCAGCCGTCAACGGATAGATTAGTGCCCAAAAAGGACAACCCGAATCTCAATCGGGTCTCGTAAGTTTTTTACCCTTCGTTTTTTCGACACGTGGATTTTTACGGTAAAACGGGATTACGGTGGCCCTTCTTCGACTTCCCATCGCTGAAGAGTGGTGCACCATGGTACGGTTCCGTTTCAAATCCATGCACGCATTTCTAAAAGTCGTACGGCACTGTTTCGCCATTTCAGACGGATGTTGCACCTTGCACCGTGGATGTTGCACCCTGTAGACATCGATTATTCGAACGGCCATAACTTCTGGCTCGTTTAGAGTTACGGGAGCCATAACCTAACAAAACGAAGGCCTCGATGAGTTCTACGGCTTTGATAGTTTTCAGCCGTCAACAGATAGATTAATGCCCAAAAAGTACAACCCGAATCTAAATCGGGTCTCGTAAGTTTTTTATCCTTCGTTTTTTCGACACGTGGATTTTTACGGTAAAACGGGATTACCGTGGCCCGTCTTCGACTTCCCATCACTGGAGAGTGGTGCACCATGGTACTGTTACGTTTCAAATCCATGCATGCATTTCTAAAAGTCATACGACACTGTTTCGCCATTTCGGACGGATGTTGCACTTTGCACCGTGGATGTTGCACCCTGTAGATATCGATTATTTGGACGGCCATAACTTCTCGCTCGTTTAGAGATACGGGAGCCATAACCTGTCAAAACGAAGGCCTCGATGAGTTCTATGGCTTTGACAGCTTTCCGCCGTCAATGGATAGATTAATGCCCAAAAAGGACAACCCGAATCTCAATCGGGTCTCGTAAATTTTTTACCCTTCGTTTTTTCGACACGTGGATTTTTACGGTAAAACGGGATTACGGTGGCTGGTCTTCGATTTACCATCGCGGGAGAGTGGTGCACCATGGTACTGTTACGTTTCAAATCCATGCACAAATTTCTCAAGGTCGTATGGCACTGTTTCGCCATTTCGGACGGATGTTGCACCTTGCACCGTGGATGTTGCACCCTGTAGATATCAATTATTCGAACGGCCATAACTTCTGGCTCGTTTAGAGTTACGGGAGCCATAACCTGTCAAAACGAAGGCCTCGATGAGTTCTACGGCATTGACCGCTTTCAGCCGTCAATGGATAGATTAATGCCCAAAAAGGACAACCCGAATCTCAATCGGGTCTCGTAAGTTTTTTACCCTTCGTTTTTTCGACACGTACATTTTTTCGGTAAAACGGGATTACGGTGGCTGGTCCTCGATTTACCATCGCTGGAGAGTGGTGCACCATGGTGCACTTCCGTTTCAAATCCATGCACGAATTTTTCAAGGTCGTATGGCACTGTTTCGCAATTTCGGACGGATGTTGCACCTTGCACCGTGGATGTTGCACCCTATAGATATCGATTATTCGGACGGCCATAACTTCTCGCTCTTTTAGATTTACGGGAGCCATATCCTGTCAAAAAGAAAGGCTCGATCAGTTCTACGGCTTTGACAGCTTTCAGTCGTCAATGGATAGATTAATGCCCAAAAAGGACAGCCCGAATCTTAATCGGGTCTCGTAAGTTTTTTACCCTTCGTTTTTTCGACACGTGGATTTTTACGGTAAAACGGGATTACGGTGGCTGGTCTTTGATTTACCATCGGTGGAGAGTGGTGCACCATGGTACTGTTCCGTTTCAAATCCATGCATGAATTTCTAAAGGTCGTACGGCACTGTTTCGCCATTTTGGACGGATGTTACACCTTGCACCGTGGATGTTGCACCCTGTAGATATCGATTATTCGGACGACCATAACTTCTTGCTCGTTTTGAGTTACGGGAGCCATAACAGGTCAAAACGAAGGCCTCGATGAGTTCTACGGCTTTGACAGCTTTCAGCCGTCAACGGATAGATTAATGCCCAAAAAGGACGACCCGAATCTCAATCGGGTCTCGTAAGTTTTCTACCCTTCGTTTTTACGACAGGTGGATTTTTACGGTAAAACGGGATTACCGTGGCCCGTCTTCGACTTCCCATCGCTGGAGAGTGGTGCACCATGGTATCGTTCTGTTTCAAATCCATGCACGAATTTCTAAAGGTCATACGGCACTGTTTCGCCATTTCGGACAGATGTTGCACCTTGCACCGTGGATGCTGCACCCTGTAGATATCGATTATTCGAGCGGCCATAACTTCTGTCTCGTTTAGAGTTACGGGAGCCATAACTTGTCAAAACGAAGGCCTCGATGAGTTCTACGGCTTTGACAGCTTTCAGCCGTCAATGGATAGATTAATGCCCAAAAAGGACAACCCGAATCTCAATTGGGTCTCGTAAGTTTTTTACCCTTCGTTTTTTCGACACGTGGATTTATACGGTAAAACGGGATTACGGTGGCTGGTCTTCGATTTACCATCGCTGGAGAGTGGTGCACCATGGTAATGTTCCGTTTCAAATCCATGCATGAATTTCTAAAGGTCGTACGGCACTGTTTCGCCATTTCGGACGGATGTTGCACCTTGCACCGTGGATGTTGCACCCTGTAGATATCGATTATTCGAACGGCCATAACTTCTGGCTTGTTTAGAGTTACGGGAGCCATAACCTGTCAAAACGAAGTCCTCGATGAGTTCTACGGCTTTGACAGCTTTCAGCCGACAATGGATTGATTAATGCCCAAAAAGGACAACCCGAATCTCAATCGGGTCTCGTAAGTTTTTTACCCTTCGTTTTTTCGACACGTGGATTTTTACGGTAAAATAGGATTACGGTGGCCCGTCTTTGACTTCCCATCGCTGAAGAGTGGTGCACCATGGTGCTGTTCCATTTCAAATCCATGCTTGAATTTCTAAACGTCGTACGGCACTGTTTCGCCATTTCGGACGGATATTGCACCTTGCACCGTGGATGTTGCACCCTGTAGACATCGATTATTCGGGCGGCCATAACTTCTGGCTCGTTTAGAGTTACGGGAGCCATAACCTGTCAAAACGAAGGCCTCGATGAGTTCTACGGCTTTGATAGCTTTCAGCCGTCAACCGATAGATTAATGCCGAAAGAGTAAAACCCGAATCTCAATCGGGTCTCGTAAGTTTTTTACCCTTCGTTTTTTCGACACGTAGATTTTTACGGTAAAACGGGATTACCGTGGCCCGTCTTCGACTTCCCATCACTGGAGAGTGGTGCACCATGATATTGTTCCGTTTCAAATCCATGTACGCATTTCTAAAAGTCATACGGCACTGTTTCGCCATTTCGGACAGATGTTGCACCTTGCACCGTGGATGTTGCACCCTGTAGATATCGATTATTTGGACGGCCATAACTTCTCGCTCGTTTAGAGTTACGGTAGCCATAACCTGTCAAAACGAAGGCCTCGATGAATTCTACGGCTTTGACAGCTTTCCGCCGTCAACTGATAGACTAATGCCCAAAAAGGACAACCCGAATCTCAATCGGGTCTCGTAAATTTGTTATCCTTCGTTTTTTCGACACGTGGATTTTTACGGTAAAACGAGATTACCGTGGCTGGTCTTCGATTTACCATCGCTGGAGAGTGGTGCGCAATGGTACTGTTCCTTTTCAAATCCATGCATGAATTTCTAAAGGTCGTACGGCACTGTTTCGCCATTTCGGACGAATGTTGCACCTTGCACCGTGGATGTTGCACCCTGTAGATATCGATTATTCGGACGGCCATAACTTCTGGCTCGTTTAGAGTTACGGGAGCCATAACCAGTCAAAACGAAGGCCTCGATGAGTTCTATGGCTCTGACAGCTTTCAGCCGTCAACGGATAGATTAATTCCCAAAAAGGACAACCCGAATCTCAATCGGGTCTCGTAAGTTTTTTACCCTTCGCTTTTTCGACACGTGGATTTTTACGGTAAAACGGGATTACCGTGGCCCGTCTTCGATTCCCATCGCTGGAGAGTGGTGCACCATGGTACTGTTCCGTTTCAAATCCATGCATGAATTTCTAAAGGTCGTACGACACTGTTTCGCCATTTCGGACGGATGTTGCACCTTGCACCGTGGATGTTGCACCCTATAGATATCGATTATTCGGACGGCCATAACTTCTGGCTCGTTTAGAGTTACGGGAGCCATAACCTGTCAAAACGAAGGCCTCGATGAGTTCTACGGCTTTGACAGCTTTCAGCCGTCAACGGATAGATTAATGCCCAAAAAGGGCAACCTGAATCTCAATCGGGTCTCGTAAGTTTTTTACCCTTCGTTTTTTCGACACGTGGATTTTTACGGTAAAACGGGATTACGGTGGCTGGTCTTCGATTTACCATCGCTGGAGAGTGGTGCACCATGGTACTGTTCCATTTCAAATCCATGCACGAATTTCTAAAGGTCATACGGCACTGTTTCGCCATTTCGGATGGATGTTGCACCTTGCACCGTGGATGTTGCACCCTGTAGATATCGATTATTCGGACGACCATAATTTCTGGCTCGTTAAGAGTTACGTGAGCCATAACCTGTCAAAACGAAGGCCTCGATGAGTTCTACAGCTTTGACAGCTTTCAGCCGTCAACGGATAGATTAGTGCCCAAAAAGGACAACCCGAATCTCAATCGGGTCTCGTAAGTTTTTTACCCTTCGTTTTTTCGACACGTGGATTTTTACGGTAAAACGGGATTACGGTGGCCCTTCTTCGACTTCCCATCGCTGAAGAGTGGTGCACCATGGTACGGTTCCGTTTCAAATCCATGCACGCATTTCTAAAAGTCGTACGGCACTGTTTCGCCATTTCGGACGGATGTTGCACCTTGCACCGTGGATGTTGCACCCTGTAGACATCGATTATTCGAACGGCCATAACTTCTGGCTCGTTTAGAGTTACGGGAGCCATAACCTAACAAAACGAAGGCCTCGATGAGTTCTACGGCTTTGATAGCTTTCAGCCGTCAACAGATAGATTAATGCCCAAAAAGTACAACCCGAATCTAAATCGGGTCTCGTAAGTTTTTTATCCTTCGTTTTTTCGACACGTGGATTTTTACGGTAAAACGGGATTACCGTGGCCCGTCTTCGACTTCCCATCACTGGAGAGTGGTGCACCATGGTACTGTTACGTTTCAAATCCATGCATGCATTTCTAAAAGTCATACGACACTGTTTCGCCATTTCGGACGGATGTTGCACTTTGCACCGTGGATGTTGCACCCTGTAGATATCGATTATTTGGACGGCCATAACTTCTCGCTTGTTTAGAGATACGGGAGCCATAACCTGTCAAAACGAAGGCCTCGATGAGTTCTATGGCTTTGACAGCTTTCCGCCGTCAATGGATAGATTAATGCCCAAAAAGGACAACCCGAATCTCAATCGGGTCTCGTAAATTTTTTACCCTTCGTTTTTTCGACACGTGGATTTTTACGGTAAAACGGAATTACGGTGGCTGGTCTTCGATTTACCATCGCGGGAGAGTGGTGCACCATGGTACTGTTACGTTTCAAATCCATGCACAAATTTCTCAAGGTCGTATGGCACTGTTTCGCCATTTCGGACGGATGTTGCACCTTGCACCGTGGATGTTGCACCCTGTAGATATCAATTATTCGAACGGCCATAACTTCTGGCTCGTTTAGAGTTACGGGAGCCATAACCTGTCAAAACGAAGGCCTCGATGAGTTCTACGGCTTTGACAGCTTTCAGCCGACAACGGATTGATTAATGCCCAAAAAGGACAACCCGAATCTCAATCGGGTCTCCTAAGTTTTTTACCCTTCGTTTTTTCGACACGTGGATTTTTACGGTAAAACGGGATTATGGTAGCCCGTCTTCGACTTTCCATTGCTGGAGAGTGGTGCACCATGGTACTGTTCCGTTTCAAATCCATGCACGCATTTCTAAAATTCATACGGCACTGTTTCGCCATTTCGGACGGATGTTGCACCTTGCACCGTGGATGTTGCACACTGTAGATATCGATTATTCGGACGACCATAACTTCTCGCTCGTTTAGAGTTACGGGAGCCATAACCTGTCAAAACGAAGGCCTCGATGAGTTCTACGGCATTGACCGCTTTCAGCCGTCAACGGATAGATTAATGCCCAAAAAGGACAACCCGAATCTCAATCGGGTCTCGTAAGTTTTTTACCCTTCGTTTTTTCGACACGTAAATTTTTACGGTAAAACGGGATTACGGTGGCTGGTCCTCGATTTACCATCGCTGGAGAGTGGTGCACCATGGTGCACTTCCGTTTCAAATCCATGCACGAATTTTTCAAGGTCGTATGGCACTGTTTCGCAATTTCGGACGGATGTTGCACCTTGCACCGTGGATGTTGCACCCTGTAGATATCGATTATTCGGACGGCCATAACTTCTTGCTCTTTTAGATTTACGGGAGCCATATCCTGTCAAAAAGAAAGCGTCGATGAGTTCTACGGCTTTGACAGCTTTCAGTCGTCAATGGATAGATTAATGCCCAAAAAGGACAGCCCGAATCTTAATTGGGTCTCGTAAGTTTTTTACCCTTCGTTTTTTCGAGACGTGGATTTTTACGGTAAAACGGGATTACGGTGGCTGGTCTTTGATTTACCATCGGTGGAGAGTGGTGCACCATGGTACTGTTCCGTTTCAAATCCATGCATGAATTTCTAAAGGTCGTACGGCACTGTTTCGCCATTTTGGACGGATGTTACACCTTGCACCGTGGATGTTGCACCCAGTAGATATCGATTATTCGGACGACCATAACTTCTTGCTCGTTTTGAGCTACGGGAGCCATAAAAGGTCAAAACGAAGGCCTCGATGAGTTCTACGGCTTTGACAGCTTTCAGCCGTCAACGGATAGATTAATGCCCAAAAAGGACGACCCGAATCTCAATCGGGTCTCGTAAGTTTTCTACCCTTCGTTTTTACGACAGGTGGATTTTTACGGTAAAACGGGATTACCGTGGCCCGTCTTCGACTTCCCATCGCTGGAGAGTGGTGCACCATGGTATCGTTCTGTTTCAAATCCATGCACGAATTTCTAAAGGTCATACGGCACTGTTTCGCCATTTCGGACAGATGTTGCACCTTGCACCGTGGATGCTGCACCCTATAGATATCGATTATTCGAACGGCCATAACTTCTGTCTCGTTTAGAGTTACAGGAGCCATAACTTGTCAAAACGAAGGCCTCGATGAGTTCTATGGCTTTGACAGCTTTCAGCCGTCAATGGATAGATTAATGCCCAAAAAGGACAACCCGAATCTCAATTGGGTCTCGTAAGTTTTTTACCCTTCGTTTTTTCGACACGTGGATTTATACGGTAAAACGGGATTACGGTGGCTGGTCTTCGATTTACCATCGCTGGAGAGTGGTGCACTATGGTAATGTTCCGTTTCAAATCCATGCATGAATTTCTAAAGGTCGTACGGCACTGTTTCGCCATTTCGGACGGATGTTGCACCTTGCACCGTGGATGTTGCACCCCGTAGATATCGATTATTCGAACGGCCATAACTTCTGGCTTGTTTAGAGTTACGGGAGCCATAACCTGTCAAAACGAAGTCCTCGATGAGTTCTACGGCTTTGACAGCTTTCAGCCGACAATGGATTGATTAATGCCCAAAAAGGACAACCCGAATCTCAATCGGGTCTCGTAAGTTTTTTACCCTTCGTTTTTTCGACACGTGGATTTTTACGGTAAAATAGGATTACGGTGGCCCGTCTTTGACTTCCCATCGCTGAAGAGTGGTGCACCATGGTGCTGTTCCATTTCAAATCCATGCATGAATTTCTAAACGTCGTACGGCACTGTTTCGCCATTTCGGACGGATATTGCACCTTGCACCGTGGATGTTGCACCCAGTAGACATCGATTATTCGGGCGGCCATAACTTCTGGCTCGTTTAGAGTTACGGGAGCCATAACCTGTCAAAACGAAGGCCTCGATGAGTTCTACGGCTTTGATAGCTTTCAGCCGTCAACCGATAGATTAATGCCCAAAGAGTAAAACCCGAATCTCAATCGGGTCTCGTAAGTTTTTTACCCTTCGTTTTTTCGACACGTTGATTTTTACGGTAAAACGGGATTACCGTGGCCCGTCTTCGACTTACCATCACTGGAGAGTGGTGCACCATGGTATTGTTCCGTTTCAAATCCATGTACGCATTTCTAAAAGTCATACGGCACTGTTTCGCCATTTCGGACAGATGTTGCACCTTGCACCGTGGATGTTGCACCCTGTAGATATCGATTATTTGGACGGCCATAACTTCTCGCTCGTTTAGAGTTACGGTAGCCATAACCTGTCAAAACGAAGGCCTCGATGAATTCTACGGCTTTGACAGCTTTCCGCCGTCAATGGATAGATTAATGCCCAAAAAGGACAACCCGAATCTCAATCGGGTCTCGTAAGTTTTTTACCCTTCGTTTTTTCGACACGTGGATTTTTACGGTAAAACGGGATTACGGTGGCTGGTCTTCGATTTACCATCGCTGGAGAGTGGTGCACCATGGTACTGTTCCTTTTCAAATCCATGCACGAATTTCTCAAGGTCGTATGGCACTGTTTCGCCATTTCGGATGGATGTTGCACCTTGCACCGTGGATGTTGCACCCTGTAGATATCGATTATTCGGACGGCCATAACTTCTTGCTCGTTTAGAGTTACGGGAGCCATAATCTGTCAAAACGAAGGCCCCGATGAGTTCTACGGCTTTGACAGCTTCCAGCCGACAACGGATTGATTAATGCCCAAAAAGGACAACCCGAATCTCAATCGGGTCTCGTAAGTTTTTTACCCTTTGTTTTTTCGACACGTGGATTTTTACGGTAAAACGGGATTACGGTGGCCCGTCTTCGACTTCCCATCGCTGGAGAGTGGTGCACCATGGTACTGTTCCATTTCAAATCCATGCACGCATTTCTAAAAGTCATACGGCACTGTTTCGCCATTTCGGACGGATGTTGCACCTTGCACCATGGATGTTGCACCCTGTAGATATCGATTATTCGGACGGCCATAACTTCTCGCTCGTTTAGAGTTACGGGAGCCATAACCTGTCAAAACGAAGGCCTCGATGAGTTCTACGGCATTGACAGCTTTCAGCCATCAATGGATAGATTAATGCCCAAAAAGGACAACCCGAATCTCAATCGGGTCTCGTAAGTTTTTTACCCTTCGTTTTTTCGACACGTGGATTTTTACGGTAAAACGGGATTACGGTGGCTGGTCCTCGATTTACCATCGCTGGAGAGTGGTGCACCATGGTACTGTTCTGTTTCAAATCCATGCACGAATTTCTCAAGGTCGTACGGCACTGTTTCGCCATTTCGGACGGATGTTGCACCTTGCACCGTGGATGTTGCACCCTGTAGATATCGATTATTCGGACGGCCATAACTTCTCGCTCGTTTAGAGTTACGGGAGCCATAACCTGTCAAAACGAAGGCCTCGATGAGTTCTACGGCTTTGACAGCTTTCATCCGTCAACGGATAGACTAATGCCCAAAAAGGGCAACCCGAATCTCAATCGGGTCTCGTAAGTTTTTTATCCTTCGTTTTTTCGACACGTGGATTTTTACGGTAAAACGGGATTACCGTGGCCCGTCTTCGACTTCCCATCACTGGAGAGTGGTTCACCATGGTACTGTTCCATTTCAAATCCATGCATGAATTTCTAAAGGTCGTACGACACTGTTTTGCCATTTCGGACGGATGTTGCATCTTGCACCGTGGATGTTGCACCCTGTAGATATCGATTATTCGAACGACCATAACTTCTTACTCGTTTAGAGTTACGGGAGCCATAACCGGTCAAAACGAAGGCCTCGATGAGTTCTACGGCTTTGACAGCTTTCAGCCATCAACGGATAGATTAATGCCCAAAAAGGACAACCCGAATCTCAACCGGGTCTCGTAAGTTTTTTACCATTCGTTTTTACGGCACGTGGATTTTTACGGTAAAACGGGATACCGTGGCCCGTCTTCGACTTCCCATCACTGGAGAGTGGTGCACCATGGTACTGTTCCGTTTCAAATCCATGCACGAATTTCTAAAGGTCGTACGGCACTGTTTCGCCATTTCGGACGGATGTTGCACCTTGCACCGTGGATGTTGCACCCTGTAGATATCGATTATTCGGACGACCATAACTTCTTCCTCGTTTAGAGTTATGGGAGCCATAACCTGTCAAAATGAAGGCCTCGATGAGTTCTACGGCTTTGACAACTTTCAGCCGTCAACAGATAGATTAATGCCCAAAAAGGACAACCCGAATCTCAATCGGGTCTCGTAAGTTTTTTACCCTTCGTTTTTTCGACACGTGGATTTTTACGGTAAAACGGGATTACGGTGGCTGGTATTCAATTTACTATCGCTGAAGAGTGGTGCACCATGGTACTGTTCCGTTTCAAATCCATGCAAGAATTTCTAAAGGTCGTACGGCGCTGTTTCGCCATTTCGGACGGCTGTTGCACCTTGCACCGTGGATGTTGCACCCGGTAGATATCGATTATTCAAACGGCCATAACTTCTGGCCCGTTGAGAGTTACGGGAGCCATAACCTGTCAAAACGAAGGCCTCAATGAGTTCTACGTCTTTGATAGCTTTCAGCCGTCAACGGAATGGATTAGTGTGGAAAAAGGACAACCCGGATCTCAATCATGTCTCGTAAGTTTTTTACCCTTCGTTTTTCCGACACGTGGATTTTTACGGTAAAACGGGATTACGGTGGCTGGTCTTCGATTTACCATCGCTGGAGAGTGGCGCACCAGGGTACTGTTCCGTTTCAAATCCATGCACGAATTTCCAAAGGTCGTACGGCACTTTTTCGCCATTTCGGACGGATGTTGCACCCTGTAGATATTGATTATTCGGACGGCCATAACTTCTGGCTCGTTTAGAGTTACGGGAGCCATAACCTGTCAAAATGAAGGCCTCGATGAGTTCTACGGCTTTGACAGCTTTCAGTCGTCAACGGATAGATTAATGCCCAAAAAGGACAACCCGAATCTCAATCGGGTCTCGTAACTTTTTTACCCTTCGTTTTTACGACACGTGGATTTTTACGGTAAAACGGGATTACCGTGGCCCGTCTTCAACTTCCCATCACTGGAGAGTGGTGCACCATGGTACTGTTCCGTTTCAAATCCATGCGCGAATTTCTAAAGGTCGTACGGCACTGTTTCGCCATTTCGGACGGATGTTGCACCTTGCACCGTGGATGTTGCACCCTGTAGACATCGATTATTCGGACGGCCATAACTTCTGGCTCGTTTAGAGTTACGGGAGCCATAACCTGTCAAAACGAAGGCCTCAATGAGTTATACGGCTTTGACGGCTTTCAGCCGTCAACAGATAGATTAATGCCCAAAAAGGACAACCCGAATCTCAATCGGGTCTCGTAAGTTTTTCACCCTTCGTTTTTTCGACACGTGGATTTTTACTGTAAAACGGGATTACCGTGGCCCGTCTTCGACTTCCCATCACTGGAGAGTGGTGCACCATGGTACTGTTCCGTTTCATATCCATGCACGCATTTCTAAAAGTCATACGGCACTGTTTCGCCATTTCGGACAGATGTTGCACCTTGCACCGTGGATGTTGCACCCTGTAGATATCGATTATTTGGACGGCCATAACTTCTCGCTCGTTTAGAGTTACGGTAGCCATAACCTGTCAAAACGAAGGCCTCGATGAATTCTACGGCTTTGACAGCTTTCCGCCGTCAATGGATAGATTAATGCCCAAAAAGGACAACCCGAATCTCAATCGGGTCTCGTAAGTTTTTTACCCTTCGTTTTTTCGACACGTGGATTTTTACGGTAAAACGGGATTACGGTGGCTGGTCTTCGATTTACCATCGCTGGAGAGTGGTGCACCATGGTACTGTTCCTTTTCAAATCCATGCACGAATTTCTCAAGGTCGTATGGCACTGTTTCGCCATTTCGGACGGATGTTGCACCTTGCACCGTGGATGTTGCACCCTGTAGATATCGATTATTCGGACGGCCATAACTTCTTGCTCGTTTAGAGTTACGGGAGCCATAATCTGTCAAAACGAAGGCCCCGATGAGTTCTACGGCTTTGACAGCTTCCAGCCGACAACGGATTGATTAATGCCCAAAAAGGACAACCCGAATCTCAATCGGGTCTCGTAAGTTTTTTACCCTTTGTTTTTTCGACACGTGGATTTTTACGGTAAAACGGGATTACGGTGGCCCGTCTTCGACTTCCCATCGCTGGAGAGTGGTGCACCATGGTACTGTTCCGTTTCAAATCCATGCACGCATTTCTAAAAGTCATACGACACTGTTTCGCCATTTCGGACGGATGTTGCACCTTGCACCATGGATGTTGCACCCTGTAGATATCGATTATTCGGACGGCCATAACTTCTCGCTCGTTTAGAGTTACGGGAGCCATAACCTGTCAAAACGAAGGCCTCGATGAGTTCTACGGCATTGACAGCTTTCAGCCATCAACGGATAGATTAATGCCCAAAAAGGACAACCCGAATCTCAATCGGGTCTCGTAAGTTTTTTACCCTTCGTTTTTTCGACACGTGGATTTTTACGGTAAAACGGGATTACGGTGGCTGGTCCTCGATTTACCATCGCTGGAGAGTGGTGCACCATGGTACTGTTCTGTTTCAAATCCATGCACGAATTTCTCAAGGTCGTACGGCACTGTTTCGCCATTTCGGACGGATGTTGCACCTTGCACCGTGGATGTTGCACCCTGTAGATATCGATTATTCGGACGGCCATAACTTCTCGCTCGTTTAGAGTTACGGGAGCCATAACCTGTCAAAACGAAGGCCTCGATGAGTTCTACGGCTTTGACAGCTTTCATCCGTCAACGGATAGACTAATGCCCAAAAAGGGCAACCCGAATCTCAATCGGGTCTCGTAAGTTTTTTATCCTTCGTTTTTTCGACACGTGGATTTTTATGGTAAAACGGGATTACCGTGGCCCGTCTTCGACTTCCCATCACTGGAGAGTGGTTCACCATGGTACTGTTCCATTTCAAATCCATGCATGAATTTCTAAAGGTCGTACGACACTGTTTTGCCATTTCGGACGGATGTTGCATCTTGCACCGTGGATGTTGCACCCTGTAGATATCGATTATTCGAACGACCATAACTTCTTACTCGTTTAGAGTTACGGGAGCCATAACCGGTCAAAACGAAGGCCTCGATGAGTTCTACGGCTTTGACAGCTTTCAGCCATCAACCTATAGATTAATGCCCAAAAAGGACAACTCGAATCTCAACCGGGTCTCGTAAGTTTTTTACCATTCGTTTTTACGGCACGTGGATTTTTACGGTAAAACGGGATACCGTGGCCCGTCTTCGACTTCCCATCACTGGAGAGTGGTGCACCATGGTACTGTTCCGTTTCAAATCCATGCACGAATTTCTAAAGGTCGTACGGCACTGTTTCGCCATTTCGGACGGATGTTGCACCTTGCACCGTGGATGTTGCACCCTGTAGATATCGATTATTCGGACGACCATAACTTCTTCCTCGTTTAGAGTTATGGGAGCCATAACCTGTCAAAATGAAGGCCTCGATGAGTTCTACGGCTTTGACAACTTTCAGCCGTCAACAGATAGATTAATGCCCAAAAAGGACAACCCGAATCTCAATCGGGTCTCGTAAGTTTTTTACCCTTCGTTTTTTCGACACGTGGATTTTTACGGTAAAACGGGATTACGGTGGCTGGTATTCAATTTACTATCGCTGAAGAGTGGTGCACCATGGTACTGTTCCGTTTCAAATCCATGCAAGAATTTCTAAAGGTCGTACGGCGCTGTTTCGCCATTTCGGACGGCTGTTGCACCTTGCACCGTGGATGTTGCACCCGGTAGATATCGATTATTCAAACGGCCATAACTTCTGGCCCGTTGAGAGTTACGGGAGCCATAACCTGTCAAAACGAAGGCCTCAATGAGTTCTACGTCTTTGATAGCTTTCAGCCGTCAACGGAATGGATTAGTGCGGAAAAAGGACAACCCGGATCTCAATCGTGTCTCGTAAGTTTTTTACCCTTCGTTTTTCCGACACGTGGATTTTTACGGTAAAACGGGATTACGGTGGCTGGTCTTCGATTTACCATCGCTGGAGAGTGGCGCACCATGGTACTGTTCCGTTTCAAATCCATGCACGAATTTCCAAAGGTCGTACGGCACTTTTTCGCCATTTCGGACGGATGTTGCACCCTGTAGATATTGATTATTCGGACGGCCATAACTTCTGGCTCGTTTAGAGTTACGGGAGCCATAACCTGTCAAAATGAAGGCCTCGATGAGTTCTACGGCTTTGACAGCTTTCAGTCGTCAACGGATAGATTAATGCCCAAAAAGGACAACCCGAATCTCAATCGGGTCTCGTAACTTTTTTACCCTTCGTTTTTACGACACGTGGATTTTTACGGTAAAACGGGATTACCGTGGCCCGTCTTCAACTTCCCATCACTGGAGAGTGGTGCACCATGGTACTGTTCCGTTTCAAA
Organism: Allium cepa; assembly: GCA_030765085.1. Lineage (NCBI taxonomy): Eukaryota > Viridiplantae > Streptophyta > Magnoliopsida > Asparagales > Amaryllidaceae > Allium > Allium cepa. The sequence continues at coordinate 28,650,208 of CM060934.1, read as the reverse complement.
TCCATGCGCGAATTTCTAAAGGTCGTACGGCACTGTTTCGCCATTTCGGACGGATGTTGCACCTTGCACCGTGGATGTTGCACCCTGTAGACATCGATTATTCGGACGGCCATAACTTCTGGCTCGTTTAGAGTTACGGGAGCCATAACCTGTCAAAACGAAGGCCTCAATGAGTTATACGGCTTTGACGGCTTTCAGCCGTCAACAGATAGATTAATGCCCAAAAAGGACAACCCGAATCTCAATCGGGTCTCGTAAGTTTTTCACCCTTCGTTTTTTCGACACGTGGATTTTTACTGTAAAACGGGATTACCGTGGCCCGTCTTCGACTTCCCATCACTGGAGAGTGGTGCACCATGGTACTGTTCCGTTTCATATCCATGCACGCATTTCTAAAAGTCATACGGCACTGTTTCGCCATTTCGGACGGATGTTGCACCTTGCACCGTGGATGTTGCACCCTGTAGATATCGGTTATTTGGACGGCCATAACTTCTCGCTCGTTTAGAGTTACGGGAGCCATAACCTGTCAAAACGAAGGCCTCGATGAGTTTTACGGCTTTGACAGCTTTCTGCCGTCAACGGATAGATTAATGCCCAAAAAGGACAACCCGAATCTCAATCGGGTCTCGTAAGTTTTTTACCCTTCGTTTTTTCGACACGTGGATTTTTACGGTAAAACGGGATTACGGTGGCTGGTCTTCGATTTACCATCGCTGGAGAGTGGTGCACCATGGTACTGTTCCGTTTCAAATCCATGCACGAATTTCTCAAGGTCGTACGGAACTATTTCTCCATTTCGGACGGATGTTGCACCTTGCACCGTGGATGTTGCACCCTGTAGATATCGATTATTCGGACGGCCATAACTTCTGGCTCGTTTAGAGTTACGGGAGCCATAACCTGTCAAAACGAAGGCCTCGATGAGTTCTACGGCTTTGACCGCTTTCAGCCGACAATGGATTGATTAATGCCCAAAAAGGACAACCCGAACATCAATCGGGTCTCGTAAGTTTTTTACCCTTCGTTTTTTCGACACGTGGATTTTTACGGTAAAACGGGATTACGGTGGCCCGTCTTCGACTTCCCATCGCTGGAGAGTGGTGCACCATGGTACTGTTCCGTTTCAAATCCATGCATGAATTTCTAAAAGTCATACGGCACTGTTTCTCCATTTCGGACGGATGTTGCACCTTGCACCGTGGATGTTGCACCCTGTAGATATCGATTATTCGGTTGGCCATAACTTCTTGCTCGTTTAGAGTTACGGGAGCCATAACCTGTCAAAACGAAGGCCTCGATGAGTTTTACGGCTTTGACAGCTTTCAGCCGTCAACGGATAGATTAATGCCCAAAAAGGAAAACCCGAATCTCAATCGGGTCTCGTAAGTTTTTTACCCTTCGTTTTTTCGACACGTGGATTTTTACGGTAAAACGGGATTACGGTGGCTGGTCTTCGATTTACCATCGCTGGAGAGTGGTGCACCATGGTACTGTTCCATTTCAAATCCATGCACGAATTTCTCAAGGTCGTACGGCACTGTTTCGCCATTTCGGACGGATGTTGCACCTTGCACCGTGGATGTTGCACCCTGTAGATATCGATTATTCGGACGGGCATAACTTCTCGCTCGTTTAGAGTTACGGGAGCCATAACCTGTCAAAACGAAGGCCTCGATGAGTTCTACGGCTTTGACGGCTTTCAGCCGTCAACGGATAGATTAATGCCCAAAAAGGACAGCCCGAATCTCAATCGGGTCTCGTAAGTTTTTTACCCTTCGTTTTATCGACACGTGTATTTTTACGGTAAAACGGGATTACGATGGATGGTCGTCGATTTACCATCGCTGGAGAGTGGAGCACCATGGTACTGTTCCGTTTCAAATCCATGCATGAATTTCTAAAGGTCGTACGGCATTTTCGCCATTACGGACGGATGTTGCACCTTGCACCGTGGATGTTGCACCCTGTAGATATCGATTATTCGGACGACCATAACTTCATGCTCGTTTAGAGTTACGGGAGACATAACCGATCAAAACGAAAGCCTCGATGAGTTCTACGGCTTTGACGGCTTTCAGCCGTCAACGGATAGATTAATGCCCAAAAAGGACAACCCGAATCTCAATCGGGTCTCGTAAGTTTTTTACCCTTCGTTTTTACGACACGTGGATTTTTACGGTAAAACGGGATTACCGTGGCCCGTCTTCGACTTCCCATCGCTGGAGAGTGGTGCACCATGGTACTGTTCCATTTCAAATCCATGCACGAATTTCTAAAGGTCGTACGGCACTGTTTCTCCATTTCGGACGGATGTTGCACCTTGCACCGTGGATGTCGCACCCTGTAGATATCGATTATTCGGACGGCCATAACTTCTGGCTCGTTTAGAGTTACGGGAGCCCTAACCTTTCAAAACGAAGGCCTCGATGAGTTCTATGGCTTTGACAGCTTTTAGCTGTCAACTGATAGATTAATGCCCAAAAAGGACAACCCGAATCTCAATCGGGTCTCGTAAGTTTTTTACCCTTCGTTTTTTCGACACGTGGATTTTTACGGTAAAACGGGATTACGGTGGCTGGTCTTCGATTTACCATCGCTGGAGAGTGGTGCACCATGGTACTGTTCCCTTTCAAATCCATGCACGAATTTCTCAAGGTCGTACGGCACTGTTTCGCCATTTCGGACGGATGTTGCACTTTGCACCGTGGATGTTGCACCCTGTAGATATCGATTATTCAGACGGCCATAACTTCTCGCTCGTTTAGAGTTACGAGAGCCATAACCTATCAAAACGAAGGCCTCGATGAGTTCTACGGCTTTGATAGCTTTTAGCCGTCAACGGATAGATTAATGCCCAGAAAGGACAGCCCGAATCTCAATCGGGTCTCGTAAGTTTTTTACCCTTTGTTTTTTCGACACGTGGATTTTTACGGTAAAACGGGATTACGATGGCTGGTCGTCGATTTAACATCGCTGGAGAGTGGTGCACCATGGTACTGTTCCATTTCAAATCCATGCATGAATTTCTAAAGGTCGTACGGCACTGTTTCGCCATTTCAGACGGATGTTGCACCTTGCACCGTGGATGTTGCACCCGGTAGATATCGATTATTCGGACGACCATAACTTCTTACTCGTTTAGAGTTACGGGAGCCATAATCGGTCAAAACGAAAGCCTCGATGAGTTCTACGGCTTTGACAGCTTTCAGCCGTCAACGGATAGATTAATGCCCAAAAAGGATAATCCGTTTTTTCGACACGTGGATTTTTACGGTAAAACGGGATTACCGTGGCCCGTCTTCGACTTCCCGTCGCTGGAGAGTGGTGCACCATGGTACTGTTCCGTTTCAAATCCATGCATGAATTTCTAAAGGTCGTACGGCACTGTTTCGCCATTTCGGACGGATGTTGCACCTTGCACCGTGGATGTTGCACCCTGTAGACATCGATTATTCGGACGGCCATAACTTCTGGCTCGTTTAGAGTTACGGGAGCCATAACCTGTCAAAACGAAGGCCTCGATGAGTTCTACGGCTTTGACAGCTTTCAGCCGTCAACGGATAGATTAATGACCAAAAAGGACAACCCGAATCTCAATCGGGTCTCGTAAGTTTTTCACCCTTCGTTTTTTCGACACGTGGATTTTTACTGTAAAACGGGATTACCGTGGCCCGTCTTCGACTTCCCATCACTGGAGTGTGGTGCACCATGGTACTGTTCCATTTCAAATCCATGCACGCATTTCTAAAAGTCATACGTTACTGTTTCGCCATTTCGGACGGATGTTGCACCTTGCACCGTGGATGTTGCACCCTATAGATATCGATTATCTGGACGGTCATAACTTCTCGCTCGTTTAGAGTTACGGGAGCCATAACCTGTCAAAACGAAGGCCTCGATGAGTTTTACGGCTATGACAGCTTTCTGCCGTCAATGGATAGATTAATGCCCAAAAAGGACAACCCGAATCTCAATCGGATCTCGTAAGTTTTTTACCCTTCGTTTTTTCGACACGTGGATTTTTACGGTAAAACGGGATTACGGTGGCTGGTCTTCGATTTACCATCGATGGAGAGTGGTGCACCATGGTACTGCTCCGTTTCAAATCCATGCACGAATTTCTCAAGGTCGTACGGCACTATTTCGCCATTTCGGACGGATGTTGCACCTTGCACCGTGGATGTTGCACCCTGTAGATATCGATTATTCGGACGGCCATAACTTCTGGCTCGTTTAGAGTTACGGGATCCATAACCTGTCAAAATGAAGGCCTCGATGAGTTCTATGGCTTTGACCGCTTTCAGCCGACAACGGATTGATTAATGCCCATAAAGGACAACCCGAACATCAACCGGGTCTCGTAAGTTTTTTACCCTTCGTTTTTTCGACACGTGGATTTTTACGGTAAAACGGGATTACGGTGGCCCGCCTTCGACTTCCCGTCGCCGGAGAGTGGTGCACCATGGTACTGTTCCGTTTCAAATCCATGCATGAATTTCTAAAAGTCATACGGCACTGTTTCGCCATTTCGGACGGATGTTGCACCTTGCACCGTGGATGTTGCACCCTGTAGATATCGATAATTCGGACGGCCATAACTTCTCGCTCGTTTAGAGTTACGGGAGCCATAACCTGTCAAAACGAAGGCCTCGATGAGTTCTACGGCTTTGACAGCTTTCAGCCATCAACGGATAGATTAATGCCCAAAAAGGACAGACCGAATCTCAATCGGGTCTCGTAAGTTTTTTACCCTTCGTTTCTTCGACACGTGGATTTTTACGGTAAAACGGGATTACGGTGGCTGGTCTTCCATTTACCATCGCTGGAGAGTGGTGCACCATGGTACTGTTCCGTTTCAAATCCATGCATGAATTTCTAAAGGTCGTACGGCACTGTTTCGCCATTTCGGACGGATGTTGCACCTTCCACCGTGGATGTTGCACCCTGTAGATATCGATTATTCGGACGACCATAACTTCATGCTTGTTTAGAGTTACGGGAGACATAACCGATCAAAACGAAAGCCTCGATGCGTTCTACGGCTTTGACAGCTTTCAACCATCAATGGATAGATTAATGCCCAAAAAGGATAACCCAAATCTCAATCGGGTCTCGTAAGTTTTTTATCCTTCGTTTTTACGACACGTGGATTTTTACGGTAAAACGGGATTACCGTGGCCCGTCTTCGACTTCCCATCGCTGGAGAGTGGTGCACCATGGTACTGTTCCATTTCAAATCCATGCACGAATTTCTAAAGGTCGTACGGCACTGTTTCTCCATTTCGGACGGATGTTGCACCTTGCACCGTGGATGTTGCACCCTGTAGATATCGATTATTCGGACGGCCATAACTTCTGGCTCGTTTAGAGTTACGGGAGCCCTAACCTTTCAAAACGAAGGCCTCGATGAGTTCTATGGCTTTGATAGCTTTTAGCTGTCAACGGATAGATTAATGCCCAAAAAGGACAACCCGAATCTCAATCGGGTCTCGTAAGTTTTTTACCCCTCGTTTTTTCGACACGTGGATTTTTACGGTAAAACGGGATTACGGTGGCTGGTCTTCGATTTACCATCGCTGGAGAGTGGTGCACCATGGTACTGTTCCGTTTCAAATCCATGCACGAATTTCTCAAGGTCGTACGGCACTGTTTCGCCATTTCGGACGGATGTTGCACTTTGCACCGTGGATGTTGCACCCTGTAGATATCGATTATTCAGACGGCCATAACTTCTCGCTGGTTTAGAGTTACGGGAGCCATAACCTGTCAAAAGGAAGGCCTCGGTGAGTTCTACGGCTTTGATAGCTTTTAGCCGTCAACGGATAGATTAATGCCCAAAAAGGACAGCCCGAATCTCAATCGGGTCTCGTAAGTTTTATACCCTTCGTTATTTCGGCACGTGGATTTTTACGGTAAAACGAGATTACGATGGCTGGTCGTCGATTTACCATCGCTGGAGAGTGGTGCACCATGGTACTGTTCCATTTCAAATCCATGCATGAATTTCTAAAGATCGTACGGCACTGTTCCGCCATTTCAGACGGATGTTGCACCTTGCACCGTGGATGTTGCACCCTGTAGATATCGATTATTCGGACGACCATAACTTCTTGCTCATTTAGAGTTACGGGAGCCATAACCGGTCAAAACGAAAGCCTCGATGAGTTCTACGGCTTTGACAGCTTTCAGCCGTCAACGGATAGATTAATGCCCAAAAAGGATAACCCGAATCTCAATCGGGCGTCGTAAGTTTTTTACCCTTCGTTTTTACGACACGTGGATTTTTACGGTAAAACGGGATTACCGTGGCCCAATGTTGGGCGAATTCTCACCCAGAAGATCTCAAGGCCGAGAAGTCACAGTTTCGCCCGGGCTCGCAACCTCCACTTTGTTCGCCAGTCAAGGAGCTCAATGCTGACCTAGAAGTCCATCCAACATTCTCCCTGAAGAGGCTCATTCGGCCCCAAGCTTCCACTCGGCACCAAACTTCCATAGCCGAGCCAAAATTCGTTCAAGCTCCTACCTGACCAACTGCTACCGGCAACCACCGAACCAACCTATACCGAACCACACATCCTCCACTCGACCACCGAACCAACCCATGGTAGCATCTGCCGAATACACATTTCTCCCTACTGTCGAACCAGAGGTTGGTTGCCCATGCCGAACTAACCCAGCAAAGCCACCACCGGACCAAACAAGCACCGAACCACCTCACTGCCACCGGTCCATACCTACCACCGATCCAAGCTCAACGCCGAACGAAGCTCCGCCGAACCAAATGATTGCCAGTCAAGATTGCTTCAGCCCGGGCCCACCAGCAGCTATATACTTCCAAGACCCCTGCCCCCTACCTCATTCTATAAATAGAGGGGCAGGGGTACAACAATGGCAGACAAGTTTGAGAGCTCAAGCACGGAAGGAACTTTCAAACTACTTTCATACACTTGTACACCAAGCATTGTACTTGTAATCTGGAAAAAGAAGATAATAACATATAAAGTGGACGTAGGCACGTTCTGGCCGAACCACTATAAATCTGCGTGTCTTTTACATTTCAGCCCCTGCCTTTTTCATATTTACATAACTCATCTAAATCATTAAGAATCACATAAAATCAACTAAATCACACGACTTGGAGGTGTTTGCCCATTTTTTGTGCAAACATTTTTGGTGCTTTCACTGAGAACTTCGAACTCGAAGCTTCAGCTTCCCTCATTCAACCTTCTTTCCCAATAGCACCTTTCATTGCCTAGGAAACATGACTTCCAGGCCAAGAAAAGACGCCAACAAGGGAAAGAACGTCGCAACTAGCAGCGCTCCAAATCCAGTAGATCCAGATCAAGAGAACCATCCCACTACAGCAGCAGTGCCACATGTAGATCAGGCAATTCCAACAGCCCCTGCCGCGGAACAACCGGCAGCAATCACTAGAGCAGACCTAGACAGAGTTGTGGTGGAAGTGACTAACCGCTTCGCATCCCAACAAGAAGCTTTGGTGAACCAACTCATGTCACGCTTGAGGGATGTCGAAGAATCCAACCGCAACACTGAACCATGGGATGAATCTCAGTCTGGAGGGTCTCGGAGACAGCAAAGGTCTTCCCTCTTCGAGGAAGCCATCAACAGGAACAACAATGATAGGGGCCGCGCCCGGACTCAGCCCGAACTCCGACTCGATGAAGCACTTGGAACCGAACCCAGTGGGGGAGGCGCCAGGCGAGGGTCGGATGTGGCTGAGCCAGTCATGCCACCTAATCATAGAAACCCCGCTGAACGGAGCCGAGCTAGAACCCAGCCCGAAGTTGACCCCATGGAAGTGCTCGAAACAGAACCCCGCAGGGGAAGATCAAGGCAGGGGGCAACTGTAGCTGGTCCTAGCATGCATCCGAGCAACCAGAGACAACCACTGGATCACGTCAGAAGTGATAGACTATACCATCCCTACAGGTCATCTGGACAAGACCGATCTCGCAGGGAAGAACCAAGTTCATTTCTATCCGCTCCAAATTCTGATGAAAGAATGGCACGACTATTCAGAGAATGCGTCCAACGGGAGCAAAGGGACCGAGGAATAGGCGCTAGGGTCACCAGCCCCTTTACCTGCAATATCGAAACTGCCATCACCCCCCGGGAATGGAAAATGCCAACCATGGAACCTTACAAGCGAACTTCCGACCCCATCGTACACTTACAAAGATACACCCAGCATATGCTCATGAGCGGAGCAACAGAAGGGGTGCTGTGTAAATGCTTTCCGCTATTCCTAGCAGATCTAGCTACCTCCTGGTTCTGCCATCTACCCCAAGGATCTATCAGCTCATGGGAGATGTTGAAAGAAAGGTTCATTAGCCAGTTCCGCATCCATGTAGAACAAGCCAAGGATGCTTATTCTCTATCCAATGTTAAACAGAAATCCGGAGAGACACTGCAACAATATCTAACTCGGTTCAACGCCGCAGCGGCCGCAGTCCAAGATGCCGATGAGAAACTCACCCTAATGGCCCTCTGTAGCGGTGTACATCCAGATACCAAGTTCGCAAGAAGACTAACTAAGGAAAAACCAGCTACTTTACCTGATTTCTTCCATGAAGCTGGAAAGTATATGAGACTTGAAGACGCCGCCACTGAGAGGCAGTCAGGGCAACAAGGTAAGACAACTTCGGACAAGATTCCCGCTGCAACCAAGGACATTCGAAGAAATGAATCTAGAGACAATGCTGGGGGCAAGAAAGTTGAAAAACGCCAATATCGACCAGGACCGAGATTTGACTCCTACACTCCTTTGAATGAAACCATCGAAAACATCTCTCTAGCCACTCAGGGTGAACTCGGATACAAGCGCCCCCCGCACAAGAAAGAATCTGATAACGCCCTCAAGTCTGGAAAGTTCTGCCGCTTCCACGAATCCCACGGACATGACACCAATGAATGCCACCATCTCCGGGACTTGATCGAAGAACACATCAGGAGAAGAAGGCTGGAACGCTATGTGAAAGGTCAGAATAGGACTCCAACTCCTGTCAATGAGAGCTCAAAGCGACCCCTCCCAGAAGTAAGCGGAGGGAATCGCATCACCAGTGGCTCTAGTCAAGATAAGATAGTGGTCCATACCATCTCGGGAGGACCACACATCGCCGACAGAAGCTGGGCAGAGATGGAAAGATACGGCAAGTCACTTAGAAATGCTGAAGGCTATGTTAACTCCATTATGGAAGAACGCCACCTGAAACGGAAAGAGAGTGAGGACATCGTGTTCAGTAAGCGTGATTTAGAAGGAAGACAGTATCCGCATATGGATCCCATGGTCATCTCTGCCTGGTTCGGTCCAGCTAAAGTTTTCCGAATTCTAATAGACACAGGAAGCTCCGTAAATATCCTGTTCAAGCATGCTTTCGACAAAATGAAGCTGTCAATGAAGGATGTGTCTCCCTGCAACAAACCCCTGCACGGTTTCACTGGAGATGCGAAAATGCCCCTCGGGCAACTTGACCTCTTCGTCGAAATAGGAAGTCATCCCCACTCCGTTGTACGAAAACAAACGTTCGTACTAATAGAAAACCACTCGGCCTACAACGCCTTCTTGGGAAGACCATCCTTGTCTGACTTCCAAATTGTCCTAGCCCCGTGGTGCCTAAAGATGAAATTCCCAACAGATGACGGAATAGGAGAAATTGAAGGAGACCAAGACGCCGCTCGAGATTGCTATGTAACTGAACTTCGCAATAACCATAGAAAGAATAAAGGGAAAGATGCAGAGACTACTCTCTGCATGAAAAGCTTGGAAGCATAGCAACTAAAGAAATCCCATCCTCTTCGATACACCAGCGATCCTTTCAATGAACTAGACCCCGGGGATAAGGAGGAGGAGGCTACCGCTGAGCCTGCAGAGGCCATGGAATTCGTATCTGTAGACAAACATGATTCAAACAGACTATTAAAAATAGGATCTCAGCTAAAAACAGAATTGAAGGATCAACTCGTCGACTTTCTCCGCCATAACTTAGATGTATTTGCGTGGACACATGCCGATATGACAGGAATCTCCCCAGACATAGCATGCCACATGCTGAACATCGATCCCAACAGAACACCAATAAAGCAGAAAAAGAGAAGCATGGGAGCAGAACGATCAGCAGCCCTCGACGAGGAAGTAAAGAACCTACTTGCTAATGACTTCATACGAGAAGCCATCTACCCCGAGTGGATAGCTAACCCGGTACTAGTAAAGAAAGCTAATGGGAAGTGGCGAACATGCATTGATTTCGCCAACTTAAATGACGCTTGCCCGAAGGACTGCTTCCCGCTCCCCCGAATTGATCAACTTGTGGACAGCACTGCCGGGCACGAACTTTTATCTTTTATGGACGCATACTCCGGATACAACCAGATTCCCATGCACGTTCCCGATCAAGACCACACTAGCTTCATCACTGACCGGGGATTATATTGTTACAAAGTCATGCCTTTTGGACTCAAAAATGCCGGAGCCACCTATCAGCGCCTCGTCAACAAGATGTTCGCGGAATTAATAGGACGAACTATGGAAGTATATGTGGATGACATGTTGGTAAAGTCCAGGAAAGCCGACGATCATGTAAGCCACCTGAGCGAGATGTTTCAGGTACTTCGCCGATATGGAATGAAGCTTAATCCTCTAAAGTGCTCCTTCGGAGTATCATCGGGAAAATTCTTAGGGTTCATTGTCCATTTCAGAGGAATTGAAGCAAACCCTGAACAAATCCGGGCTCTAAAAGAAATAAGGATACCTTCCACCCGAAAAGAAATGCAGAGCTTAAACGGAAAGGTAGCCGCCGTAAGCAGGTTCATTTCCAAAGCAACTGACAAGTGCGTCCCTTTTTTCGAAGCTCTCAAGAAAGACAAAGGAAAGTTCGAGTGGACCGATGAATGCCTAAAAGCCTTCCTTAACCTAATCGAACACCTTCAGAAACCACCAGTACTCTCGACTCCAAACGAAGGCGAAGAGCTATACCTATACCTCGCCGTATCATCTCATGCTCTAAGCGCTGCCCTGGTAAGAGAAGAAGACCGCACACAACGCCCGGTGTACTTTATAAGTAAGAGATTTACAGGGGCAGAAGCCAGATATCCTAAACTTGAGAAATTGGCATATTGTTTATTGATCGCGTCACGAAAACTACGACACTACTTCCAATCTCACTCCATCAGAGTTCTAACCGATCAGCCACTAAGACAGGTGCTCCATCGTCCCGACACTTCTGGACGACTCCTCAAATGGTGCATTGAACTAAGTCAGTATGACGTCACCTACCATCCTCGCACTGCTATCAAGGGGCAAGCCCTGGCCGATTTCATTGCCGAATTCACCACCAACGAAGGCAAGGATCAGTTTGAAATTGCAAAAAACATCAAGTGGAACCTCTTTGTAGATGGAGCATCAAACGAACAAGGCTCGGGGGCAGGTATTGTGATAATCACCCCCAGGGGAAGAAAGCTGTACTATGCATTAAGGTTGGAATTCGCGGCCACTAACAATGATGCGGAGTACGAGGCAGTAATAGCGGGATTGGAGCTTGCCGTAGAAATTGGAGTCAATTCGTTATGTCTTCATAGTGATTCTCAACTTATCGTAAACCAAGTACTAGGAGAATTCCAGACACGAGGAGAACGACTCACAGCATATCTAAAGAAAACCAAACTGCTGCTCGACCAATTGGACCATTATCTAATCAAACACATTCCTCGAAAAGATAACCAAGAGGCTGATGAACTAGCAAAGCAAGCTAGTATGATGAATAGCACCATTTCCGGAGCACTATCCATCTCAAGGCAGCTAGCCCCAAGTTTTGAACAAGTGAATCTGATAACTGCAATTGAAGAAGCAACTTGGATGACTCCTGTCCGGAAATATCTACAGGACGGCACACTACCAGACAAACGTGATGAAGTCAGGAGAATTTTGAGGAAAGCTCCCCACAACACAATACAAGAAGGCATCCTCTATCGGCGTGGCTTCTCTAGCCCCTTATTCAGATGCGTCGCTGGAAGGGAAGCCAAGGAAATCTTATTCAACATCCATCAAGGTAGTTGCGGAGATCACACTGGAGGGCGGACTCTGGCGAAGAAGATACTCCGATATGGATATTACTGGCCCACACTAAACAAAGACGCCCTAGACTTCGTCAAGAGATGCGACAGATGTCAGAAATTTGCCAAGATTCCTCGACTACCCACAAATGAGATTACTCAAATGACCAGCCCTTGGCCTTTTGCTGTATGGGGAATTGATTTAATTGGTGAACTGCCAACGGGCCGAGGCGGATCCAAATATGCTATAGTGGCAGTCGATTATTTCACCAAATGGGTGGAAGCGGAACCCCTAAATAAAATATCTTCAGCAAAAGTTATCAATTTCTTGATCAAAAATATTCTGTGCAGGTACGGAGTACCACTCAAGATCATATCAGACAACGGACTCCAATTTGACATCGAAGAATTCGCCGACTGGTGCCAGGAGCATGGAATTCATAAAAGCTTCTCATCAGTAGCTTATCCTCAGGAAAACGGACAAGTCGAAGCTGTCAACAAAATTCTCAAAACCCTAATCAAGAAGAAACTCGAAAAGTCAAAAGGCGCTTGGGTGGACGAACTTCCTACGGCACTTTGGGCCTACCGCACATCTTTCAGAACATCAACGGGACATACTCCTTTCTCTTTGGCATACGGATCGGAGGCAATGCTCCCTGTCGAGGTTATTGTTCCTTCCCACCGTAGGAACCACTACAATCTAGAAGAAAACGAAGAACTCCTCCTCATGTCTTTGGATCTGATTGAGGAAAGGAGAAATGATGCAGCACTTAAAGCAGCGGCTCAAAAACAAAAAGTAGCAGCGCTATACAACTCCAAAGTCAAGCATCGCACTTTACATGAAGGAGATCTTGTCCTCAGGCGAATCTTTCCGCGCCCCGGGGCACTGGACCCCATCTGGGACGGACCATATGTAATTCATAAAGATCTCCACAACAGAGCTTATATTTTGTCAACAGTGGACGGAGAGGTGTTCCAGAGGGCATGGAACATCCGACATCTCCGTCGATACTTTTCTTAACTTGTACTACCCATATGAAGTGAATTAACAAAGAGAATCAGTGGACGTAGGCGTTTTCATGCCGAACCACTTTAAAAATCTTGTCTCTTTTTAACTTGTTCCTTCATATCTTGGCTGCTTGTTAAGCTTTATCCTTTTCTGTTGAACAAAATCTTATGGCATCTCCACTCAAGACGCACCACGGCCTCATCTGGACAAGGCCTAACAGGTACGCTACGATTCTATGCACTCGCCAATGAGACTCTTTTGCTCCAGCATCCCTCTGCTGCGGGTTAACTCATTGCTCGCGCCTGCCCTCAAAGCCAACTGTAATGAGCCGATTATAAGTCATCATAAAGGCCGATTATAGCCGATGGCAGCTCATTACGGCGTTCGGCTCGCCGGTAACTGTGAACCTACTTTAAGCCCCAACATAAGGTGTGGCCAGCCAGGGGTAGTTCACGGCCAACGGCACCCACGCTAGCCGGCCACGGTAAATCGAATAATACCCACGATTACGGACCATAATGGTTCGGGTAGTTACCGTGCGCGATCTCGGCTCCGATGTGTCTTAAGTACGGCTGTGGTAAAAAAGAAAACTCCCCGCGGAGGCGTAAGATGGGTGACAAATGTCTCCAAGACCCACAGCTAAGGAAGTGACTACAAAACCCGTTTGCCACGAACTTAAGCACATCGACGGCCTTCCGTGACTGGAAGTTTTACTTTCTCTATATTTCCATTTCATTTAAATACTTTTCTCCTACCCTGTATAACAAACTCTAAAGTACAGGAAACCGAACAGGGAGCGTTCACTCATAAGAATCTAAGCCCGCGTACTGGGTGGCAAGGTACTCAAATACATTCATGATCAGTTACACAAGATGCTCAAAACTACCGCCTGCAAATAAAACATGAAGGGCGGTACTCTCTTCTCTTGTACATAGATGCATAACAATAGCTTATTCATATGTCACACCAACATTGCAAAACATGAAATTATATTTCAAGCAAAGGCTTAACATCGAACACAACTAAAATCACAGGCATATACATGGTTATACTTCTCACGCAGCACATCAAAATGACAACAACGTTTAAACGTAACAAAATCAGATTATATTATGAAATCACACCAAGTTATTCTCTGCAAATAATATTATTACAGCCATATCAATGTTTCGGACTAACGTAAACAACAGTAAAAAAGAAATAAAAAGCGGCCGAATCCGGACGAGTAACCAGCTGCGTCCACACTCCATCACCGACTTCCCAAGCCTATTTGGCCGCAGGGCCGGAACCCCCAGCATGTTGATCGAAAGTTCCACCTGTCCAATTCAGAAGAGGAATCCATTAAACAAACGATAAACAATCAAGTCATGGAAACCCAGAAAGAAAAGGAAAAGAGAAGAATAACTCACCAGCGTCCGCCGCTTGATCCTCATCCTCCAGTTGCACACCCGCTTCCTCCGCAGCGAGCAACCGCATCCCCTCCTTCACCGCCACTTGCTCCTCTTTCGAGAACTGAGCAGTGACCACATCCAGGCTAAAAGCCGCTCCACCTTCCTTACCCGCATCGACCCTGGCCTCCTCTAAAGCCCGAAGATATATCTTAGCCATGACCCGGGGATAGTCATCCATCCAAGACAAGCTGCCCTCCTTCCAAGTGCGGAAGTACATGTCCTGCAGCATCTCGTCCATCATCCCTTCATTCTCCTCGAACTCCCTCACCCTGGCCTCGGAAGCTCGCAACTTGGCGACAGCGGCATCCCTCTCTGATCGGTATCTCGAGCAGTCAGCCTGGAGAGACCTCCTCATCTCCTCCATCTCCTCCTTTAACTTGACTTGAGCCATCTCCGCGGCCTCAAGCCTCCCAGACAACTCCTCTACCTGCTCGAGATCCGCATTCCGAACCTCATCCACTGTCGCAATGGCCATGTCAATCCGCTCCTTACAGGCAGCCTCCATCTTCCGTAATTCCGCCCTACTAGCCTTTTCCATGGTCTCTTTCAGACGCCTGGAGGCTTCCTCGTGCCGAGAAATCTGAACGGCTTGACCGGCAAGCTGTTCGGCCTGATCAGCAACCTTCAGCCGCAACCGAATATTAGCACTTCCAATCTCCTCCCCGGCCTTGACCAATTGAGCATGATACTTCATGAACTTCTTGGTCTCCTCAGCCACCCGATCAATATTAGCCTTGGCCTCGTCTCCCATAGTAACTACCCGAGTGGTAAGCAGATCAAGATCTAGAGACTTAGCCTCGTCCAACACTCGTACCATGGGGTTGCGGGGAAGGAGGTGCTCACCCGTGGCCTCATCAAATGAAATATCCCGAGAACTTGGGTCTAAATCAGGATGACCAGCAAAGGGGTCACGAGGCACATCAGGACGCCTTATACGGATAACTGTGGGATTCTTGAAAGGAGGTGGAGGGGGAATAAACTCCGTGCTCTCCTCCGTGGCATCACGAGGAGGCTGAACAGGAAGCTGCGGACCAGGGGAAGACTCAAATAAAGAACGACTCCTCTTCTTTTTCTGAAGGCCCTCTTCGATGACCCCAAGAAGAGGGCGATATTTGACCACGTCCCCAGAACGACCAGTGGGAGGCTTCGCAGAAGCTCTCATCAACTTGAATTGTTCGAGGCGGTGTCGAACGTCTGATGTTGTAACCACCTGGCCTGCCCCTGAAATAAAGAACAAGTGTTACGAACGTACGATGGTCCCCAATTCAGGAAACATGTTAAGTAAAAAGAAAGAAAAGTGTGAAGGCACGTCTATTATACAAACCCTGCGGAGGAGTGGGGTACTGCAATAAGTCATGAATCTCATTCCAGGACGGAAGTGAACCATAAAATATTTCTAAGTCCTTATCGAAAATGGAATCGACAGAGGACAAAAGTTCACCTTGCACCGCCGAAGTTACCCTATCTGAGGAGCCTTTAGGGGATGGATCGGCACCAGCCACAGCCTTGCCCGCCTCCTTTGCCTTTTCCACTTCCGATTCTTCCTCCGATTCCCCGAAGGCCTGACGGAGGGCCTCATCCAGTTCAGAATCTTTCCCAGAGGTTAAGGCACCAGCATCACCATCACCATCTCCATCGCCATCTCCTCCGCCTTCTGACTCTCCTCCCACATCGCCTCCTTCGCCCTCTTCCACACCTTCCTCCTCCGGAATGATCGAGCAAGTACTGGGAGAGGGACCCTCCGATTCTTTAAGCTTCTTGCCCCCCGCGACGGGATGCTGTGCGAAGGGTTTTCTCTTGCCACTCTTCACCGTGACCCCCTCCATAGCTTTGGCAGCCTTCTCCTCGGCCGTGTCCCTCTGCTTAACCACGGACTGGTGCGGCAGGATCAAATTGTACTCCAGGAGGGTAGCATTCCTGATCAGATAAGCGACTGACCTGTCCCTCTCGGAGATAGCCTTAACTTCTGCTTCCATATGGACTAGGCGATTGCTCTCCACCACCGCAAAACCACCTGTCGCTGACAAAAAACAGAAGCACATAAGGAAAGGAATTGCAATCAAGGCAGGAATTACGAATAAGGAGTTAACTTACATCCGGAAGTGAAGCGACGAATGGAGACAGAATCGTCCCTCACAAAGAACCACTCCTTCTTGAACATGCTGTACTTTGAGTATAGGTCCAGGACCGGCTTGAAGGAGACGGCCGACTCTAAGCTAATGTAGGGGGACCCCTTCTATTGCCCCTCAGATTATATAGATACCGGATTTCCCGGTTGGATGGAGAGCGCCCGTACCTCTTCTGGAAGATAGAATATAAGCACACCAAGATGGCATACGAGTTGGGCTGAAGCTGGAAAGGCGCCACCTTTAAATACGTAAGGAAGTTAACAACCCAGGCGTTGATAGGGGGAATGGCCCCGCACATGCAATGGTACCGGCTGTAGGCGAAATACCCTTCAGTAGGGTCGTATGGCATCACCCCGACTCCCGGAAGCAACATAAGCGCCCTATCTATCCCGAAAGAACGGGATATAGCATCAAGCTGCTCCTCCTTTAGAGAACTAGGGAAGCAGTCGGGAGGGGAGACCAGGAGCTCCTGGGGTCCATACCCCTCCACCAGCGATCTCGAGGCAGCTCCATGCTCCCCGGACCCCGATTGGGCTGGGGGCACGGAGGAAGGCTCGCCTCCATCCTTGGATTTCCGTCTGTCTGATCGTGTTTCCGCCTTGCGAGACATTTATCTGCATACACAAAAGTAAAAAGACAGGTCGTTAGAGCAAGAATACAAGCAAGCATACATAAGTCTAGAGTTCCACCCAAAGTCCGAATACAAAGTTCATTCGGCATTAGGGTCATAAGTTCATTCGGCACTGGGGACATAAGTTCATTCGGCAATAGGGTCTTAAGTCCATTCGGCACTAAAAGCACATCCGGCATACAGTCTCATTCGGTAAAACAAAACCCTTCGTGTGCATTCGGCAATCAAGTTCATCCGGTGATAAAAAACCATTCGGCAAAAGGATTTATACCTGATTCGGTATAAGCTTGGTTCGGCAGAAGGTTCGCTCGGCTAAGAACCGATTCGGCTCTCTTTGGTTCGGTAAGGAAAAACTAAGGGGGTGTAGCCTCTATATATAGGCGAACACAGGCCACCGCCGAACCAAATGGTTCGGTCCACCGGACCATAATACCGGAACAACCAGAAGCCGAATGAGAACAACCGGACCAACCAAAAACCGAGTAAAACTCTCTCTCTACCAACAAAAACCAGGGACTAGGGGCATGCGGAGCGCCTCACTCAGATAAGTACCGAATTCTAGAACCTACTAATAAAGTTGGGAATATGATAACGATGAATGAGTCGTAAATCTCTCACTAACATGGATTAATCGTTTACACGTGTACGCAACCACGAACGGTCCATAGGCACGCTCTGAACGGCTATTAACCCTATCGTCGTGAGAATTTACACTCTGACATGCATTTTTAAGCTCATAGGTTAAACGGATATTTGATCCTGATAATTAGGAAATGGCCAAGCTGCTTACACATGTACGGGGTCGAGAGCAACCCTTAGGCATGCTCTGAGCTGGCGGTGAACCAAACGATCCAGGGGCCAACTCTGATGTGAGCCTGGCATCGATGATGCTAAGCCCCCTCGGGGCTCACTCTCTCGTCCCGAACGACACCGTTCACTTCATCTCGAATATTTCGATCACGAACGGTCGTTATTTGAAATCACACTAAAGCTATAAATTCCTTTGCAGGACATCAACAAGATATGAACATCCAGCCCATGGCATTACAAAACAAGCCTTTCTACCACAGAGAAACAAAGCGCGACACATGCAAGCACGTGCCCCACTTTGGGGGGCAAATGTTGGGCGAATTCTCACCCAGAAGATCTCAAGGCCGAGAAGTCACAGTTTCGCCCGGGCTCGCAACCTCCACTTTGTTCGCCAGCCAAGGAGCTCAATGCTGACCTAGAAGTCCATCCAACATTCTCCCTGAAGAGGCTCATTCGGCCCCAAGCTTCCACTCTGCACCAAACTTCCATAGCCGAACCAACATTCGTTCAAGCTCCTACCGGACCAACTCCTACTGGCAACCACCGAACCAACCTATACCGAACCACACATCCTCCACTCGACCACCGAACCAACCCATGGTAGCATCTGCCGAATACACATTTCTCCCTACTGCCGAACCAGAGGTAGGTTGCCCATGCCGAACCAACCCAGCAAAGCCACCACCGGACCAAACAAGCACCGAACCACCTCACTGCCACCGGTCCATACCTACCACCGATCCAAGCTCAACGCCGAACGAAGCTCCGCCGAACCAAATGATTGCCAGTCCAGATTGCTTCAGCCCGGGCCCACCAGCAGCTATATACTTCCAAGACCCCTGCCTCCTACCTCATTCTATAAATAGAGGGGCAGGGGTACAACAATGGCAGACAAGTTTGAGAGCTCAAGCACGGAAGGAACTTTCAAACTACTTTCATACACTTGTACACCAAGCATTGTACTTGTAATCTGGAAAAAGAAGATAATAACGTATAAGGTGGACGTAGGCACGTTCTGGCCGAACCACTATAAATCTGCGTGTCTTTTACATTTCAGCCCCTGCCTTTTTCATATTTACATAACTCATCTAAATTATTAAGAATCACATAAAATCAACTAAATCACACGACTTGGAGGTGTTTGCCCATTTTTTGTGCAAACACCCATCTTCGACTTCCCATCGCAGGAGAGTGGTGCACCATGGTGCTGTTCCGTTTCAAATCCATGCACGAATTTCTAAAGGTCGTACGGCACTGTTTCGCCATTTCGGAAGGATGTTGCACCTTGCACCGTGGATGTTGCACCCTATAGATATTAATTATTCGGACGGCCATAACTTCTGGCTCGTTTAGAGTTACGGGAGCCATAACCTATCAAAATGAAGGCCTCGATGAGTTCTACGGCTTTGACAGCTTTCATTCGTCAACAGATAGATTAATGCCCAAAAAGGACAACCCGAATCTCAATCGGGTCTCGTAAGTTTTTTACCCTTCGTTTTTTCGACACGTGGATTCTTACGGTAAAACGGGATTACGGTGGCCCGTCTTCGACTTCCCATCGCTGAAGAGTGGTGCACCATGGTACTGTTCCATTTCAAATCCATGCACGCATTTCTAAAAGTCGTACGGCACTGTTTCGCCATTTCGGACGGATGTTGCACCTTGCACCGTGGATGTCGCACCCTGTAGACATCGATTATTCGGACGGCCATAACTTCTGGCTTGTTTTGAGTTACGGGAGCCATAACCTGTCAAAACGAAGGCCTCGATGAGGTCTACGGCTTTGACAGCTTTCAACTGTCAACGGATAGATTAATGCCCAAAAAGGACAACCCGAATCTCAATCGGGTCTCGTAAGTTTTTTACCCTTCGTTTTTTCGACACGTGGACTTTTACGGTAAAACGGGATTACCGTGGCCCGTCTTCGACTTCCCATCACTGGAGAGTGGTGCACCAAGGTACTATTCCGTTTCAAATCCATGCACGCATTTCTAAAAGTCATACGGCACTGTTTTGCCATTTCGGACGGATGTTGCACCTTGCACCGTGGATGTTGCACCCTGTAGATATCGATTATTTGGACGGCCATAACTTCTCGCTCGTTTAGAGTTACGGGAGCCATAACCTGTCAAAACGAAGGCCTCGATGAGTTCTACGGCTTTGACTGCTTTCAGCCATAAACGGATAGATTAATGCCCAAAAAGGGCAACCCGAATCTCAATCGGGTCTCGTAAGTTTTTTACCCTTCGTTTTTTCGACACGTGGATTTTTACGGTAAAACAGGATTACGGTGGCTGGTCTTCGATTTAACATCGCTGGAGAGTGGTGCACCATGGTATTATTCCGTTTCAAATTCATGCACGAATTTCTCAAGGTCGTACGGCACTGTTTCGCCATTTCGGACGGATGTTGCACCTTGCACTGTGGATGTTGCACCCTGTATATATCGATTATTCGGACGGCCATAACTTCTCGCTCATTTAGAGTTACGGGAGCCATAACCTGTCAAAACGAAGGCCTTGATGATTTCTACGCTTTGACAGCTTTCAGCGGTCAACGTATAGATTAATGCCCAAAAACTATAGCCCGAATCTCAATCGGGTCTCGTAAGTTTTTTACCCTTCGTTTCTTCGACACGTGGATTTTTACGGTAAAACGGGATTATGGTGGCTGGTCTTCGATTTACCATCGCTGGAGAGTGGTGCACCATGGTACTGTTCCATTTCAAATCCATGCATGAATTTCTAAAGGTCGTATGGCACTGTTTTGCCATTTCGGACGGATATTGCACCTTGCACCGTGGATGTTGCACCCTGTAGATATCGATTATTCGGACGACCATAACTTCTTGCTCGTTTAGAGTTACGGGAGCCATAACCGGTCAAAACGAAGGCCTCGGTGAGTTCTACGGTTTTGACTGCTTTCAGCCGTCAACGGATAGATTAATGCCCAAAAAGGACAACCCGAATCTCAATCGGGTCTCGTAAGTTTTTTACCCTTCGTTTTTACGACACGTGGATTTTTACGGTAAAACGGGATTACCGTGGCCCGTCTTCGACTTTCCATCGCTGGAGAGTGGTGCACCATGGTACTGTTCCGTTTCGAATCCATGCGCGAATTTCTAAAGGTCGTACGACACTGTTTCGCCATTTCGAACGGATGTTGCACCTTGCACCGTGGATGTTGCACCCTGTAGATATCGATTATTCGGATGGCCATAACTTCTGGCTCGTTTAGAGTTACGGGAGCCAAAACATGTCAAAACGAAGGCCTCGATGAGTTCTACGGCTTTGATAGCTTTTAGCCGTCAACGGATAGATTAATGCCCAAAAAGGACAACCCGAATCTCAATCGGGTCACGTAAGTTTTTTACCCTTCGTTTTTTCGACATGTGGATTTTTACGGTAAAACGGGATTACGGTGGCTAGTCTTCGATTTACCATCGTTGGAGAGTGGTGCACTATGGTACTGTTCCGTTTCAAATCCATGCACGAATTTCTAAAGGTCGTACGACACTTTTTCGCCATTTCGGACGGATGTTGCACCTTGCACCGTGGATGTTGCACCCTGTAGATATCGATTATTCGGACGGCCATAACTTCTGGCTTGTTTAGAGTTACGGAAGCCATAACCTGTCAAAACGAAGGCGTCGATGAGTTCTACGGCTTTGACAATTTTCAGCCGTCAACAGATAGATTAATGCCCAAAAAGGACAACCAGAATCTCAATCGGGCCTCGTAAGTTTTTTACCCTTCGTTTTTTCGACACGTGGATTTTCACGGTAAAACGAGATTACGGTGGCTGGTCTTCGATTTACCATCGCTGCAGAGTGGTGCACCATGGTACTGTTTGGTTTCAAATCCATGCACGAATTTCTAAAGGTCGTACGACACTGTTTCGCCATTTCGGACGGATGTTGCACCTTGCACCTTGGATGTTGCACCCTATAGATATCGATTGTTCGGACGACCATAACTTCTGGCTCGTTAAGAGTTACGGGAGCCATAACCTGTCAAAACGAAGGCCTCGATGAGTTCTACGGCTTTAACAACTTTCAGCCGTCAACGGATAGATTAGTGCCCAAAAAGGACAACCCGAATCTCAATTGGGTCTCGTAAGTTTTTTACCCTTCGTTTTTTCGACACGTGGATTTTTACGGTAAAACGGGATTACGGTGGCTGGTCTTCGATTTACCATCGCTGGAGAGTGGTGCACCATGGTACTATTCCGTTTCAAATCCATGCATGAATTTCTAAAGGTCGTACAGCACTGCTTCGCCATTTTGGACGGATGTTGCACCTTGCACTGTGGATGTTGCACCTTGTAGATATCGATTATTCGGACGGCCATAACTTCTAGCTCGTTTAGAGTTACGGGAGCCATAACCTGTCAAAATGAAGGCCTCGATGAGTTCTAAGGCTTTGACAGCTTTCAGCCGTCAACTGATAGATTAATGCCTAAAAAGGACTACCCGAATCTCAATCGGGTCTCGTAAGTTTTTTACCCTTTGTTTTTTCGACAAGTGGATTTTTACGGTAAAACGGGATTACGGTGGCTAGTATTTGATTTACCATCGTTGGAGAGTGGTGCACCATGGTACTGTTCCATTTCAAATCCATGCACGCGTTTCTAAAGGTCGTATGGCACTGTTTCGCCATTTCGGACGGATGTTGCACCTTGCACCGTGGATGTTGCACCCTGTGGATATCGATTAATCGGACGACCATAACTTCTGGCTCGTTTTGAGTTACGGGAGCCATAACCTGTCAAAACGAAGGCCTCGATAAGTTCTACAGCTTTGATAGCTTTCAGCCATCAACGGATAGATTAATGCCCAAAAAGGACAACCAGAATCTCAATCCGGTCTCGTAAGTTTTTTACCCTTCGTTTTTTCGACACGTGGATTTTTACGGTAAAACGGGATTACCGTGGCCCGTCTTCGACTTTCCATTGCTGGAGAGTGGTGCACCATGGTACTGTTCCGTTTCAAATTCATGCACGCATTTCTAAAAGTCGTACGGCACTGTTTCGCCATTTCGGACGGATGTTGCACCTTGCACCGTGGATGTTGCACCCTGTAGATATGGATTATTCGGACGACCATAACTTCTTGCTCGTTTAGAGTTACGAGAGCCATAACCTGTCAAAACGAAGGACTCGATGAGTTCTACGGCTTTGACAGCTTTTAGCCGTCAAAGGATAGTTTAATGCCCAAAAAGGACAACCCGAAGCTCAATCGAGTCTCGTAAGTTTTTACCCTTCGTTTTTTCGACAAGTGGATTTTTACGGTAAAACGGGATTACGGTGGCTGGTCTTCGATTTACCATCGCTGGAGAGTGGTCCACCATGGTACTGTTCCGTTTCAAATCCATGCACAAATTTCTAAAGGTCGTACGGCACTGTTTCGCCATTTCGGACGGATGTTGCACCTTGCACCGTGGATGTTGCACCCTATAGATATTAATTATTCGGACGGCCATAACTTCTGGCTCGTTTAGAGTTACGGGAGCCATAACCTATCAAAATGAAGGCCTCGATGAGTTCTACGGCTTTGACAGCTTTCATTCGTCAACAGATAGATTAATGCCCAAAAAGGACAACCCGAATCTCAATCGGGTCTCGTAAGTTTTTTACCCTTCGTTTTTTCGACACGTGGATTCTTACGGTAAAACGGGATTACGGTGGCCCGTCTTCGACTTCCCATCGCTGAAGAGTGGTGCACCATGGTACTGTTCCATTTCAAATCCATGCACGCATTTCTAAAAGTCGTACGGCACTGTTTCGCCATTTCGGACGGATGTTGCACCTTGCACCGTGGATGTCGCACCCTGTAGACATCGATTATTCGGACGGCCATAACTTCTGGCTTGTTTTGAGTTACGGGAGCCATAACCTGTCAAAACGAAGGCCTCGATGAGTTCTACGGCTTTGACAGCTTTCAACTGTCAACGGATAGATTAATGCCCAAAAAGGACAACCCGAATCTCAATCGGGTCTCGTAAGTTTTTTACCCTTCGTTTTTTCGACACGTGGACTTTTACGGTAAAACGGGATTACCGTGGCCCGTCTTCGACTTCCCATCACTGGAGAGTGGTGCACCAAGGTACTATTCCGTTTCAAATCCATGCACGCATTTCTAAAAGTCATACGGCACTGTTTTGCCATTTCGGACGGATGTTGCACCTTGCACCGTGGATGTTGCACCCTGTAGATATCGATTATTTGGACGGCCATAACTTCTCGCTCGTTTAGAGTTACTGTCAAAACGAAGGCCTCGATGAGTTCTACGGCTTTGACTGCTTTCAGCCGTCAACGGATAGATTAATGCCCAAAAAGGACAACCCGAATCTCAATCGGGTCTCGTAAGTTTTTTACCCTTCGTTTTTTCGACACGTGGATTTTTACGGTAAAACAGGTTTACGGTGGCTGGTCTTCGATTTAACATCGCTGGAGAGTGGTTCACCATGGTACTATTCCGTTTCAAATTCATGCACGAATTTCTCAAGGTCGTACGGCACTGTTTCGCCATTTCGGACGGATGTTGCACCTTGCACTGTGGATGTTGCACCCTGTATATATCGATTATTCGGACGGCCATAACTTCTCGCTCGTTTAGAGTTACGGGAGCCATAACCTGTCAAAACGAAGGCCTCGATGAGTTCTACGCTTTGACAGCTTTCAGCGGTCAACGTATAGATTAATGCCCAAAAAGTATAGCCCGAATCTCAATCGGGTCTCGTAAGTTTTTTACCCTTCGTTTCTTCGACACGTGGATTTTTACGGTAAAACAGGATTATGGTGGCTGGTCTTCGATTTACCATCGCTGGAGAGTGGTGCACCATGGTACTGTTCCATTTCAAATCCATGCATGAATTTCTAAAGGTCATATGGCACTGTTTCGCCATTTCGGAAGGATATTGCACCTTGCACCGTGGATGTTGCACCCTGTAGATATCGATTATTCGGACGACCATAACTTCTTGCTCGTTTAGAGTTACGGGAGCCATAACCGGTCAAAACGAAGGCCTCGATGAGTTCTACGGTTTTGACTGCTTTCAGCCGTCAACGGATAGATTAATGCCCAAAAAGGACAACCCGAATCTCAATCGGGTCTCGTAAGTTTTTTACCCTTCGTTTTTACGACACGTGGATTTTTACGGTAAAACGGGATTACCGTGGCCCGTCTTCGACTTTCCATCGCTGGAGAGTGGTGCACCATGGTACTGTTCCGTTTCGAATCCATGCACGAATTTCTAAAGGTCGTACGGCACTGTTTCGCCATTTCGAACGGATGTTGCACCTTGCACCGTGGATGTTGCACCCTGTAGATATCGATTATTCGGACGGCCATAACTTCTGGCTCGTTTAGAGTTACGGGAGCCAAAACCTGTCAAAACGAAGGCCTCGATGAGTTCTACGGCTTTGATAGCTTTTAGCCATCAACGGATAGATTAATGCCCAAAAAGGACAACCCGAATCTCAATCGGGTCACGTAAGTTTTTTACCCTTCGTTTTTTCGACACGTGGATTTTTACGGTAAAACGGGATTACGGTGGCTAGTCTTCGATTTACCATCGTTGGAGAGTGGTGCACCATGGTACTGTTCCGTTTCAAATCCATGCACGAATTTCTAAAGGTCGTACGACACTTTTTCGCCATTTCGGACTGATGTTGCACCTTGCACCGTGGATGTTGCACCCTGTAGATATCGATTATTCGGACGGCCATAACTTCTGGCTTGTTTAGAGTTACGGGAGCCATAACCTGTCAAAACGAAGGCGTCGATGAGTTCTACGGCTTTGACAATTTTCAGCCATCAACAGATAGATTAATGCCCAAAAATGACAACCAGAATCTCAATCGGGTCTCGTAAGTTTTTTACCCTTCGTTTTTTCGACACGTGGATTTTCACGGTAAAACGAGATTACGGTGGCTGGTCTTCGATTTACCATCGCTGCAGAGTGGTGCACCATGGTACTGTTCGGTTTCAAATCCATGCACGAATTTCTAAAGGTCGTACGACAATGTTTCGCCATTTCGGACGGATGTTGCACCTTGCACCTTGGATGTTGCACCCTATAGATATCGATTATTCGGACGACCATAACTTCTGGCTCTTTAAGAGTTACGGGAGCCATAACCTGTCAAAACGAAGGCCTCGATGAGTTCTACGGCTTTGACAACTTTCAGCCGTCAACGGATAGATTAGTGCCCAAAAAGGACAACCCGAATCTCAATCGGGTCTCGTAAGTTTTTTACCCTTCGTTTTTTCGACACGTTGATTTTTACAGTAAAACGGGATTACGGTGGCTGGTCTTCGATTTACCATCGCTGGAGAGTGGTGCACCATGGTACTATTCCGTTTCAAAT
Source organism: Allium cepa (assembly GCA_030765085.1). Taxonomy (NCBI): domain Eukaryota; kingdom Viridiplantae; phylum Streptophyta; class Magnoliopsida; order Asparagales; family Amaryllidaceae; genus Allium; species Allium cepa. Next base: position 28,623,736 of record CM060934.1, on the reverse strand, counting down.
CCATGCACGAATTTCTAAAGGTCGTACAACACTGTTTCGCCATTTCGGACGGATGTTGCACCTTGCACTGTGGATGTTGCACCTTGTAGATTGCTTCAGACCGGGCCCACCAGCAGCTATATACATTCAGGACCCCTGCCCCCAGCCACACTCTATAAATAGAGGAGCAGGGATACAACAATGGCAGACAAGTTTTGAGAGCTCAAGCACGGAAGGAACTTTCAAACTACTTTCATATACTTGTACACAAAGCATTGTACTTGTAATCTGAAACAAAGAAGATAATAACATATAAAGTGGACGTAGGCACGTTCTGGCCGAACCACTATAAATCTGCGTGTCTTTTACATTTCAGCCCCTGCTTTTTTCATATTTACATAACTCATCTAAATCATTAAGAATCACAAAAAATCAACTAAATCACACGACTTGGAGGTGTTTGCCCATTTTTTGCGCAAACATTTTTGGTGCTTTCACTGAGAGTTGAACTCAGGCTTCAGCTTCCCTCATTCAACCTTCTTTCCCAATAACATCCTTCATTGCCTAGGAAACATGACTTCCAGACCAAGAAAAGACGCCAACAAGGGAAAGAACGCTGCAACTAGCAGCGCTCCAAATCCAGTGGATCCAGATCAAGAGAACCATCCCACTACCGCAGCAGTGCCGCAGGTAGATCGGGCAATTCCAACAGCCCCTGCCGCGGAACAACCGGAAGTAATCACTAGAGCAGACCTAGACAGAGTTGTGGTGGAAGTGACTAACCGCTTCGCATCCCAACAAGAAGCTTTGGTGAACCAACTCATGTCACGCTTAAGGGATGTCGAAGAATCCAACCGCAACACTGAATCATGGGATGAATCCCAATCTGGAGGATCTCGGAGACAGCAAAGATCTTCCCTCTTCGAGGAAGCCATCAACAGGAATAACAATGATAGGGGCCGCGCCCGGACTCAGCCCGAACTCCGACTCGAGGAAGCGCTCGGAACTGAACCCAGTGGGGGAGGCGCCAGGCGAGGGTCGGATGTAGCTGAGCCAGTCATGCCACCAAATCATAGAAACCCCGCTGAACGGAGCCGAGCTAGAACCCAACCCGAAGTGGACCCCATGGAAATGCTCGAAACAGAACCCCACAGGGGAAGATCAAGCCAGGGGGCAACTGTAGCTGGTCCTAGCATGCATCCGAGCAGCCAGAGGCAACCACTGGATAACGTCAGAAGTGATAGACTATACCATCCCTACAGGTCATCTGGACGAGATCGATCTCGCAGGGAAGAACTAAGTTCATTTTTATCCGCTCCAAATTCTGATGAAAGAATGGCACGATTATTCAGAGAATGCGTCCAACGGGAGCAAAGGGACCGAGGAATAGGCGCTAGGGTCACCAGCCCCTTCACCCGCAATATCGAAACTGCCATCACCCCCCGGGAATGGAAAATGCCAACCATGGAACCTTACAAGGGGACTTCCGACCCCATCGTACACTTACAAAGATACACCCAGCATATGCTCATGAGCGGAGCAACAGAAGGGGTGTTGTGTAAATGCTTTCCGCTATTCCTAGCAGATCTAGCTACCTCCTGGTTCTGCCATCTACCCCAAGGGTCTATCAGCTCATGGGAGATGTTGAAAGAAAGGTTCATTAGCCAGTTCCGCATCTACGTAGAACAACCCAAGGATGCTTATTCTCTATCCAATGTCAAACAGAAATCCGGAGAGACACTACAACAATATCTAACCCGGTTCAATGCCGCAGCGGCCGCAGTCCAAGATGCCGATGAAAAGCTCACCCTAATGGCCCTCTGTAGTGGTGTACACCCGGATACCAAGTTCGCTAGAAGATTAACTAAGGAAAAACCAGCCACTTTACCTGATTTCTTCCATGAAGCTGGAAAGTATATGAGACTCGAAGACGCCGCCACTGAGAGGCAGTCAGGGCAACAAGGTAAGACAACTTCAGACAAGGTTCCCGCTGCAACCAAGGACATTCGAAGAAATGAATCTAGAGACAATGCTGGGGGCAAGAAGGTTGAAAAACGCCAATATCGGCCAGGACCAAGATTTGGCTCCTACACTCCTTTGAATGAAACAATCGAAAACATCTTTCTAGCCACTCAGGGCGAACTCGGATACAAGCGCCCCCCGCACAAGAAAGAATCTGATAACGCACTCAAGTCTGGAAAGTTCTGCCGCTTCCACGAATCCCACGGACATGACACCAATGAATGCCACCATCTCCGGGACTTGATCGAAGAACACATCAGGAGAAGAAGGATGGAACGCTATGTGAAAGGTCAGAACAGGACTCCAACTCCTGCCAATGAGAACTCCAAGCGACCCCTCCCAGAAGTAAGCGGAGGGAATCGCAACACCAGTGGCTCTAGTCAAGAGAAGATAGTGGTCCATACCATCTCGGGAGGACCACACATCGCCGACAGAAGCTGGCCAGAGATGGAAAGATACGGCAAGTCATTTAGAAATGCTGAAGGCTATGTTAACTCCATTATGGAAGAACGCCACCCGAAACGGAAAGAGAGTGTGGACATCGTATTCAATAAGCGTGATTTAGAAGGAAGACAGTATCCGCATATGGATCCCATGGTCATCTCTGCCTAGTTCGGTCCAGCTAAATTTTTCCGAATTCTAATAGACACAGGAAGCTCCGTAAATATCCTGTTCAAGCATGCTTTCGACAAAATGAAACTGTCAATGAAGGATGTGTCTCCCTGCAACAAACCCCTGCACGGTTTCACTGGAGATGCGAAAATGCCCCTCGGGCAACTTGACCTCTTCGTCGAAATAGGAAGTCATCCCCGCTCCGTTGTGCGAAAAAAAACGTTCGTACTAATAGAAAACCACTCGGCCTACAACGCCTTCTTGGGAAGACCAGCCTTGTCTGACTTCCAAATTGTCCTAGCCCCATGGTGCCTAAAGATGAAATTCCCAACAGATGACGGAATAGGAGAAGTTGAAGGAGATCAAGACGCCGCTCGAGATTGCTATGTAACTGAACTTCGCAATAACCATAGAAAGAATAAAGGGAAAGATGCAGAGACTACTCTCTGCATGAAAAGCTTGGAAGCATAGCAACTAAAGAAAGCCCCTCCTCTTCGATACACCAGCGATCCTTTCAATGAACTAGACCCTAGGGATAAGGAGGAGGAGGCTACCGCTGAGCCTGCAGAGGCCATGGAATTCGTATCTGTAGACAAACATGATTCAAACAGACTATTAAAAATAGGATCTCAGCTAAAAACAGAATTGAAGGATCAACTCATCGACTTTCTCCGCCACAACTTAGATGTATTTGCGTGGACACATGCCGATATGACAGGAATCTCCCCAAACATAGCATGCCACATGCTGAACATCGATCCCACCAGGGCACCGATAAAGCAGAAAAAGAGAAGCATGGGAGCAGAACGATCAGCAGCCCTCGACGAGGACGTAAAGAATCTACTTGCTAATGACTTCATACGAGAAGCCATCTACCCCGAGTGGATAGCTAACCCAGTACTAGTAAAGAAAGCTAATGGGAAGTGGCGAACATGCATTGATTTCTCCAACGTAAATGACGCTTGCCCGAAAGACTGCTTCCCGCTCCCCCGAATCGATCAACTTGTGGACAGCACTGCCGGGCACGAACTTTTATCTTTTATGGACTCATACTCCGGATACAACCAGATTCCCATGCACGCTCCCGATCAAGACCACACTAGCTTCATCACTGACCGGGGATTATATTGTTACAAAGTCATGCCTTTTGGACTCAAAAATGCCGGAGCCACCTATCAGTGCCTCGTCAACAAGATGTTCGCGGAATTAATAGGACGAACTATGGAAGTATATGTGGATGACATGTTGGTAAAGTCCAGGAAAGCCGACGATCATGTAAGCCACCTGAGCGAGATGTTTCAGGTACTTCGCCGATATGGAATGAAGCTGAATCCTCTAAAGTGCTCCTTCGGAGTGTCATCGGGAAAATTCTTAGGGTTCATTGTCCATTCCAGAGGAATTGAAGCAAACCCTGAACAAATCCGGGCTCTAAAAGAAATAAGGATACCTTCCACCCAAAAAGAAATGCAGAGCTTAAACGGAAAGGTAGCCGCCCTAAGCAGATTCATTTCCAAAGCAACTGACAAGTGCGTCCCTTTCTTCGAAGCTCTCAAGAAAGACAAAGGAAAGTTCGAGTGGACCGATGAATGCTTGAAAGCCTTCCTTAACCTGATCGAACACCTTCAGAAACCACCAGTACTCTCAACTCCAAACGAAGGCGAAGAGCTATACCTATACCTCGCTGTATCATCTCATGCTCTAAGTGCTGCCCTGGTAAGAGAAGAAGACCGCACACAACGCCCGGTGTGCTTTATAAGTAAGAGATTTACAGGGGCAGAAGCCAGGTATCCTAAACTTGAGAAATTGGCATACTGTTTATTGATCGCGTCACGAAAACTACGACACTACTTCCAATCTCACTCCATCAGAGTTCTAACCGATCAGCCACTAAGACAGGTGCTCCATCGTCCCGACACTTCTGGACGACTCCTCAAATGGTGCATTGAACTGAGTCAGTATGACGTCACCTACCATCCTCGCACTGCTATCAAGGGGCAAGCCCTGGCCGATTTCATTGCCGAATTCACCACCAACGAAGGCAAGGATCAGTTTGAAATAGCAAAAAACATCAGATGGAACCTCTTTGTAGATGGAACATCAAACGAACAAAGCTCGGGGGCAGGTATTGTGATAATCACCCCCAGGGGAAGAAAGCTGTACTATGCATTAAGGTTGGAATTCGCGGCCACTAACAACGATGCGGAGTATGAGGCAGTAATAGCGGGATTGGTGCTTGCCTTAGAAATTGGAGTCAATTCTTTATGTCTTCATAGTGATTCTCATCTTATCGTAAACCAAGTACTAGGAGAATTCCAGACACGAGGAGAACGACTCACAACATATCTAAAGAAAACCAAACTGCTGCTTGACCAATTGGGCCATTATCTAATCAAACACATTCCTCGAGAAGATAACCAAGAGGCCGATGAACTAGCTAAGCAAGCTAGTATGATGAATAGAACCATTTCTGGAGCACTAGCCATCTCAAGGCAGCTAGCCCCAAGTTTTGAACAAGTGAATCTGATAACTGCAATTGAAGAAGCAACTTGGATGACTCCTATCCGGAAATATTTGCAGGACGGCACACTACCAGACAAACGTGATGAAGTCAGGAGAATTTTGAGGAAAGCTCCCCACTACACAATACAAGAAGGCATCCTCTATCGACGTGGCTTCTCTAGCCCCTTATTCAGATGCGTCGCTGGAAGGGAAGCCAAGGAAATCTTATTCAACATCCATCAAGGTAGTTGCGGAGATCACACTGGAGGGCAGACTCTGGCGAAAAAGATACTCTGATATGGATATTACTGGCCCACACTAAACAAAGACGCCTTAGACTTCGTCAAGAGATGCGACAGATGTCAGAAATTTGCCAAAATTCCTCGACTACCCACAAATGAGATTACTCAAATGACCAGCCCTTGGCCCTTTGCTGTATGGGGAATTGATTTAATTGGCGAACTGCCAACGGGCAGTGGGCGGGGCCAAATATGCTATAGTGGCAGTCGATTATTTCACCAAATGGGTGGAAGCGGAACCCCTAAATAAAATATCTTCAGCAAAAGTTATCAACTTCTTGATCAAAAATATTCTGTGCAGGTACGGAGTACCACTCAAGATCATATCAGACAACGGACTCCAATTTGACAGCGAAGAATTCGCCGACTGGTGCCAAGAGCATGGAATTCATAAAAGCTTCTCATCGGTAGCTTATCCTCAGGAAAACGGACAAGTCGAAGCTGTCAACAAAATTCTCAAAACCCTAATCAAGAAGAAACTCGAAAATTCAAAAGGCGCTTGGGTGGATGAACTTCCTACGGCACTTTGGGCCTACCGCACATCTTTCAGAACATCAATGTGGGACATACTCCTTTCTCTTTGGCATACGGATCGGAGGCAATGCTCCCTGTTGAGACAATTGTTCCTTCCCATCGTAGGATCCTCTACAATCCAGAAGAAAACGAAGAACTCCTCCTCATGTCTTTGGATCTGATTGAGGAAAGGAGAAACGATGCAGCTCTCAAAGCAGCAGCTCACAAACAAAAGGTGGCAGCACTATACAACTCCAAAGTCAAACATCGCATCTTACAAGAAGGAGATCTTGTCCTCAGGCGAATCTTTCCGCGCCCCGGGGCACTGGACCCCATCTGGGACGGACCATATGTAATTCATAAAGACCTCCACAACGGAGCTTATATTTTGTCAACAGTGAACGGAGAGGTGTTCCAGAGGGCATGGAACATCCGACACCTTCGTCGATACTTTTCTTAACTTGTACTGCCCATATGAAGTGAATTAACAAAGAGAATCAGTGGACGTAGGCATTTTCATGCCGAACCACTTTAAAAAATCTTGTCTCTTTTTAACTCGTTCCTTTATATCTTGGCTGCTTGTTAAGCTTTATCCTTTTCTGTTGAACAAAATCTTATGGCATCTCCACTCAAGACGCACCACGGCCTCATCTGGACAAGGCCTAACAGGTACGCTACGATTCTATGCACTCGCCAATGAGACTCTTTTGCTCCAGCATCCCTCTGCTGCGGGTTAACTCATTGCTCGCGCCTGCCCTCAAATTCAACTGTAATGAGCCTATTATAAGTCATCATAAAGGCCGACTATAGCCGATGGCAGCTCATTATGGCGTTCGGCTCGCCTCCAACTGTGAACCTACTTTAAGCCCAAACATAAGGTGTGGCCAGCTAGGGGTAGTTCACGGCCAACGGCACCCACGCTAGCCGGCCACGGTAAATCGAATAACACCCACGATTACGGACCATAATGGTTCGAGTAGTTACCGTGCGCGATCTCGGCTCCGATGTGTCTTAAGTGCGACTGTGGTAAAAAAGAAAACTCCCCGCGGAGGCGTAAGATGGGTGACAAATGTCTCCAAGACCCACAGCTAGGGAAAGTGACTACAAAACCCGTTTGCCACGAACTTAAGCACATCGACGGCCTTCCGTGACTGGAAGTTTTACTTTTTCTATATTTCCATTTCATTTAAATACTTTTCCCCTATCCTGTATAACAAACTCTAAAGTACAGGAAACCGAACAGGGAGCATTCACTCATGAGAATCTAAGCCCGCGTACTGGGTGGCAAGGTACTCAGATATATTCATGATCAGTTACACAAGATGCTCAAAACTACCGCCTGCCAATAAAACATGAAGGGCGGTACTCTCTTCTCTTGTACATAGATGCATAACTATAGCTTATTCATATGTCACACCGACATTGCAAAACATGAAATTATATTTCAAGTAAAGGCTTAACATCAAACACAACTAAAATCACAGGCATATACATGGTTATACTTCTCACGCAGCACATCAAAATGACAACAACGTTTAAACATAACAAAATCAGCTTATATTATGAAATCACACCAAGTTATTCTCTGCAAATAATATTATTACAGTCACATCAATGTTTTGGACTAACGTGAACAACAGTAAAAAAGAAATAAAAAGCGGCCGAATCCGGACGAGTAACCAGCTGTGTCCACACTCCATCACCAACTTCCCAAGCCTATTTGGCCGCAGGGCCGGAACCCCCAGCATGTTGATCGGAAGTTCCACCTGTCCAATTCAGAAAAGGAATCCATTAAACAAACGATAAACGATCAAGTTATGGAAACCCGGAAAGAAAAGGAAAAGAGAAGAATAACTAACTAGCGTCCGCCGCTTGATCCTCATCCTCCAGTTGCACACCTGCTTCCTCCGCAACGAGCAACCGCATCCCCTCCTTCACCGCCACTTGCTCCTCTTTCGAGAACTGAGCAGTGACCACATCCAGGCTAAAAGCCACTCCACCTTCCTTACCTGCATCGACCCTGGCCTCCTCTAAAGCCCGGAGATATATCTTAGCCATGACCCGGGGATAGTCATCCATCCAAGACAAGCTGCCCTCCTTCCAAGTGCGGAAGTACATGTCCTGCAGCATCTCGTCCATCATCCCCTCATTCTCCTCGAACTCCCTCACCCTGGCCTCGGAAGCCTGCAACTTGGCGACAACGGCATCCCTCTCTGATCGGTATCTCGAGCAGTCAGCCTGGAGAGACCTCCTCATCTCCTCCATCTCCTCCTTTAACTTGACTTGAGCCATCTCCACGGCCTTAAGCCTCCCAGACAACTCCTCTACCTGCTCGAGATCCGCATTCCGAACCTCATCCACTGTCGCAATGGCCATGTCGATCCGCTCCTTACAGGCGGCCTCCATCTTCCGTAATTCCGCCCTACTAGCCTTTTCCATGGTCTCTTTCAGACGCCTGGAGGCTTCCTCGTGCCGAGAAATCTGAACGGCTTGACCGGCAAGCTGTTCGGCCTGATCAGCAACCTTCAGCCGCAACCGAATATTAGCACTTCCAATCTCCTCCCCAGCCTTGACCAATTGAGCATGATACTTCATTAATTTCTTGGTCTCCTCGGCCACCCGATCAATATTAGCCTTGGCCTCGTCTCCCATGGTAACTACCCGAGTGGTAAGCAGATCAAGATCTAGAGACTTAGCCTCGTCTAACACTCGTACCATGGGGTTGCGGGGAAGGAGGTGTTCACCCGTGGCCTCATCAAATGAAATATCCCGAGAGCTTGGATCTAAATCAGGATGACCGGCAAAGGGGTCACGGGGCACGTCAGGACGCCTTATGCGGATAACTGTAGGATACTTGGAAGGAGGTGGAGGAGGGATAAACTCCGTACTCTCCTCCGTGGCACCACGAGGAGGCTGAACAGGAAGCTGCGGACCAAGGGAAGGCTCAAATAAAGAACGAATCCTCTTCTTTTTCTGAATGCCCTCTTCGATGACCCCGAGAAGAGGACGGTATTTGACCACGTCCCCAGTACGACCAGTGGGAGGCTTCGCAGAAGCTCTCATCAACTTGAACTGTTCGAGGCGGTGTCGAACGTCTGACGTTTTAACCACCTGGCATGCCCCTGGAATAAAGAACAAGTGTTACGAACATACAATGGTCCACAATTCAGGAAACATGTTAAGTAAAAAGGAAGAAAAGTGTGAAGGCACGTCTATTATACAAACCCTGCGGAGGAGTGGGGTACTGCAATAAGTCCTGAATCTCATTCCAGGACGGGAGTGAACCATAAAATATTTCTAAGTCCTTATCGAAATTGGAATCGACATAGGACAAAAGTTCACCTTGCACCGCCGAAGTCACCCTGGCTGAGGAACCCCTGGGGGATAGATCGGCACCAGCCCCGACCTTGCCAGTCTCCTTCGCCTTCTCCGCTCCCGATTCCCCTTCCGATTCCCCGAAGGCCTGGCGGAGGGCCTCATCCAGCTCAGAGTCTTGCCCAAAAGTTAAGGCACCAGTACCACTACCACCCTGACCATCTCCATCTCCTCCGCCTTCCGACTCTCCTTCCATATCGCCTCCTTCGCCCTCTTCCACACCTTCCTCCTCCGGAATGATCGGGCAAGTACTGGGAGAGGGGCCCTCCGATTCTTTAAGCTTCTTGCCCCCCGCGACGGGATGCTGTGCAAAGGGTTTTCTCTTGCCACTCTTCACCGTGACCCCCTCCTTAGCTTTAGCAGCCTTCTCCTCAGCCGTGTCCCTCTGCTTAACAACGGACTGGTGCGGCTGGATCAAATTGTACTCCAGGAGGGTAGCGTTCCTGATCAGGAACGAAGCCGACCTGTCCCGCGCAGGAATGGCCTTTATTCCAGCAGCCATCCGCGCCAAAGAATCATCTTCCACGACAACAATGCCACCTGTCGCTAGCAAGAAATAGAAGCGTGTCAGAAGAAGCACTACAGTCAAAACATGGAAAATATTACAGCCGGAAGTGAAAAGGCGGAAAGAAACAGAATCGTCCTTGACGAAGAACCATTCCTTCTTGAACATGGAGAACTTTGAATATAAGTCCAAGACCGGTTTGAAGGGCACGGCCGCTTCCAGACTAATATACGGAGACCCCTTCTTGCAGCCCCTCAGGTTATACAAATACCGAATTTCCCGGTTAGAAGGAGGGCGCCCGTATCTCCTCTGGAAGATGACGAAGAGGCTTACCAGAATGGCATAGGAGTTCGGCTGAAGCTGGAATGGATCCACTTTCAAATATGTGGTAAAGCCGACTATCCAGGCATTGATAGGAGGGATAGCACCACACACGCAATGGTACCTGCTGTAAGCGAAGTAACCTTCGGGGGGATTATACGGCATCACCCTATCTCCCGGCAGCAGCATAAGAGCCCTGTCTATCCCAAATGAATGAGAGATGACATCAAGTTGCTCCTCCTTTAGTGAGCTAGGAAAGCAATCGGGAGGGGAAACCAGAAGTTCCTGTGGACCATATCCGTCCACTAACGACCTCGGAACAGGTCGATGCTGCCCAGGTCCTGATTGGGCTGGCGGCACGGAGGAAGACTCGCCTCTATCTTTGGATTTCCGTCTGTCTGATCGTGTTTCTGCCTTGCGAGACATTTATCTGCATACACAAAAGTGAAAAACATGATGTTAGAACAAGAATACAAGCAAGCATGCATAAGTCTGGAGTTCCACTCAAAGTCCGAATACAAAAGTCATTCGGCACTGGGATTCAAGGCTATTCGGTACTAGGGTCTTATGTTCATTCGGCGATGATATCTAAAGTTCATTCGGCACTTATGACGAAGGTTCATTCGGCGATGATGTCTAAAGTTGATTCGGCACTTATGACGAAAGTTCATTCGGCACTGATGTCTCAAGTTCATTCGGCATTTGAAATCTTTCATATGTATTCGGCAATCAAACCCATTCGGCAAAAAAAGGATGTACCTGATTCGGAAGAAGCTTGGTTCGGCAGAAGATTTGGTTCGGTGGTCAGTTGATTCGGCTCTCTGGTTCGGTAAGGAAAAAACTAAGGGGGCGTAGCTATATATATAGGCGCACTCAGATCTGCCGGACCAACTGGTCCGGCCCACCGGACCGACATATACCGGACCAACAAAATACCGAATGAAATTATCCATACCGGACCAAGCAAAAACCGAATGAAGCTGTCTCCACCAGCGAAAACCAGAAACAGGGGGCATGTAAAGCACCTCACTCAGATAAGTACCGAACTCTAGGACCTACTAATAAAGTAGAGAATATTATAACAATGAATGAGTCGTAAATCTCTCACCAACGTGGGTTAATCATTTACACGTGTACGCAACCACGAACGGTCCATAGGCACGCTCTGAATGGCTATTAACCCTATCGTCGTGAGAATTTGCACTTTGACATCCTTTTTAAGCTCATCGATTAAATGGATATTTGATTCTTATGAAATGGCTAAGCTACTAACACATGTACGGGGTCGCAAACGATCCCTAGGCATGCTCTGAGCTGGCGATAAACCACCTTGACAAACGATCCAGGGACCCACTCTAACGTGAACCGGACATCGATAATGCTAAACCCCCTTCGGGGCACACCCTCTCGCCCCGAACGGCACGATTCGCTCTATCTCAAAAATTTCGATCCCGAGCGATCGTTATTTGAAATCACACTAAAACTGTAAATTCCTTGGCAGGACATCAACAGAATACGAACATCCAGCCCACGGCATTACAAAACAAGCCTTCCTACCGCAGGGAAACAAAGCGCGACACATGCAAGCACGTGCCCCACTTTGGGGGGCAAATGTTGGGCGAATTCTCAACCAGAAGATCTCGAGACCAAGGAATCACAGTTTCACCCGGGCTCACAACCCCCACTACGTTCGACAAACACAAGGCTCAATGCAAGCATAGAAGTCCATCCGGCGTTCGCAATATACAAGCTCATTCGGCATTCCCATTCGGCCACCGGACCAAACACATCTCCATCAAGGCCGAACCAAACCCATTCCCATCATGGCCGAACCAATCATACTACTGATCCACACATCCCCCACTACTACCGGACGAGGCCATTGCCGGTCCAAAGCCCACACCATCTAACACCGAACCACACTCACTACCGGTCCACACCTACCACCGGTCCACACCTACCACCGGTCTAGACCTACCACCGGTCCAAGCTCCATGCCGAATGAGGCCTCGCCGAACCAGATAACTACCAGGCCAGATTGCTTCAGCCCGGGCCCACCAGCAGCTATATACATTCAGGACCCCTGCCCCCAGCCTCACTCTATAAATAGAGGAGCAGGGGTACAACAATGGCAGACAAGTTTTGAGAGCTCAAGCACGGAAGGAACTTTCAAACTACTTTCATATACTCGTACACAAAGCATTGTACTTGTAATCTGAAACAAAGAAGATAATAACATATAAAGTGGACGTAGGCACGTTCTGGCCGAACCACTATAAATCTGCGTGTCTTTTACATTTCAGCCCCTGCTTTTTTCATATTTACATAACTCATCTAAATCATTAAGAATCACAAAAAATCAACTAAATCACACGACTTGGAGGTCTTTGCCCATTTTTTGCGCAAACAGCCTCGTTGAGTGCTACGGCTTTGACAGCCTTCAACCGTCAACGGATAGATTAATGCCCAAAAAGGACAACCCGAATCTCAATCGGGTCCCGTAAGTTTTTTACCCTTCGTTTTTTCGACAAGTGGATTTTTACGGTAAAACGGGATTACGGTGGCTGGTCTTCGATTTACCATCGCTGGAGAGTGGTGCACCATGGTACTGTTCCGTTTCAAATCCATGCACGAATTTCTAAAGATCGTACGGCACTGTTTCGCCATTTCGGACGGATGTTGCACCTTGCACCATGGATGTTGCACCCTGTAGATATCGATTATTTGGAGGGCCATAACTTTTGGCTCGTTTAGAGTTACGGGAGCCATAACCTGTCAAAACGAAGGCCGCGATGAGTTCTACGGCTTTGACATCTTCCAGCCTTCAACGGATAGATTAATAGCCAAAAAGGACAACCCGAATCTCAATCGGGTCTCGTAAGTTTTTTACCCTTCGTTTTTTCGACACGTGGATTTTTACGGTAAAACGGGATTATGGTGGCTGGTCTTCGATTTACCATCGCTGGAGAGTGGTGCACCATGGTACTGTTCCGTTTCAAATCCATGCACGAATTTCTAAAGGTCGTACGGCACTGTTTCGTAATTTCGGACGGATGTTGCACCTTACACCGTGGATGTTGCACCCTGTAGATATCGATTATTCGGACGGCCATAACTTCTGGCTCGTTAAGAGTTACGGGAGTCATAACCTGTCAAAACGAAGGCCTCGATGAGTTCTACGGCTTTGACTGCTTTCTGCCGTCAACGGATAGATTAGTGCCCAAAAAGGACAACCCGAATCTCAATTGGGTCTCGTAAGTTTTTACCCTTCGTTTTTTTAACACGTGGATTTTTACGGTAAAACGGGATTACGGTGGCCCGTCTTCGACTTCCCATCGCTGAGGAGTGGTGCACCATGGTACGGTTCCGTTTCAAATCCATGCACCCATTTCTAAAAGTCGTACGGCACTGTTTCGCCATTTCGGACGGATGTTGCACCTTGCACCGTGGATGTTGCACCCGGTAGACATCGATTATTCGGACGGCCATAACTTCTGGCTCATTTAGAGTTACGGGAGCCATAACCTGTCAAAACGAAGGCCTTGATGGGTTCTACGGCTTTGACAGCTTTCAGCCGTCAACGGATAGATTAATGCCCAAAAAGGACAACCCGAATCTCAATCGGGTCTCGTAAGTTTTTTACCCTTCGTTTTTTCGACACGTCGATTTTTACGGTAAAACGGGATTACGGTGGCTGGTCTTCGATTTACCATCGCTGGAGAGTGGTGCACCATGGTACTGTTCCGTTTCAAATCCATGCACGAATTTCTAAAGGTCGTACGGCACTGTTTCGTAATTTCGGACGGATTTTGCACCTTACACCGTGGATGTTGCACCCTGTAGATATTGATTATTCGGACGGCCATAACTTCTGGCTCGTTAAGAGTTACGGGAGCCATAACCTGTCAAAACGAAGGCCTCGATGAGTTCTACGGCTTTGACTGCATTCTGCCGTTAACGGATAGATTAGTGCCCAAAAAGGACAACCCGAATCTCAATTGGGTCTCGTAAGTTTTTTACCCTTCGTTTTTTCGACACGTGGATTTTTACGGTAAAATGGGATTACGGTGGCCCGTCTTCGACTTCCCATCGCTGAAGAGTGGTGCACCATGGTACGGTTCCGTTTCAAATCCATTCACCCATTTCTAAAAGTCGTACGGCACTGTTTCGCCATTTCGGACGGATATTGCACCTTGCACCGTGGACGTTGCACCCTGTAGACATCGATTATTCGGACGACCATAACTTCTGGCTCGTTTAGAGTTACGGGAGCCATAACCTGTCAAAACGAAGGCCTCGATGAGTTCTATGGCTTTGATAGCTTTCAGTCGTCAACGGATAGATTAATTCCCTAAAAGGACAATCCGAATCTCAATCGGGTCTCGTAAGTTTTTTACCCTTCGTTTTTTCGACACGTGGATTTTTACGGTAAAACGAGATTACCGTGGCCCGTCTTCGACTTCACATCGCTGGTGAGTAGTGCACCATGGTACTGTTATGTTTCAAATCCATGCACGCATTTCTAAAAGTGATTCGGCACTGTTTCGCCATTTCGGACGGATGTTGCACCTTGCACCGTGGATGTTGCACCCTGTAGATATCGATTATTCGGACGGCCATAACTTCTGGCTCGTTTAGAGTTACGGGAGCCATAATCTGTCAAAATGAAGGCCTCGATAAGTGCTACGGCTTTGACAGCTTTCAACCGTCAACGGATAGATTAATGCCCAAAAAGGACAACCCGAATCTCAATCGGGTCCCGTAAGTTTTTTACCCTTCGTTTTTTCGACAAGTGGATTCTTACGGTAAAACGGGATTACGGTGGCTGGTCTTCGATTTACCATCGCTGGAGAGTGGTGCACCATGGTACTGTTCCATTTCAAATCCATGCACGAATTTCTAAAGGTCGTACGGCACTGTTTCGCCATTTCGGACGGATGTTGCACCTTGCACCGTGGATGTTGCACCCTGTATATATTGATTATTTGAACGGCCATAACTTCTCGCTCGTTTAGAGTTACGGGAGCCATAACCTGTCAAAACGAAGGGCTCGATGTGTTCTACGGCTTTGATAGCTTTCAGCCGTCAACGCATAGATTAATGCCCAAAAAGGACAACCCGAATCTCAATCGGGTCTCGTAAGTTTTTTACCCTTCGTTTTTTCGTCACGTGGATTTTTACGGTAATACGGGATTACGGTGGCTGGTCTTCGATTTACCATCGCTGGAGAGTGGTGCACCATGGCACTGTTCCGTTTCAAATCCATGCACGAATTTCTGAAGGTCGTACGACACTGTTTCGCCATTTCGGACGGATGTTGCACCTTGCACCGTGGATGTTACACCTTGCAACGTGGATGTTGCACCCTGTAGATATCGATTATTCGGACGACCATAACTTCTTGCTCGTTTAGAGTTACGGGAGCCATAACCTGTCAAAACGAAGGCCTCGATGAGTTCTACGGCCTTGATAGCTTTCAGCCGTCAAAGGATAGATTAATACCCAAAAACGACAACCCGAATCTCAATCGGGTCTCGTAAGTTTTTTACCCTTCGTTTTTTCGACACGTGGATTTTTACGGTAAAACTGGATTACCGTGGCCCGTCTTCGAATTCCCATCGCTGAAGAGTGGTGCAACATGGTACTGTTCCGTTTCAAATCTATGCACGCATTTCTAAAAGTCGTACGGCACTGTTTCGCCATTTCGGACGGATGTTGCACCTTGCACCGTGGATGTTGAACCATATAGTTCTCGATTATTAGGACGGCCATAACTTTTGGCTCGTTTATAGTTACGGGAGCCATAACCTGTCAAAATGAAGGCCTCGAT
The DNA here is from genome assembly GCA_030765085.1 of Allium cepa. Lineage (NCBI taxonomy): Eukaryota > Viridiplantae > Streptophyta > Magnoliopsida > Asparagales > Amaryllidaceae > Allium > Allium cepa. Next base: position 28,607,781 of record CM060934.1, on the reverse strand, counting down.
GAGTTCTACAGCTTTGATAGCTTTCAGCCATCGACGGATAGGCTAATGCCCAAAAAGGACAACCCGAATCTCAATCGGGTCTCGTAAGTTTTTTACCCTTCGTTTTTTCGACACGTGGATTTTTACGGTAAAACGGGATTACCGTGGCCCGTCTTCTACTTCCCATCACTGAAGAGTGGTGCAACATCGTACTGTTCATTTCAAATCCATGCACGATTTTCTAAAGGTCGTGCGGCACTGTTTCGCCATTTCGGAAAGATGTTGCACCTTGCACCGTGGATGTTGCACCCTGTAGATATCGATTATTCGGACGGCCATAACTTCTCGCTCGTTTAGAGTTACGGGAGCCATAACCTGTCAAAACGAAGGCCTCGATGAGTTCTATGGTTTTGACAGCTTTCAGCCGTCAAAGGATAGATTAATGCCCAAAAAGGACAACCCAAATCTCAATCTGGTCTCGTAAGTTTTTTACCCTTCGTTTTTTCGACACGTGGATTTTTACGGTAAAACGGGATTACGGTGGCTGGTCTTCGATTTACCACCGCCGGAGAGTGGTGCACCACGATGAGTTGGTCCACCAAAGTTTCTTGTTGGGATGTGAAGCGGTTAGTTACTTCAGCCACAACCCTGTCCAGATCTGCCCTAGTGATTGGTTGTTCCGTTGCGGGACCAGTTGGATTTTCCTGATTTTCATCTGGTACTGCTGTTGAAGTGGGCTGATCTGTGATTGCTGGATCTGGAAGGCTGCTAGTTGCGATGTTCTTTCCTTTGTTAACATCCCTTCTCTGTTTGGAAGGCATGATTTCTAAGCAACGAGTGATGTTGTTAGGAAGAAGGTTGAGTGGGAGAAGATGAAGCTTGAGTTCAGCTCTCAGTGAAAGAACCAAAAATGTTTGCACAAAAAATGGACAAACACCTCCAAGTCGTGTTATTTAGTCGATTATATGTAATTTTCAATGATTTTAGATGAGTATGTAAATATGAGAAAAGTAGGGGCTGAAATGTAAAAGACACACAGATTTATAGTGGTTCGGCCAGAATGTGCCTACGTCCACTTTATATGTTATTATCTTCTTTCTTTCAGGTTACAAGTACAATGCGTTGTATACAAGTGTATGAAAGTAGTTTGAAAGTTCCTTCCTTGCTTGAGCTCTCAAACTTGTCTGCCATTGTTGTACCCCTGCCCCTCTATTTATAGAGTGAGGTAGGGGGCAGGGGTCTTGGAAGTATATAGCTGCTAGCGGGCCTGGGCTGGACCAATCTGGCCTGGTAGCATTCTGGTTTGGCGAGGCTTCATTCGGCATGGAGCTTGGACTGGTGATGGTGACTTCATGGTGACTTCATCCCTTGGTCCGGTGGTGGTGTTGGAGTGGCAGTGGAGTTGGTTCGGCCATGGTTCATGCCGAATGGAATGGTGGTTGTGCCTTGCCGAATGGAGTGGGGGACCGAATGAGGTTGGCTCGGTAGGGGGGTTGATCCGGTAGTGGAGTGGGAGTGGTAGCTTGGACCGGCATTGTGTGGTCCGGTGGAGATGTGGAGTATTGGACCGGCATTGTGTGGTCCGGTGGAGATGTGGAGTATTGGACCGGCATTGTGTGGTCCGGTGTTGAGCTGGTGCCGAATGGACATGAGAGGAGAGAGAGCCGAATGAAGTTGAGGGCATGGACGCCGAATGAACTTGGGTTCATGAATGCCGAATGGACCATGGTACAAGGAGGTACCGAATGGACATGAGCACTTGAGTGCAAGGAGATGACGCCTACTGTGCCTGTTGGTTTCAAATGTGCATGGGACATGACGCTTCACGGTCTCGTGGCCTTCTGGGCGAGAATCCGCCCAACATTTGCCCCCCAAAGTGGGGCACGTGCTTGCATGTGCCGCGCTTTGTTTTTCTTGTGGCAGGAAGATTGGCTTTGCAACGCCAGCGATTGGACGTTCGTATTCTGTTAATGTCCTGCAAAGGAATTTACAGTTTTAGTGTGATTTCGAATGACGGCCGTTCATGATCGAAATATTCGAGATGAAGTGAACTGTGCCGTTCAGGACGAGAGAGTGAGCCCCGAAGGGGCTCGGCATCGTCGATGCCCGGTTTATGTTTGTGAAGATGGTTTATTGCCAGCTCAGAGCATGCCTAGGGATCGTTCGCAACCCCGTACATGTGTAAGTAGCTTAGCCATTTCATAATTATCAAATATCCATATGACCGCTGGGCTTAAGAATGCGTGTCAAAGTGTAAATTCCCACGATGGTAGGGTTAATAACCATTCAGAGCGTGCCTATGGACCGTTCGAGGTCGCGTACACGTGTAAACGATTTAATCCACGTCGGTGAGGATTTTACGACTTATTCACCGTTATCATAACCTTATTTTATTAGTTAGTTCTGGAGTTCGGTACTTATCTGAGGGAGGCGCTTTGCACGCCACTAGTTCCTGGTCTTGGACGGTAGAGAGAGAGTTCCATTCAGTTCTTGGTTGGTCCGGCTATTCTCATTCGGCTTATGGTGGTCCGGTATTATTGGTCCGGTTGGGCAAAATGTTTGGTTCGGTGGTTGTGAATTCGCCTATATATAGAGGCCGTACCCCCTTGTTTTTCTTTACCGAACGAGTAAGCGCCGAATCAATCTATTGCCGAACCAAGTGTTTTGCCGAACCAAGTGTTTTGCCGAACCAACCTTATACCGGACCAGGTATACACTTATTGCCGAATACACACGTACGTCTTCGTTTCACCGAATGAGATTACGGCCTTGGGGCCGAATGCCTTGCGTACCGAATGCCCCTGATACAGTACCACCGAATGAACATGATGACCGAATGAGATGGAAAACCGAATGAACATGATGACCGAATGAACTTGATGACCGAATGAGATGGAAACCGAATGAACACGATGACCGAATGAACTTGATGACCGAATGAGATGGAAACCGAATGAACACGATGACCTTGGAAACTTTAGTTTGCGAATGAAATCCCACACTTGCACGCACTTGTTTGTTTACTTTTCTATGTTCCCTGTTCTAATGCCTTGCTTTCCTTGTGTTGCAGAAAATGTCTCGCAAAGCGGAAACACGATCGGATAGAAAGAAGTCTAGAGGCACAGGAGAGCCTTCTTCTTCCTTGCCCCCAGTCCAACCAGGATCCGGGCAACACCGACCTATTCCGAGGTCTCTAGTGGACGGATATGGTCCACAGGAACTTTTGGTCTCTCCCCCGGATTGCTTTCCTAGCTCCCTAAAGGAGGAGCAACTTGACGTCATATCCCGTTCCTTCGGGATAGATAGGGCTCTTATGCTGCTGCCGGGAGATGGAGTGATGCCATATAATCCTCCCGAGGGCTACTTCGCTTTTAGCAGATACCATTGCATGTGCGGCGCTATCCCCCCTATCAACGCTTGGATAGTAAGCTTCACCACATATTTGAAGGTGGCTCCCTTCCAGCTTCAGCCTAACTCATATGCTATCCTGGTGAGCCTTTTTGTCATCTTCCAGAGGAGGTACGGGCGTCCTCCTTCTAACCGGGAAATCCGATACTTGTACAACCTGAGAGGCTATAAGAAGGGGTCTCCGTATATTAGTCTGGAGGCGGCCGTACCCTTCAAACCAGTTCTGGACTTATATTCCAAGTTTACCATGTTCAAGAAAGAGTGGTTCTTCATCAAGGACGATGCTGTTTCTTTCCGCCTTTTCACTTCTGGCTGTAAGATGGATTTCATTTATATTTTCCATGTTTTGACTGTAGTGTTTTTTCTGACATGCTTCTATTTCTGGCTAGCGACAGGTGGTATTGCAGTTGTGGAGGATGATTCCTTGGTGCGAATGGCTGCTGAACTAAAGGCTATTCCGGCACGGGACCGGTCGGCCTCCTTCTTGATCAGGAACGCAACCCTCTTGGAGTATAATTTGATCTTACCGCACCAGTCCGTGGTTAAGCAAAGAGACACGGCTGAGGAGAAGGCTGCTAAAGCTAAGGAGGGGGATAAGGTAAAGAGCGGTAAGAGGGAGCCTTTCGCAGAGCGTCCCGTGGTCGGGGGGAAGAAACTGAGGAAGTCCGATGGCCCTTCTCCAAGTACTTGCCCGATTGTCCCGGAGGAGGAAGGTGTAGAAGAGGAGGAAGGAGGCGAAGTTGGAGAAGGGTCGGAGGGTGGAGGAGATGGCGACGGCCAAGGTGGTAGTGGTGTTGCTGCTCTAACCTCTGAACAAGACCTCGAACTGGATGAGGCTCTCCGTCGGGCCTTCGGGGAGTCGGAGGGAGAGTCGGAAACGGAGAAGGGAACGGAGAAGGCAAAAGAAACCGTCAAAGCTGTGGCTGGCACTGACCCATCCTCTAAGGGTTCCTCAGCTAGGGTGATTCCGGCGATGCAAGGTGAACTTTTGTCTTCTGCCGATTCTATTTTCGATAAGGACTTAGAAATTTTTTACGGTTCACTTCCGTCCTGGAATGAGATCCAGGACTTATTGCAGTATCCCACTCCTCCGCCGGGTTTGTATAACAGATGTGTCTCCTCACTTTTCTTTCTTTTTAACTTAGCACATTTTTTGAATTGCGGATTATTGTATGTTCGTAACACTTGTTCTTTATTCCAGGGGCAGGCCAGGCGGGTAAAACGTCGGATGTTCGACACCGCCTTGAACAATTTAAGTCGAGGAGAGCTTCCGCGAAACCTTCTACTGATCGCACTGGGGACGTAGTCAAGTACCGCCCTCTTCTTGGGGTCATCGAAGAGGGCATTCAGAAAAGGAAGCGGAGCCGTTCCTTATTTGAGTCTTCTTCTGCTTCGCAGCTTCCTACTCTGCCTCCCCCTACTCAGCCTCCTCGTGACCCTTTTGCCGGCCATCCTGATTTAGACCCAAGTTTTCGGGACATTTCATTCGATGAGACCACGGGCGAGCACCTACTTCCCCGCAACCCCATGGTAAGAGTGCTGGACGAGGCCAAATCTTTAGATCTTGATTTACTTACTACACGGGTAGTCACCATGGGGGATGAGGCCAAGGCTAATATCGACCGGGTGGCCGCAGAGACCAAGAAGCTAATGGAGCATCATGCTAAGTTGGTCAAGGCCGGGGAAGAGATCGGGAGTGCTAACATTCGGTTGAGGTTAAAGGTTGCCGATCAGGCCAAGCAACTCGCCGACCAAGCCATCCAGATTTCCCAGCATGAGGAAGCCTCCAAGCGTCTGAAAGAGACCATGGAGAAGGCCAGTAGGGCGGAATTACGGAAGATGGAGGTCGCTTGCAGGGAACGGATTAACATAGCTATCGCAACGGTGGATGAGGTTCGAAATGCGGATCTCGAGCGGGTAGAGGAGTTGTCAGGGAGGCTCGAGGCTGCGGAGATGGCTCAGGCCGAGTTGAAGGAGGAGATGGAGGAGATGAGGAGGTCCCTCAAGTTGAAGGAAGAGGAAATGAGGTGGTCACTCCAGGCTGACTGCTTGAGATACCAATCAGAGAGGGACGTCGCCATCACCAAGTTGCAAGCTTGCGAGGCCCGGGTGAGGGAGTTTGAGGAAAACAAGGGGATGATGGATGAGATGTTGCAGGATATGTACTTCCACACTTGGAAGGAGGGCGGCTTGTCTTGGATGGACGATTACCCTCGGGTCATGGCCAAGGTGTATCTCCAGGCTTTAGAGGAGGCCAGGGTGAATGCGGGTAAGGAAGGCGGAGAGGCTTTCAACTTGAGTGCGGTTACTGCTCAGTTCTCAAAGGAGGAGCAAGCGGCGGTGAAGGAGGGGATGCGGCTACTCGCTGCAGAGGAAGCGGGCGTGCAGTTGGATGATGAGGATCAAGCGGCGGATGCTGGTGAGTTATTCTTTTCCCTTTCTTTTCTTTTCGTGTTTTCATAACTTGATCGTTCGTTTAATGAATTCCTCTTCTGATCTGGACAGGTGGGACTTCAGATCCACATGCTGGGGGCTCCGATCCTGCGGCTAAGTAGGCTGGGGGAGTTGGTGATGGAGTGTGGATGCATCTGCCATCTTTTTGTTTCTTTTTTTATCACTGTTCATGTTAGTCTTTGATATGCAACTGTAATAAAATTATTTGCAAAGAATAACTTCGTGTGATCTTATAATATAAGCTGATTTTGTCACGTTTAAATGTTGTTGCTATCTTTATGTGCTGTGTGAGAAGTATAATTATGTATATGCCTGTGATTCCACTTGTGTTTGATGTTAAGTTTTTGCTTGAAATATAATTTCACGTTTTGCAATGTCAGTGTATGAATAAGTTATAGTTACGCATTTATGTACAAGAGAAGAGAGTACCGCCCTTTATGTTTTATTCGCAGGCGGTAGCTTTGAGTGTCTTGTGTAACTGTTCACGGGTATAGCCGAGCGTCCTGCTACCCAGCACGCAGGCTTAGAGCCTCATGAGTGAATGCTTCCTATTTGGTTTCCTGTACTTTAGAGTTTGTTATACAGGATAGGAGAAAAATATTTAAATGAAATGGAAATATAGTAAAAGTAAAACTTCCAGTCACGGAAGGCCGTCGATGTGCTTAAGTTCGTGGCAAACGGGTTTTGTAGTCACTTTCCCTAGCTGTGGGTCTTGGAGACATTTGTCACCCATCTTACGCCTCCGCGGGGAGTTTTCTTTTTTACCACAGCCGCACTTAAGACACATCGGAGCCGAGATCGCGCACGGTAACTACCCGAACCATTATGGTCCGTAATCGTGGGTATTATTCGATTTACCGTGGCCGGCTAGCGTGGGTGCCGTTGGCCGTGAACTACCCCTGGCTGGCCACACCTTATGTTGGGGCTTAAAGTAGGTTCACAGTTACCGACGAGCCGAACGCCGTAATGAGCTGCCATCGGCTATAGTCGGCCTTTATGATGACTTATAATCGGGTCATTACAGTTGGCTTTGAGGGCAGGCGCGTAATGAGTTAACCCGCAGCAGAGGGATGCTGGGGCAAAAGAGTCTCATTGGCGAGTGCATAGAATCGTAGCGTACCTGTTAGGCCTAGTCCAGATGAGGCCGCGGTGCGTCTTGAGTGGAGATGCCATAGAATTTTGTTCAACAGAAAGGGATAACGCTTAACAAGTAGCCAAGACATAAAGGAACAAGTTAAAAAGAGACAAGATTTTTTAAAGTGGTTCGGCACGAAAATGCCTACGTCCACTGATTCTCTTTGTTAATTCACTTCATATGGGCAGTACAAGTTAAGAAAAGTATCGACGGAGGTGTCGGATGTTCCATGCCCTCTGGAACACCTCTCCGTCCACTGTTGACAAAATGTAAGCTCCGTTGTGGAGATCTTTGTGAATTACATATGGTCCGTCCCAGATGGGGTCCAGTGCCCCGGGGCGCGGAAAGATTCGCCTGAGGACAAGATCTCCTTCTTGTAAGCTGCGATGCTTGACTTTGGAATTGTATAGTGCTGCCACTTTTTGTTTGTGAGCTGCTGCTTTGAGTGCTGCATCGTTTCTCCTTTCCTCAATCAGATCCAAAGACATGAGGAGGAGTTCTTCGTTTTCTTCTGGGTTGTAGTGGATCCTACGGTGGGAAGGCACAATAGTCTCAACTGGGAGCATTGCCTCCGATCCATATGCCAAAGAGAAAGGAGTATGTCCCGTTGATGTTCTGAAAGATGTGCGGTATGCCCATAGTGCCGTAGGAAGTTCGTCCACCCAAGCGCCTTTTGACTTTTCAAGTTTCTTCTTGATTAGGGTTTTGAGAATTTTGTTGACAGCTTCAACTTGTCCGTTTGCCTGAGGGTAAGCTACTGATGAGAAGCTTTTATGAATTCCATGCTCTTGGCACCAGTCGGCAAATTCTTCGCTGTCAAATTGGAGTCCGTTGTCTGATACGATCTTGAGGGGGACTCCATACCTGCACAGAATGTTTTTGATCAAGAAGTTGATAATTTTTGCTGAAGATATTTTATTTAAAGGTTCCGCTTCCACCCATTTGGTGAAATAATCGACTGCCACTATAGCATATTTGGCTCCGCCTCGGCCCGTTGGCAGTTCGCCAATTAAGTCAATTCCCCATACAGCAAAGGGCCAAGGGCTGGTCATTTGAGTAATTTCGTTTGTGGGTAGTCGAGGGATCTTGGCGAACTTCTGACATCTGTCGCATTTCTTAACGAAGTCTAGGGCATCTTTGTTTAGTGTGGGCCAGTAATATCCATATCGGAGTATCTTTCTTGCCAAAGTCTGTCCTCCAGTGTGATCTCCGCATCCTCCCTGATGGATGTTTGTTAATATCTCCTTGGCTTCCCTTCCGGCGACGCATCTTAATAGGGGGCTAGAGAAGCCACGCCGGTAGAGGATGCCTTCTTGTATTGTGTAGTGGGGAACTTTCCTCAAGATCTTCTTGGCTTCGTCACGCCTGTCGGGTAGTATGCCATCTTGCAAATATTTCCGGATAGGAGTCATCCAGGTTCCTTCTTCGATTGCAGTTATCAGATTCGCTTGTTCGAAACTCGGGGCTAGCTGCCTTGAGATTGCTAGTGCTCCGGGAATGGTGCTGTCCTTCATACTAGCTTGCTTTGCAAGTTCATCTGCCTCTTGGTTTTCTTCTCGAGGAATGTGTTTGATTAGATAATGGTCCAATCGATCGAGCAGCAGTCTGGTTTTCTTTAGGTATGCTGTGAGCCGTTCTCCTCGAGTCTGGAATTCTCCTAGTACCTGGTTTACGATAAGCTGAGAATCACTATGAATACATAAGGAATTGATCCCAATTTCTAGGGCCAGTTCCAATCCCGCTATTACTGCTTCATATTCAGCATCGTTGTTAGTGGCCGTGAACTCCAATCTTAATGCATAGTACAACTTTCTTCCCCTGGGGGTGACGATCACAATACCTGCCCCCGAGCCTTGTTCGTTCGATGCTCCGTCTACAAAGAGGTTCCACTTGATGTTTTTTGCCACTTCGGATTGTTCCTTGCCTTCGTTGGTAGTGAATTCGGCAATGAAATCAGCCATGGCTTGTCCTTTGATAGCGGTGCGGGGATGGTAGGTGATATCATACTGTGCACCATTTGAGGAGTCTCCCAGAAGTGTCAGGACGATGGAGCACTTGTCTTAGTGGTTGATCGGTTAGAACCCTGATGGAGTGAGACTGGAAGTAGTGTCGCAGTTTCCGTGACGCGATCAATAAACAATATGCTAACTTCTCAAGTTTAGGATATCTGGCTTCTGCCCCCGTAAATCTCTTGCTTACAAAGTAAACCGGGCGTTGTGTGCGGTCTTCTTCTCTTACCAAGGCGGCGCTTAGAGCATGAGATGATACAGCGAGGTATAGGTATAACACTTCACCTTCATTTGGAGTTGAAAGTACTGGTGGTCTCTGAAGGTGTTCGATTAGGTTGAGGAAGGCTTTTAAGCATTCGTCGGTCCACTCGAACCTCCCTTTGTCTTTCTTGAGTGCTTCGAAGAAAGGGACACACTTGTCAGTTGCCTTGGAAATGAATCTGCTTAGGGCGGCCACCTTTCCGTTTAGGCTCTGCATTTCTTTTCGAGTGGAAGGTATCCTTATTTCTTTTAAAGCCCGGACTTGTTCAGGGTTTGCTTCGATTCCTCTGGCGTGGACGATGAATCCTAAGAATTTTCCCGATGAAACTCCGAAGGAGCACTTTAGAGGATTCAGCTTCAGCTTACATGGTCGTTGGCTTTCCTGGACTTTACCAACATGTCATCCACATATACTTCCATAGTTCGTCCTATCAGTCCTGCGAACATTTTGTTGACGAGGCGTTGATAGGTAGCTCCAGCATTTTTGAGTCCAAAAGGCATGAATTTGTAACAATATAATCCGCGGTCGGTGATGAAGCTAGTGTGGTCCTGATCGGGAGCGTGCATGGGGATCTGGTTATATCCGGAGTATGCATCCATAAAAGATAGGAGTTCGTGCCCAGCTGTGCTGTCTACGAGTTGGTCAATTCGGGGAAGTGGGAAGTAGTCTTTCGGGCAAGCGTCATTCAGATTGGAGAAGTCAATACATGTTCGCCACTTTCCATTGGCCTTTTTTACTAGCACCGGGTTAGCGATCCATTCTGGGTAGATGGCTTCCCGTATGAAGCCATTAGCAAGTAGATTTTTTACTTCCTCATCAAGGGCTGCTGATCGCTCTGCCCCCATGCTCCTCTTTTTCTGCTTCACTGGTACCATGGTGGGATCGATGTTCAACATGTGGCATGCTATGTCTGGGGAGATTCCTGTCATATCGGCATGAGTCCACGCAAATACATCTAAGTTGTGGCGGAGAAAGTCAATGAGTTGATCCTTCAATTCCGTTTCCAGCTGAGATCCGATTTTTAATAGCCTACTTGAATCATGCTTATCTACCGATACGAATTCCATAGCCTCTGCAGGCTCGGCGGTAGCCTCCTCCTCTTTATCCCTGGGGTCTAGTTCATTGAAGGGATCGCTTGTGTATCGAAGAGGAGGGGCTTTCTTTAGTTGCTATGCCTCCAAGCTTTTCATGCAGAGAGTAGTCTCTGCATCTTTTCCTTTATTCTTTCTGCGGTTATTGCGAAGTTCAGTTACGTAGCAGTCTCGGGCGGCATCTTGATCTCCTTCTACTTCTCCTACTCCGTTGTCTGTTGGAAATTTCATTTTCAGGCACCAGGGGGCTAATACAATCTGAAAGTCAGACAAGGCTGGTCTTCCCAAGAAAGCGTTGTAAGCCGAGTGGTTTTCTATTAGTACGAACGTTTGTTTTCGCACAACGGAGCGGGGATGACTTCCTATTTCGACGAAGAGGTCAAGTTGCCCGAGAGGCATCTTTGCATCTTCAGTGAAACCGTGCAGTGGTTTGTCACAGGGGGATACATCCTTCATTGATAACTTCATTTTGTCGAAAGCATGTTTGAACAGGATATTAACGGAGCTTCCCGTGTCTATTAGAATCCGAAAAACTTTAGCTGGACCAAACCAGGCAGAGACGACCATGGGATCCATATGTGGGTACTGTCTTCCTTCCAAATCATGCCTACTGAATACAATGTCATTGTTTTCTTTTCGTTTCGGGTGGCGTTCCTCCGTAATGGAGTTAACATATCCTTCGGCATTTCTAAGCGACTTCCCGTACCTTTCCATCTCTGCCCAACTTCTGTCGGCGATGTGTGGTCCTCCTGAGATGGTAAGGACCACTATCTTCTCTTGACTAGAGCCACTGGTGTTGTGATTGTTGCGATTCCCTCCGCCTACTTCTGGGAGGGGTTGCTTTGAGTTCTCATTGGCAGGAGTTGGAGTCCTGTTCTGACCTTTCACATAACGTTCCAGTCTTCTTCTTCTAATGTGTTCTTCGATCAAGTCCCGAAGATGGTGGCATTCATTGGTGTCATGTCCGTGGGATTCGTGGAAGCGACAGAACTTTCCGGACTTGAGTGCGTTATCTGATTCTTTCTTGTGCGGGGGGCGCTTGTATCCGAGTTCGCCCTGAGTGGCTAGGTAGATGTTTTCGATTGTTTCATTCAAAGGAGTGTAGGAGTCAAATCTTGGCCCTGGTCGATATTGGCGCTTCTCAACCTTCCTGCCCCCAGCATTGTCTCTAGATTCATTTCTTCGAGCGTCCTTAGCTGTAGTGGGAACCTTGTCCTGAACTATCTTGCCTTGTTGCCCTGACTGCCTCTCCGTAGCAGCGTCTTCAAGTCTCATATACTTTCCAGCTTCATGGAAGAAATCAGGCAAGGTAGCTGGTTTTTCCTTAGTTAATCTTCTGGCAAACTTGGTGTCTGGATGTACACCACTACAGAGGGCCATTAGAGTGAGTTTTTCATCGGCATCTTGAACTGCTGCCGCTGCGGCGTTGAACCGTGTTAGATATTGTTGTAGCGTCTCTCCGGATTTCTGTTTGACATGGGATAGAGAATAAGCATCCTTGGGTTGTTCCACATGGATGCGGAACTGGCTAATAAACCTTTCTTTTAACATCTCCCATGAGCCGATGGATCCTTGGGGTAGATGGCAGAACCAGGAGGTAGCTAGATCTGATAGGAATAGCGGAAAGCATTTACATAATACTCCTTCTGTTGCTCCACTCATGAGCATATGCTGGGTGTATCTCTGCAGGTGTACGATGGGGTCGGAAGTTCCTTTGTAAGGTTCCATGGTTGGCATTTTCCATTCCCGGGGAGTGATGGCAGTTTCGATATTTCGGGTAAAGGGACTGGTGACCCTAGCGCCTATTCCCCGGTCCCTTTGCTCTCGTTGGACACATTCTCTGAATAATCGTGCCATTCGTTCGTCAGAACTTGGAGCGGACAAAAATGAGCTCGGTTCTTCCCTGCGGGATCTATCTCGTCCAGATGACCTGTAGGGATGGTACAGTCTATCACCTCTAGCATTATCCAGTGGTTGTCTTTGGCTGCTTGGATGCACGCTAGGACCAGCTACAGTTGCCCCCTGCCTTGATCTTCCCCTGTGGGGTTCTGTTTCGAGCACATCCATGGGGTCAACTTCGGGCTGGGTTCTAGCTCGGCTCCGTTCAGCGGGGTTTCTATGATTAGGTGGCATGACTGGCTCAGCTACATCCGACCCTCGCCTGGTGCCTCCCCCGCTAGGTTCGGTTCCAAGGGCTTCCTCGAGTCGGAATTCGGGCTGAGTCCGAGCGCGGCCCCTGTCATCGTTTTTCCTGTTGATAGCTTGTTCGAAGAGTGAAGACCTTTGTTGCCTCCGGGATCCTCCGGATTGGGATTCACCCCATGATTCAGTGTTGCGGTTGGACTCTTCAGCATCCCTTAAGCGTGTCATGAGTTGGTCCACCAAAGTTTCTTGTTGGGATGTGAAGCGGTTAGTTACTTCAGCCACAACCCTGTCCAGATCTGCCCTAGTGATTGGTTGTTCCGTTGCGGGACCAGTTGGATTTTCCTGATTTTCATCTGGTACTGCTATTGAAGTGGGCTGATCTGTGATTGCTGGATCTGGAAGGCTGCTAGTTGCGATGTTCTTTCCTTTGTTAACATCCCTTCTCTGTTTGGAAGGCATGATTTCTAAGCAACGAGTGATGTTGTTAGGAAGAAGGTTGAGTGGGAGAAGATGAAGCTTGAGTTCAGCTCTCAGTGAAAGAACCAAAAATGTTTGCACAAAAAATGGACAAACACCTCCAAGTCGTGTTATTTAGTCGATTATATGTAATTTTCAATGATTTTAGATGAGTATGTAAATATGAGAAAAGTAGGGGCTGAAATGTAAAAGACACACAGATTTATAGTGGTTCGGCCAGAATGTGCCTACGTCCACTTTATATGTTATTATCTTCTTTCTTTCAGGTTACAAGTACAATGCGTTGTATACAAGTGTATGAAAGTAGTTTGAAAGTTCCTTCCTTGCTTGAGCTCTCAAACTTGTCTGCCATTGTTGTACCCCTGCCCCTCTATTTATAGAGTGAGGTAGGGGGCAGGGGTCTTGGAAGTATATAGCTGCTAGCGGGCCTGGGCTGGACCAATCTGGCCTGGTAGCATTCTGGTTTGGCGAGGCTTCATTCGGCATGGAGCTTGGACTGGTGATGGTGACTTCATGGTGACTTCATCCCTTGGTCCGGTGGTGGTGTTGGAGTGGCAGTGGAGTTGGTTCGGCCATGGTTCATGCCGAATGGAATGGTGGTTGTGCCTTGCCGAATGGAGTGGGGGACCGAATGAGGTTGGCTCGGTAGGGGGGTTGATCCGGTAGTGGAGTGGGAGTGGTAGCTTGGACCGGCATTGTGTGGTCCGGTGGAGATGTGGAGTATTGGACCGGCATTGTGTGGTCCGGTGTTGAGCTGGTGCCGAATGGACATGAGAGGAGAGAGAGCCGAATGAAGTTGAGGGCATGGACGCCGAATGAACTTGGGTTCATGAATGCCGAATGGACCATGGTACAAGGAGGTACCGAATGGACATGAGCACTTGAGTGCAAGGAGATGACGCCTACTGTGCCTGTTGGTTTCAAATGTGCATGGGACATGACGCTTCACGGTCTCGTGGCCTTCTGGGCGAGAATCCGCCCAACATACGGCACTATTTCGCCATTTCGGTCGGATGTTGCACCTTGCACCGTGGATGTTGCACCCTGTAGATATCGATTATTCGGACGGCCATAACTTCTTGCTTGTTTGAGTTACGGGAGCCATAACCTGTCAAAACGAAGGCCTCGATGATTTCTACTGCTTTGACAGCTTTCAGCCGTCAACGGATAGATTAATGCCCAAAAAGGACAACCCGAATCTCAATCGGGTCTCGTAAGTTTTTTACCCTTCGTTTTTTCGACACGTGGATTTTTACGGTAAAACGGGATTACGGTGGCTGGTCTTCGATTTACCATCGCTGGAGAGTGGTGCACCATGGTACTGTTCCGTTTCAAATCCATGCACGAATTTCTAAAGATCGTACGACACTGTTTCGCCATTTCGGACAGATGTTGCACCTTGCACCGTGGATGTTGCACCCTGTAGACATCGATTATTCGGACGGCCATAACTTCTGGCTCGTTTAGAGTTACGGGAGCCATAACCTGTCAAAATGAAGGCCTCGACGAGTTCTACGGTTTTGACAGCTTTCAGCCGTCGAAGGATAGATTAATGCCCAAAAAGGACAACCCAAATCTCAATCGGGTCTCGTAAGTTTTTTACCCTTCGTTTTTTCGACACGTGGTTTTTTACGGTAAAACGGGATTACGGTGGCTGGAGAGTGGTGCACCATGTACTGTTCCATTTCAAATCCATGCACGAATTTGTAAAGGTCGTGCGGCACTGTTTCGCCATTTCGGACGGATGTTGCACCTTGCACCGTGGATGTTGCACCCTGTAGATATCGATTATTCGGACGGCCATAACTTCTCGCTCGTTTAGCGTTACGGGAGCCATAACCTGTCAAAACGAAGGCCTCGATGAGTTCTACGGTTTTGACAGCTTTCAGCCGTCAAAGGATAGATTAATGCCCAAAAAGGACAACCCAAATCTCAATCGGGTCTCGTAAGTTTTTTACCCTTCGTTTTTTCGACACGTGGATTTTTACGGTAAAACGGGATTACGGTGGCTGGTCTTCGATTTACCACAGCTGGAGAGTGGTGCACCACGATACTGTTCCATTTCAAATCCATGCACTAATTTCTAAAGGTCGTACGACACTGTTTCGCCATTTCGGACGGATGTTGCACCTTGCACCGTGGATGTTGCACCCTGTAGATATCGATTATTCGGACGACCATAACTTCTTGCTCGTTTAGATTTGCGGGAGCCATAACCTGTCAAAACGAAAGCCCTGATGAGTTCTACGGCTTTGACAGCTTTCAGCCGTCAAAGGATAGATTAATGGCCAAAAACGACAACCCAAATCTCAATCGAGTCTCGTAAGTTTTTTACCCTTCGTTTTTCGACACGTGGATTTTTACAGTAAAACTGGATTACCGTGGCCCGTCTTCGACTTCCCATCGCTGAAGAGTGGTGCACCTTGGTACTGTTCCGTTTCAAATCCATGCATGCATTTCTAAAAGTCATACGGCACCGTTTCGCCATTTCGGACGGATGTTGCACCTTGCACCGTGGATGTTGCACCCTGTAGATATCGATTATTCGGATGGCCATAACTTCTTGCTCGTTTAGAGTTACGGGAGCCATAACCTGTCAAAACGAAGGCCTCGATGATTTCTACTGCTTTGACAGCTTTCAGCCGTCAACGGATAGATTAATGCCCAAAAAGGACAACCCGGATCTCAATCGGGTCTCGTAAGTTTTTTACCCTTCGTTTTTTCGACACGTGGATTTTTACGGTAAAACGGGATTACCGTGGCCCGTCTTCGACTTTCCATCGCTGAAGAGTGGTGCACCATGGTACTGTTCCGTTTCAAATCCATGCACGCATTTCTAAAAGTCATACGGCACTGTTTCGCCATTTCGGTCGGATGTTGCACCTTGCACCGTGGATGTTGCACCCTGTAGATATCGATTATTCGGACAGCCATAACTTCTTGCTCGTTTAGAGTTACGGGAGCCATAACCTGTCAAAACGAAGGCCTCGATGATTTCTACTGCTTTGACAGCTTTCAGCCGTCAACGGATAGATTAATGCCCAAAAAGGACAACCCGAATCACAATCGGGTCTCGTAAGTTTTTTACCCTTCGTTTTTTCGACACGTGGATTTTTACGGTAAAACGGGATTACGGTGGCTGGTCTTCGATTTACCATCGCTGGAGAGTGGTGCACCATGGTACTGTTCCGTTTCAAATCCATGCACGAATTTCTAAAGATCGTACGACACTGTTTCGCCATTTCGGACGGATGTTGCACCTTGCTCCGTGGATGTTGCACCCTGTAGACATCGATCATTCGGACGGCCATAACTTCTGGCTCGTTTAGAGTTACGGGAGCCATAACCTGTCAAAACGAAGGCCTTGATGGGTTCTACGGCTTTGACAGCCTTCAGCCATCAACGGATAGATTAATGCCCAAAAAGGATAACCTGAATCTCAATCGGGTCTCGTAAGTTTTTTACCCTTCGTTTTTTCGACACGTGGATTTTTACGGTAAAACGGGATTACGGTGGCTGGTCTTCGATTTACCATCGCTGGAGAGTGGTGCACCATGGTACTGTTCCATTTCAAATCCATGCACGAATTTCTAAAGGTCGTACGGCACTGTTTCGTAATTTCGGACGGATGTTGCACCTTACACCGTGGATGTTGCACCTTGCACTGTGGATGTTGCACCCTGTAGATATCGATTATTCGGACGACCATAACTTCTTGCTCGTTTAGAGTTACGGGAGCCATAACCTGTCAAAACGAAGGCCTCGATTAGTTCTACGGCTTTGACAGCTTTCAGCCGTCAAAGGATAGATTAATGCCCAAAAACGACAACCCGAATCTCAATCGGGTCTCGTAAGTTTTTTACCCTTCGTTTTTTCGACACGTGGATTTTTACGGTAAAACTGGATTTCCGTGGCCCGTCTTCGACTTCCCATCGCTGAAGAGTGGTGCACCATGGTACTGTTCTGTTTTAAATCTATGCATGAATTTCTAAAAGTCGTACGGCACTGTTTCGCCATTTCGGACGGATGTTGCACCTTGCACTGTGGATGTTGCACCCTATAGTTCTCGATTATTCGGACGGCCATAACTTTTGGCTCGTTTATAGTTACAGGAGCCATAACCTGTCAAAACGAAGGCCTCGATGAGTTCTACGGCTTTGACAGCTTTCAGCCGTCAACGGATAGACTAATGCCCAAAAAGGACAACCTGAATCTCAATCGGGTCTCGTAAATTTTTTACCCTTCGTTTTTTCGACACGTGGATTTTTACGGTAAAACGGGATTACCGTGGCCCGTCTTCTACTTCCCATCGCTGGAGAGTGGTGCACCATGGTACTGTTCGTTTCAAATCCATGCACGAATTTCTAAAGGTCGTACGGCACTGTTTCACCATTTCGGACGGATGTTGCACCTTGCACCGTGGATGTTGCACCCTGTAGATATCGATTATTCGGACGACCATAACTTCTCGCTCGTTTAGAGTTACGGGAGCCATAACCTGTCAAAACGAAGGCCTCGATGAGTTCTACGGCTTTGACCGCTTTCAGCCGTCAACGGATAGATTAATGCCCAAAAAGGACAACCCGGATCTCAATCGGGTCTCGTAAGTTTTTTACCCTTCGTTTTTTCGACACGTCGATTTTTACGGTAAAACAGGATTACTGTGGTTGGTCTTCGATTTACCATCGCTGGAGAGTGGTGCACCACGGTACTATTCCGTTTCAAATCCATGCACGAATTTCTAAATGTCGTACGGCACTGTTTCGCCATTTCGGACGGATGTTGCACCTTGCACCGTGGATGTTGCACCCTGTAGATATCGATTATTCAAACGACCATAACTTCTTGCTCGTTTAGAGTTACGGGAGGCATAACCTGTCAAAACGAAGACCTCGATGAGTTCTACGTCTTTGACAGCTTTCAGCCGTCAAAGGATAGATTAATGCCCAAAAACGACAACCCGAATCTCAATCGGGTCTCGTAAGTTTTTTAACCTTTGTTTTTCGACACGTGGATTTTTACGGTAAAACTGGATTACCGTGGCCCGTCTTCGACTTCCCATCGCTGAAGAGTGGTGCACCATGGTACCGTTTCGTTTTAAATCCATACACGCATTTCTAAAAGTCATACGGCACAGTTTCGCCATTTCGGACGGATGTTGCACCTTGCACCGTGGACGTTGCACCCTGTAGATATCGATTATTCGGACGGCCATAACTTCTCGCTCGTTCAGATTTACGGGAGCCATAACCTATCAAAACAAAGGCCTCGATGAGTTCTACTGCTTTGACAGCTTTCAACCGTCAACGGATAGATTAATGCCCAAAAAGGACAACCCGAATCTCAATCGGGTCTCGTAAGTTTTTTACCCTTCGTTTTTTCGACACGTGGATTTTTACGGTAAAACTGGATTACCGTGGCCCGTCTTCGAATTCCCATCGCTGAAGAGTGGTGCACCATGGTACTGTTCCGTTTCAAATCCATGCATGAATTTCTAAAGGTCGTACGACACTGTTTCGCCATTTCGGACGGATGTTGCACCTTGCACCGTGGATGTTGCACCCTATAGATATCGATTATTCGAACGACCATAACTTCTTGCTCGTTTAGAGTTACAGGAGCCATTAGCTGTGAAAATGAAGGACTCGATGAGTTCTATGGCTTTGACAACTTTCAGCCGTCAAAGGATAGATTAATTCCCAAAAGCGACAACCCGAATCTCAATCGGGTCTCGTAAGTTTTTGACCCTTCGTTTTTTCGACACGTGGATTTTTACGGTAAAACTGGATTAGCGTGGCCCGTCTTCGACTTCCTATCGCTGAAGAGTGGTGCACCATGATACTGCTCCATTTCAAATCTATGCACGCATTTCTAAAAGTCGTACGGGACTGTTTCGCCATTTCGGACGGATGTTGCACCTTGCACCGTGGATGTTGCGCCCTATAGTTCTCGATTATTCGAACGGCCATAACTTTTGGCTCGTTTATAGTTACGGGAGCCATAACCTGTCAAAACGAAGGCCTCGATGAGTTTTATGGCTTTGACAGCTTTCAGCCATCGATGGATAGATTAATGCCCAAAAAGGACAACCCGAATCTCAATCGGGTCTCGTAAGTTTTTTACCCTTCGTTTTTTCGACACATGGATTTTTACGGTAAAACGGGATTACCGTGGCCCGTCTTCGACTTCCCTTCGCTGGAGAGTGGTGCACCATGGTACTGTTCCGTTTCAAATCCATGCACGAATTTCTAAAGGTCGTACGGCACTGTTTCGCCATTTCGGACGGATGCTGCACCTTGCACCGTGGATGTTGCACCCTGTAGATATCGATTATTTGGACGACCATAACTTCTCGCTCGTTTAGAGTTACAGGAGCCATAACCTGTCAAAACGAAGGCCTCGATGAGTTCTACGGCTTTGACAGCTTTCAGCCATCAACGAATAGATTAATGCCCAAAAAGGACAACCCGAATCTCAATCGGGTCTCGTAAGTTTTTTACCCTTCGTTTTTTCGACAAGTGGATTTTTACGGTAAAACGGGATTACGGTGGCTGGTCTTCGATTTACCATCGCTGGAGAGTGGTGGACCATCGTACTGTTCCGTTTCAAATCCATGCATGAATTTCTAAAGGTCGTACGGCACTGTTTCGCCATTTCGGATGGATGTTGCACCTTGCACCGTGGATGTTGCACCCTGTAGATATCGATTATTCGGACGACCATAACTTCTTGCTCGTCTAGAGTTACGGGAGCCATAGCCTGTCAAAACGAAGGCCTCGATGAGTTCTGCAGCTTTGACAGCTTTTAGCCGTCAAAGGATAGATTAGTGCCCAAAAACGACAACCCGAAGATCAATCGGGTCTCGTAAGTTTTTTACCCTTCGTTTTTTCGACACGTGGATTTTTACGGTAAAACTGGATTACCATGGCCCGTCTTCGACTTCCCATCGCTGAAGTGTGGTGCACCATGGTACTGTTCCGTTTCAAATCTATGCACGCATTTCTAAAAGTCATACGGCACTGTTTCGCCATTTCGGACGGATGTTGCACCTTGCACCGTGGATGTTGCACCCTATAGTTCTCGATTATTCGGACGGCCATAACTTTTGGCTCGTTTAGAGTTACGGGAGGCATAACCTGTCAAAACGAAGGCCTCAATGAGTTCTACGGCTTTGACAGCTTTTACCCGTCAACGGATAGATTAATGCCCAAAAAGGACAACCCGAATCTCAATCGTTTCTCGTAAGTTTTTTACCCTTCGTTTTTTCGACACGTGGATTTTTACGGTAAAACGGGATTATCGTGGTCCGTCTTCGACTTCCCATCGCTGGAGAGTGGTGCACCATGGTACTGTTCCGTTTCAAATCCATGCACGAATTTCTAAAGGTCGTACGGCACTGTTTCGCCATTTCGGACGGATGTTGCACCTTGCACCGTGGATGTTGCACCCTGTAGATATCGATTATTTGGACGGCCATAACTCCTGGCTCCTTTAGAGTTACGAGAGCCATAACCTGTCAAAACGAAGGCCTCGATGAGTTCTACGGCTTTGACAGCTTTCAGCCGTCAACAGATAGATTAATGCCCAAAAAGGACAACTCGAATCTCAATCGGGTCTCGTAAGTTTTTTACCCTTCGTTTTTTCGACACGTGGATTTTTACGGTAAAACGGGATTACGGTGGCTGGTCTTTGAGTTACCATCGCTGGAGAGTGGTGCACCATTGTACTGTTCCGTTTCAAATCCATGCACGAATTTCTAAAGGTCGTACGGCACTGTTTCGCCATTTCGGACGGATGTTGCACCTTGCACCGTGGATGTTGCACCCTGTAGATATCGATTATTCTTACGGCCATAACTTCTGGCTCGTTTAGAGTTACGGGAGCCATAACCTGTCAAAACGAAGGCCTCGATGAGTGCTACGGCTTTGACAGCTTTAAGCCGTCAACGGATAGATTAATGCCCAAAAAGGACAACCCGAATCTCAATCGGGTCTCGTAAGTTTTTTACCCTTCGTTTTTTCGACAGGTGGATTTTTACGGTAAAACGGGATTACGGTGGCCCGTCTTCAACTTCCCGTCGCTGAAGAGTGGTGCACCATGGTACTGTTCCGTTTCAAATCCATGCACACATTTCTAAAGGTCGTACGGCACTGTTTCGCCATTTCGGACGGATGTTGCACCTTGCACCGTGGTTGTTGCACCCTGTAGACATCGATTATTCGAACGGCCATAACTTCTGGCTCGTTTAGAGTTACGGGAGCCATAGCCTGTCAAAACGAAGGCCTCGATGAGTTCTACGGTTTTGAAAGCTTTCAGCCGTAAACGGATAGATTAATGCACTAAAAGGACAACACGAATCTCAATCGGGTCTCGTAAGTTCTTTACCCTTCGTTTTTTCGACACGTGTATTTTTACGGTAAAACGGGATTACCGTGGCCCGTCTTCGACTTCCCATCGCTGGAGAGTGGTGCACCACGGTACTGTTCCATTTCAAATCCACGCACGCATTTCTAAAAGTCATACGGCACTGTTTCACCATTTCGGACGGATGTTGCACCTTGCACCGTGGATGTTGCACCCTGTAGATATCGATTATTCGGACGACCATAACTTCTCACTCGTTTAGAGTTACGGGAGCCATAACCTGTCAAAACGAACGCCTCGATGAGTTCTACGGCTTTGACATCTTTTAGCCGTCAGCGGATAGACTAATGCCCAAAAAGGACAACCGGAATCTCAATCGGGTTTCGTAAGTTTTTTACCCTTCGTTTTTTCGACACGTGGATTTTTACGGTAAAACGGGATTACGGTGGCTGGTTTTCGATTTACCATCGCTGGAAAGTGGTGCACCATGGTACTGTTCCATTTCAAATCCATGCATGAATTTCTCAAGGTCGTACGGCACTGTTTCGCCATTTCGGACGGATGTTGCACCTTGCACCGTGGATGTTGCACCCTGTAGATATCGATTATTCGGACGGCCATAACTTCTTGCTCGTTTAGATTTACGGGAGCCATAACCTGTCAAAACGAAGGCCTCGATGAGTTCTACGGCTTTGACAGCTTTCAGCCGTCAACGGATAGATTAATACCCAAAAAGGACAGCCCGAATCTCAATCGGGTCTCGTAAGTTTTTTACCCTTCGTTTTTTCGACACGTGGATTTTTACGGTAAAACGGGATTATGGTGGCTGGTCTTCGATTTACCATCGCTGGAGAGTGGTGCACCATGGTACTGTTCCGTTTCAAATCCATGCATGAATTTCTAAAGGTCGTACGACACTATTTCGCCATTTCGGACGGATGTTGCACCTTGCACCGTGGATGTTGCACCCTGTAGATATCGATTATTCGGACCACCATAACTTCTTGCTCGTTTAGAGTTACGGGAGCTATAACTGGTCAAAACGAAGGCCTCGATGAGTTCTACGGCTATGACTGCTTTCAGCCGTCAACGGATAGATTAATGCCCAAAAAGGACAACCCGAATCTCAATCGGGTCTCGTAAGTTTTTTACCCTTCGTTTTTATGACACGTGGATTTTTACGGTAAAACGGGATTACCGTGGCCCGTCTTCGACTTCCCATCGCTAGAGAGTGGTACACCATGGTACTGTTCTGTTTCAAATCCATGCACGAATTTCTAAAGGTCGTACGGCACTGTTTCTCCATTTCGGACGGATGTTGCACCTTGCACCGTGGATGTTGCACCCTGTAGATATCGATTATTCGGACGGCCATAACTTGTGGCTCGTTTAGAGTTACGGGAGCCTAACCTGTCAAAACGAAGGCCTCGATGAGTTCTACGGCTTTGACAGCTTTCAGCCGTCAATGGATAGATTAATGCCCAAAAAGGACAACCCGAATCTCAATCGGGTCTCGTAAGTTTTTTGACCTTCGTTTTTTCGACACGTGGATTTTTACGGTAAAACGGGATTACGGTGGCTGGTCTTCGATTTACCATCGCTGGAGAGTGGCGCACAATGGTATTGTTCCGTTTCAAATCCATGCACACATTTCTAAAAGTCATACGGCACAGTTTCGTCATTTTGGACTGATGTTGCACCTTGCACTGTGGATGTTGCACCCTGTAGATATCGATTATTCGGACGGCCGTCACTTCCGGCTCGTTTAGAGTTACGGGAGCCATAAACAGTCAAAATAAAGGCCTCTGTGAGTTCAATGTCTTTGATAGCTTTCAGCCGTCAACAGATAGATTAATGCCCAAAAAGGACAACCCGAATCTCAATCGGGTCTCGTAAGTTTTTTACCCTTCGTTTTTTCGACACGTGGATTTTTACGGTAAAACGGGATTACGGTGGCTGGTCTTCGATTTACCATCACTGTAGAGTGGTGCACCATGGTACTGTTCCGTTTCAAATCCATGCACGAATTTCTAAAGGTCGTACGACACTGTTTCGCCATTTCGGACGGATGTTGCACCTTGCACCGTGGATGTTGCACCCTGTAGATATCGATTATTCGGACGGCCATAACTTCTGCCTCGTTAAGAGTTACGGGAGCCATAACCTGCCAAAACGAAGGTCTCGATGAGTTTTACGGCTTTGACAGCTTTTAGCTGTCAATGGATATATTAGTGGCCAAAAAGGACAACCCGAATCTCAATCGGGTCTCGTAAGTTTTTTACCCTTCGTTTTTTCGACACGTGGATTTTTACGGCAAAACGGGATTACGGTGGCTGGTCTTCGATTTACCATCGCTGGAGAGTGGTGCACCATGGTACTGTTCCGTTTCAAATCCATGCATGCATTTCTAAAAGTCATACGGCATAGTTTCGCCATTTCGGACAGATGTTGCACCTTGCACCGTGGATGTTGCACCCTGTATATATCGATTATTCGGACGGCCATAACTTCTCGCTCGTTTAGTACGGGAGCCATAACGTGTCAAAAGGAAGGCCTCGATGAGTTCTATGGCTTCGACAGCTTTTAGCTGTCAACGGATAGATTAATTCCAAAAAAGGACAGCCCGAATCTCAATCGGGTCTCTTATGTTTTTTACCCTTCGTTTTTTCGACATGTGGATTTTTACGGTAAAACGGGATAACGGTGGCTGGTCTTCGATTTACCATCGCTGGAGAGTGGTGCACCATGGTACTGTTCCGTTTCAAATCCATGCATGAATTTCTAAAGGTCGGACAGCACTGTTTCGCCATTTCGGACGGATGTTGCACCTTGCACCGTGGATGTTGCACCCTGTAGATATCGATTATTCGGACGACCATAACTTCTTGCTCGTTTAGAGTTACGGGAGCCATAATCGGCCAAAACGAAGGCCTCGATGAGTTCTATGGCTTTGACAGCTTTCAGCCATCAACGGATAGACTAATGCCCAAAAAGGACAACCCGAATCTCAATCGGGTCTCGTAAGTTTTTTACCCTTCGTTTTTTCGACACGTGGATTTTTACGGTAAAACGGGATTACCTTGGCCTGTCTTCGACTTCCCATCGCTGGAGAGTGGTGCACCATGGTACTTTTCCGTTTCAAATTCATGCACGAATTTCTAAAGGACGTACGACACTGTTTTGCCATTTTGGACGGATGTTGCACCTTGCACCGTGGATGTTGCACCCTGTAGATATCGATTATTCGGACGACCATAACTTCTATCTCGTTTAGAATTACGGGAGCCATAACCTGTCAAAACGAAGGCCTCGATGAATTCTACGGCTTTGACAGCTTTCAGCCATCAACGGATAGATTAATTGCCAAAATGGAAAACCCGAATCTCGATCGGGTCTCGTAAGTTTTTTACCCTTCGTTTTTTCGACACGTGGATTTTTATGGTAAAACGGGATTACGGTGGCTGGTCTTCGATTTACCATCGCTGGAGAGTGGTGCACCATGGTACTGTTCCGTTTCAAAACCATGCACGAATTTCTAAAGGTCGTACGACACTGTTTCGCCATTTCGGACGGATGTTGCACCTTGCACCGTGGATGTTGCGCCCTGTAGATATCGATTATTCGGACGGCCATAACTTCTGGCTTGTTTAGAGTTACGGGAGCCATAACCTGTCAAAACGAAGGCGTCGATGAGTTCTACGGCTTTGACAGCTTTCAGCAATCAACAGATAGATTAATGCCCAAAAAGGACAACCCGAATCTCAATCGGGTCTCGTAAGTTTTTTACCCTTCGTTTTTTCGACACGTGGATTTTTACGGTAAAACGGGATTACGGTGGCTGGTCTTCGATTTACCATCGCTGCAGAGTGGTGCACCATGGTACTGTTCCGTTTCAAATCCATGCACGAATTTCTAAAGGTCGTACGGCACTGTTTCGCCATTTCGGACGGATGTTGCACCTTGCACCGTGGATGTTGCACCCTGTAGATATCGATTATTCTTACGGCCATAACTTCTGGCTCGTTTAGAGTTACGGGAGCCATAACCTGTCAAAACGAAGGCCTCGATGAGTGCTACGGCTTTGACAGCTTTAAGCCGTCAACGGATAGATTAATGCCCAAAAAGGACAACCCGAATCTCAATCGCGTCTCGTAAGTTTTTTACCCTTCGTTTTTTCGACACGTGGATTTTTACGGTAAAACGGGATTACGGTGGCTGGTCTTCGATTTACCATCGCTGGAGAGTGGTGCACCATGGTACTGTTCCGTTTCAAATCCATGCACGAATTTCTAAAGGTCGTACGACACTGTTTCGCCATTTCAGACGGATGTTGCACCTTGCACTGTGGATGTTGCACCCTGTAGATATCGATTATTCGGACGGCCATAACTTCTGGCTTGTTTAGAGTTACGGGAGCCATAACCTGTCAAAATGAAGGCCTCGATGAGTTCTACGGCTTTGACAGCTTTCAGCCGTCAACGGATAGATTAATGTCCAAAAAGGACAACCCGAATCTCAATCGGGTCTCGTAAGTTTTTTACCCTACGTTTTTTCGACAAGTGGTTTTTACGGTAAAACGGGATTACGGTGGCTTGTCTTCGATTTACCATCACTGTAGAGTGGTGCACCATGTTACTGTTCCGTTTCAAATCCATGCACGCATTTCCAAAGGTCGTACGGCACTGTTTCGCCATTTCGGACGGATGTTGCAACTTGCACCGTGGATGTTGCACCCTGTGGATATCGATTAATCGGACGGCCATAACTTCTGGCTCGTTTTGAGTTACGGGAGCCATAACCTGTCAAAACGAAGGCCTCGATAAGTTCTATGGCTTTGATAGCTTTCAGCCATCAACGGACAGATTAATGCCCAAAAAGGACAACCAGAATCTCAATCGGGTCTCGTAAGTTTTTTACCCTTCGTTTTTTCAACACGTGGATTTTTACGAGAAAACAGGATTACCGTGGCCCGTCTTCAACTTCCCCTTGCTGGAGAGTGGTGCACCATGGTACTGTTCCGTTTCAAATCCATGCACGCATTTCTAAAATTCGTACGGCACTGTTTCGCCATTTCGGACGGATGTTGCACCTTGCACCGTGAATGTTGCACCCTGTAGATATCGATTATTCGGATGGCCATAACTTCTGGCTCGATTAGAGTTACGGGAGCCATAACCTGTCAAAATGAAGGCCTCGATGAGTTCTACGGCTTTGACAGCTTTCAGCTGTCAACGGATAGGTTAATGCCCAAAAAGGACAACCCGAATCTCAATCGGGTCTCGTAAGTTTTTTACCCTTCCTTTTTTCGACACGTGGATTTTTATGGTAAAATGGGATTACCGTGGCCCGACTTTGACTTCCCATCGCTGGAGAGTGGTGCACCATGGTACTGTTCTGTTTCAAATCCATGCACGCATTCCTAAAAGTCATACGGCACTGTTTCGCCATTTCGGACGGATGTTGCACCTTGCACCGTGGATGTTGCACCCTGTAGATATCGATTATTCGGACGGTCATAACTTCTGGCTCGTTTAGAGTTACGGGAACCATAACCTGTCAAAACGAAGGCCTCGATGAGTTCTATGGCTTTGACAGCTTTCAGCCGTCAACGGATAGATTAATGCCCAAAAAGGACAACCCGAATCTCAGTCGGGTATCGTAAGTTTTTTACCCTTCGTTTTTTCGACACGTGGATTTTTACGGTAAAACGGGATTACCGTGGCCTGTCTTCGACTTCCCATCCCTGGAGAGTGGTGCACCATGGTACTTTTCCATTTCAAATTCATGCACGAATTTCTAAAGGACGTACGACACTGTTTCGCCATTTTGGACGGATGTTGCACCTTGCGCCGTGGATGTTGCACCCTGTAGATATCGATTATTCGGACGACCATAATTTCTGGCTCGTTTAGAATTACGGGAGCCATAACCTGTCAAAATGAAGGCCTCGATGAATTCTACGGCTTTAACTGCTTTCAGCCGTCAACGGATAGATTAATGCCCAAAATGGACAACCCGAATCTCAATCGGGTCTCGTAAGTTTTTTACCCTTCGTTTTTTCGACACGTGGATTTTTAAGGTAAAACGGGATTACGGTGGCTGGTCTTCGATTTACCATCGCTGGAGAGTGGTGCACCATGGTACTGTTCCGTTTCAAATCCATTCACGAATTTCTAAAGGTCGTACGACAATGTTTCGCCATTTCGGACGGATGTTGCACCTTGCACTGTGGATGTTGCACCCTGTAGATATAGATTATTCGGACGGCCATAACTTCTGGCTTGTTTAGAATTACGGGAGCCATAACCTGTCAAAACGAAGGCGTCGATGAGTTCTACGGCTTTGACAGCTTTCAGCCATCAACAGATAGATTAATGCCCAAAAAGGACAACCCGGATCTCAATCGGGTCTCGTAAGTTTTTTACCCTTCGTTTTTTCGACACGTGGATTTTTACGGTAAAACGGGATTACGGTGGCTGGTCTACGATTTACCATCGCTGCAGAGTGGTGCACCATGGTACTGTTCCGTTTCAAATCCATGCACGAATTTCTAAAGGTCGTACGGCACTGTTTCGCCATTTCGGACGGATGTTGCACCTTGCACCGTGGATGTTGCACCCTGTAGATATCGATTATTCGGACGGCCATAACTTCTCGCTCGTTAAGAGTTACGGGAGCCATATCCTGTCAAAACGAAGGCCTCTATGAGTTCTACGGCTTTGACAGCTTTCAGCCGTCAACGGATAGATTAGTGCCCAAAAAGGACAACCCGAATCTCAATCGGGTCTCGTAAGTTTTTTACCCTTCGTTTTTTCGACACGTGGATTTTTACGGTAAAACGAGATTACAGTGGCTGGTCTTCGATTTACCATCGCTGGAGAGTGGTGCACCATGGTACTATTCCATTTCAAATCCATGCACGAATTTCTAAAGGTCGTACGGCACTGTTTCGCCATTTCGGACGGATGTTGCACCTTGCACTGTGGATGTTGCACCCTGTAGATATCGATTATCGGGACGGCCATAACTTCTGGCTCGTTTAGAGTTACGCGAGCCATAACCTGTCAAAATAAAGGCCTCGATGAGTTCTACGGCTTTGACAGCTTTCAGCCGTCAACGGATAGATTAATGTCCAAAA
Source organism: Allium cepa (assembly GCA_030765085.1). Taxonomy (NCBI): domain Eukaryota; kingdom Viridiplantae; phylum Streptophyta; class Magnoliopsida; order Asparagales; family Amaryllidaceae; genus Allium; species Allium cepa. The sequence goes on along the minus strand of CM060934.1, from coordinate 28,579,319 downwards.
AGGACAACTCGAATCTCAATCGGGTCTCGTAAGTTTTTTACCCTTCGTTTTTTCGACAAGTGGTTTTTACGGTAAAACGAGATTACGGTGGCTGGTCTTCCATTTACCATCACTATACAGTGGTGCACCATGTTACTGTTCCGTTTCAAATCCATGCACGCATTTCCAAAGGTCGTACGACACTGTTTCGCCATTTCGGACGGATGTTGCACCTTGCACCGTGGATGTTGCACCCTGTGGATATCGATTAATCGGACGGCCATAACTTATGGCTCGTTTTGAGTTACGGGAGCCCTAACCTGTCAAAACGAAGGCCTCGATAAGTTCTATGGCTTTGATAGCTTTCAGCCATCAACGGATAGATTAATGCCCAAAAAGGACAACCAGAATCTCAATCGGGTCTTGTAAGTTTTTTACCCTTCGTTTTTTCGACACGTGGATTTTTACGAGAAAACAGGATTACCATGGCCCGTCTTCGACTTCCCCAAGCTGGAGAGTGGTGCACCATGGTACTGTTTCGTTTCAAATCCATGCATGCATTTCTAAAATTCGTACGGCACTGTTTTGCCATTTCGGACGGATGTTGCACCTTGCACTGTGGATGTTGCACCCTGTAGATATCGATTATTCGGACGGCCATAACTTCTGGCTCGATTAGAGTTATGGGAGCCATAACCTGTCAAAACGAAGGTCTCGATGAGTTCTACGGCTTTGACAGCTTTCAGCCGTCAACGGATAGGTTAATGCCCAAAAAGGACAACCCGAATCTCAATCGGGTCTCGTAAGTTTTTTACCCTTCGTTTTTTCGACACGTGGATTTTTACGGTAAAATGGGATTACCGTGGCCCATGTTCGACTTCCCATCGCTGGAGGGTGGTGCACCATGGTACTGTTCTGTTTCAAATCCATGCACGCATTCCTAAAAGTCCTACGGCACTGTTTCGCCATTTCGGACGGTTGTTGCACCTTGCACCGTGGATGTTGCACCCTATAGATATCGATTATTCGGACGGCCATAACTTCTGGCTCGTTTAGAGTTACGGGAGCCATAACCTGTCAAAATGAAGGCATCGATGAGTTCTACGGCTTTGACTGCTTTCAGCCGTCAACGGATAGATTAATGCCCAAAAAGGACAACCCGAATCTCAATCGGGTCTCGTAAGTTTTTTACCCTTCGTTTTTTCGACACGTGGATTTTTACGGTAAAACGGGATTACGGTGGCTGGTCTTCGATTTACCATCGTTGGAGAGCGGTGCACCATGGTACTGTTCCGTTTCAAATCCATGCACGAATTTCTAAAGGTCGTACTGCACTGTTTCGCCATTTCGGACGGATGTTGCACCTTGCACCGTGGATGTTGCACCTTGTAGATATCGATTATTCGGACGGCCATAACTTTTGGCTCGTTTAGAGTTACGGGAGCCATATCCTGTCAAAACGAAGGCCTCTATGAGTTCTACGGCTTTGACCGCTTTTAGCCGTCAAGGGATAGATTAGTGCCCAAAAAGGACAACCCGAATCTCAATCGGGTCTCGTAAGTTTTTTACCCTTCGTTTTTTCGACACGTGGATTTTTACGGTAAAACAGGATTACAGTGGCTGGTCTTCGATTTACCATCGCTGGAGAGTGGTGACCATGGTACTATTCCATTTCAAATCCATGCACGAATTTCTAAAGGTCGTACGGCACTGTTTCGCCATTTCAGACGAATGTTGCACCTTGCACTGTGGATGTTGCACCCTGTAGATATCGATTATTCAGACGGCCATAACTTCTGGCTCGTTTAGAGTTACGGGAGCCATAACCTGTCAAAATGAAGGCCTCGATGAGTTCTACGGCTTTGACAGCTTTCAGCCGTCAACGGATAGATTAATGTCCAAAAAGGACAACCCGAATCTCAATCGGGTCTCGTAAGTTTTTTACCCTTCGTTTTTTCGACAAGTGGATTTTTACGGTAAAACGGGATTACGGTGGCTGGTCTTCGATTTACCATCACTGGAGAGTGGTGCACCATGTTACTGTTCCGTTTCAAATCCATGCACGCATTTCTAAAGGTCGTACGACACTGTTTCGCCATTTCGGACGGATGTTGCACCTTGCACCGTGGATGTAGCACCCTGTGGATATCGATTAATCGGACGGCCATAACTTCTGGCTCGTTTTGAGTTACGGGAGCCATATCCTGTCAAAACGAAGGCCTCGATAAGTTCTATGTCTTTGATCGCTTTCAGCCATCAACGGATAGATTAATGCCCAAAAAGGATAACCAGAATCTCAATCGGGTCTTGTAAGTTTTTTACCCTTCGTTTTTTCGACACGTGGATTTTTACGAGAAAACAGGATTACCGTGGCCCGTCTTTGACTTCCCCTTGCTGGAGAGTGGTGCACCATGGTACTGTTCCGTTTCAAATCCATGCACGCATTTCTAAAATTCGTACGACACTGTTTTTCCATTTCGGACGGATGTTGCACCTTGCACCGTGAATGTTGCACCCTGTAGATATCGATTATTCGGACGGCCATAACTTCTGGCTCGATTAGAGTTATGGGAGCCATAACCTGTCAAAACGAAGGCCTCGATGAGTTCTACGGCTTTGACAGCTTTCAGCTGTCAACGGATAGGTTAATGCCCAAAAAGGACAACCTGAATCTCAATCGGGTCTCGTAAGTTTTTTACCCTTCGTTTTTTCGATATGTGGATTTTTACGGTAAAACGGGATTACGGTGGCCCGTCTTCGACTTCTCATTGCTGAGAGTGGTGCACCATGGTACTGTTCCGTTTCAAATCCATGCACGCATTTCTAAAAGTCGTACGGCACTGTTTCGCCATTTCGGACGGATGTTGCACCTTGCACCGTGGATGTTGCACCCTGTAGATATCGATTATTCGGACGGCCATAACTTCTGGCTCGTTAAGAGTTACGGGGGCCATATCCTGTCAAAACGAAGGCCTCTATGACTTCTACGGCTTTGACAGCTTTCAGCCATCAACGGATATATTAGTGCCCAAAAAGGACAACCCGAATCTCAAACGGGTCTCGTAAGTTTTTTACCCTTCGTTTTTTCGACACGTGGATTTTTACGGTAAAACGGGATTACAGTGGCTGGTCTTCGATTTACCATCGCTGGAGAGTGGTGCACCATGGTACTATTCCATTTCAAATCCATGCACGAATTTCTAAAGGTCGTACGGCACTGTTTCGCCATTTCAGACGGATGTTGCACCTTGCACTGTGGATGTTGCACCCTGTAGATATTGATTATTCGGACGGCCATAACTTCTGGCTCGTTTAGAGTTACGGGAGCCATAACCTGTCAAAATGAAGGCCTCGATGAGTTCTACGGCTTTGACAGCTTTCAGCCGTCAACTGATAGATTAATGTCCAAAAAGGACAACCTGAATCTCAATCGGGTCTCGTAAGTTCTTTACCCTTCGTTTTTTCGACAAGTGGATTTTTACGGTAAAACGGGATTACGGTGGCTGGTCTTCGATTTACCGTCACTGGAGAGTGGTGCACCATGTTACTGTTCCGTTTCAAATCCATGCACGCATTTCCAAAGGTCGTACGGCACTGTTTCGCCATTTCGGACGGATGTTGCACCTTGCACCGTGGATGTTGCACCCTGTGGATATCGATTAATCGGACGGCCATAACTTCTGGCTCGTTTTGAGTTACGAGAGCCATAACCTGTCAAAACGAAGGCCTCGATAAGTTCTATGGCTTTGATCGCTTTCAGCCATCAACGGATAGATTAATGCCCAAAAAGGACAACCAGAATCTCAATCGGGTCTTGTAAGTTTTTTACCCTTCGTTTTTTCGACACGTGGATTTTTACGGGAAAACAGGATTACCGTGGCCCGTCTTCGACTTCCCCTTGTTGTAGAGTGGTTCACCATGGTACTGTTCTGTTTCAAATCCATGCACGCTTTTCTAAAATTCGTACGGCACTGTTTTGCCATTTCGGACGGATGTTGCACCTTGCACCGTGAATGTTGCACCCTGTAGATATCGATTATTCGGACGGCCATAACTTCTGGCTCGATTAGAGTTATGGGAGCCATAACCTGTCAAAACGAAGGCCTCGATGAGTTCTACGGCTTTGACAGCTTTCAGCCGTCAACGGATAGGTTAATGCCCAAGAAGGACAACCCGAATCTCAATCGGGTCTCGTAAGTTTTTCACCCTTCGTTTTTTCAACACGTGGATTTTTACGGTAAAATGGGATTACCGTGGCCTGTCTTCGACTTCCCATCGCTGGAGAGTGGTGCTCCATGGTACTGTTCTGTTTCAAATCCATGCACGCATTCCTAAAAGCCATACGGCACTGTTTCGCCATTTCGGACGGATGTTGCACCTTGCACCGTGGATGTTGCACCCTGTAGATATCGATTATTCGGACGACCATAACTTCTGGCTCGTTTAGAGTTACGGGAGCCATAACCGGTCAAAATGAAGGCCTCGATGAGTTCTACGGCTTTGACAGCTTTCAGCCGTCAAGGATAGATTAATGCCCAAAAAGGACAACCCGAATCTCAATCGGGTCTCGTAAGTTTTTTACCCGTCGTTTTTTCGACACGTGGATTTTTACAGTAAAACGGGATTACGGTGGCTGGTCTTCGATTTACCATCGCTGGAGAGTGGTGCACCATGGTACTGTTCCGTTTCAAATCCATGCACGCATTTTTAAAAGTCATACGACACAGTTTCGCCATTTCGGACGAATGTTGCACCTTGCACCGGGGATGTTGCACCCTGTAGATATCGATTATTCGGACGGCCATGACTTCTGGCTCGTTAAGAGTTACGGGAGCCATATCCTGTCAAAACGAAGGCCTCTATTAGTTCTACGGCTTTGACAGCTTTCAGCTGTCAACGGATAGATTAGTGCCCAAAAAGGACAACCTGAATCTCAATCGGGTCTCGTAAGTTTTTTACCCTTCGTTTTTTCGACACGTGGATTTTTACGTAAAACGGGATTACAGTGGCTGGTCTTCGATTCACCATCGCTGGAGAGTGGTGCACCATGGTACTATTCCATTTCAAATCCATGCACGAATTTCTGAAGGTCGTACGGCACTGTTTCGCCATTTCGGACGGATGTTGCACCTTGCACTGTGGATGTTGCACCCTGTAGATATCGATTATTCGGACGGCCATAACTTCTGGCTCGTTTAGAGTTACGGGATCCATAACCTGTCAAAATGAAGACCTCGATGAGTTCTACGGCTATGACAGCTTTCAGCCGTCAACGGATAGATTAATGTCCAAAAAGGACAACCCGAATCTCAATCGGGTCTCGTAAGTTTTTTACCCTTCGTTTTTTCGACAAGTGGATTTTTACGGTAAAACGGGATTACGGTGGCTGGTCTTCGATTTACCATCGCTGGAGTGTGGTGCACCATGGTACTGTTCCATTTCGAATCCATGCATGCATTTCTAAAAGTCATACGGCATAGTTTCGCCATTTCGGACGGATGTTGCACCTAGCACCGTGCATGTTGCACCGTGTAGATATCGATTATTCGGACGGCCATAACTTCTCGCTCGTTTAGAGTTACGGGAGCCATAACCTGTCAAAACGAAGGCCTCGATGAGTTCTACGGCTTTGACAGCTTTTAGATGTCAACGGATAGATTAATTCCCAAAAAGGACAGCCCGAATCTCAATCGGGTCTCGTAAGTATTTTACCCTTCGTTTTTTCGACACGTGGATTTTTACGGTAAAACGGGATAACGGTGGCTGGTCTTCGATTTACCATCGCTGGAGAGTGGTGCACCATGGTACTGTTCCGTTTCAAATCCATGCATGAATTTCTATAGGTCGGACGGCACTGTTTCGCCATTTCGGACGGATGTTGCACCTTGCACCGTGGATGTTGCACCCTGTAGATATCGATTATTCGGGCGACCATAACTTCTTGCTCGTTTAGAGTTACGGGAGCCATAACCGGTCAAAACGAAGGCCTCGTTGAGTTCTATGGCTTTGACAGCTTTCAGCCGTCGACGGACAGATTAATGCCCAAAAAGGACAACCCGAATCTCAATCGGGTCTCGTAAGTTTTTTACCCTTCGTTTTTACGACACGTGGATCTTTTACGGTAAAACGGGATTACCGTGGCCTGTCTTCGACTTCCCATCGCTGGAGAGTGGTGCACCATGGTACTTTTCCGTTTCAAATTCATGCACGAATTTCTAAAGGTCGTACGACACTGTTTCGCCATTTCGGACGGATGTTGCACCTTGCACCGTGGATGTTGCACCCTGTAGATATCGATTATTCGGACGGCCATAACTTCTGGCTCGTTTAGAATTAGGGGAGCCATAACCTGTCAAACCGAAGGCCTCGATGAGTTCTACGGCTTTGACAGCTTTCAGCCGTCAACGGATTGATTAATGCCCAAAAAGGACAACCCGAATCTCAATCGGGTCTCGTAAGTTTTTTACCCTTCGTTTTTTCGACACGTGGATTTTTACGGTAAAACGGGATTACGGTGGCTGGTCTTCGATTTACCATCTCTGGAGAGTGGTGCACCATGGTACTGTTCCGTTTCAAATCCATGCACGAATTTCTAAAGGTCGTACGACACTGTTTCGCCATTTCGGACGGATGTTGCACCTTGCACCGTGGATGTTGCACCCTGTAGATATCGATTATTCGGACGGCCATAACTTCTGGCTTGTTTAGAGTTACGGGATCCATAACCTGTCAAAACGAAGGCGTCAATGAGTTCTACGGCTTTGACAGCTTTCAGCCGTGAACAGATAGATTAATGCCCAAAAAGGACAACCCGAATCTCAATCGGGTCTCGTAAGTTTTTTACCCTTCGTTTTTTCGACACGTGGATTTTTACGGTAAAACGGGATTACGGTGGCTGGTCTTCGATTTACCATCGCTACAGAGTGGTGCACCATGGTACTGTTTCGTTTCAAATCCATGCACGAATTTCTAAAGGTCGTACGGCATTGTTTCGCCATTTCGGACGGATGTTGCACATTGCACCGTGGATGTTGCACCCTGTAGATATCGATTATTCGGACAGCCATAACTTCTGGCTCGTTAAGAGTTACGGGAGACATATCCTGTCAAAACGAAGGCCTCTATGAGTTCTACGGCTTTGACAGCTTTCAGCCGTCAACGGATAGATTAGTGCCCAAAAAGGACAACCCGAATCTCAATCGGGTCTCGTAAGTTTTTTACCCTTCATTTTTTCGACACGTGGATTTTTACGGTAAAACGGGATTACAGTGGCTGGTCTTCGATTTACCATCGCTGGAGAGTGGTGCACCATGGTACTATTCCATTTCAAATCCATGCACAAATTTCTAAAGGTCGTACGGCACTGTTTCGCCATTTCGGACGGATGTTGCACCTTGCACTGTGGATGTTGCACCCTGTAGATATCGATTATTCGGACGGCCATAACTTCTGGCTTGTTTAGAGTTACGGGAGCCATAACCTGTCAAAATGAAGGCCTCGATGAGTTCTACGGCTTTGACAGCTTTCAGCCGTCAACGAATAGATTAATGTCCAAAAAGGACAACCCGAATCTCAATCGGGTCTCGTAAGTTTTTACCCTTCGTTTTTTCGACAAGTGGATTTTTACGGTAAAACGGGATTACGGTGGCTGGTCTTCGATTTACCATCACTGGAGAGTGGTGCACCATGTTACTGTTCCGTTTCAAATCCATGCACGCATTTCTAAAGGTCGTACGACACTGTTTCGCCATTTCGGACGGATGTTGCACCATGCACCGTGGATGTTGCACCCTATGGATATCGATTAATCGGACGGCCATAACTTCTGGCTCGTTTTGAGTTACGGGAGCCATAACTTTTTACGGTAAAATGGGATTACCGTGGCCCGTCTTCGACTTCCCATCGCTGGAGAGTGGTGCACAATGGTACTGTTCTGTTTCAAATCCATGCACACATTCCTAAAAGTCATACGGCACTGTTTCGCCATTTCGGACGGATGTTGCACCTTGCACCGTGGATGTTGCACCCTGTAGATATCGATTATTCGGACGGCCATAACTTCTGGCTCGTTAAGAGGTACGGGGGCCATATCCTGTCAGAACGAAGGCCTCTATGACTTCTACGGCTTTGACAGCTTTCAGCCATCAACGGTAGATTAATGCCCAAAAAGGACAACCAGAATCTCAATCGGGTCTTGTAAGTTTTTTACCCTTCGTTTTTTCGACACGTGGATTTTTACGAGAAAACAGGATTACCGTGGCCCGTCTTCGACTTCCCCTTGCTGGAGAGTGGTGCACCATGATACTATTCCGTTTCACATCCATGCACGCATTTCTAAAATTCGTACGGCACTGTTTTGCCATTTCCGACGGATGTTGCACCTTGCACCGTGAATGTTGCACCCTGTAGATATCGATTATTCGGACGGCAATAAGTTCTGGCTCGATTAGAGTTATGGGAGCCATAACCTGTCAAAATGAAGGCCTCGATGAGTTCTACGGCTTTGACCGCTTTCAGCCGTCAACGGATAGGTTAATGCCCAAAAAGGACAACCCGAATCTCAATCGGGTCTCGTAAGTTTTTTACCCTTCGTTTTTTCGACACGTGGATTTTTACGGTAAAATGGGATTACCGTGGCCCGTCTTCGATTTCCCAACGCTGGAGAGTGGTGCACCATGGTACTGTTCTGTTTCAAATCCATGCACGCATTCCTAAAAGTCATACGGCACTGTTTCGCCATTTCGGACGGATGTTGCACCTTGCACCGTGGATGTTGCACCCTGTAGATATCGATTATTCGGACGGCCATAACTTCTGGCTCGTTTAGAGTTACGGGAGCCATAACCTGTCAAAACGAAGGCCTCGATGAGTTCTACGGCTTTGATAGCTTTCAACCGTCAATGGATAGATTAATGCCCAAAAAGGACAACCCGAATCTCAATCGGGTCTCGTAAGTTTTTTACCCTTCGTTTTTTCGACAAGTGGATTTTTACGGTAAAACGGGATTATCGTGGCCCGTCTTCGACTTCCCATCGCTGGAGAGTGGTGTGGTACTGTTCCGTTTCAAATCCATGCACGAATTTCTAAAGGTCCTACGGCACTGTTTCGCCATTTCGGACGGATGTTGCACCTTTGCACCGTGGATGTTGCACCCTGTAGATATCGATTATTCGGACGGCCATAAATTCTCGCTCGTTTAGAGTTACGGGAGCCATAACCTGTCAAAACGAAGGCCTCGATGAGTTCTACGGCTTTGACAGCTTTCAGCCGTCAACGGATAGATTAATGCCCAAAAAGGACAACCCGAATCTCAATCGGGTCTCGTAAGTTTTTTACCCTTCGTTTTTTCGACACGTGGATTTTTACGGTAAAACGGGATTACGGTGGCTGGTCTTCGATTTACCATCGCTGGAGAGTGGTGCACCATGGTACTGTTCCATTTCAAATCCATGCACGAATTTCTAAATGTCGTACGGCACCGTTTCACCATTTCGGACGGATGTGGCACCTTGCACCGTGGATGTTGCACCCTGTAGATATCGATTATTCGGACGACCATAACTTCTGGCTCGATTAGAGTTATGGGAGCCATAACTTGTCAAAATGAAGGCCTCGATGAGTTCTACGGCTTTGACCGCTTTCAGCCGTCAACGGATAGGTTAATGCCCAAAAAGGACAACCCGAATCTCAATCGGGTCTCGTAAGTTTTTTACCCTTCGTTTTTTCGACAAGTGGATTTTTACGGTAAAACGGGATTATCGTGGCCCGTCTTCGACTTCCCATCGCTGGAGAGTGGTGTGGTACTGTTCCGTTTCAAATCCATGCACGAATTTCTAAAGGTCCTACGGCACTGTTTCGCCATTTCGGACGGATGTTGCACCTTTGCACCGTGGATGTTGCACCCTGTAGATATCGATTATTCGGACGGCCATAAATTCTCGCTCGTTTAGAGTTACGGGAGCCATAACCTGTCAAAACGAAGGCCTCGATGAGTTCTACGGCTTTGACAGCTTTCAGCCGTCAACGGATAGATTAATGCCCAAAAAGGACAACCCGAATCTCAATCGGGTCTCGTAAGTTTTTTACCCTTCGTTTTTTCGACACGTGGATTTTTACGGTAAAACGGGATTACGGTGGCTGGTCTTCGATTTACCATCGCTGGAGAGTGGTGCACCATGGTACTGTTCCATTTCAAATCCATGCACGAATTTCTAAATGTCGTACGGCACCGTTTCACCATTTCGGACGGATGTGGCACCTTGCACCGTGGATGTTGCACCCTGTAGATATCGATTATTCGGACGACCATAACTTCTGGCTCGATTAGAGTTATGGGAGCCATAACTTGTCAAAATGAAGGCCTCGATGAGTTCTACGGCTTTGACCGCTTTCAGCCGTCAACGGATAGGTTAATGCCCAAAAAGGACAACCCGAATCTCAATCGGGTCTCGTAAGTTTTTTACCCTTCGTTTTTTCGACACGTGGATTTTTACGGTAAAATGGGATTACCGTGGCCCGTCTTCGATTTCCCATCGCTGGAGAGTGGTGCACCATGGTACTGTTCTGTTTCAAATCCATGCACGCATTCCTAAAAGTCATACGGCACTGTTTCGCCATTTCGGACGGATGTTGCACCTTGCACCGTGGATGTTGCACCCTGTAGATATCGATTATTCGGACGGCCATAACTTCTGGCTCGTTTAGAGTTACGGGAGCCATAACCTGTCAAAACGAAGGCCTCGATGAGTTCTACGGCTTTGACAGCTTTCAACCGTCAACGGATAGATTAATGCCCAAAAAGGACAACCCGAATCTCAATCGGGTCTCGTAAGTTTTTTACCCTTCGTTTTTTCGACAAGTGAATTTTTACGGTAAAACGGGATTACCGTGGCCCGTCTTCGACTTCCCATCGCTGGAGAGTGGTGTGGTACTGTTCCGTTTCAAATCCATGCATGAATTTCTAAAGGTCCTACGGCACTGTTTCGCCATTTCGGACGGATGTTGCACCTTTGCACCGTGGATGTTGCACCCTGTAGATATCAATTATTCGGACGGCCATAACTTCTCGCTCGTTTAGAGTTACGGGAGCCATAACCTGTCAAAACGAAGGCCTCGATGAGTTCTACGGCTTTGACCGCTTTCAGCCGTCAATGGATAGATTAATGCCCAAAAAGGACAACCCGAATCTCAATCGGGTCTCGTAAGTTTTTTACCCTTCGTTTTTTCGACACGTGGATTTTTACGGTAAAACGGGATTACGGTGGCTGGTCTTCGATTTACCATCGCTGGAGAGTGGTGCACCATGGTACTGTTCCGTTTCAAATCCATGCACGAATTTCTAAATGTCGTACGGCACTGTTTCACCATTTCGGACGGATGTTGCACCTTGCACCGTGGATGTTGCACCCTGTAGATATCGATTATTCGGACGACCATAACTTCTTGCTTGCTTAGAGTTACGGGAGCCATTACCTGTCAAAACGAAGGCCTCGATGTGTTCTACGGCTTTGACAGCTTTCAGCCGTCAAAGGATAGATTAATGCCCAAAAACGACAACCCGAATATTAATCGGGTCTCGTAAGTTTTTTACCCTTCGTTTTTTTGACATGTGGATTTTTACGGTAAAACTGGATTACCGTGGCCCGTCTTCGACTTCCCATCGCTGAAGAGTGGTGCACCATGGTACTGTTCCGTTTCAAATCTATGCACGCATTTCTAAAAGTCGTACGGCACTGTTTCGCCATTTCGGACGGATGTTGCACCTTACACCGTAGATGTTGCACCCTATAGTTCTCGATTATTCGGACGGCCATAACTTTTGGCTGGTTTAGATTTACGGGAGCCAAAACCTGTCAAAACGAAGGCCTCGACGAGTGCTACGGCTTTGACAGCTTTCAGCCTTCAACGGATAGATTAATGCCCAAAAAGGACAACCCGAATCTCAATCGGGTCTCGTAAGTTTTTTAACCTTCGTTTTTTCGACACGTGGATTTTTACGGTAAAACGGGATTACCGTGGCCCGTCTTCGACTTCCCATCGCAGGAGAGTGGTGCACCATGGTACTGTTCCGTTTCAAATCCATGCACGAATTTCTAAAGGTCGTACGGCACTGTTTCGCCATTTCGGACAGATGTTGCACCTTGCACCGTGGATGTTGCACCCTGTAGATATCGATTATTCGGACGGCCATAACTTCTGGCACGTTTAGAGTTACGAGAGCTATAACCTGTCAAAACGAAGGCCTCGATGAGTTCTACGGCTTTGATAGCTTTCAGCCATCAAAGGATAGATTAATGCCCAAAAATGACAACTCGAATCTCAATCGGGTCTCGTAAGTTTTTTACCCTTCGTTTTTTCGACACGTGGATTTTTACGGTAAAACGGGATTACGGTGGCCCGTCTTCGAGTTACCATCGCTGGAGAGTGGTGCACCATGGTACTGTTCCATTCCAAATCCATGCACTAGTTTGTAAAGGTCGTACGACACTGTTTCGCCATTTTGGACGGATGTTGCACCTTGCACCGTGGACGTTGCACCCTGTAGATATCGATTATTCGGACGGCCATAACTTCTGGCTCGTTTAGAGTCACAGGAGCCATAACCTGTCAAAACGAAGGCCTCGATGAGTTCTACGGCTTTGACAGCTTTCAGCCGTCAACAGAAAGATTAATGCCCAAAAAGGAGAACCCGAATCTCAATCGGGTCTCGTAAGTTTTTTACCCTTCGTTTTTTCGACACGTGGATTTTTACGGTAAAACGGGATTACGGTGGCTGGTCTTCGATTTACCATCGCTGGAGAGTGGTGCACCATGGTACTGTTCCATTTCAAATCCATGCACGAATTTCTAAAGGTCATACGTCACTGTTTCGCTATTTCGGACGGATGTTGCACCTTTCACCGTGGATGTTGCACCCTGTAGATATCGATTATTCGGACGGCCATAACTTCTGGCTCGTTAAGAGTTACGGGAGCCATAACCTGTCAAAATGAAGGTCTCGATGAGTTCTACGGCTTTGACAGCTTTCAACCTTCAACGGATAGATTAGTGCACAAAAAGGACAACCCGAATCTCAATCGGGTCTCGTAAGTTTTTTACCCTTCGTTTTTTCGACAAGTGGATTTTTACGGTAAAACGGGATTACGGTGTCCCGTCTTCAACTTCCCATCGCTGAAGAGTGGTGCACTATGGTACTGTTCCGTTTCAAATCCATGCACGCATTTCTAAAAGTCGTACGGCACTGTTTCGCCATTTCGGACGGATGTAGCACCTTGCACCGTGGTTGTTGCACCCTATAGACATCGATTATTCGGACGGCCATAACTTCTGGCTCGTTTAGAGTTACGGGAGCCATAACCTGTCAAAACGAAGGCCTCGATGAGTTTTACGGCTTTGACAGCTTTTAGCCATCAACGGATAGATTAATGCCCAAAAAAGACAACTCGAATCTCAATCGGGTCTCGTAAGTTTTTTACCCCTCGTTTTTTTGACATGTGGATTTTTATGTTAAAACGGGATTACGGTGGCTGGTCTTCGATTTACCATCGCTGGAGAGTGGTGCACCATGGTACTGTTCCGTTTCAAATCCATGCACGAATTTCTCAAGGTCGTACGGCACTGTTTCGTCATTTCGGACGGATGTTGCACCTTGCACCGTGGATGTTGCACCCTGTAGATATCGATTATTCGGACGGCCATAACTTCTGGCTCGTTTAGAGTTAAGGGAGCCATAAACTGTCAAAACGAAGGCCTCGATGAGTTCTACTGCTTTGACAGCTTTCAGCCGTAAACGGATAGATTAATGCCCAAAAAGGACAACCCGAATCTCAATCAGGTCTCGTAAGTTTTTTACCCTTCGTTTTTTCGACACGTGGATTTTTACGGTTAAACGGGATTACGGTGGTTGGTCTTCGATTTACCATCGTTGGAGAGTGGTGAATCATGGTACCATTCCGTTTCAAATCCATGCATGAATTTCTCATGGTCGTACGGCACTGTTTCGCCATTTCGGACGGATGTTGCACCTTGCACCGTGGATGTTGCACCCTGTAGATATCGATTATTCGGACGGCCATAACTTCTCGCTCGTTTAGAGTTACGGGAGCCATAACCTGTCAAAACAAAGGCCTCGATGAGTTCTACGGCTATGACAGCTTTCAGCCGTCAACGGATAGATTAATGCCCAAAAAGGACAACCCGAATCTCAATCAGGTCTCGTAAGTTTTTTACCCTTCGTTTTTTCGACACGTGGATTTTTACGGTTAAACGGGATTACGGTGGCTGGTCTTCGATTTACCATCGCTGGAGAGTGGTGCATCATGGTACTGTTCTATTTCAAATCCACTCACGAATTTCTAAAGGTCGTACGGCACTGTTTCGCCATTTCGGACGGATGTTGCACCTTGCACCGTGGATGTTGCACCCTGTAGATATCGATTATTCGGACGGCCATAACTTCTGGCTCGTTTAGAGTTACGGGAGCCATAACTTGTCAAAACGAAGGCCTCGATGAGTTCTACGGCTTTGATAGCTTTCAGCCATCAACGGATAGACTAATGTCCAAAAAGGACTGCCCGAATCTCAATCGGGTCTCGTAAGTTTTTTACCCTTCGTTTTTTCGACACGTGGATTTTTATGGTAAAACGGGATTACGGTGGCTGGTCTTCGATTTACCATCGCTGGAGAGTGGTGCACCATGGTACTGTTCCGTTTCAAATCCACTCACGAATTTCTCAAGGTCGTACGACACTGTTTCGCCATTTCGGACGGAAGTTGCACCTTGCACCGCGGATGTTGCACCCTGTAGATATCGATTATTCGGACGGCCATAACTTCTGGCTCGTTTAGAGTTACGGGTGCCATAACCTGTCAAAACGAAGGCCTCGATGAGTTCTACGGTTTTGACTGCTTTCAGCCGTCAACGGATACATTAATGCCCAAAAAGGACAACCCGAATCTCAATCGGGTCTCGTAAGTTTTTTACCCTTCGTTTTTTCGACACGTGGATTTTTACGGTAAAATGGGATTACGGAGGCTGGTCTTCGATTTACCATCGCTGGAGAGTGGTCTACCATGGTACTGTTCCGTTTCAAATCCATGCAAGAATTTCTAAAGGTCGTACGACACTGTTTCGTCATTTCGGACGGATGTTGCACCTTGCACCGTGGATGTTGCACCCTGTAGATATCGATTATTCGGACGACCTTAACTTCTGGCTCGTTTAGAGTTACGGGTGCCATAACCTGTCAAAACGAAGGCCTCGCTGAGTTCTACGACTTTGATGGCTTTCAGCCGTCAAAGGATAGATTAATGCCCAAAAAGGACAACCCGATCAATCGGGTCTCGTAAGTTTTTTACCCTTCGTTTTTTCGACACATGGATTTTTGCGGTAAAATGGGATTACCGTGGCCTGTGTTCGACTTCCCATCGCTGAAGAATGGTGCACCATGGTACTGTTTCGTTTCAAATCAATGCACGCATTTTTAAAAGTCGTACGGCACTGTTTCGCCACTTCGGACGGATGTTGCACCTTGCACCGTGGATGTTGCACCCTTTAGATATCGATTATTCGGACGGCCATAACTACTGGCTCGTTTAGAGTTACGGGAGCCATAACCTGTCAAAACGAAGGCCTCGATGAGTTCTACGGCTTTGACAGCTTTCAGCCGTCAACGGATAGATTAATGCCCAAAAAGGACAACCCGAATGTCAATCGGGTCTCGTAAGTTATTTACCCTTCGTTTTTTCGACACGTGGATTTTTTCGGTAAAACGGGTTTACCGTGGCCCGTCTTTGACTTCCCATCGCTGGAGAGTGGTGCACCTTGGTACTGTTCCGTTTCAAATCCATGCACGAATTTCTAAAGGTCGTACGGCACTGTTTCGCCATTTCGGGCGGATGTTGCACCTTGCACCGTGGATGTTGCACCCTGTAGATATCGATTATTCGGACGGCCATAACTTCTGGCTCGTTTAGAGTTACGAGAGCCATAACCTATCAAAACGAAGGCCTCGATGAGTTCTACGGCTTTGACAGCTTTCAGCCGTCAGTGGATAGATTAATGCCCAAAAATGACAACTCGAATCTTAATCGGGACTCGTAAGTTTTTTACCCTTCGTTTTTTTGACACGTGGATTTTTACGGTAAAACGGGATTACGGTGGCTGGTCTTCGAGCTACCATCGCTGGAGAGTGGTGCACCATGGTATTGTCCATTTCAAATCCATGCACGAATTTCTAAAGGTCGTACGGCACTGTTTCGCCATTTCGGACGGATGTTGCACCTTGCACCGTGGATGTTGCACCCTGTAGATATCGATTATTCGGACGGCCATAACTTCTAGCTCGTTTAGAGTTACAGGAGCCATAACCTGTCAAAACGAAGGCCTCGATGAGTTCTATGGCTTTGACTGCTTTCAGCCGTCAACAGATAGATTAATGCCCAAAAAGGACAACCCGAATCTCAATCGGGTCTCGTAAGTTTTTTACCCTTCGTTTTTTCGACACGTGGATTTTTACGGTAAAATGGGATTACGGTGGCTGGTCTTCGATTTACCATCGCTGGAGAGTGGTGCACCATGGTACTGTTCTGTTTCAAATCCATGCATGAATTTCTAAAGGTCGTACGTCACTTTTTCGCCATTTCGGACGGATGTTGCACCTTGCACCGTGGATGTTGCACCCTGTAGATATCAATTTTTCGGACGGCGATAACTTCTGGCTCGTTAAGAGTTACGGGAGCCCTAACCTGTCAAAACGAAGGCCTCGATGAGTTCTACGGCTTTGATAGTTTTCAGCCATCAACGGATAGATTAGTTCCCAAAAAGGACAACCCGAATCTCAATCGGGTCTCGTAAGTTTTTTACCCTTCGTTTTTTCGACAGGTGGATTTTTATGGTAAAACGGGATTACGGTGGCCCGTCTTCAACTTCCCATCGCTGAAGAGTGGTGCACTATGGTACTGTTCCGTTTCAAATCCATGCACGCATTTCTAAAAGTCGTACGGCACAGTTTCGCCATTTCGGACGGATGTAGCACCTTGCACCGTGGTTGTTGCACCCTGTAGAAATCGATTATTCGTACGGCCATAACTTCAGGCTCGTTTAGAGTTACGGGAGCCATAACCTGTCAAAACGAAGGCCTCGATGAGTTCTACGGCTTTGACAGCTTTCAGCCGTCAACGGATAGACTAATGGCCAAAAAGGACAACCCGAATCTCAATCGGGTCTCGTAAGTTTTTTACCCTTCGTTTTTTCGACACGTGGATTTTTACGGTAAAACGGGATTACCGTGGCCCATCTTCGACTTCCCATCACTGGAGAGTGGTGCACCATGGTACTGTTCCATTTCAAATCCACGCACGCATTTCTAAAAGTCAAACGGCACTGTTTCGCCATTTCGGACGTATGTTGCACCTTGCACCATAGATGTTGCACCCTGTAAATATCGATTATCCGGACGGCCATAACTTCTCGCTCGTTTAGAGTTACGGGAGCTATAACCTGTCAAAACGAAGGCCTCGATGTGTTTTACGGCTTTGACAGCTTTTAGCCGTCAACGGATAGATTAATTCCCAAAAAGGACAACCCGAATCTCAATCGGGTCTCGTAAGTTTTTTACCCCTCGTTTTTTCGACACGTGGATTTTTACGGAAAACGGGATTACGGTGGCTGGTCTTTGATTTGCCATCGCTGGAGAGTGGTGCACCGTGGTACTGTCCCGTTTCAAATCCATGCACGAATTTCTCAAGGCCGTACGGCACTGTTTCGTCATTTCGGACGGATGTTGCACCTTGCACCGTGGATGTTGCACCCTGTAGTTATCGATTATTCGGACGGCCATAACTTCTGCCTCGTTTAGAGTTAAGGGAGCCATAACCTATCAAAACGTAGGCCTCGATGAGTTCTACGGCTATGACAGCTTTCAGCCGTCAACGGATAGATTAATGCCAAAAAAGGACAACCCGAATCTCAATCAGGTCTCGTAAGTTTTTTACCCTTCGTTTTTTCGACAAGTGGATTTTTACGGTTAAACGGGATTACAGTGGCTGGTCTTCAATTTACCATCGCTGGAGAGTGGTGCATCATGGTACTGCTACGTTTCAAATCCATTCACGAATTTCTAAAGGTCGTACGGCACTGTTTCGCCATTTCGGACGGATGTTGCACCTTGCACCGTGGATGTTGCACCCTGTAGATATCGATTTTTCGGACGGCTATAACTTCTCGCTCGTTTAGAGTTACGGGAGCCATCACCTGTCAAAACGAAGGCCTCGATGAGTTCTACGGCTATGACAGCTTTCAGCCGTCAACGGATAGATTAATGCCCAAAAAGGACAACCTGAATCTCAAACAGGTTTCGTAAATTTTTTACCCTTCGTTTTTTCGACACGTGGATTTTTACGGTTAAACGGGATTACGGTGGCTGGTCTTCAATTTACCATCGCTGGAGAGTAGTGCATCATGGTACTGCTACGTTTCAAATCCATTCACGAATTTCTAAAGGTCGTACGGCACTGTTTCGCCATTTCGGACGGATGTTGCACCTTGCACCGTGGATGTTGCACCCTGTAGATATCGATTATTCGGACGGCCATAACTTCTGGCTCGTTTAGAGTTACGGGAGCCATAACCTGTCAAAACGAAGGCCTCGATGAGTTCTGCGGCTTTGATAGCTTTCAGCCATCGACGGACAGATTAATGTCCAAAAAGGACAACCCGAATCTCAATCGGGTCTCGTAAGTTTTTTACCCTTCGTTTTTTCGACACGTGGATTTTTACGGTAAAACGGGATTACGGTGGCTGGTCTTCGATTTACCATCGCTGGAGAGTGGTGCACCATGGTACTGTTCCGTTTCAAATCCATGCACGAATTTCTCAAGGTCGTAAGACACTGTTTCGCCATTTCGGACGGATGTTGCACCTTGCACCGTGGATGTTGCACCCTGTAGATATCGATTATTCGGACGGCCATAACTTCTGGCTCGTTTAGAGTTACGGGAGCCATAACCTGTCAAAACGAAGGCCTCGATGAGTTCTACGGCTTTGACAGCTTTCAGCCGTCAACGGATTGATTAATGCCCAAAAAGGACAACCCGAATCTCAATCGGGTCTCGTAAGTTTTTTACCCTTCGTTTTTTCGACACGTGGATTTTTACGGTAAAACGGGATTACGGTGGCTGGTTTTCGATTTACCATCGCTGGAGAGTGGTGCGCCATGGTACTGTTCCGTTTCAAATCCATGCACGAATTTCTCAAGGTCGTACGACACTGTTTCGCCATTTCGGACGGATGTTGTACCTTGCACCGTGGATGTTGCACTCTGTAGATATCGATTATTCGGACGGCCATAACTTCTGGCTCGTTTAGAGTTACGGGTGCCATAACCTGTCAAAACGAAGGCCTCGATGAGTTCTATGGCTTTGACAGCTTTCAGCCGTCAACGGATATATTAATGCCCAAAAAGGACAACCCGAATCTCAATCGGGTCTCGTAAGTTTTTTACCCTTCGTTTTTTCGACACGTGGATTTTTACGGTAAAACGGGATTACGGTGGCTGGTCTTCGATTTACCATCGCTGGAGAGTGGTGCACCATGGTACTATTCCGTTTCAAATCCATGCACGAATTTCTAAAGGTCGTACGACACTGTTTCGTCATTTCGGACGGATGTTGCACCTTGCACCGTGGATGTTGCACCCGGTAGATATTGATTATTCGGGCGGCCATAACTTCTTGCTCGTTTAGAGTTGCGGGAGCCATAACCTGTCAAAACGAAGGCCTTGCTGAGTTCTACGGCTTTGACAGCTTTCAGCCGTCAAAAGATAGATTAATGCCCAAAAAGGACAACCTGAATCTCAATCGGGTCTCGTAAGTTTTTTACCCTTCGTTTTTTCGACACGTGGATTTTTACGGTAAAACGGGATTACCGTGGCCCGTCTTCGACTTCCCATCGCTGAAGAAAGGTACACCATGGTACTGTTCCATTTCAAATCCATGCACGCATTTCTAAAAGTCGTACGGCACTGTTTCGTCATTTCGGACGGATGTTGCACCTTGCACCGTGGATGTTGCACCCTGTAGTTCTCGATTATTCGGACGGCCATAACTTCTGGCTCGTTTAGAGTTACGGGAGCCATAACCTGTCAAAACGAAGGCCTCGATGAGTTCTACGGCTTTGACAGCTTTCAGCCATCAAAGGATAGATTAATGCCCAAAAACGACAACCCGAATCTCAATCGGGTCTCGTAAGTTTTTTACCCTTCATTTTTTCGACACGTCGATTTTTAGGGTAAAACGGGATTACGGTGGCTGGTCTTCGATTTACCGTCGCTGGAGAGTGGTGCACCATGGTGCTGTTCCGTTTCAAATCCATGCACGAATTTCTAAAGGTCGTACGACACTGTTTCGCCATTTCGGACGGATGTTGCACCTTGCACCGTGGATGTTGCACGCTGTAGATATCGGTTATTCGGACGGCAATAACTTCTGGCTCGTTAAGAGTTACGGGAGCCATAACCTGTCAAAACGAAGGCCTCGATGAGTTCTACGGCTTTGACAGCTTTCATCCGTCAATGGATAGATTAGTGCCCAAAAAGGACAACCCGAATCTCAATCGGGTCTCGTAAGTTTTTTACCCTTCGTTTTTTCGACAGGTGGATTTTTACGGTAAAACGGGATTACGGTGGCCCGTCTTCGACTTCCCATCTTTGGAGAGTGGTGCACCATGGTACTGTTCCGTTTCAAATCCATGCACGAGTTTCTAAAGGTCGTACGGCACTGTTTCGCCATTTCGGACGGATGTTGCACCTTGCACCGTGGATGTTGCACCCTGTAGACATCGATTATTCGGACGACCATAACTACTGGCTCGTTTAGAGTTACGGGAGCCATATCCTGTCAAAACGAAGACCTCGATGAGTTCTACATCTTGGCAGATTTCAGCCGTCAACAGATAGATTAATGCCGAAAAAGGACAACCCGAATCTCAATCGGGTCTCGTAAGTTTTTTACCCTTCGTTTTTTCGACACGTGGATTTTTACGGTAAAACGGTATTACCGTGGCCCGTCTTCGACTTCCCATCGCTGGAGAGTGGTGCACCATGGTACTGTTCCGTTTCAAATCCATGCACGCATTTCTAAAAGTCATACGGCACTGTTTCGCCATTTCGGACGGATGTTGCACCTTGCACCATGGATGTTTCACCCTGTAGATATCGATTATTCGGACGGCCATAACTTCACGCTCGTTTAGAGTTACGGGAGCCATAACCTGTCAAAACGAAGGCCTCGATGATTTCTACGGCTTTGACCGCTTTGAGCCGTCAAGGGATAGATTGATGCCCAAAAAGGACAACCCGAATCTCAATCGGGTCTCGTAAGTTTTTTACCCTTCATTTTTTCAACACGTGGATTTTTACGGTAAAACGGGATTACGGTGGCTGGTCTTCGATTTACCATCGCTGAAGAGTGGTGCACCATGGTACCATTCCATTTCAAACCATGCACGAATTTCTCAAGGTCGTACGGCGCTGTTTCGTCATTTCGGACGAATGTTGCACCTTGCACCGTGGATGTTGCACCCTGTAGATTTCGATTATTTGGACGGCCATAACTTCTGGCTCGTTTAGAGTTAAAGGAGCCATAACCTGTCAAAACGAAGGCCTCGATGAGTTCTACGTGTTTGACAGCTTTCAGCCGTCAAAGGATAGATTAATGCCCAAAAAGGAAAACCCGAATCTCAATCAGGTCTCGTAAGTTTTTTACCCTTCGTTTTTTCGACACGTGGATTTTTACGGTTAAACGGGATTACGGTGGCTGGTCTTCGATTTACCATCGCTGGAGAGTGGTGCATCATGGTACTGTTCCGTTTCAAATCCATGCACAAATTTCTAAAGGTCGTACGGCACTGTTTCGCCATTTCGGACGGATGTTGCACCTTTCACCGTGGATGTTGCACCCTGTAGATATCGATTATTCGGACGACCATAACTTCTGGCTCGTTTAGAGTTACGGGAGCCATAACCTGTCAAAACGAAGGCCTTGATGAGTTCTATGGCTCTGATAGCTTTCAGCCCTCAACGGATAGATTAATGTCCAAAAAGGACAACCCGAATCTCAATCGGGTCTCGTAATTTTTTACCCTTCGTTTTTTCGACACGTGGATTTTTATGGTAAAACGGGATTACGGTGGCTGGTCTTCGATTTACCATCGCAGGAGAGTGGTGCACCATGGTACTGTTCTGTTTTGAAATCCGTGCACGAATTTCTCAAGGTCGTACGGCACTGTTTCGCCATTTCGGACGGATGTTGCAACTTGCACCGCGGATGTTGCACCCTGTAGATATCGATTATTCGGACGGCCATAACTTCTGGCTCGTTTAGAGTTACGGGTGCCATAACCTATCAAAACGAAGACCTCGATGAGTTCTACGGCTTTGACAGCTTTCAGCCGCCAACGGATATATTAACGCCCAAAAATGACAACTCGAATCTCAATCGGGTCTCGTAAGTTTTTTACCCTTCGTTTTTTCGACACTTGGATTTTTACGGTAAAACGGGATTACGGTGGCTGGTCTTCGATTTACCATCGCTGGAGAGTGGTGCACCATGGTACTGTTCCGTTTCAAATCCATGCACGAATTTCTAAAGGTCGTACGGCACTGTTTCGCCATTTCGGACGGATGTTGCACCTTGCACCGTGGATGTTGCACCCTGTAGATATCGATTATTCGGACGGCCACAACTTCTTTCTCGTTTAGAGTTACGGGAGCCATAACCTGTCAAAATGAAGGCCTCGATGAGTTCTACGGCTTTGACAGCTTTCAGCCGTCAAAGGATAGATTAATGCCCAAAAAGGACAACCCAAATCTCAATCGGGTCCCGTAAGTTTTTTACCCTTCGTTTTGTCGACAAGTGGATTTTTACGGTAAAACGGGATTACCGTGGCCCGTCTTCGACTTCCCATCGCTGAAGAGTGGTGCACCATGGTACTGTTCCGTTTCAAAACCATGCACGCATTTCTAAAAGTCGTACGGCACTGTTTCGTCTTTTCGGACGGATGTTGCACCTTGCATCGTGGATGTTGCACCCTGTAGTTCTCGATTATTCGGACGACCATAACTTCTGGTTCGTTTAGAGTTACGGGAGCCATAACCTGTCAAAACGAAGGACTCGATGAGTTCTACGGCATTGATAGCTTTCAGCCATCAAAGGATAGGTTAATGCCCAAAAACGACAACTCGAATCTCAATCGGGTCTCGTATGTTTTTTACCCTTCCTTTTTTCGGCACGTGGATTTTTACGGTAAAACGGGATTACGATGGTTGGTCTTCTATTTACCATCGCTGGAGAGTGGTGCACCATGGTACTGTTCCGTTTCAAATCCATGCACGAATTTCTAAAGGTCGTACGGCACTGTTTCGCCATTTCGGACGGATGTTGCACCTTGCACCGCGGATGTTGCACCCTGTATATATCGATTATTCGGACGGACATGACTTCTGGCTCGTTAAGAGTTACGGGAGCCATAACCTGTCAAAACGAAGGCCTCGATGAGTGCTACGGCTTTGACAGCTTTTAGCCGTCAACGGATAGATTAGTGCCCAAAAAGGACAACCCGAATCTCAATCGGGTCTCGTAAGTTTTTTACCCTTCCTTTTTTCGACAGGTGGATTTTTACGGTAAAACGGGATTACGGTGGCCCTTCTTCGACTTCCCATCTCTGGAGAGTGGTGCACCATGGTACTGTTCCGTTTCAAATCCATGAACGAGTTTCTAAAGGTCGTACGACACTGTTTCGCCATTTCGGACGGATGTTGCACCTTGCACCGTGGATGTTGCACTCTGTAGACATCGATTATTCGGACGGCCATTACTACTGGCTCGTTTAGAGCTACGGGAGCCATAACCTGTCAAAACGAAGGCCTCGATGGGTTCTACGGCTTTGATAGCTTTCAGCCGTCAACGGATAGATTAATGCCCAAAAAGGACAACCCGAATCTCAATCGGGTCTCGTAAGTTTTTTAGCTTTCGTTTTTTCGACACGTGGATTTTTACGGTAAAACGGGATTACGGTGGCTGGTCTTCGATTTACCGTCGCTGGAGGGTGGTGCACCATGGTACTGTTCCGTTTCAAATCCATGCACGGATTTCTCAAGGTCGTACGGCACTGTTTCGCCATTTCGGACGGATGTTGCACCTTGCACCGTGGATGTTCCACCCTATTGTTATCCGATTTTTTGGTCAAAACTGGAATATCGACAAACTGGCACGGTATTATGAATATCAGGATTGGAGATCGGTTGGAATCAAGGCTACGATCGATATCTTCAAAATTTTGTTAAACTCCGATCGGGACGAAATTGATTGGAGATGATGATAAGGACTAGGAAAGGCTATGTTTCAAATTTCAAGTTAATCGGAGTTCGTATGGAGGAAATATGATGGATTCAGGGTGGGGAATGCATGTTGTTCGAATCCATCAAATGGGACAAAGTGGTGCTCGGTTCGAATCGATCAGATTTGAACCCAACAAGTTCGCATCGATCAAGAGGCGTTGCACAAGGACAGTTCGAATCGATACACTTCGTATCGAATGGCATGGTTTCGGCTTGGTAAAGTTCGCATCGATGGTTCTTCGAATCGATGGACTTCGACTCGATGGAGAGGCATAAAGGTTTATACTGGTTAGTTCACATCGATGGTGGTTCGAATCCATGGGAACTCCATGGATTCGAAGGAGAGGGATTCGAAGGAGGGGAGTCAGCTTCGTGGATTCGAAGGAGATGGATACGAGGGACATGGATTCGAAGGACGTGGATTCGAAAGGGATGGATTCGAAGAGGATGGACTCGGAGGGTATGGACTCGAAGAAGATGGACTTAGAGGATATGGACTCGAAGGAGGTGGCTTCGAAGAGTGTGGGTTTGAAGCATGGGTTCGAACCATTCAGAACGCACGGATCCTTGAACTTGAAACGATCATATCTTCCAAACCGTTGATCCAAATACAATGAAATTTTTACAGGAGCTTACATACATGTTGAAGAATGTTCTCACCAAATTTCAGATCAATTGGATGATTTCTTGATCGATTCGAACCTTACTTCGAATCGATCCTGATGTGGGCCCGGACCGCCAGATTTCGGGCATGTGGGCCCCCTCACGTGCCTGAAGTGGTCTTCCCGGATTTTAGGAGAAATATCAGCCTCCTACGCTTATAAATAGAGCCCCTGGTCATTCAGAAAAGGGGTCGGAGAATTTGGAGAGAGAAAGCACACCCGGACGCTGCCAGAATCATTCCTTAACATCATTACTGCTATTTATTTCAAGTTTTGGACTTTGTAACTGCTGTAATCATCTGTAATCATCAAGGATAATCAATAAAAGGATAAAAACTTTGCAGTGGACGTAGGCCGGAGATAGCCGAACCACTATAAAACTTGTGTTTCTGTTCTTTACTTTTGGACTGCTGTTGAATATTTGCTGAGATCTGAGATTTGTGTTTTGAATATTGCTGATTTATATTCATACACTGGTGCTTTCACGGTATTCGGGGTTTGTGACCAATTTTGGCACAAACACTTTGGTGCTTTCACTGAGAAAGACTAGCACCCGCTACATCAGATTTGAAAGTTGGATTTGAAGATTTTAAAAAGTTTGGATTCAAGGACAATGACCAGACAAAATAGTAGAAGGCAAAGGGTTGAGAGAAGCCAATAGGAAGGAAGTCAACAAGCATCCTCCGGAGCCGGGGAAGGACAAGCTTCAGTCTACATAACCCGGGATGAAATGGAGGCTATGGCAAATTCTTTGCAAGAGAGATTATTGAAGAGCCAACAGGAAATGATGGAGACTTTCTTTGAGCAAATGAGAGCTGCAGGGATGCAGAACTTAGGAACAGCTACAGCCGCTGTGGATGCAGGACAGAGGACTAGGATCGTGGAACCCAATGGAGGACGAGATACGGAGCCAGAAGGCAATCAACAAGGGCTTGGGGGCAGGCCCACGGGATCCAATACGGGAGGACCTTTGGAAGGAATTCAACAGGCTAGAGCTAACATTGCTCTTAGTGAGCCACACGAAGAATATGTACCAGAGTTCCCTCGGGGGCATGGGGGCAACCCCCAACAGACAATACCGTATTAGCGGAAATTATCAGAAGAACCGTGTGGGGTGGTTTGACCAATAGAGACTTGGAAGGAGTGAATAGGAGTCCGTTCGCTTAGGAAATAAGGATGGCTCAGAATCCACCTAAGTTTAAGCTACCTAGCGTGGAGGTATATGATGGTAAGGCAGACCCAACTGATCACTTGATGAGGTACACCAGACATATGGAGGTGCTGGGGGCACGGAAGAAGTGATTGCCCGATGCTTCACTTTGTATCTGACGGATTTAGCTGCAATGTGGTTTAGGCAGCTGGGGGAAGGATCTATCAGGACTTGGAGGGAATTGGTGGAAAAGTTTTTGGGACAGTTTCGGGTTCACGTCAAGAGGCCGAAGAATGTGATGACATTGACATCAGTGAAGCAAAGGATGGATGAATCGCTTAGAGCTTTTCTAACTCGATTCAATGCGGCAGTCGCTTCGGTGGATCGGCCTGATCTATCGATGGTTTTAATGGCAGCAATATCAGGAGTCAGCGAGGACTTGGATTTCAAGGTATCTCTGATACGAGATCCCCCGCAGGATCTCGACGAATTCTTTCACGAGGCAGAAAGGTTCCTTCGGCAGGAGGATGCGAGTACGGACTTAAAGGTGAAAAAGGTTAGTGCAATCGAGGTTGGAGCAATATCCAGCGGTGGTTCGAATAAAGACAAAGGAAAAAGGAAATTGGATAATGATTCTAGAAACGCTAGGAAGCGATGGAAAGATCCAAAGTTTTGCACATACACAGGATTGAACGAGTCGCTGGAGCGGATATACATGGATACTCGAAATCGCCTTCCCTACCGGAGGCTAGCCAGGAGAGAGCCTTCTGAACAAGAGAGGGCATCAGGGAGGCATTGTCTCTTCCATGACTTAGACGGACATGACACCAACAGCTGCAGGCACTTGAAGGATATAATCGAGGAGCATGTAAGGAATGGACAGTTACAGCAGTATGTCGGAGCTCGGAATGCAACGGTGGAGCAGGAGCAACCACCGACAACCTCTCGCCGTGATGATGGAAGACCCAGGGATGGTGGTCGATTGATCATCCACTAATCAGGATAATCTGGAATAAGTAACGAACTATTAGCAAGCAACCAAGTCATTTACACATGTACGGGGACGGAGATAGCCCCTAGGCATGCTCTGAATGATGATAAACTGCAACGCTATGGTTTGTGAAATCTATCTTTTGCTTTTGGATAGGACACTACTTTTCTTTTCGGATTTTGGTTTTGGAGTTTGGATCGAGCTCCTGGTTTTGCTATCTTTTGATTTAGATTTTTCTTTTGATGATTGTTTCCGGTTTTGGATGCTGGTTTGGTTTACTGGTTTTCTGGTTTTGGGTTTGGATTTTTAGGTTTGGATGTTGGATTGGATTTTGATTGGATTTTCATCTGATTTTTGATAAACGGTCGTCGGGTATGGATTATGCCTGGCAAGGGGTGAGTCACTTTGTCTGAACGTGGTAAATTGACTCACTCAGGTCGTCGAGTATGGACTATGCTCGGCAAGGGTCCGGAATGGCCAGGATTCGGCCTAGGACTTAGGCCCTATATTATAAATTAATATTTTTAGGTCGTTGAGTATGGACTATGCTCAACAATGGTCCGGCGAGACCAGGATTCGGCTTAGGACTTAAGCCACGGCATTGTACAATGTCCAGGGACACTGGACCAAGGTCATCAAGTGTGGATTACGCTTGGCAAGAACCCGGAGAGGTTAGCTCAACGTCCAGGGACATTGGACCAAGGATATTAAGTATGGATTGCGCTCGGCAAGAAGCTGGAGAGGTTATGGATTTGGATATCGACCCGGTGAGGTCCTGGATTCGGTTATTGGCTATCGGATAAGGATGGTTTGGGACTCGGTTGTCGAGCTCGGATGGACAGGGAATTGGCTCAAGCTTTGGTTATTGGGTTTGGAATTGGATATCGACTCGGAGCAGTCAAGGATGATATACTCTGGCAATATGGCTATGGACTTTGGATATTGGATTCGGAACTATTCAAAACACGCCTTGTTATCACAAGGTATGTTTTGGGGGGCAAAGTGTTATCCCATTTTTTGGTCAAAACTGGAATATCGACAAATTGGCAAGGAATTATGAATATCAGGATTGGAGTTCGGTTGGAATCAAGGCTACGATCGATATCGTCAAAATTTTGTTGAACTCCGATCGGGACGAAATTGATTGGAGATGATGATAAGGACTAGGAAAGGCTATGTTTCAAATTTCAAGTTAATCGGAGTTCGTATGGAGGAAATATGATGGATTCAGGGTGGGGAATGCATGTTGTTCGAATCCATCAAAAGGGACAAAGTGGTGCTCGGTTCGAATCGATCAGATTCGAACCCACCAGGATGGATTCGAACCCAACAGGTTCGCATCGATCAAGAGGCGTTGCACAAGGACAGTTCGAATCGATACACTTCGTATCGAATGGCATGGTTTCGGCTTGGTAAAGTTCACATCGATGGTTCTTCGAATCGATGGACTTCGACTCGATGGAGAGGCATAAAGGTGTATACTGGTTAGTTCGCATCGATGGTGGTTCGAATCCATGGGAACTCCAAGGATTCGAAGGAGAGGGATTCGAAGGAGGGGAGTAAACTTCGTGGATTCGAAGGAGATGGATACGAGGGACATGGATTCGAAGGACGTGGATTCGAAAGGGGTGGATTCGAAGAGGATGGACTCGGAGGGTATGGACTCGAAGAAGATGGACTCAGAGGATATGGACTCGAAGAAGGTGGCTTCGAAGAGTGTGGGTTCGAAGCATGGGTTCGAACCATTCAGAATGCACGGATCCTTGAAATTGAAACGATCATATCTTCCAAACCGTTGATCCAAATACAATGAAATTTTTACAGGAGCTTACATACATGTTGAAGAATGTTCTCACCAAATTTCAGATCAATTGGATGATTTCTTGATCGATTCTAACCTTACTTTCAATCGATCCTGATGTGGGCCCGGACCTCCAGATTTCGGGCATGTGGGCCCCCTCACGTGCCTGAAGTGGTCTTCCCGGATTTTAGGAGAAATATCAGCCTCCTACGCTTATAAATAGAGCCCCTGGTCATTCAGAAAAGGGGTCGAAGAATTTGGAGAGAGAAAGCACACCCGGACGTTGCCAGAATCATTCCTTAACATCATTACTGCTATTTATTTCAAGTTTTGGACTTTGTAACTGTTGTAATCATCTGTAATCGTCAAGGATAATCAATAAAAGGATAAAAACATTGGAGTGGACGTAGGCCGGAGATAGCCGAACCACTATAAAACTTGTGTTTCTGTTCTTTACTTTTGGACTGCTGTTGAATATTTGCTGAGATCTGAGACTTGTGTTTTGAATATTGCTGATTTATATTCATACACTGGTGCTTTCACGGTATTCGGGGTTTGTGACCAATTTTGGCACAAACACCTATAGACATCGATTATTCGGACGGCCATAACTACTGGCTCGTTTAGAGTTACGGAAGCCATAACCTGTCAAAACGAAGGCCTCGATGAGTTCTACGGCTTTGACAGCTTTCAGCCGTCAACGGAAAGATTAATGCCCAAAAAGGACAACCCGAATCTCAATCGGGCCTCGTAAGTTTTTTACCCTTCGTTTTTTCGACACGTGGATTTTTACGGTAAAACGGGATTACGGTGGCTGGTCTTCGATTTACCATCGCTGGAGAGTGGTGCACCATGGTACTGTTCCGTTTCAAATCCATGCACGAATTTCTAAAGGTCGTACGGCACTGTTTCGCCATTTCGGACGGATGTTGCACCTTGCACCGTGGATGTTGCACCCTGTAGATATCGATTATTCGGACGGCCATAACTTCTGGCTCGTTTAGAGTTATGGGAGCCATAACCTGTAAAAACGAAGGCCTCGATGAGTACTACGGCTTTGACAGCTTTCGGCCATCTACGGATAGATTAATCCCAAAAAGGACAACCCGAATCTCAATCGGGTCTCGTAAGTTTTTTACCCTTCGTTCTTTCGACAAGTGGATTTTTACGGTAAAACGGGATTACCGTGGCCCATCTTCGACTTCCCATCGCTGGAGAGTGGTGCACCATGGTACTGTTCCGTTTCAAATCCATGCACGTATTTCTAAAAGTCATACGGCACTGTTTCGCCATTTCGGACGGATGTTGCACCTTGCACCGTGGATGTTACACCCTGTAGATATCCATTATTCGGACGGCCATAACTTCTGGCTCGTTTAGAGTTAAGGGAGCCATAACCTATCAAAACGAAGGCCTCGATGAGTTCTATGGCTTTGACAGCTTTCAGGCGTCAACGGATGGATTAATGCCCAAAAAGGACAACCCGAATCTCAATCGGGTCACGTAAGTTTTTTACCCTACGTTTTTTCGACACGTGGATTTTTACGCTAAAACGGGATTACAGTGGCTGGTCTTCGATTTACCATCGCTGGAGAGTGGTGCACCATGGTTCTGTTCCGTTTCAAATCCATGCACGAATTTCTCAAGGTCGTACGACACTGTTTCGCCATTTCGGACGGATGTTGCACCTTGCACCGTGGATGTTGCACCCTGTAGATATCGATTATTCGGATTGCCATAACTTCTGGCTCGTTTAGAGTTACGGGAGCCATAACCTGTCAAAACAAAGGCCTCGATGGGTTCTACTGCTTTGAAAGCTTTCAGCCGTCAACGGATAGATTAATGCCCAAAAAGGACAACCCGGATATCAATCAGGTCTCGTAAGTTTTTTACCCTTCGTTTTTTCGCACGTGGATTTTCAAGGTAAAACGGGATTACGGTGGCTGGTCTTCGATTTACCATCGCAGGAGAGTGGTGCACCATGGTACTGTTACATTTCAAATCCATGCACAAATTTCTAAAGGTCGTACGGCACTGTTTCGCCATTTCGGACGGATGTTGCACCTTGCACCGTGGATGTTGCACTCTGTTGATATCGATTATTCGGACGGCCATAACTTCTGGCTCGTTTAGAGTTACGGGAGCCATAACCTGCAAAAACGAAGGCCTCGATGAGTTCAACGGTTTTGATAGCTTTCAGCCGTCAACTGATAGATTAATGCCCAAAAAGGACAACCCGAATCTCAATCGGGTCTCGTAAGTTTCTTACCCTTCGTTTTTTCGACACGTGGATTTTTACGGTAAAACGGGATTACCGTGGCCCGTCTTCGACTTTCCATCGCTGCAGAGTGGTGCACCATGGTACTGTTCCGTTTCAAATCCATGCACGCATTTCTAAATGTCATACGGCACTGTTTCGCCATTTCGGACGGATGTTGCACCTTGCACCGTGGATGTTGCACCATGTAGATATCGATTATTCGGACGGCCATAACTTCTGGCTTGTTTAGAGTTACGGGAGCCATAACCTGTCAAAACGAAGGCCTCGATGAGTTCTACGGCTTTGACAGCTTTTAGGCGTCAACGGATAGATTAATGCCCAAAAAGGACAACCCGAATCTCAGTCGGGTCTCGTAAGTTTTTTGCCCTTCGTTTTTTCGACACGTGGATTTTTACGGTAAAACGGGATTACGGTGGCTGGTCTTCGATTTACCATCGCTGGAGAGTGGTGCACCATGGCACTGTTCCGTTTCAAATCCATGCACGAATTTTTCAAGGTCGTACGGCACTGTTTCGCCATTTCGGACGGATGTTGCACCTTGCACCGTGGATGTTGCACCCTGTAGATATCGATTATTCGGACGGCCATAACTTCTGGCTCGTTTAGAGTTACAGAAGCCATAACCTGTCAAAACGAAGGCCTTGATGGGTTCTACACCTTTTACAGCTTTTAGTCGTCAACGGATAGATTAATGCCCAAAAAGGACAACCCGAATCTCAATCGGGTCTCGTAAGTTTTTTACCCTTCGTTTTTTTGACACGTGGATTTTTACGGTAAAACGGGATTACGGTGGCTGGTCTTCGATTTACCATCGCTGAAGAGTGGTGCACCATGGTACTGTTCCATTTCTAATCCATGCACGAATTTCTCAAGGTCGTACGGCACTGTTTCGCCATTTCGGACGGATGTTGCACCTTGCACCGTGGATGTTGCACCCTGTAGATATCGATTATTCGGACGGCCATAACTTCTCGCTTGTTTAGAGTTAAGGGAGCCATAACCTGTCAAAATGAAGGCCTCGATGAGTTCTACGGCTTTGACAGCTTTCAGCCGTCAACGGATAGATTAATGCCCAAAAGGGACAACCCGAATCTCAATCGGGTCTCGTAAGTTTTTTACCCTTCGTTTTTTCGACACGTGGATTTTTACGGTAAAACGGGATTACCGTGGCCCGTCTTCGACTTCCCATCGCTGAAGAGTGGTGCACCATGGTACTGTTCCGTTTCAAATCAATGCACGCATTTTTAAAAGTCGTACGGCACTGTTTCGCCATTTCGGACGGATGATGCACCTTGCACCGTGGATGTTGCACCCTTTAGATATCGATTATTCGGACGGCCATAACTACTGGCTCGTTTAGAGTTACGGGGGCCATAACCTGTCAAAACGAAGGCCTCGATGAGTTCTACGGTTTTGACTGCTTTCAGCCGTCAACGGATAGATTAATGCCCAAAAGCACAACCCGAATCTCAATCGGGTCTCGTAAGTTTTTTACCCTTCATTTTTTCGACACGTGGATTTTTACGGAAAAACGAGATTACCGTGGCCCGTCTTCGACTTCCCGTCGCTGGAGAGTGGTGCACCATGGTACTGTTCCGTTTCAAATCCATGCATGTATCTCTAAAAGCCATACGGCACTGTTTCGCCATTTCGGACGGATGTTGCACCTTGCACCGTGGATGTTGCACCCTATAGTTATCGATTATTCGGACGGCCATAACTTATGGCTCGTTTAGAGTTACGGGAGCCATAACCTGTCAAAACGAAGGCCTCGATGAGTTCTACGGCTTTGACAGCTTTCAGCCATCAACGGATTGATTAATGCCCAAAAAGGACAACCCGAATCTCAATCGGGTCTCGTAAGTTTTTTACCCTTCGTTTTTTCGACACGTGGATTTTTACGGTAAAACGGGATTACGGTGGCTGGTCTTTGATTTACCATCGCTGGAGAGTGGTGCACCATGGTACTGTTCCGTTTCAAATCCATGCACGAATTTCTAAAGGTCGTACTGCACTGTTTCGCCAATTCGGACGGATGTTGCACCTTGCACCGTGGATGTTGCACCCTGTAGATATCGATTATTCGGACGGCCATAACTTCTGGCTCGATTAGAGTTACGGGAGCCATAACCTATCAAAATGAAGGCCTCGATGAGTTCTACGGCTTTGACAGCTTTCAGCCGTCAATGGATAGATTAATGCCCAAAAAGGACAACCCGAATCTCAATCGGGTCTCGTAAGTTTTTTACCCTTCGTTTTTTCGACACGTGGATTTTTTCGGTAAAACGGGATTACGGTGGCTGGTCTTCGATTTACCATCGCTGGAGAGTGGTGCACCATGGTACTGTTCCGTTTCAAATCCATGCACAAATTTCTCAAGGTCGTATGGCACTGTTTCGCCATTTCGGACGGATGTTGCACCTTGCACCGTGGATGTTGCACCATGTAGATATCGATTATTCGGACGGCCATAACTTATGGCTCGTTTAGAGTTACGGGAGCCATAACCTGTCAAAACGAAGGCCTCGATGACTTCTACGGATTTGACAGCTTTCAGTCGTCAACGGATTGATTAATGTCCAAAAAGGACAACCCGAATCGCATTCGGGTCTCGTAAGTTTTTTACTCTTCGTTTTTTCGACACGTCGATTTTTACGGTAAAACGGGATTACAGTGGCTGGTCTTCTATTTACCATCGCTGGAGAGTTTCAAATCCATGCACGAGTTTCTAAAGGTCGTATGGCACTGTTTCGCCATATCGGACGGATGTTGCACCTTGCACCGTGGATGTTGCACCCGGTAGATATCGATTATTCGGAAGACCATAACTTATGGCTCGTTTAGAGATACGGGAACCATAACCTGTCGAAACGAAGGCCTCGATGAGTTCTACGGCATTGACAGCTTTCAACCGTCGACGGATAGATTAATGCCCAAAAAGGACAACCCGAATCTCAATCGGGTCTCGTTAGTTTTTTACCCTTCGTTTTTTCGACACGTGGATTTTTACGGTAAAACGCGATTACGGTGGCTGGTCTTCGATTTACCATCCCTGGAGAGTGGTGCACCACGGTACTGTTCTGTTTCAAATCCATGCACGAATTTCTCAAGGTCGTACAGCACTGTTTCGCCATTTCGGACCGATGTTGCACCTTGCACCGTGGATGTTGCACCCTGTAGATACCGATTATTCGGACGGCCATAACTTCTGGCTCGTTTAGAGTTATGGGAGCCATAACCTGTCAAAGCGAAGGCCTCTATGAGTTCTATGGCTTTGACAGCTTTTAGCCGTCAACAGATAGATTAATGCCCAAAAAGGACAACCCGAATTTCAATCGGGTCTCGTAAGTTTTTTACCCTTCGTTTTTTCGACACGTGGATTTTTACGGTAAAACGGGATTACGGTGGCTGGTCTTCGATTTACCATCGCTGGAGTGTGGTGCACCATGGTACTATTCCGTTTCAAATCCATGCACGAATTTCTAAAGGTCGTACGGCACTGTTTCGCCATTTCGGAGTGATGTTACACCTTGCACCGGGGATGTTGCACCCTGTAGATATCGATTATTCGGACGGCCATAACTTCTGGCTCGATTAGAGTTACGGGAGCCATAACCTGTCAAAGCGAAGGCCTCGATGAGTTCTACGGCTTTGACAGCTTTCAGCCGTCTACGGATAGACTAATGCCCAAAAAGGACAACCCGAATCTCAATCAGGTCTCGTAAATTTTTTACCCTTCGTTTTTTCGACACGTGGATTTTTACGGTTAAACGGGATTACGGTGGCTGGTCTTCGATTTACCATCGCTGGAGAGTGGTGCATCATGGTACTGTTACGTTTCAAATCCATTCACGAATTTCTAAAGGTCGTACGGCACTGTTTCGCCATTTCTGACGGATATTGCACCTTGCACCGTGGATGTTGCACCCTGTAGATATCGATTATTCGGACGGCCATAACTAATGGCTCGTTTAGAGTTACGGGAGCCATAACCTGTCAAAACGAAGGCCTCGATGAGTTCTGCGGCTTTGATAGCTTTCAGCCATCGACGGATAGATTAATGTCCAAAAAGGACAACCCGAATCTCAATCGGGTCTCGTAAGTTTTTTACCCTTCGTTTTTTCGACACGTGGATTTTTACGGTAAAACGGGATTACGGTGGCTGGTCTTCGACTTTCCATCGCTAGAGAGTGGTGCACCATGGTACTGTTCCGTTTCAAATCCACGCACGAATTTCTCGAGGTCGTACGGTACTGGTTCGCCATTTCGGACGGATGTTGCACCTTGCACCGTGGATGTTGCACCATGTAGATATCGATGAGTTTTACGGCTTTGACAACTTTCAGCCATCAACGGATAGATTAATGCCCAAAAAGGACAACCCGAATCTCAATCGGGTCTCGTAAGTTTTTTACCCTTCGTTTTTTGACCCGTGGATTTTTACGGTAAAACGGCATTACCGTGGCCCGTCTTCGACTTTCCATCGCTAAAGAGTAATGCACCATGGTACTGTTCCATTTCAAATCCATGCACGCATTTCTAAAAGTCGTACGGCACTGTTTCTCCATTTCGGACGGATGTTGCACCTTGTACCATGGATATTGCACCCTGTAGATATCGATTATTCGGACGGCCATGACTTCTGGCTCGTTTAGAGTTACGGGAGCCATAACCTGTCAAAATGAAGACCTCGATGAGTTCTACGGCTTTGACAGCTTTCAACCGTCAACGGATAGATTAATGACCAAAAAGGACAACCCGAATCTCAATCGGGTCTCGTAAGTTTTTTGCCCTTCGTTTTTTCGACACGTGGATTTTTATGGTAAAACGGGATTACCGTGGCCCGTCTTCGACTTCCCATCGCTGAAGAGTGATGCACCCTGGTACTGTTCCGTTTCAAATCCATGCACGCATTTCTAAAAGTCGTACGACACTGTTTCTCCATTACGGACGGATGTTGCACCTTGCACCGTGGATGTTGCACCCTGTAAATATCGATTATTCGGACGGCCATAGCATCTGGCTCGTTTAGAGTTACGGGAGCCATAACCTGTCAAAACGAAGGCCTCGATGAGTTCTATGGCTTTAACAGCTTTCAGCCGTCAACGGGTAGATTAATGCCCAAAAAGGACAACCCGAATCTCAATCGGGTCTCGTAAGTTTTTTACCCTTTGTTTTTTCGACACGTGGATTTTTACGGTAAAACGGGATTACCGTGGCCCGTCTTCGACTTCCCATCGCTGGAGAGTGGTGCACAATGGTACTGTCCCGTTTCAAATCCTTGCACGCATTTCTAAAAGTCATACGGCACTGTTTGGCCATTTCGGACGGATGTTGCACCTTGCACCGTGGATGTTGCACCCTGTAGATATCGATTATTCGGACGGCCATAACTTCTGGCTCGTTTAGAGTTACGGGAGCTATAACCTGTCAAAACGAATACCTCGATGAGTTCAACGGCTTTGACAGCTTTCAGTCGTCAACGGATAGATTAATGCCCAAAAAGGACAACCCGAATCTCAATCGGGTCTCGTAAGTTTTTTACCCTTCGTTTTTTCGACACGTGGATTTTTACGGTAAAACGGGATTACCGTGGCCCGTCTTCGACTTCCCATCGCTGAAGAATGATGCACCATGGTACTGTTCCGTTTCAAATCCATGCATGCATTTCTAAAAGTCGTACGACACTGTTTCTCCATTTCGGACGGATGTTGCACCTTGCACCGTGGATGTTGCACTCTATAGATATCGATTATTCGGACGGCCAAAACTTCTGGCTCGTTTAGAGTTACAGGAGCCATAACCTGTCAAAACGAGGGCCTCGATGAGTTCTACGGCTTTGACAGCTTTCATCCGTCAATGGATAGATTAATGCCCAAAAAGGACAACCCGAATCTCAATCGGATCACGTAAGTTTTTTACCCTTCGTTTTTTCGACACGTGGATTTTTACAGTAAAACGGGATTACCGTGGCCCTTCTTCGACTTCCCATCGCTGGAGAGTGGTGCACGATGGTACTGTTCCGTCTCAAATCCATGCACGCATTTCTAAAAGTCATACGGCACTGTTTGGCCATTTCAGACGGATGTTGCACCTTGCACCGTGGATGTTGCACCCTGTAGATATCGATTATTCGGACGGCCATAACTTCTGGCTCGTTTAGAGTTACGGGAGCCATAACCTGTCAAAACGAAGACCTCGATTAGTTCTACGGCTTTGACAGCTTTCAGCCGTCAACGGATAGATTAATGCCCAAAAATGACAACCCGAATCTCAATCGGGTCTCGTAAGTTTTTTACCCTTCGTTTTTTCGACACGTGGATTTTTACGGTAAAACGGGATTACGGTGGCTGGTCTTCGAGTTACCATCGCTGGAGAGTGGTACACCATGGTACTGTTCCGTTTCAAATCCATGCACGCATTTCTAAAGGTCGTACGACACTTTTTCGCCATTTCGGACGAATGTTGCACCATGCACCGTGGATTTTGCACCCTGTAGATATTGATTATTTGGACGACCATAATTTCTGGCTCGTTTAGAGTTACGGGAGCCATAACCTGTCAAAACGAAGATCTGAATGAGTTCTACGGCTTTGAAAGCTTTCAGCCATCAACGGATAGATTAATGCCCAAAAAGGACAACCCGAATCTCAATCGGGTCTCATAAGTTTTTTACCCTTCGTTTTTTCGACACGCGGATTTTTACAGTAAAACGGGATTACGGTGGCTGGTCTTCGATTTACCATCGCTGGAGAGTGGTACACCATGGTACTGTTCCGTTTCAAATCCATGCACGCGTTTCTAAAAGTCATACGACACTGTTTGGCCATTTCGGACAGATGTTGCACCTTGCACCGTGGATGTTGCACCATGTAGATATCGATTATTCGGACGGCCATAACTTCTGGATCGTTTAGAGTTACGGGAGCCACAACCTGTCAAAACGAAGACCTCGATGAGTTCTACGGCTTTGACAGCTTTCAACCGTCAACGGATAGATTAATGCCCAAAAAGGACAACCCGAATCTCAATCGGGTCTCGTAAGTTTTTTACCCTTCGTTTTTTCGACACGTGGATTTTTACGGAAAAACGGGATTATGGTGGCCGGTGTTCGATTTACAATCGCTGGAGAGTGGTGCACCATGGTACTGTTCAGTTTCAAATCCATGCACGCATTTCTAAAAGTCGTACGGCACTGTTTCTCCATGTCGAACGGATATTGCACCTTGCACCGTGGATGTTGCACCCTGCAGATATCGATTATTGGGACGGCCATAACTTCTGGCTCGTTAAGAGTTACGGGAGCCATGACCTGTCAAAACGAAGGCCTCGATGAGTTCTACGGCTTTGACAGCTTTAAGCCGTCAACGCATAGATTAATGCACAAAAAGGACAACCCGAATCTCAATCGGGTCTCGTAAGTTTTTTACCCTTCGTTTTTTCGACACGTGGATTTTTACGGTAAAACGGGATTACCGTGGCCCGTCTTCGACTTTCCATCGCTGAAGAGTGGTGCACCATGGTACAGTTCCGTTTCAAATCCATGCACGCATTTCTAAAAGTCATACGGCACTGTTTCGCCATTTCGGACGGATGTTGCACCCTGTAGATATCGATTATTCGAACGGCCATAACTTCTGGCTCGTTTAGAGTTACGGGAGCCATAACTTGTCAAAACGAAGGCCTCGATGAGTTCTACAAATTGTACAGCTTTCAGCCGTCAACGATAGATTAATGCCCAAAAAGGATAACCCGAATCTCAATCGGGTCTCGTAAGTTTTTTACCCTTCGTTTTTTCGACACGTGGATTTTTACGGCAAAACGGGATTACGGTGGCTGGTCTTTGATTTACCATCGCTGGAGAGTGGTGCACCATGGTACTGTTCCATTTCAAATCCATGCACGCATTTCTAAAAGTCGTATGACACTGTTTCGCCATGTCGGACGGATGTTGCACCTTGCACCGTGGATGTTGCACCCTGTAGATATCGATTATTCAAATGGCCATAACTTCTGGCTCGTTTAGAGTTACGGGAGCCATAACCTGTCAAAACGAAGGCCTCGATGAGTTCTACGGTTTTGACAGCTTTCAGCCGTCAACGGATAGATTAACGCCCAAAAAGTACAACACGAATCTCAATCTGGTCTCGTAAGTTTTTTACCCTTCGTTTTTATGACACATGGATTTTTACGGTAAAACGGGATTACGGTGGCCGGTCTTCGATTTACCATCGCTGGAGAGTGGTACACCATGGTACTGTTCCGTTTCAAATCCGTGCACGCATTTCTAAAAGTCATACGGCATTGTTTCGCCATTTCGGACGGATGTTGCACCTTGCACCGTGGATGTTGCACCCTGTAGATATCAATTATTCGGACGGCCATAACTTCTGGCTCGTTAAGAGTTACGGGAGCCATAACCTATCAAAACGAAGGCCTCGATGAGTTCTACGGCTTTGACAGCTTTCAGCCGTCAATGGATAGATTAATGCCCAAAAAGGACAACCCGAATCTCAATCGGGTCTCGTAACTTTTTTACCCTTCGTTTTTTCGACACGTGGATTTTTACGGTAAAACGGGATTACCGTGGCCCGTCTTCGACTTCCCATCGCTGAAGAGTGGTGCACCATGGTACTGTTCCTTTTCAAATCCATGCACGCATTTCTAAAAGTCATACGGCACTGTTTCGCCATTTCGGACGGATGTTGCACCTTGCACCGTGGATGTTGCACCCTATAGATATCGATTATGCGGACGGCCATAACTTCTGGCTCGTTTAGAGTTACGGGAGCCATAACCTGTCAAAACGAAGGCCTCGATGAGTTCTACGGCTGGTACAGCGTTCAGCCGTCAACGATAGATTAGTGCCCAAAAAGGACAACCCGAATCTCAATCGGGTCTCGTAAGTTTTTTACCCTTCGTTTTCGACACGTGGATTTTTACGGAAAAACGGGATTACGGTGGCTGGTCTTTGATTTACCATCGCTGGAGAGTGGTGCACCATGGTACTGTTCCATTTCAAATCCATGCACGCATTTCTAAAAGTCGTACGACACTGTTTCGCCATGTCGGACGGATGTTGCACCTGGCACCGCGGATTTTGCACCCTGTAGATATTGATTATTCGGACGACCATAACTTCTGGCTCGTTAAGAGTTACGGGAGCCATAACCTGTCAAAACGAAGGCCTCGATGAGTTCTACGACTTTGACGGCTTTCAGCCGTCAACGGATAGACAAATGCCCAAAAAGGACAACCCGAATCTCAATCGGGTCTCGTTAGTTTTTTACCCTTCGGTTTTTCGACACGTGGATTTTTACGGTAAAACGGGATTACGGTGCCCCATCTTCGACTTTCCATCGCTGAAGAGTGGTTCACCATGGTACTGTTCCGTTTCAAGTCCATGCACGCATTTCTAAAGGTCGTACGACACTGTTTCGCCATTTCGGACGGATGTTGCACCTTGCACCATGGATGTTGCACCCTGTATATATCGATTATTCGGACAGCCATAATTTTTGGTTCGTTTAGAGTTACGGGAGTCATAACCTGTCAAAACGAAGGCCTCGATAAGTTCTACGGCGTTGACAGCTTTCAGCCTTCAACGGATAGATTAATGCCCAAAAAAACAACCCGAATCTCAATCGGTTCTCGTAAGTTTTTTACCCTTCGTTTTTCGACACGTGGATTTTTACGGTAAAACGGGATTACCGTGGCCCGTCTTTGACTTCCCATCGCTAAAGAGTGATGCACCATGGTACTGTTCCATTTCAAATCCATGCACGCATTTCTAAAAGTCGTACGGCACTGTTTCTCCATTTCGGACGGATGTTGCACCTTGCACCGTGGATGTTGCACCCTGTAGATATCGATTATTCGGACGGCCATAACTTCTGGCTCGTTTAGAGTTACGAGAGCCATAACCTGTCAAAACGAAGACCTCGATGAGTTCTACGGCTTTGACAGTTTTAAGCCGTCAACGGATAGATTAATGCCCAAAAAGGACAACTCGAATCTCCATCGGGTCTCGTAAGTTTTTTACCCGTCGTTTTTTCGACACGTGGATTTTTACGGTAAAACGGGATTACCGTGGCCCGTCTTCGACTTCCCATCACTGAAGAGTGATGCACCATGGTACTGTTCCGTTTCAAATCCATGCACGCATTTCTAAAAGTCGTACGACACTGTTTCTCCATTTCGGACGGATGTTGCACCTTGCACCGTGGATATTGCACCCTGTAGATATCGATTATTCGGACGGCCATTACTTCTGGCTCGTTTAGAGTTACGGAAGCCATAACTTGTCAAAACGAAGGCCTCGATGAGTTTTACGGCTTTGACTGCTTTGAGCCGTCAACGGATAGATTAATGCCCAAAAAGGACAACCCGAATCTCAATCGGGTCTCGTAAGTTTTTTACCCTTCGTTTTTTCGACACGTGGATTTTTACGGTAAAACGGGATTACCGTGGCCCGTCTTCGACTTCCTATTGCTGGAGAGTGGTTCACCATGGTACTGTTCCGTTTCAAATCCATGCACGCATTTCTAAAAGTCATACGGCACTGTTTGGCCATTTTGGATGGATGTTGCACCTTGCACCGTGGATGTTGCACCCTGTAGATATCGATTATTCGGACGGCCATAACTTCTGGCTCGTTTAGAGTTACGGGAGCCATAACCTGTCAAAACGAAGACCTCGATGAGTTCTACGGCTATGACAGCTTTCAGCCGTCAACGGATAGATTAACGCCCAAAAAGGACAACCCGAATCTCAATCTGGTCTCGTAAGTTTTTTACCCTTCGTTTTTATGACACATGGATTTTTACGGTAAAACGGGATTACGGTGGCTGGTCTTCGATTTACCATCGCTGGAGAGTGGTACACCATGGTACTGTTCCGTTTCAAATCCATGCACGCATTTCTAAAGGTCGTACGGCACTGTTTCGCGATTTCGGACGGATGTTGCACCTTGCACCGTGGATGTTGCACCCTGTAGATATCGATTATTCGGACGGCCATAACTTTTGGCTCGTTTAGAGTTACGGGAGCCATAACCTGTCAAAACGAAGATCTCGACGAGTTCTACGGTTTTGACAGCTTTCACCCGTCAACGCATAGATTAATGCCCAAAAAGGACAACCCGAATCTCAATCGGGTCTCGTAAGTTTATTACCCTTTGTTTTTTCGACACGTGGATTTTTACGGCAAAACGGGATTACGGTGGCTGGTCTTTGATTTACCATCGCTGGAGAGTGGTGCACCATGGTACTGTTCCATTTCAAATCCATGCACGCATTTCTAAAAGTCGTATGACACTGTTTCGCCATGTCGAACGGATGTTGCACCAAGCACCGTGGATGTTGCACCCTGTAGATATCAATTATTCGGACGACCATAACTTCTGGCTCGTTAAGAGTTACGGGAGCCATAACCTGTCAAAACGAAGACCACGATGAGTTCTATGGCTTTGATAGCTTTTAGCTGTCAACGGATAGACTAATGCCCAAAAAGGACAACCCGAATCTCAATCGGGTCTCGTAAGTTTTTTACCCTTCGGTTTTTCGACACGTTGATTTTTACGGTAAAACGGGATTACGGTGCCCCATCTTCGACTTTCCATCGCTGAAGAGTGGTGCACATTGGTACTGTTCAGTTTCACGTCCATGCACGCATTTCTAAAGGTCGTACGGCACTGTTTCGCCATTTCGGACGGATGTTGCACCTTGCACCATGGATGTTGCACCCTGTAGATATCGATTATTCGGACGACCATAACTCTTGGCTCGTTTAGAGTTCCGGGAGCCATTACCTGTCAAAACTAAGGCCTCGATGAGTTCTACGGCTTTGACAGCTTTCAGCCGTCAACGGATAGATTAATGCCCAAAAAAAACAACCCGAATCTCAATCGGGTCTCGTAAGTTTTTTACCCTTTGTTTTTTGACCCGTGGATTTTTATGGTAAAACGGGATTACCGTGGCCCGTCTTCGACTTCCGATCGCTAAAGAGTGATGCACCATGGTACTGTTCCATTTCAAATCCATGCACGCATTTCTAAAAGTCGTACGGCACTGTTTCTCCATTTCGGACGGATGTTGCACCTTGCACTGTGGATGTTGCACCCTGTAGATATCGATTATTCGGACGGCCATAACTTCTGGCTCGTTTAGAGTTACGGGAGCCATAACCTGTCAAAACGAAGATCTCGATGAGTTCTAGGGCTTTGACAGCTTTCAACCGTCAACGGATAGATCAATGCCCAAAAAGGACAACCCGAATCTCAAT
This sequence comes from Allium cepa, assembly GCA_030765085.1. Classification (NCBI taxonomy): domain Eukaryota; kingdom Viridiplantae; phylum Streptophyta; class Magnoliopsida; order Asparagales; family Amaryllidaceae; genus Allium; species Allium cepa. The sequence continues at coordinate 28,535,778 of CM060934.1, read as the reverse complement.
CGGGTCTCGTAAGTTTTTTACCCTTCGTTTTTTCGACACGTGGATTTTTACGGTAAAACGGGATTACCTTGGCCGGTCTTCGACATCCCATCGCTGAAGAGTGATGCACCATGGTACTGTTCCGTTTCAAATCCATGCACGCATTTCTAAAAGTCGTACGACACTATTTCTCCATTTTGAACGGATGTTGCGCCTTGCACCGTGGATGTTGCACCCTGCAGATATCGATGATTCGGACGGCCATAACTTCTGGCTCGTTTAGGGTTACGGTAGCCATAACCTTTCAAAACGAAAGCCTCAATGAGTTCTACGGCTTTGACAGCTTTCAGCCGTCAACGGATAGACTAATGCCCAAAAAGGACAACCTGAATCTCAATCGGGTCTCGTAAGTTTTTTACCCTACGTTTTTTCGACACGTGGATTTTTACGGTAAAACGGGATTGCCGTGGCCCGTCTTCGACTTCCCATTGCTGGAGAGTTGTGCACCATGGTACTGTTCCGTTTCAAATCCATGCACGCATTTCTAGAAGTCATGCGGCACTGTTTGGCCATTTCGGACAGATGTTGCACCTTGCACCGTGGATGTTGCACCCTGTAGATATCGATTATTCGGACGGCCATAACTTCTGGCTCGTTTAGAGTTACGGGAGCCATAACCTGTCAAAACGAAGACCTCGATGAGTTCTACGGCTTTGATAGCTTTCGGTCGTCAACGGATAGATTAATGCCCAAAAAGAACAACCCGAATCTCAATCGGGTCTCGTAAGTTTTATACCCTTCGTTTTTTCGACACGTGGATTTTTACGGTAAAACGGGATTACCGTGGCCCGTCTGCGACTTCCCATCGCTGAAGAGTGGTGCACCATGGTACTGTTCCGTTTCAAATCCATGCACGCATTTCTAAAAGTCATACGACACTGTTTCGCCATTTCGGACGGATGTTGCACCTTGCACCGTGGATGTTGCACCTTGTAGATATCGATTATTCGGACGGCCATAACTTCTGGCTCGTTTAGAGTTACGGGAGCCATAACCTGATAAAACGAAGGCCTCGATGAGTTCTACGGCTTTGACAGCTTTCAGCCGTCAACGGATAGATTAATGCCCAAAAAGGACAACCCGAATCTCAATCGGGTCTCGTAAGATTTTTACCCTTCGTTTTTTCGACACGTGGATTTTTACGGTAAAACGGGATTACCGTGGCCCGTCTTCGACTTACCATCGCTGAAGAGTGATGCACCATGGTACTGTTCCATTTCAAATCCATGCATGCATTTCTAAAAGTCGTACGACACTGTTTCTCCATTTCGGACGGATGTTGCACCTTGCACCGTGGATGTTGCACCCTGTAGATATCGATTATTCGGACGGCCATAACTTCTGGCACGTTTAGAGTTACGGGAGCCATAACCTGTCAAAACGAAGGCCTCGATGAGTTCTACGGCTTTGACAGCTTTCTGCCATCAACGGATAGATTAATCCCAAAAAGGACAACCCGAATCTCAATCGGGTCACGTAAGTTTTTTACCCTTCGTTTTTTCGACACGTGGATTTTTACGGTAAATCGGGATTACCGTGGCCCGTCTTCGACTTCCCATCGCTAGAGAGTGGTTCACCATGGTACTATTCCGTTTCAAATCCATGCACGCATTTCTAAAAGTCATACGGCACTGTTTGGCCATTTCGGACGGATGTTTCACCTTGCACCGTGGATGTTGCACCCTGTAGATATCGATTATTCGGACGACCATAACTTCTGGTTCGTTTAGAGTTACGGGAGCCATAACCTGTCAAAACAAAGACCTCGATGAGTTCTACGGCTTTGACAGCTTTCAGCCATCAACGGATAGATTAATGCCCAAAAAGGACAACCCGAATCTCAATCGGGTCTCGTAAGTTTTTTACCCTTCGTTTTTTCGACACGTGGATTTTTACGGTAAAACGGGATTACGGTGGCTGGTCTTCGATTTACCATCGCTGGAGAGTGGTAAACCATGGCACTGTTCCGTTTCAAATCCATGCACGCATTTCTAAAGTCGTACGGCACTGTTTCGCCATTTCGGACGGATGTTGCACCTCGCACCGTGGATGTTGCATCCTGTAGATATCGATTATTCGGACGGCCATAACTTCTGGCTCGTTCAGAGTTACGGGAGCCATAACCTGTCAAAACGAAGACCTCGATGAGTTCTACGGCTTTGATAGATTTCAGTCGTCAACGGATAGATTAATGCCCAAAAAGGACAAGCCGAATCTCAATCGGGTCTCGTAAGTTTTTTACCCTTCGTTTTTTCGACACGTGGATTTTTACGGTAAAACTGGATTACGATGGCTGGTCTTCGATTTACCATCGCTGGAGAGTGGTACACCATGGTACTGTTCCATTTCAAATCCATGCACGCATTTCTAAAAGTCATACGGCACAGTTTCGCCATTTCGGACGGATGTTGCACCTTGCACCGTGGATGTTGCACCCTGTAGATATCTATTATTCGGACGGCCATAACTTCTGGCTCGTTAAGAGTTATGGGAGCCATAACCTGTCAAAACGAAGGCCTCGATGAGTTCTACGGCTTTGACAGCTTTCAACCGTCAATGGAAAGATTAATGCCCGAAAAGGACAACCCGAATCTCAATCGGGTCTCGTAAGTTTTTTACCCTTCGTTTTTTCGACACGTGGATTTTTACGGTAAAACGGGATTACAGTTCCCCATCTTCGACTTCCCATCGCTATAGAGTGGCACACCATGGTACTGTTCTGTTTCAAATCCATGAACGCATTTCTAAAGGTCGTACGACACTGTTTCGCCATTTCGGACGGATGTTGCACCTTGCACCGTGGATGTTGCACCCTGTAGATATCGATTATTCGGACGGCCATAACTTCTGGCTCGTTTAGAGTTACGGGAGCCATAACTAGTCAAAATGAAGGCCTCGATGAGTTCTACGGCTTTGACAACTTTCAGCCGTCAACGGATAGATTAATGCCCAAAAAGGACAACCCGAATCTCAATCGGGTCTCGTAAGATTTTTACCCTTCGTTTTTTCGACACGTGGATTTTTACGGCAAAACGGGATTACGGTGGCCGGTCTTCGATGTACCATCGCTGGAGAGTGGTGCACCATGGTACTGTTCTGTTTCAAATCCATGCACGCATTTCTAAAAGTCGTACGGCACTGTTTCGCCATGTCGGACGGATGTTGCACCTTGCACGATGGATGTTGCACCCTGTAGATATCTATTATTCGGACGGCCATAACTTCTGGCTCGTTAAGAGTTATGGGAGCCATAACCTGTCAAAACGAAGGCCTCGATGAGTTCTACGGCTTTGACAGCTTTCAACCGTCAATGGAAAGATTAATGCCCGAAAAGGACAACCCGAATCTCAATCGGGTCTCGTAAGTTTTTTACCCTTCGTTTTTTCGACACGTGGATTTTTACGGTAAAACGGGATTACAGTTCCCCATCTTCGACTTCCCATCGCTATAGAGTGGCACGCCATGGTACTGTTCTGTTTCAAATCCATGAACGCATTTCTAAAGGTCGTACGACACTGTTTCGCCATTTCGGACGGATGTTGCACCTTGCACCGTGGATGTTGCACCCTGTAGATATCGATTATTCGGACGGCCATAACTTCTGGCTCGTTTAGAGTTACGGGAGCCATAACCTGTCAAAATGAAGGCCTCCATGAGTTATATGGCTTTGACAACTTTCAGCCGTCAACGGATAGATTGATGCCCAAAAAGGACAACCCGAATCCCAATCGGTTCTCGTAAGTTTTTTACCCTTCGTTTTTTCGACACGTGGATTTTACGGCAAAACGGGATTACCGTGGCCCGTCTTCGACTTTCCATCGCTGGAGAGTGGTGCACCATGGTACTGTTCCATTTCAAATCCATGCACGCATTTCTAAAAGTCATACGGCACTGTTTCGCCATTTCGGACGGATGTTGCACCTTGCACTGTGGATGTTGCACCGAGTAGATATCGATTATTCGAACGGCCATAACTTTTGGCTCGTTTAGAGTTACGGGAGCCATAACCTGTCAAAACGAAGATCTCGATGAGTTCTACGGATAGATTAATGCCCAAAAAGGACAACCCGAATCTCAATCAGGTCTCGTAAGTTTTTTACCCTTCGTTTTTTCGACACGTGGATTTTTACTGTAAAACGGGATTACCATGGCCCGTCTTCGACTTCCCATCGCTGAAGAGTAATGCACCATGGTACTGTTCCGTTTCAAATCCATGCATGCATTTCTAAAAGTCGTACGGCACTGTTTCTCCATTTCGGACGGATGTTGCACCTTGCACCGTGGATGTTGCACCCTGTAGATATCGATTATTCGGACGGCCATAACTTCTGGCTCGTTTAGAGTTACGGGAGCCATAACCTGTCAAAACGAAGGCCTCGATAAGTTCTATTGCTTCGACAGCTTTCATCCGTCAACGAATAGATTAATGCCCAAAAAGGACAACCCGAATCTCATTCGGGTCTCGTTAGTTTTTTACCCTTCGTTTTTTCGACACGTGGATTTTTACGGTAAAACAGGACTACCGTGGCCCGTCTTCGACTTCCCAATGCTGGAGAGTGGTGCACCATGGTACTGTTCCGTTTCAAATCCATGCACGCATTTCTAAAAGTCATACGACACTGTTTGGCCATTTCGGACAGATGTTGCACCTTGCACCATGGATGTTGCACCATGTAGATATCGATTATTCGGACGGCCATAACTTCTGGATCGTTTAGAGTTACGGGAGCCACAACCTGTCAAAACGAAGATCTCGATGAGTTCTACGGCTTTGACAGCTTTCAACCGTCAACGGATAGATTAATGCCCAAAAAGGACAACCCAAATCTCAATCGGGTCTCGTAAGTTTTTTACCCTTCGTTTTTTCGACACGTGGATTTTTACGGTAAAACGGGATTACGGTGGTTGGTCTTTGATTTACCATCGCTGGAGAGTGGTGCACCATGGTACTGTTCCGTTTCGAATCCATGCACGCATTTCTAAAGGTCGTACGGCACTGTTTCGCCATTTCGGACGGATGTTGCACCTTGCACCGTGGATGTTGCACCCTGTAGATATCGATTATTCGGACGGCCATAACTTCTGGGTCGTTTAAAGTTACGGGAGCCATAACCTGTCAAATAGAAGGCCTCGATGAGTTCTACGGTTTTGATAGCTTTCAGCCGTCAACTGATAGATTAATGCCCAAAAAGGACAACCCGAATCTCAATCGGGTCTCGTAAGTTTCTTACCCTTCGTTTTTTCGACACGTGGATTTTTACGGTAAAACGGGATTACCGTGGCCCGTCTTTGACTTTGCATCGCTGAAGAGTGGTGCACCATGGTACTGTTCCGTTTCAAATCCATGCACGCATTTCTAGAAGTCATACGGCACTGTTTGGCCATTTCGGACGGATGTTGCACCTTGCACCGTGGATGTTGCACCTTGTAGATATCGATTATTCGGACGGCCATAACTTCTGGCTCGTTTAGAGTTACGGGAGCCATAACCTGTCAAAACGAAGACCTCGATGAGTTCTACGGCTTTGACAGCTTTCAGTCGTCAACGGATAGATTAATGCCCAAAAAGGACAACCCGAATCTCAAACGGGTCTCGTAAGTTTTTTACCTATCGTTTTTTCGACACGTGGATTTTTACAGTAAAACGGGATTACCGTGGCCCGTCTTCGACTTCCCATCGCTGAAGAGTGATGCACCATGGTACTGTTCCATTTCAAATCCATGCATGCATTTCTAAAAGTCGTACGACACTGCTTCTCCATTTCGGAAGGATGTTGCACCTTGCACTGTGGATGTTGCACCCTGTAGATATCGATTATTCGGACGGCCATAACTTCTGGTTCGTTTAGAGTTACGGGAGCCATAACCTGTCAAAACGAAGGCCTCGATGAGTTCTACGGCTTTGACAGCTTTCTGCCGTCAATGGATAGATTAATCCCAAAAAGGACAACCCGAATATCAATCGGGTCACGTAAGTTTTTTACCCTTCGTTTTTTCGACACGTGGATTTTTACAGTAAAACGGTATTACCGTGGCCCGTCTTCGACTTCCCATCACTGGAGAGTGGTGCACCATGGTACTGTTCCGTTTCAAATCCATGCACGCATTTCTAAAAGTCATACGGCACTGTTTGGCCATTTCGGACGGATGTTGCACCTTGCACCGTGGATGTTGCACCCTGTAGATATCGATTATTCGGACGGCTATAACTTCTGGCTCGTTTAGAGTTGCGGGAGCCATAACCTGTCGAAACAAAGACCTCGATGAGTTCTACGGCTTTGACAGCTTTCAGCCGTCAACGGATAGATTAATGCCCAAAAAGGACAACCCGAATCTCAATCGGGTCTCGTAAGTTTTTTACCCTTCGTTTTTTCGACACGTGGATTTTTACCGTAAAACGGGATTACGGTGGCTGATCTCCGATTTACCATCGCTGGAGAGTGGTACACCATGGTACTGTTCCGTTTCAAATCCATGCACGCATTTCTAAAAGTCATACGGCACTGTTTCGCCATTTCGGACGGATGTTGCACCTTGCACCGTGGAAGTTGCACCTTGTAGATATCGATTATTCGGACGGCCATAATTTCTGGCTCGTTTAGAGTTACGGGAGCCATAACCAGTCAAAATGAAGGCCTCGATGAGTTCTACGGCTTTGATAGCTTTCAGCCGTCAACGGACAGATTAATGCCCAAAAAGGACAACCCGAATCTCAATCGGGTCTCGTAAGATTTTTACCCTTCGTTTTTTCGACACGTGGATTTTTACGGTAAAACGGGATTACCATGGCCCGTCTTCGACTTCCCATCGCTGAAGACTGATGCACCATGGTACTGTTCCGTTTCAAATCCATGCACGCATTTCTAAAAGTCATACGGCACTGTTTCTCCATTTCGGACGGATGTTGCACCTTGCACCGTGGATGTTGCACCCTGTAGATATCGATTATTCGGACGGCCATAACTTCTGGCTCGTTTAGAGTTACAGGAGCCACAACCTGTCAAAACGAAGGCCTCGATAAGTTCTATTGCTTTGACAGCTTTCATCCGTCAACGAATAGATTAATGCCCAAAAAGGACAACCCGAATCTCATTCGGGTCTCGTAAGTTTTTTACCCTTCGTTTTTTCGACACGTGGATTTTTACGGTAAAACGGGACTACCGTGGCCCGTCTTCGACTTCCCAATGCTGGAGAGTGGTGCACCATGGTACTATTCCGTTTCAAATCCATGCACGCATTTCTAAAAGTCATACGGCACTGTTTGGCCATTTCGGACAGATGTTGCACCTTGCACCATGGATGTTGCACCATGTAGATATCGATTATTCGGACGGCCATAACTTCTGGATCGTTTAGAGTTACGGGATCCACAACCTGTCAAAACGAAGACCTCGATGAGTTCTACGTCTTTGGCAGCTTTCAACCGTCAACGGATAGATTAATGCCCAAAAAGGACAACCCAAATCTCAATCGGGTCTCGTAAGTTTTTTACCCTTCGTTTTTTCGACACGTGGATTTTACGGTAAAACGGGATTACGGTGGTTGGTCTTTGATTTACCATCGTTGGAGAGTGGTGCACCATGGTACTGTTCCATTTCGAATCCATGCACGCATTTCTAAAGGTCGTACGGCACTGTTTCGCCATTTCAGACGGATGTTGCACCTTGCACCGTGGATGTTGCACCCTGTTGCTATCGATTATTCGGACGGCCATAACTTCTGGCTCGTTTAGAGTTACGGGAGCCATAACCTGTCAAATAGAAGGCCTCGATGTGTTCTATGGTTTTGATAGCTTTCAGTCGTCAACGGATAGACTAATGCCAAAAAAGGACAACCCGAATCTCAATCGGGTCTCGTAAGTTTTTTACCCTTCGTTTTTTCGACACGTCGATTTTTACGGTAAAACGGGATTACCGTGGCCCGTCTTCGATTTCCCATCGCTGAAGAGTGGTGCACCATGGTACTGTTCCGTTTCAAATCCATGCATGCATTTCTAAAAGTCGTACGGCACTATTTCGCCATGTCGGACGGATGTTGCACCTTGCATCGTGGATGTTGCACCCTCTAGATATCGATTATTCGGACGGCCATAACTTCTGGCTCTTTAATAGTTACGGGAGCCATAACCTGTTAAAACGAAGGCCTCGATGAGTTCTACGGCTTTGACCGCTTTCAGCCGTCAACGGATAGATTAATGCCCAAAAAGGATAACCCGAATCTCAATCGGGTCTCGTAAGTTTTTTACCCTTCGTTTTTTCGACACGAGGATTTTTACGTTAAAACGGGATTACGGTGGTTGGTCTTCGATTTACCATCGCTGGAGAGTGGTCCACCATGGTACTGTTCCGTTTCAAATCCATGCATGCATTTCTAAAGGTCGTACGGCACTGTTTCGCCATTTCGGACGGATGTTGCACCTTGCACCGTGGATGTTGCACCCTGTAGATATCGATTATTCGGACGGCCATAACTTCTGGGTCGTTTAAAGTTACGGGATCCATAACCTGTCAAATAGAAGGCCTCGATGAGTTCTACGGCTTGTACAGCTTTCAGCCGTCAACGGATAGATTAATGCCCAAAAAGGACAACCCGAATCTCAATCGGGTCTCGTAAGTTTCTTACCCTTCATTTTTTCGACACGTGGATTTTTGCGGTAAAACGGGATTACCGTGGCCCGTCTTCGACTTCCCATCGCTGAAGAGTGGTGCACCATGGTACTGTTCCGTTTCAAATCCATGCACGCATTTCTAGAAGTCATACGACACTGTTTGGCCATTTCGGACGGATGTTGCACCTTGCACCGTGGATGTTGCACCTTGTAGATATCGATTATTCGGACGGCCATAACTTCTGGCTCGTTTAGAGTTACGGGAGCCATAACCTGTCAAAACGAAGACCTCGATGAGTTCTACGGCTTTGACAGCTTTCAGTCGTCAACGGATAGATTAATGCCCAAAAAGGACAACCCGAATCTCAATCGGGTCTCGTAAGTTTTTTACCCATCGTTTTTTCGACACGTGGATTTTTACAGTAAAACGGGATTACCGTGGCCCGTCTTCGACTTCCCATCGCTGAAGAGTGATGCACCATGGTACTGCTCCATTTCAAATCCATGCATGCATTTCTAAAAGTCGTACGACACTGCTTCTCCATTTCGGAAGGATGTTGCACCTTGCACTGTGGATGTTGCACCCTGTAGATATCGATTATTCGGACGGCCATAACTTCTGGTTCGTTTAGAGTTACGGGAGCCATAACCTGTCAAAACGAAGGCCTCGATGAGTTCTACGGCTTTGACAGCTTTCTGCCGTCAATGGATAGATTAATCCCAAAAAGGACAACCCGAATATCAATCGGGTCACGTAAGTTTTTTACCCTTCGTTTTTTCGACACGTGGATTTTTACAGTAAAACGGTATTACCGTGGCCCGTCTTCGACTTCCCATCACTGGAGAGTGGTGCACCATGGTACTGTTCCGTTTCAAATCCATGCACGCATTTCTAAAAGTCATACGGCACTGTTTGGCCATTTCGGACGGATGTTGCACCTTGCACCGTGGATGTTGCACCCTGTAGATATCGATTATTCGGACGGCTATAACTTCTGGCTCGTTTAGAGTTGCGGGAGCCATAACCTGTCGAAACAAAGACCACGATGAGTTCTACGGCTTTGACAGCTTTCAGCCGTCAACGGATAGATTAATGCCCAAAAAGGACAACCCGAATCTCAATCGGGTCTCGTAAGTTTTTTACCCTTCGTTTTTTCGACACGTGGATTTTTACCGTAAAACGGGATTACGGTGGCTGATCTCCGATTTACCATCGCTGGAGAGTGGTACACCATGGTACTGTTCCGTTTCAAATCCATGCACGCATTTCTAAAAGTCATACGGCACTGTTTCGCCATTTCGGACGGATGTTGCACCTTGCACCGTGGAAGTTGCACCCTGTAGATATCGATTATTCGGACGGCCATAATTTCTGGCTCGTTTAGAGTTACGGGAGCCATAACCAGTCAAAATGAAGGCCTCGATGAGTTCTACGGCTTTGATAGCTTTCAGCCGTCAACGGATAGATTAATGCCCAAAAAGGACAACCCGAATCTCAATCGGGTCTCGTAAGATTTTTACCCTTCGTTTTTTCGACACGTGGATTTTTACGGCAAAACGGGATTAAGGTGGCCGGTCTTCGATTTACCATCGCTGGAGAGTGGTGCACTTGGTACTGTTCCGTTTCAAATCCATGCACGCATTTCTAAAAGTCGTACGGCACTGTTTCGCCATGTCGGACGGATGTTGCACCTTGCACCGTGGATGTTGCACCCTGTAGATATCTATTATTCGGACGGCCATAACTTCTGGCTCGTTAAGAGTTATGGGAGCCATAACCTGTCAAAACGAAGGCCTCGATGAGTTCTACGGCTTTGACAGCTTTCAGCCGTCAATGGATAGATTAATATCAGAAAAGGACAACCCGAATCTCAATCGGGTCTCGTAAGTTTTTTACCCTTCGTTTTTTCGACACGTGGATTTTTACGGTAAAACGGGATTACAGTTCCCCATCTTCGACTTTCCATCGCTGAAGAGTGGCACACCATGGTACTGTTCTGTTTCAAATCCATGAACGCATTTCTAAAGGTCGTAAGACACTGTTTCGCCATTTCGGACGGATGTTGCACCTTGCACTGTGGATGTTGCACCCTGTAGATATCGATTATTCGGACGGCCATAACTTCTGGCTCGTTTAGAGTTACGGGAGCCATAACCTGTCAAATTGAAGGACTCAATGAGTTATATGGCTTTGACAGCTTTCAGCCGTCAACGGATAGATTAATGCCCAAAAAGGACAACCCGAATCCCAATCGGGTCTCGTAAGTTTTTTACCCTTCGTTTTTTCGACACGTGGATTTTTACGGTAAAATGGGATTACCGTGGCCCGTCTTCGACTTCCCATCGCTGGAGAGTGGTGCACCATGGTACTGTTCCATTTCAAATCCATGCACGCATTTCTAAAAGTCACACGGCACTGTTTCGCCATTTCGGATGGATGTTGCACCTTGCACTGTGGATGTTGCACCCAGTAGATATCGATTATTCAAACGGCCATAAATTCTGGCTCGTTTAGAGTTACGGGAGCCATAACCTGTCAAAACGAAGACCTCGATGAGTTCTACGGCTTTGACAGCTTTTAGCCGTCAACAGATAGATTAATGCCCAAAAAGGACAACCCGAATCTCAATCAGGTCTCGTAAGTTTTTTACCATTCGTTTTTTCGACACGTGGAATTTTACGGTAAAACGGGATTACCATGGCCCGTCTTCGACTTCCCATCGCTGAAGAGTGATGCACCATGGTACTGTTCCGTTTCAAATCCATGCACGCATTTCTAGAATTCATACGGCATTGTTTCTCCATTTCGAACGGATGTTGCACCTTGCACCGTGGATGTTGCACCATGTAGATATCGATTATTCGGACGGCCATAACTTCTGGATCGTTTAGAGTTACGGGAGCCACAACCTGTCAAAACGAAGGCTTCGATGAGTTCTACGGCTTTGACAGCTTTCAACCGTCAACGGATAGATTAATACCCAAAAAGGACAACCCAAATCTCAATCGGGTCTCGTAAGTTTTTTACCCTTCGTTTTTTCGACACGTGGATTTTTACGGTAAAACGGGATTACGGTGGTTGGTCTTCGATTTACCATCGCTGGAGAGTGGTGCACCATGGTACTGTTCCGTTTCGAATCCATGCACGCATTTCTAAAGGTCGTACGGCACTGGTTCGCCATTTCGGACGGATGTTGCACCTTGCACCGTGGATGTTGCACCCTGTCGATATCGATTATTCGGACGGCCATAACTTCTGGCTCGTTTAGAGTTACGGGAGCCATAACCTGTCAAATAGAAGACCTCGATGAGTTCTACGGCTTTGACAGCTTTCAGCCGTCAACGGATAGATTAATGCCCAAAAAGGACAACCCGAATCTCAATCGGGTCTCGTAAGTTTTTTACCCTTCGTTTTTTTGACACGTCGATTTTTACGGTTAAACGGGATTACCGTGGCCTGTCTTCGATTTCCCATCGCTGAAGAGTGGTGCACCATGGTACTGTTCCGTTTCAAATCCATGCATGCATTTCTAAAAGTCGTACGGCACTATTTCGCCATGTCGGACGGATGTTGCACCTTGCACCGTGGATGTTGCACCCTGTATATATCGATTATTCGGACGGCCATAACTTCTGGCTCTTTAAGAGTTACGGGAGCCATAACCTGTCAAAACGAAGGTCTCGATGAGTTCTACGGCTTTGACAGCTTTTAGCCGTCAACGGATAGATTAATGCCCAAAAAGGACAACCCGAATCTCAATCGGGTCTCGTAAGTTTTTTACCCTTCGTTTTTTCGACACGTGGATTTTTACGGTAAAACGGGATTACGGTGGTTGGTCTTCGATTTACCATCGCTGGAGAGTGGTCCACCATGGTACTGTTCCGTTTCAAATCCATGAACGCATTTCTAAAGGTCGTACGGCACTGTTTCGCCATTTCGGACGGATGTTGCACCGTGGATGTTGCACCCTGTAGATATCGATTATTCGGACGGCCATAACTTCTGGCTCGTTTAAAGTTACGGCAGACATAACCTGTCAAATAGAAGGCCTCGATGATTTCTACGGTTTTGATAGCTTTCAGCCGTCAACGGATAGATTAATGCCCAAAAAGGACAACCCGAATCTCAATCGGGTCTCGTAAGTTTCTTACCCTTCGTTTTTTCGACACGTGGATTTTTACGGTAAAACGGGATTACCGTGGCCCGTCTTCGACTTCCCATCGCTGAAGAGTGGTGCACCATGGTACTGTTCCATTTCAAATCCATGCACGCATTTCTAAAAGTCATACGACACTGTTTCGCCATTTCGGACGGATGTTGCACCTTGCACCGTGGATGTTGCACCTTGTAGATATCGATTATTCGGACGGCCATAACTTCTGGCTCGTTTAGAGTTACGGGAGCCATAACCTGTTAAAATGAAGGCCTCGATGAGTTCTACGGCTTTGATAGCTTTCAGCCGTCAACGGATAGATTAATGCCCAAAAAGGACAACCCGAATCTCAATCGGGTCTCGTAAGATTTTTACCCTTCGTTTTTTCGACACGTTGATTTTTACGGCAAAACGGGATTACGGTGGCCGGTCTTCGATTTACCATCGCTGGAGAGTGTGCACCATGGTACTATTCCGTTTCAAATCCATGCATGCATTTCTAAAAGTCGTACGGCACTGTTTCTCCATGTCGGACGGATGTTGCACCTTGCACCGTGGATGTTGCAGCCTGTAGATATCGATTATTCGGACGGCCATAACTTCTGGCTCTTTAAGAGTTACGGGAGCCATAACCTGTCAAAACGAAGGACTCGATGAGTTCTACGGCTTTGACAGCTTTTAGCCGTCAACGGATAGATAAATGCCCAAAAAGGACAACCCGAATCTCAATCGGGTCTCGTAAGTTTTTTACCCTTCGTTTTTTCGACACGTGGATTTTTACGGTAAAACGGGATTACGGTGGTTGGTCTTCGATTTACCATCGCTGGAGAGTGGTCCACCATGGTACTGTTCCGTTTCAAATCCATGAACGCATTTCTAAAGGTCGTACGGCACTGTTTCGCCATTTCGGACGGATGTTGCACCTTGCACCGTTGATGTTGCACCTTGTAGATATCGATTATTCGGACGGCCATAACTTCTGGCTCGTTTAAAGTTACGGGAGCCATAACCTGTCAAATAGAAGGCCTCGATGAGTTCTACGGTTTTGATAGCTTTCAGCCGTCAACGGATAGATTAATGCCCAAAAAGGACAACCCGAATCTCAATCGGGTCTCGTAAGTTTCTTACCCTTCGTTTTTTCGACACGTGGATTTTTACGGTAAAACGGGATTACCGTGGCCCGTCTTCGACTTCCCATCGCTGAAGAGTGGTTCACCATGGTACTGTTCCGTTTCAAATCCATGCACGCATTTCTAAAAGTCATACGGCACTGTTTCGCCATTTCGGACGGATGTTGCACCTTGCACCGTGGATGTTGCACCTTGTAGACATCGATTATTCGGACGGCCATAACTTCTGGCTCGTTTAGAGTTACGGGAGCCATAACCTGTTAAAACGAAGGCCTCGATGAGTTCTACGGCTTTGACAGCTTTTAGCCGTCAACGGATAGATTAATGCCCAAAAAGGACAACCCGAATCTCAATCGGGTCTCGTAAGATTTTTACCCTTCGTTTTTTCGACACGTTGATTTTTACGGCAAAACGGGGTTACGGTGGCCGGTCTTCGATTTACCATCGCTGGAGAGTGGTGCACCATGGTACTATTCCATTTCAAATCCATGCATGCATTTCTAAAAGTCGTACGGCACTATTTCGCCATGTCGGACGGATGTTGCACCTTGCACCGTGGATGTTGGACCCTGTAGATATCGATTATTCGGACGGCCATAACTTCTGGCTCTTTAAGAGTTACGGGAGCCATAACCTGTCAAAACGAAGGCCTCGATGAGTTCTACGGCTTTGACAGCTTTTAGCCGTCAACGGATAGATTAATGCACAAAAAGGACAACCCGAATCTCAATCGGGTCTCGTAAGTTTTTTACCCTTCGTTTTTTCGACACGTTGATTTTTACGGTAAAACGGGATTACGGTGGTTGGTCTTCGATTTACCATCGCTGGAGAGTGGTCCACCATGGTACTGTTCCGTTTCAAATCCATGAACGCATTTCTAAAGGACGTACGTCACTGTTTCGCCATTTCGGACGGATGTTGCACCTTGCACCGTGGATGTTGCACCCTGTAGATATCGATTGTTCGGACGGCCATAACTTCTGGCTCGTTTAAAGTTACGGGAGCCATAACCTGTCAAATAGAAGGCCTCGAGGAGTTCTACGGTTTTGATAGCTTTCAGCCGTCAACGGATAGATTAATGTCCAAAAAGGACAACCCGAATCTCAATCGGGTCTCGTAAGTTTCTTACCCTTCGTTTTTTCGACACGTGGATTTTTACGGTAAAACGGGATTACCGTGGCCCGTCTTCGACTTTCCATCGCTGCAGAGTGGTGCACCATGGTACTGTTCCGTTTCAAATCCATGCACGCATTTCTAAATGTCATACGGCACTGTTTCGCCATTTCGGACGGATGTTGCACCTTGCACCGTGGATGTTGCACCTTGTAGATATCGATTATTCGGACGGCCATAACTTCTGGCTCGTTTAGAGTTACGGGAGCCATAACCTGTTAAAACGAAGGCCTCGATGAGTTCTACGGCTTTGAAAGCTTTCAGCCGTCAACGGATAGATTAATGCCCAAAAAGGACAACCGGAATCTCAATCGGGTCTCATAAGATTTTTACCCTTCGTTTTTTCGACACGTTGATTTTTACGGCAAAACGGGATTACGGTGGCCGGTCTTCTATTTACCATCGCTGGAGAGTGATGCACCATGGTACTATTCCATTTTAAATCCATGCATGCATTTCTAAAAGTCGTACGGCACTATTTCGCCATGTCGGACGGACGTTGCACCTTGCACCGTGGATGTTGCACCCTGTAGATATCGATTATTCGGACGGCCATAACTTCTGGCTCTTTAAGAGTTACGGGAGCCATAACCTGTCAAAACGAAGGCCTCGATGAGTTCTACGGCTTTGACAGCTTTTAGCCGTCAACGGATAGATTAATGCCCAAAAAGGACAACCCGAATCTCAATCGGGTCTCGTAAGTTTTCTACCCTTCGTTTTTTCGACACGTGGATTTTTACGGTAAAACGGGATTACGGTGGTTGGTCTTCGATTTACCATCGCTGGAGAGTTGTCCACCATGGTACTGTTCCGTTTCAAATCCATGAACGCATTTGTAAAGGTCGTACGGCACTGTTTCGCCATTTCGGACGGATGTTGCACCTTGCACCGTGGATGTTGCACCCTGTAGATATCGATTGTTCGGACGGCCATAACTTCTGGCTCGTTTAAAGTTACGGGAGCCATAACCTGTCAAATAGAAGGCCTTGATGAGTTCTACGGTTTTGATAGCTTTCAGCCGTCAACGGATAGATTAATGCCCAAAAAGGACAACCCGAATCTCAATCGGGTCTCGTAAGTTTCTTACCCTTCGTCTTTTCGACACGTGGATTTTTACGGTAAAACGGGATTACCGTGGCCCGTCTTCGACTTCCCATCGCTGAAGAGTGGTGCACCATGGTACTGTTCCGTTTCAAATCCATGCACGCATTTCTAAAAGTCATACGGCACTGTTCCGCCATTTCGGACGGATGTTGCACCTTGCACCGTGGATGTTGCACCTTGTAGATATCGATTATTCGGACGGCCATAACTTCTGGCTCGTTTAGAGTTACGGAAGCCATAACCTGTTAAAACGAAGGCCTCGATGAGTTCTACGGCTTTGACCGCTTTCAGCCGTCAACGGATAGATTAATGCCCAAAAAGGACAACCGGAATCTCAATCGGGTCTCGTAAGATTTTTACCCTTCGTTTTTTCGACATGTTGATTTTTACGGCAAAACGGGATTACGGTGGCCGGTCTTCGATTTACCATCGCTGGAGAGTGGTGCACCATGGTACTATTCCATTTCAAATCCATGCATGCATTTCTAAAAGCCGTACGGCACTATTTCGCCATGTCGGACGGATGTTGCACCTTGCACCGTGGATGTTGCACCCTGTAGATATCGATTATTCGGACGACCACAACTTCTGGCTCTTTAAGAGTTACGGGAGCCATAACCTGTCAAAACGAAGGCCTCGATGAGTTCTACGGCTTTGACAGCTTTTAGCCGTCAACGGGTAGATTAATGCCCAAAAAGGCCAACCCGAATCTCAATCGGGTCTCGTAAGTTTTTTACCCTTCTTTTTTCGACACGTGGATTTTTACGGTAAAACGGGATTACGGTGGTTGGTCTTCGATTTACCATCGCTGGAGAGTGGCCCACCATGGTACTGTTCCGTTTCAAATCCATGAACGCATTTCTAAAGGTCGTACGGCACTGTTTCGCCATTTCGGACGGATGTTGCACCTTGCACCGTGGATGTTGCACCCTGTAGATATCGATTATTCGGACGGCCATAACTTCTGGCTCGTTTAAAGTTACGGGAGCCATAACCTGTCAAATAGAAGGCCTCGATGAGTTCTACGGTTTTGATGGCTTTCAGCCGTCAACGGATAGATTAATGCCCAAAAAGGACAACGCGAATCTCTATCGGGTCTCGTAAGTTTCTTACCCTTCGTTTTTTCGACACGTGGATTTTTACGGTAAAACGGGATTACCGTGGCCCGTCTTCGACTTCCCATCGCTGAAGAGTGGTGCACCATGGTACTGTTCCGTTTCAAATCCATGCACGCATTTCTAAAAGTCATACGACACTGTTTCGCCATTTCGGACGGATGTTGCACCTTGCAACGTGGATGTTGCACCTTGTAGATATCGATTATTCGGACGGCCATAACTTCTGGCTCGTTTAGAGTTACGGGAGCCATAACCTGTTAAAACGAAGGCCTCGATGAGTTCTACGGCTTTGACAGCTTTCAGCCGTCAACGGATAGATTAATGCCCAAAAAGGACAACCCGAATCTCAATCGGGTCTCGTAAGATTTTTACCCTTCGTTTTTTCGACACGTTGATTTTTACGGCAAAACGGGATTACGGTGGCCGGTCTTCGATTTACCATCGCTGGAGAGTGGTGCACCATGGTACTATTCCGTTTCAAATCCATGCATGCATTTCTAAAAGTCGTACAGCACTGTTTCTCCATGTCGGACGGATGTTGCACCTTGTACCGTGGATGTTGCACCCTGTAGATATCGATTATTCGGACGGCCATAACTTCTGGCTCGTTAAGAGTTACGGGAGCCATAACCTGTCAAAACGAAGGCCTCGATGAGTTCTACGGCTTTGACAGCTTTCAGCCTTCAACGGATAGATTAATGCCCAAAAAGGACAACCCGAATCTCAATCGGGTCTCGTAAGGTTTTTACCCTTCGTTTTTTCGACACGTAGATTTTTACGGTAAAACGGGATTACGGTGCCCCATCTTCGACTGCCCATCGCTGAAGAGTGGTGCACCATGGTACTGTTCCGTTTCAAATCCATGCACGCATTTCTAAAGGTCGTACGACACTGTTTCGCCATTTTGGACGGATGTTGCACCTTGCACCGTGGATGTTGCACCCTGTAGATATCGATTATTCGGACGGCCATAACTTCTGGCTCGTTTAGAGTTACAGGAGCCATAACCTGTCAAAACGAAGGCCTCGATGAGTTCTATGGCTTTGACTACTTTCAGCCGTCAACGGATAGATTAATGCCCAAAAAAAACAACCCGAATCTCAATCGGGTCTCGTAAGTTTTTTACCCTTCGTTTTTTGACCCGTGAATTTTTACGGTAAAACGGGATTACCGTGGCCCGTCTTCGACTTCCCATCGCTAAAGAGTGATGCACCATGGTACTGTTCCGTTTCCAATCCATGCACGTATTTCTAAAACTCGTACGGCACTGTTTCTCCATTTCGGACGGATGTTGCACCTTGCACCGTGGATGTTGCACATTGTAGATATCGATTATTCGGACGGCCATAACTTCTGGCTCGTTTAGAGTTACGGGAGCCATAACATGTCAAAACGAAGGCCTCGATGAGTTCTACGGCTTTGACAGCTTTCAGCCGTCAACGGATAGATTAATGCCCAAAAAGGACAACCCGAATCTCAATCGGGTCTCGTAAGTTTTTTACCCTTCGTTTTTTCGACACGTGGATTTTTACGGTAAAACGGGATTACCGTGGCCCGTCTTCGGCTTCCCATCGCTGGAGAGTGGTGCACCATGGTACTGTTCCGTTTCAAATCCATGCACGCATTTCTAAAAGTCATACGGCACTGTTTCGCCATTTCGGACGGATGTTGCACCTTGCACCGTAGACGTTGCACCCTGTAGATATCGATTATTCGTACGGCCATAACTTCTGGCTCGTTTAGAGTTACGGGAGCCATAACCTGTCAAAACGAAGACCTCGATGAGTTCTACGGCTTTGACAGCTTTCAGCCGTCAATGGATAGATTGATGCCCAAAAAGGACAACCTGAATCTCAATTGGGTCTCGTAAGTTTTTTACCCTTCGTTTTTTCGACACGTGGATTTTTACGGTAAAACGGGATTACCGTGGCCCGTCTTCGACTTCCCATCGCTGAAGAGTGATGCACCATGGTACTGTTCCGTTTCAAATCCATGCACGCATTTCTAAAAGTCGTTCGGCACTGTTTCTCCATTTCGGACGGATGTTGCACCTTGCACCGTGGATGTTGCACCCTGTAGATATCGATTATTCGGACGGCCATAACTTCTGGCTCGTTTAGAGTTACGGGAGCCATAACCTGTCAAAACGAAGGCCTCGATGAGTTCTACGGCTTTGACAGCGTTCAGCCGTCAACGGATAGATTAATGCCCGAAAAGGACAACCCGAATCTCAATCGGGTCTCGTAAGTTTTTTACCCTTTTTTTTTCGACACGTGGATTTTTACGGTAAAACGGGATTACCGTGGCCCGTCTTCGACTTCCCATCGCTGGAGAGTGGTGCACTATGGTACTGTTCCATTTCAAATCCATGCACGCATTTCTAAAAGTTATACGGCACTGTTTGGCCATTTCGGACGGATGTTGCACCTTGCACCGTGGATGTTGCACCCTATAGATATCGATTATTCGGACGGCCATAACTTCTGGCTCGTTTAGAGTTACGGGAGCCATAACCTGTCAAAACGAAGACCTCGATGAGTTCTACGGCTTTGACAGCTTTCAGCCGTCAACGGATAGATTAATGCCCAAAAAGGACAACCCGAATCTCAATTGGGTCTCGTAAGTTTTCTACCCTTCGTTCTTTCGACACGTGAATTTTTACGGTAAAACGGGTGTGACGACCGCCCATGACTCCCGCACTAAAACAAGGGAATGGTGCGCTGAAAGGCATGCCAGGCAGCCATGGACGATAGTCAGGGTAAGATAAAACAGCAGACTCTATCGTATTACTCACAGCGCATGGATAAAATACAATAGAAAATATACATAGCGAAGCTTTATAGAACAAAAGTCTTATCATATAAACTCATAATAGTTTTATACAATCATCTGGATAGTCAATACATCAAGCCTCACTACATAACACTCAGAGTATCAAACAAATTGCGGAATATCCAGTACATATAGTAAGAAAACAATATGCAAAAAGCCTCCAGCTCGTCTTCGTCACCAACCACGTTGGTAGCCAAGAACAGCACCTGTCACCTGCTACCTAGTCTGCCCATCCCAACATGGATGAACAGCCTAAGGTAATAAGAGTTGAACATAAAACCTTGAGTCATACAACAGTCTTAGTGAGCAGTAAATTAACTATCAAACATACCAAAAGAGCATAAAGGATAAAAGGAATAGGAACTCAACCATCCCACTCCACCTCATTCTACAGTGATAGCCCCCAGACCCACTAAGCAGAAACAAGCATAACAAAGCGGACATTTAAAGTAAAGTACTTATCACTCGAGTCAAGGTCGATGTTTTGCAAATACAAACCCCCAAGGCCTAAACCAAGATTAGATAAGCACCCAGAAAACACCGCTCTTGAGACCGAATGATGGTACAATCAAACATCCATGACTCTGGCTATCACTGTTAACATTGCCTCGATATCATCGTTAATTGAATGACCGGCACCTTCTTTCAGCCGTCCGTCAAGGGCTAATGGCAACCCCGGTTCTAGACATAACTCCGCACGTCATCATGACCCGTGCCTAGGACTATCGCATCTGCCCAGAGTACTAACACGTCATCATGACCCGTGTCTGGAACGTCATCGTGACCCGTTCCAACGTACTCTTGCTTTGAGTATGCTAGAACCTTCAATAACGATAAGATCCAAGCCTCCTAGTCATCCTCCTCGACGACTATTCTCACACTGGCCCAAGCGCCTCTCGAGCCCACCATTATCAACCAACCCGAACCGCATCACCGAGTTATCAACATACTTGGGATGATCCCGTCTGGATTAAACCAAGGCTTTCACACATCATGCTTTGCTTCAACGCATCATAGCAAAATCCCATCTCACATCATGGTTTGCCTCATCGCATCATGGCAAAGTCCATCATCATCGAATCTATCCATATGAGCTTCCACATCCGCTTCATATGCCACAAGCAGCTTTCACCATTCAAGAGCCTTTCCACTTAGCTTTTGAATCATCTTCGACCAACTTGTTCAAATCAACTACTAGATAATTTGAAACAATCATATCAATCATAAATCAACCATTAATCCAAGCAATCAAACATTCAACAAGATCTAATAAGCAATTACAACAATAATGGCAATTTGGTAATTAAAGTGTCCAAATCTAACAAGTATGAATCATAGGCAAATATCTCTACAACTTGATGAATGAACTTGCATAAGTGAACATGTAGTAAAATAGATATCAAAACTTTATAGGTGATAGATCTACATGCAGACTTAAGGAAAATGCAAGAAATCACTATCTTTAACACATAAACAAGCCAACAATCCAATATACTCCCTTGGGTCCGTGTGAGAGATAACTACCACTCACCGAATCAACTAAACACCTCAAAAACACCCAACTCTAGATCTGGACAGCAAAGATCTAAGCTTGATCTGGCAAAATCTCACTTCAATCGATGAAATCTCTCTTTGTTGGATGAAGATCTTCAACTTCGGCTCTTGAATCTTTGATCTTGATCTTCTATCTTGGATGGATGTTAGCACTAGATTAGAGTGGAGAAAAGAAGTGAAGAAATGTTGTAGTCGAGCTCTCAAAATGGCAGCACTTCGTCGCTTCAAAATCCGGTGCCAAAAAGTGAGCTAAACCCCTCTATTTATAGGCTGAAATTTCCCTGAGTCGCGCATCCATATGTCGCCGCCGACCTATACCATGAGTCGTCCACGACTCAAGCCCCTAACGACTCAATGACTCAACTACCTACGACTTAGCCAAGACACCGACCCAACAACACAACACACACACAGTTAAGCACGCACACGACTCAACTATACGCAGCGTAACGACATAACCCCCTCACCCCCCCCCCCTCCCGCGACCTAACACTAAGTCGCTCACACGACTCAAAAAACCTCCGACCTAAAACAGATACGACTTAACAACCCCACACAGAGGTACACGACTTAACTAAGCACACAGCCTAACTATAACACGGGATAGCCACTAGGTCGCTACCTTCTCTAACTTGCTAACTCGTAAGTCGTAACTCTCGTAGGTCGGCAACTAACTTAGGTAGGCTAACTTCCTTAAGTCGTTCAACCTATGAGTCGGCCATGCCTTAAGCCGTTAACTACTACCACTAGCTTCCTTAACTCGGCCACCTTCCTTAAACCGTAAACCCTACCACTTAGGTTCAAAACGACTCAAGCAATACTAACGACTTGATGGCAACTATTTTACGATATGTCGACACGTAAAATACGGGTCGTTACATTCTCTCCCCCTTAGGAATTTCGCCCCCGAAATTCCAAACAAACAAGAGCAATCAATGTTATTCTGCATGCCTACCATCCACAGCAATCAACAAACCATGCATCCAATTTCTAGCCTAGCATGCAGAATTCTAAGACTTAGAACAAGCTACAAATTCGTGGGATGTCACGACACCTTAGGGTCATACCTTGAAGAGTTCAGGATGAGTTTCCTTCATCCTCTCTTCCTCTTCCCACGTACAGTCGTCAACATCATCACTCCATTGTACCTTGAGCAACGTAATTGTCTTCCTCCTAAGCTGTTTCATGTCGGTTTCAACAACACGAAGCGGCTTACGAGGTCTCGTAACAACTGGATCAAACTCTAAATCTTCACAGCTATCAGCAGAAACCACCGTATTCGAGTCGTGCACATACTTCCGTAGATAAGATACATGAAAAACATTGTGCACACCCGCCATCTTTTCCGGTAACTCCAATCTATAAGCGAGCTTTCCAATTCGCTCGATGATCGGGAATGGTCCAACAAATCTCGGAGTTAACTTTACTTTCTTCCCGAATCGAATAACGTTCTTCAGTGGAGAAATCTTCACAAAAACCATATCGCCTACGTCGAATTCCAAATCCTTACGACGATTATCGGCATAACTTTTCTGACGGTCTTGGGCTGCCTTCATTCGTCGCCGAATGATCTCTATACAATCCATCGTCTGTCTAATCATCTCTGGCCCAAGTATCAACTTTTCTCCCATTTCCAACCAACATGTCGGAGAATTGAACGGTCTTCCATACAATGCTTCATACGGTGCCATACCAATACTTGACTGGTAACTGTTATTATATGCAAATTCCCCCAAATGAAGATGATCTTCCCATGATCCTCCGAAATCCAAAACATATGCCCTCAGGAGATCTTCCAAAACTCGGTTGACTCTCTCAGTCTGACCATCTGTTTGGGGGTGATAGGCTGTACTCAAACACAACTCGGTTCCCAAAACTTCTTGGAAGCTCTTCCAAAATTCACTAGTGAACAATGGGTCTCGATCGCTCACTATACTCTTCGGAACACCATGGAATCGAACTATCAACTTAACATACAACTCAGCCAACTTCGATGCAGTCCTAGTTGATCGAACAGGAATGAATCTTGCACTCTTAGTCAAACGATCTATAGTGACCCAAATCCCTTCATTTCCTGCCCTGGTTCTAGGTAAACCATCGATAAAATCCATCGATACTTGCTCCCACTTCCATGTCGGAACTTCCAATGGCTGAAGCAATCCTCTAGGCTTCTTCTGCTCGGCTTTTACCAACTGACAGTTCATACATTTGGAAATAAAATTTCCAACATCCTTCTTCATACCCTCCCAGTAGTAGGTTCTCTTCATATCCCGATACATCTTATTTCCACCTGGATGAATCGTCAACTTCGAGTGATGACTCTCCCTTAGAACTTCATCTCTCAATTCATCTATATCGGGAACAACTAGTTGCCCTTGCTTCCGAAGCCAACCTTCTCGATCGACTTCAAATCCTTTATCCTTTTCTGGGTCCAATCCAGATTCCAAATCGCGGATAATCTTGACAAGCTTATCATCTCGCTTTTGGCCCTCTCCAATTCTTTCCACAAGTGTAGGTCTTATTGATAAGTTTGCCAACATCTCAGGTTCCAATTCGCATCTAGGCCTGAAGTCAAATCCCGCCAAATACTCAAGATTCTTCCATTCTGAAAACATGGCTCCCAATCCTGCATGTTTTTGACTTAACGCATCTGCCACTGCGTTACCTTTTCCCGGAGTATAGGCTATACCAAAATCATATGATGCCAAAAACTCTAGCCACCTTTGCTGCCGAAGATTCAAATCCTTTTGGGAGAACAGATACTTCAACGACTTATGATCCGTAAACAACTCGAATCGAACTCCCAATAGATAATGTCTCCACATCTTCAGAGCAAAAACAATCTCCGCTAACTCCAAATCAGGAGTCGGGTAATTCCTTTCATGCGGCTTCAGTTGTCGACTTGCATATGCAACAACTTTATCCTTTTGCATCAGTACTGCCCCAAGTCCAGTACCACATGCATCGGTGTAAACCACCATCTCATCATTCCCACTTGGAATAGTCAAAACAGGATCACTGGTCAGTCGCTCTTTCAGGATTACGAAAGCTTGCTCACACTTATCATCCCATCTGAACACTTGGTTCTTTTTCGTCAATCCTGTTAATGGTGCAGCTATCTTGGAAAAGTGTTTGATAAACCGACGATAATATCCTGCTAATCCAAGAAAACTTCTCACATCATATGCATTCTTAGGTCTAACCCAATCCTGGATCGGTGCCACCTTAGCAGGATCAACCGCTATTCCATTTCCAGAAATAACATGGCCTAAGAACCTCACTTCACTCTTTCAGAAGTGACACTTTGAAAACTTAGCCTTCAGCTGATGTTTCCGCAAGATTTCCAAAACAATATGCAAGTGTGTCTTGTGCTCTTCCTCAGTTCTGGAATAAATCAGAATATCATCCACGAACACAAGTACAAACTTGTTCAACTGATCTCTGAACACTCTATTCATAAGATCTACAAAATATGCTGGTGCATTGGTCAATCCAAACGGCATTACCAGCCACTCATAAAAACCGGATGGTGTCCTAAAAGCAGTCTTCGGCACTTAGCCACTCTCAATTGGTGAAATCCCGTTGCCAAATCCATCTGAGAAAACACCCTAGCTTCGTGAAGCTGATCAAACAAGTCATCAATTCTCGGCAATGTATACTTGTTCTTCTTAGTCACCTTATTCGGCTAACGATAATCCACACACAACCTCAACGATCCATCCGCTTTGGTTGCGAACACAACTAGTGCACCCCATTCGGACACGCTACGCCGAATGAATCCTTTCCGTAAAAGGTCATCAACTTGCACCTTCAGCTCTTGTTGTTCTCTAGGCGCCATCCGTCTAAGTGGCATCACAACAGGTCTGGCTCCCTCAACTAGATCGATACGAAACTCGATCTCCCTATGCGGCGGTAACACTTTGACCTCGTCGAAGACGTCCTCAAATCCATTCACAACCGGCATCGATGACAGTCCATCCCGTGGAACAACCAGCGAATACATGAAGCCCATGAAGACGCCTTCTTCATGCTTACATTGTATCACAACCTTTCGCCCTTCCACATTCCCGACTGTCACCTCCAGTTTCTCACAATCAACCTTTGTCGCATACCTCCTAAGCCAGTCCATACCCAAAATAATTCCGAACCCCGCAAAGTTCAGAACAAAGAAATCACAAACAAAAGAGCAATCATGACTCGATACAACTAGACCACGGCATACCATACACAAACAAGACGAACCCCCAACTGGATTAGTCACAACCAATGGTCTATCAAAAATTTCCGGTTCCAAACCCAACCGGCCTACCAAAACATCACAAACAAACGAATGCGACGCCCCAGTATCAAACAACACTCTAACTGGAACACCACAAATGGAAAGAGTACCTTGAACCACCACACTCTTCCCCTTTTCTTCTGCAGTAGGAGCTTTCGAAGATGATGGAACAGCCCCAAAAGCATAAGCTTGCACAATCTGCTTATCTTTCCTTGGTTCTGGACAGTCCTTCTTGATATGTCCCAGCTTATCACAGTTGTGGAACTTCAACTGCACCTTTGGATTCTTGCAATCCCTAGAAAAATGGCCCTTCTGCCGACAATTGTAGCAGGTCACTTCACCCTTTGGCTTCTTCTGGCCATCCTTACCCTTCTGTTGCTGCTGCTTCCTCTTCTTGTTTCCACCCTGTTGTGGTTTGGGCTCTTCCTTAGTCACAGCAACAACATACTCTTCCTTAGGAAACAAACTCTCATGTCTGAGAGCTTTCTCCACAAGCTTCTCAAATGGATCGTCCAGATGATCCACCAACTGTCTCCCAAGATAACTGTCCAAGCCTGTCACAAACTTCTCATTCTTCTGATAGGGAGATTTAATATACGACCGAGCATACTTGGACAAAGCTTCAAACTCAGAAACATACTCAAGAACTGGTCTCCCACCTTGCTTGAGCTCCACAAACTTCTTAAACAGAACAGATTTCTGAGTCGTAGAAATGAACTTAGCTTCAAATCTAACTTGGAATTGCTCCCAAGTAATCTCTTCCTCTAGAGTATCAATGGTGATAGAATTCCACCAATCAGAAGCTCTCCCTTGAAGCTGTCTTGATGCAAGCTTCCTTTTAGTTGCATCCTCAATCCCCAAATCACCAAAGATCCTTCTACAAGCATCAATCCATCTCTACACTTCAATGGTTGATTCTGTCCCCAAGAAAACCTTCCCTCCAAGAGCAGTATAATCCTTACACAACTTAGCAAAATCCACTGGTCTTGGAGCTTGAACTTGAACTCCAACGTCTACTGACGGTCCTGAAATTGGTATCCTTCTCATGATCGAAGTCATCATAGCTTCGAACATTGCAGCATAGTCAGTAGCTCCCCCAGCAGCACGGCTTTCTCTAGCAGCTTGTCTCTCACTTCGACTCATCCTTAATATCTACAAAAAGGAATGATTTATAACACCTTGAGAAACAACTACATAAGGAGTTCAAATCCTTCTAAACTACTATATTATATATAGTAATCATCCATCAAAATACAATTACGTCTCTCATACGTAGTTACGTCAGCGAGCGTTGGCTAAAATCGATTACCAAGGCTCTGATACCAAATGTGACGACCGCCCATGACTCCCGCACTAAAACAAGGGAATGGTGCGCTGAAAGGCGTGCCAGGCAGCCATGGACGATAGTCAGGGTAAGATAAAACAACAGACTCTATCGTATTACTCACAGCGCATGGATAAAATACAATAGAAAATATACATAGCGAAGCTTTATAGAACAAAAGTCTTATCATATAAACTCATAATAGTTTTATACAATCATCTGGATAGTCAATACATCAAGCCTCACTACATAACACTCAAAGTATAAAACAAACAACGGAATATCCAGTACATATAGTAAGAAAACAATATGCAAAAAAGCCTCCAGCTCGTCTTCGTTACCAACCACGTTGGTAGCCAAGAACAGCACCTGTCACCTGCTACCTAGTTTTCCCATCCTAACATGGATGAACAACCCAAGGTAATAAGAGTTGAACATAAAACCTTGAGTCAGACAACAGTCTTAGTGAGCAGTAAATTAACTATCAAACATACCAAAAGAGCATAAAGGATAAAAGGAATAGGAACTCAACCATCCCACTCCACCTCATTCTACAGTGATAGCCCCCAGACCCACTAAGCAGAAACAAGCATAACAAAGCGAACATTTAATGTAAAGTAATTATCACTCGAGTCAAGGTCGATGTTTTCCAAATATAAACCCCCAAGGCCTAAATCAAGATCAGATAAGCACCGAGAAAGCACAGCTCTTGAGACCGAATGATGGTACAATCAAACATCCATGACTCTGGCTATCACTGTTAACATTGCCTCGATATCATCGTTAATTGAATGACCGGCACCTTCTTTCAGCCGTCCGTCAAGGGCTAATGGCAACCCCAGTTCTAGACATAACTCCGCACGTCATCATGACCCGTGCCTAGGACTATCGCATCTGCCCAGAGTACTAACACGTCATCAGGACCCATGTCTGGAACGTCATCGTGACCCGTTCCAACGTACTCTTGCTTTGAGCATGCTAGAACCTTCAATAACGATAAGATCCAAGCCTCCTAGTCATCCTCCTCGACGACTATTCTCACACTGGCCCAAGCGCCTCTCGAGCCCACCATTATCAACCAACCCGGACCGCATCATCGAGTTATCAACATACTTGGGATGATCCCGTCTGGATTAAACCAAGGCTTTCACACATCATGCTTTGCTTCAACGCATCACAGCAAAGTCCCATCTCACATCGTGGTTTGCCTCATCGCATCATGGCAAAGTCCATCATCATCGAATCTATCCGTATGAGCTTCCACATCCGCTTCATATGCCACAAGCTGCTTTCACCATTCAAGAGCCTTTCCACTTAGCTTTTGAATCATCTTCGACCAACTTGTTCAAATCAACTACTAGCTAATTTTAAACAATCAAATCAATCATAAATCAACCATTAATCCAAGCAATCAAACATTCAACAAGATCTAATAAGCAATTACAACAATAATGGCAATTTGGTAATTAAAGTGTCCAAATCTAACAAGTATGAATCATAGGAAAATGTCTCTATAACTTGATGAATGAACTTGCATAAGTGAACATGTAGTAAAATAGATATCAAAACTTCATAGGTGATAGATCTACATGCAGACTTAAGGAAAATGCAAGAAATCACTATCTTTAACACATAAACAAGCCACCAATCCAATATACTCCCTTGGGTCCGTGTGAGAGATAACTACCACTCACCGAATCACCTAAACACCTCAAAAACACCAAACTCCAGATCTGGAAAGCAAAGATCTAAGCTTGATCCGGCAAAATCTCACTTCAATCGATGAAATCTCTCTTTGTTGGATGAAGATCTTCAACTTCGGCTCTTGAATCTTTGATCTTGATCTTCGATCTTGGATGGCTGTTAGCACTAGATTAGAGTGGAGAAAAGAAGTGAAGAAATGTTGTAGTCGAGCTCTCAAAATGGCAGCACTTCGTCGCTTCAAAATCCGGTGCCAAAATGTGTGCCAAACCCCTCTATTTATAGGCTGAAATCTCCCTGAGTCGCGCATCCATATGTCGCCGCCGACCTATACCATGAGTCGTCCACGACTCAAGCCCCTAACGACTCAACGACTCAACTACCTACGACTTAGCCAAGACACCGACCCAACAACACAACACACACACAGTTAAGCACGCGCACGACTCAACTATA
Source organism: Allium cepa (assembly GCA_030765085.1). Lineage (NCBI taxonomy): Eukaryota > Viridiplantae > Streptophyta > Magnoliopsida > Asparagales > Amaryllidaceae > Allium > Allium cepa. The sequence continues at coordinate 28,506,306 of CM060934.1, read as the reverse complement.
CGCAGCGTAACGACATAGCCCCCCCCCCCCCCCCCCCCCCGCGACCTAACACTAAGTCGCTCACACGACTCAAAAAACCTCCGACCTAAAACAAATACGACTTAACGACCTAACACAGAGGTACACGATTTAACTAAGCACACAACCTAACTATAACACGGCATAGCCACTAGGTCGCTACCTTCTCTAACTTGCTAACCCGTAAGTCGTAACTCTCTTAGGTCGGCAACTAACTTAGGTAGGCTAACTTCCTTAAGTCGTTCAACCTATGAGTCGGCCATGCCTTAAGCCGTTAACTACTACCACTAGCTTCCTTAACTCGGCCACCTTCCTTAAACCGTAAACCCTACCACTTAGGTTCAAAACGACTCAAGCAATAATAACGACTTGATGGCAACTATTTTACGATATGTCGACACCTAAAATACGGGTCGTTACAACGGGATTACGGTGGCTGGTCTTCGATTTACCATCGTTGGAGAGTGGTGCACCATGGTACTGTTCCGTTTCAAATCCATGCACGCATTTCTAAAGGTCGTACGGCACTGTTTCTCCATTTCGGACTGATGCTGCACCTTGCACTGTGGATGTTGCACCCTGTAGATATCGATTATTCGGACGACCATAACTTCTGGCTCGTTTAGAGTTACGGGAGCCATAACTTGTTAAAACGAAGGCCTCAATGATTTCTACGGTTTTGATAGCTTTCAGCCATCAACGGATAGATTAATGCCCAAAAAGGACAACCCGGATCTCAATCGGGTCTCGTAAGTTATTTACCTTTCGTTTTTTCGACACGTGGATTTTTACGGTAAAACGGGATTACAATGGTCCGTCTTCGACTTCCCATCGCTGAAGAGTGGTGCACCACGGTACTGTTCCGTTTCAAATCCATGCACGCATTTCTAAGAGTGTTACGGCACTGTTTCGCCATTTCGGACGGATGTTGCACCTTGCACCATGGATGTTGCACCCTGTAGATATCGATTATTCGGACGGCCATAACTTCTGGCTCGTTTAGAGTTACGGGAGCCATAACCTGTCAAAACAAAGGCCTCGATGAGTTCTACGGCTTTGACAGCTTTCAGCTGTCAACGGATAGATTAACGCCCAAAAAGGACAACCCGAATCTCAATCGGGTCTCGTAAGATTTTACCCTTCGTTTTTTCGACACGTGGATTTTTACGGCAAAACGGGATTACAGTGGTCGGTCTTCGATTTACCATCGCTGGAGAGTGGTGCACCATGGTACTGTTCCGTTTCAAATCCATGCACGCATTTCTAAAAGTCGTACGGCACTGTTTTGCCATTTCGGACGGATGTTGCACCTTGCACCGTGGATGTTGCACCCTGTAGATATCGATTATTCGGACGGCCATAACTTCTGGCTCGTTTAGAGTTACGGGAGCCATAACGTGTCAAAACGAAGGCCTCGATGAGTTCTACGGCTTTGTTAGCTTTCAGCCGTCAACGGATAAATTAATGCCCAAAAAAAACAACCCGAATCTCAATCGGGTCTCGTAAGTTTTTTATCCTTCGTTTTTTGACCCGTGGATTTTAACGGTAAAACGGGATTACCGTGGCCCGTCTTTGACTACCCATTGCTAAAGAGTGATGCCCCATGGTACTATTCCATTTCAAATCCACGCACGCATTTGTAAAAGTCGTACAGCTCTGTTTCTCCATTTCGGACGGATGTTGCACCTTGCACCGTGGATGTTGCACCCTGTAGATATCGATTATTCGGACGACCATAACTTATGGCTCGTTTAGAGTTACGGGAGCCATAACATGTCAAAACGAAGGCCTCGATGAGTTCTACGGCTTTGAAAGCTTTCAGCCGTCAACGGATAGATTAATGCCCAAAAAGGACAACCCGAATCTCAATCGGGTCTCGTAAGTTTTTTACCCTTCGTTTTTTCGACACGTGGATTTTTACGGTTAAACGGGAATACAGTGGCTGGTCTTTGGTTTACTATCGCCGGAGAGTGGTGCACCATGGTACTGTTCCGTTTCAAATCCATGCACGCATTTCTAAAAGTCATACGACACTGTTTCGCCATTTCGGACGGATGTTGCACCTTGCACCGTGGACGTTGCACCATGTAAATATCGATTATTCGGGCGGCCATAACTTCTGGCTCGTTTAGAGTTACGGGAGCCATAACCCGTCAAAACGAAGACCTCGATGAGTTCTACGGCTTTGATAGCTTTCAGCCATCAACGGATAGATTAATGCCCAAAAAGGACCACCCGAATCTCAATCGGGTCTCCTAAGTTTTTTACCCTTCGTTTTTTCGACACGTGGATTTTTACGGTAAAATGGGATTACCGAGGCCCATCTTCGACTTCCCATCGCTGAAGAGTGATGCACCATGGTACTGTTCCGTTTCAAATCCATGCACGCATTTCTAAAAGTCGTACGGCACTGTTTCTCCATTTCGGACGGATGTTGCACCTTGCACCGTGGATGTTGCACCCTGTAGATATCGATTATTCGGACGGCCATAACTTCTGGCTTGTTTAGAGTTACGGGAGTCATAACCTGTCAAAAGGAAGGCCACGGTGAGTTCTACGGCTTTGACAGCTTTCAACCGTCAACGGATAGATTAATGCCCAAAAAGGACAACCCGAATCTCAATCGGGTCTCGTAAGTTTTTTACCCTTCGTTTTTTCGACACGTGGATTTTTATGGTAAAACGGGATTACCGTGGCCCATCTTCGACTTCCCATCCTTAGAGAGTGGTGCACCATGGTACTGTTCCGTTTCAAATCCATGCACGCATTTCTAAAAGTCATACGGCACTGTTTGGCCATTTCGGACGGATGTTGCACCTTGCACCGTGGATGTTGCACCCTGTAGATATCGATTATTCGGACGGCCATAACTTCTGGCTCGTTTAGAGTTACGGGAGCCATAACCTGTCAAAACAAAGACCTCGATGACTTCTACGGCTTTGACAACTTTCAGCCGTCAACGGATAGATTAATGCCCAAAAAGGACAACCCGAATCTCAATCGGGTCTCGTAAGTTTTTTACCCTTCGTTTTTTCGACACGTGGATTTTTACGGTAAAACGGGGTAAAGTTGGCTGGTCTTCGATTTACCATCGCTGGAGAGTGGTGCACCATGGTACTGTTCCGTTTCAAATCCATTCACGCATTTCTAAAGGTCGTACAGCACTGTTTCGCCATTTCGGACGGATGTTGCACCTTGCACCGTGGATGTTGCACCTTGTAGATATCGATTATTCGGACGTCCATAACTTCTGGCTCGTTTAGAGTTACGGGAGCCATAACCTGTCAAAACGAAGGCCACGGTGAGTCCTACGGCTTTGACAGCTATTAGCCATCAACGGATAGATTAATGCCCGAAAAGGACAACGCGAATCTCAATCGGGTCTCGTAAGTTTTTTACCCTTCGTTTTTTCGACACGTGGATTTTTACGGTAAAACGGGATTACCGTGGCCCGTCTTCGACTTCCCATCGCTGAAGAGTGGTGCACCATGGTACTGTTCCGTTTCAAATCCATGCATGCATTTCTAAAAGTCATACGACACTGTTTCGCCATTTCGGACGGATGTTGCACCTTGCACCGTGGATGTTGCACCCTGTAGATATCGATTATTCGGACGGCCATAACTTCTGGCTCGTTTAGAGTTACGGGAGCCATAACCTGTCAAAACGAAGGCCTCGATGAGTTCTGCGGCTTTAACAGCTTTCAGCCGTCAATGGTTAGATTAATGCCCAAAAAGGACAACCCGAATCTTAATCGGGTCGTAAGATTTTTACCCTTCGTTTTTTCGACACGTGGATTTTTACGGCAAAACGGGATTACGGTGGTTGGTCTTCGATTTACCATCGCTGGAGAGTGGTGCACCATGGTACCTTTCCGTTTCAAATCCATACACGCATTTATAAAAGTCGTACGGCACTGTTTCGCCATGTCGGACGGATGTTGCACCTTGCACCGTGGATGTTGCACCATGTAGATATCGATTATTCGGACGGCCATAACTTCTGGCTCGTTAAGAGTTACGGGAGACATAACCTGTCAAAACGAAGGACTTGATGAGTTCTACAGCTTTGATAGCTTTCAGCCTTCAACGGATAGATTAGTGCCCAAATAGGACAACCGGAATATCAATCGGGTCTCGTAATTTTTTTACCCTTCGTTTTTTCGACAAGTGGATTTTTACGGTAAAACGGGATTACGGTGCCCCATCTTCGACTTCCCATCGCTGAAGAGTGGTGCACCATGGTACTGTTCCGTTTCAAATCCATGCACCCATTTCTAAAGGTCGTACGACACTGTTTCGCCATTTCGGATGGATGTTGCACCTTGCACCGTGGATGTTGCACCCTGTAGATATCGATTATTCGGACGGCCATAACTTCTGGCTCGTTTAGAGTTACGGGAGCCATAACCCGTGAAAACGAAGACCTCGATGAGTTCTACGGCTTTGACAGCTTTCAGCCGTCAACGAATAGATTAATGCCCAAAAAAACAACCCGAATCTCAATCGGGTCTCGTAAGTTTTTTACCCTTCGTTTTTTCGACACGTGGATTTTTAACTTTAAAACGGGATTACCGTGGCCCGTCTTTGACTTCCCATCGCTGAAGAGTGATGCACCATGGTACTGTTCCTTTTCAAATCCATGCACGCATTTCTAAAAGTCGTATGACACTGTTTCTCCATTTCGGACGGATGTTGCACCTTGCACAGTGGATGTTGCACCCTGTAGATATCGATTATTCGGACGGCCATAACTTCTGGCTCGCTTAGAGTTACGGGAGCCATAACCTGTCAAATCGAAGGCCTCGATGACTTCTACGGCTTTGACAGCTTTCAGCCTTCAACGGATAGATTAATACCCAAAAAGGACAACCCGAATCTCAATCGGGTCTCGTAAGTTTTTTACCCTTCGTTTTTTCGACACGTGGATTTTTACGGTAAAACGGGATTACTGTGGCCCGTCTTCGACTTCCCGTCGCTGGAGAGTGGTGCACCATGGTACTGTTCCGTTTCAAATCCATGCACGCATTTCTAAAAGTCATACGGCACTGTTTTGCCATTTCGGACGGATGTTGCACCTTGCACCGTGGATGTTGCACCCTGTAGATATCGATTATTCGGACGGCCATAACTTCTGGCTCGTTTATAGTTACGGGAGCCATAACCTGTCAAAACGAAGACGTCGATGAGTTCTACGTCTTTGAAAGCTTTCAGCCGTCAACGGACAGATTAATGCCCAAAAAGGACAACCCGAATCTCAATCAGGTCTCGTAAGTTTTTTAACCTTCGTTTTTTCGACACGTGGAATTTTTACGGTAAAACGGGATTACCATGGCCCGTCTTCGACTTCCCATCGCTGAAGAGTGATGCACCATGGTACTGTTCTGTTTCAAATCCATGCACGCATTTCTAAAAGTCGTACGACACTGTTTCTCCATTTCGGACGGATGTTGCACCTTGCACCGTGGATGTTGCACCCTGTAGATATCGATTATTCGGACGGCCATAACTTCTAGCTCGTTTGGAATTACGGGAGCCATAACCTATCAAAACGAAGGCCTCGATGAGTTCTACGGCTTTGTCAGCTTTTAGCCGTCAACGGATAGATTAATGCCCAAAAATGATAACCCGAATCTCAATCGGGTCTCGTAAGTTTTTTACCCTTCGTTTTTTCGACACGTGGATTTTTACGGTAAAACGGGATTATCGTGGCCCGTCTTCGACTTCCCATCGCTGGAGAGTGGTGCACCATGGTAATCCATGCATGCATTTCTAAAGGTCGTACTACACTGTTTCGCCATTTTGGACGGATGTTGCACCTTGCACCGTGGATGTTGCACCCTGTAGATATCGATTATTCGGACGGCCATAACTTCTGGATCGTTTAGAGTTACGGGAGCCATAACCTGTCAAACGAAGGTCTCGATGAGTTCTACGGCTTTGACAGCTTTCAGCCGTCAACGGATAGATTAATGCCCAAAAAGGACAACCCGAATCTCAATCGGGTCTCGTAAGTTTTTTACCCTTCGTTTTTTTGACACGTGGATTTTTACGGTAAAACGGGATTACCGTGGCCCGTCTTCGACTTCCCATCGCTGAAGAGTGGTGCACCATGGTACTGTTCCGTTTCATATCCATGCACGCATTTCTAAAGGTCGTACGACACTGTTTCGCCATTTCGGACGGATGTTGCACCTTGCACCGTGGATGTTGCACCCTTTAGATATCGATTATTCGGACGCCCATAACTTCTGGCTCGTTTAGAGTTACGGGAGCTATAACCTGTGAAAACGAAGGCCTCGATGAGTTCTACGGCATTTACAACTTTCAACCGTCAACGAATAGATTAATGCCCAAAAAAACAACCCGAATCTCAATCGGGTCTCGTAAGTTTTTTACCCTTCGTTTTTTCGACACGTGGATTTTTAACTTTAAAACGGGATTACCGTGGCCCGTCTTCGACTTCCCATCGCTGAAGAGTGATGCACCATGGTACTGTTCTGTTTCAAATCCATGCATGCATTTGTAAAAGTCGTACGGCACTGTTTCTCTATTTCGGACGGATGTTGCACCTTGCACAGTGGATGTTGCACCCTGTAGATATCGATTATTCGGACAGCCATAACTCCTGGCTCGTTTAGATTTACGGGAGCCATAACCTGTCAAAACGAAGGCCTCGATGAGTTCAACGGCTTTGACAGCTTTCAGCCTTCAACGGATATATTAATACCCAAAAAGGACAACCCGAATCTCAATCGGGTCTCGTAAGTTTTTTACCCTTCGTTTTTTCGACACGTGGATTTTTACGGTAAAACGGGATTACCGTGGCCCGTCTTCGACTTCCCATCGCTGGAGAGTGGTGCACCATGGTACTGTTCCGTTTCAAATCCATGCACGCATTTCTAAAAGTCAAACCGCACTGTTTCGCCATTTCGGACGGATGTTGCACCTTGCACCGTGGATGTTGCACCCTGTAGATATCGATTATTCGGACGGCCATAACTTCTGGCTCGTTTATAGTTACGGGGGCCATAACCTGTCAAAAGGAATACCTCGATGAGTTCTACGGCTTTGACAGCTTTCAGCCGTCAACTGATAGATTAATGCCCAAAAAGGACAACCCGAATCTCAATTAGGTCTCGTAAGTTTTTTACCCTTCGTTTTTTCGACACGTGGATTTTTACGATAAAACGGGATTACGATGGTTGGCCTTCGATTTACCATCGCTGGAGAGTGGTGCACCACGGTACTGTTCTGTTTCAAATCCATGCATGCATTTCTAAAGGTCGTACGGCACTGTTTCGCCATTTTGGACGGATGTTGCACCTTGCACCGTGGATGCTGCACCCTGTAGATATCGATTATTCGGACGGCCATAACTTCTGGCTCGTTTAGAGTTACGGGAGCCATAACCTGTCAAAACGAAGGCCTCGACGAGTTCTACGGTTTGATAGCTTTAAGCCGTCAATGGATAGATTAATTTCCAAAAAGGACAACCCGAATCTCAATCGGGTCTCGTAAGATTTTTACCCTTCGTTTTTTCGACACGTGGATTTTTACGGCAAAACGGGATTACGGTGGCTGGTCTTCGGTTTACCATCGCTGGAGAGTGGTGCACCATGGTACTGTTTCGTTTCAAATCCATGCACGCATTTCTAAAAGTCGTACGGCACTGTTTCGCCATGTCGGACGGATGTTGCACCTTGCAACGTGGATGTTGCACTCTGTAGATATCGATTATTCGGACGGCCATAACTTCTGGCTCGTTAAGAGTTACGGGAGCCATAACCTGTCAAAACGAAGGCCTCGATGAGTTCTACGGCTTTGACGGCTTTTAGCCGTCAATGGATATATTAATGCCCAAAAAGGACAACCAGAATCTCAATCGGGTCTCGTAAGTTTTTTACCCATCGTTTTTTCGACACGTGGATTTTTACGGTAAAACGGGATTACGGTGCCCCATCTTCGACTTCCCATCGCTGAAGATTGGTGCACCATGGTACTGTTCCATTTCAAATCCATGCACGCATTTCTAAAGGTCGTACGACACTGTTTCGCCATTTCGGACGGATGTTGCACCTTGCAACGTGGATGTTGCACCTTGCAACGTGGATGTTGCACCCTGTAGATATCGATTATTCGGACGGCCATAACTTCTAGCTCGTTTAGAGTTACGGGAGCCATAACCTGTGAAAACGAAGGCCTCGATGAGTTCTACGGCTTTGACAGCTTTCAGCCGTCAACGGATAAAATAATGCCCAAAAAAACAACCCGAATCTCAATCGGGTTTCGTAAGTTTTTTACCCTTCGTTTTTTTGACACGTGGATTTCTACGGTAAAACGGGATTACCGTGGCCCGGCTCCGACTTCCCATCGCTGAAGAGTGATGCACCATGGTAGTGTTCCATTTCAAATCCATGCACGCATTTCTAAAATTCGTACGGCACTGTTTCTCCATTTCGGGCGGATGTTGCACCTTGCACCGTGGATGTTGCACCCTGTAGATATCGATTATTCGGACGGCCATAACTTCTGGCTCGTTTAGAGTTACAGGAGCCATAACCGGTCAAAACGAAGGCCTCGATGAGTTCTACGGCTTTGACAGCTTTCAGCCGTCAACGGATAGATTAATGCCCAAAAAGGACAACCTGAATCTCAATCGGGTCACGTAAGTTTTTTACCCTTCGTTTTTTCGACACGTGGGTTTTTATGGTAAAACGGGATTACCGTGGCCCGTCTTCAACTTCCCATCGCTAGAGAGTGGTGCACCATGGTACTGTTCCGTTTCAAATCCATGCACACATTTCTAAAAGTCATACGCACTGTTTCGCCCTTTCGGACGGATGTTGCACCTTGCACCGTGGATGTTGCACCCTGTAGATATCGATTATTCGGACGGCCATAACTTCTGGCTCGTTTAGAGTTACGGGAGCCATAACGTGTCAAAACGAAGACCTCGATGAGTTCTACGGCTTTGACAGCTTTCAGCCGTCAACTGATAAATTAATGCCCAAAAAGGACAACCCGAATCTCAATTAGGTCACGTAAGTTTTTTACCTTTCGTTTTTTCGACACGTGGATTTTTACGGTAAAACGGGATTACGGTGGTTGGTCTTCGATTTACCATCGCTGGAGAGTGGTGCACCATGGTACTGTTCCGTTTCAAATCCATGCACGCATTTCTAAAGGTCGTACGGCACTGTTTCGCCATTTCGGACGGATGTTGCACCTTGCACCATGGATGTTGCACGCTGTAGATATCGATTATTCGGACGGCCATAACTTCTGGCTAGTTTAGAGTTACGGGAGCCATAACCTGTCAAAACGAAGGCCTCGATGAGTTCTACGGTTTGATAGCTTTCAGCCGTCAACGGATAGATTAATGCCCAAAAAGGACAACCCGAATCTCAATCGGGTCTCGTAAGTTTTTTACCCTTCGTTTTTTCGACACGTGGATTTTTACGGTAAAACGGGATTACCGTGGCCCGTCTTCGACTTCCCATCGCTGAAGAGTGGTGCACCATGGTACTGTTCCGTTTCAAATCCATGCATGCATTTCTAAAAGTCGCGCGGCACTGTTTCGCCATTTCGGACGGATGTTGCACTTTGCACCATGGATGTTGCACCCTGTAGATATCGATTATTCGGACGGCCATAACTTCTGGCTCCTTTAGAGTTACGGGAGCCATAACCTGTCAAAACGAAGGCCACGATGAGTTCTACGGTATTTACAGCTTTCAGCCATCAATGGATTGATTAATGCCCAAAAAGGACAACCCGAATCTCAATCGGGTCTCGTAAGTTTTTTACCCTTCGTTTTTTCGACACGTGGATTTTTACGGTAAAACGGGATTGCCGTGGCCCGTCTTCGACTTTCCATCGCTGAAGAGTGATGCACCATGGTACTGTTCCATTTCAAATCCATGCACGCATTTCTAAAAGTCGTATGGCACTGTTTCTCCATTTCAGACGGATGTTGCACCTTGCACCGTGGATGTTGCACCCTGTAGATATCGATTATTCAGACGGCCATAACTTCTGGCTCGTTTAGAGTTACAGGAGCCATAACCTGTCAAAACGAAGGCCTCGATGAGTTCTACGGCTTTGACAGCTTTCAGCCGTCAACGGATTGATTAATGCCCAAAAAGGACAACCCGAATCTCAATCGGGTCTCGTAAGTTTTTTACCCTTCGTTTTTTCGACACGTGGATTTTTACGGTAAAACGGGATTACCGTGGCCCGTCCTCGACTTCCCATCGCTGGAGAATGGTGCACCATGGTACTGTTCCATTTCAAATCCATGCACGCATTTCTAAAAGTCATACGGCACTGTTTCGCCATTTCGGACGGATGTTGCACCTTGCACCGTGGATGTTGCACCCTGTAGATATCGATTATTCGGACGGCCATAACTTCTGGCTCGTTTAGAGTTACGGGAGCCATAACCTGTCAAAACAAAGACCTCGATGAGTTCTACGGCTTAAACAGCTTTCAGCCGTCAACGGATAGATTAATGCCCAAAAAGGAAAACCCGAATGGACAACCCGAATCTTAATCGGGTCTCGTAAGTTTTTTACCTTTCGTTTTTTCGACACGTGGATTTTTACGGTAAAACGGGATTACCGTGGCCCATCTTCGACTTCCCATCACTGGAGAGTGGTTCACCATGGTACTGTTCGATTTCAAATCCATGCACGCATTTCTAAAAGTCATACGGCACTGTTTCGCCATTTCGGACGGATGTTGCACCTTGCACCGTGGATGTTGCACCCTGTAGATATCGATTATTCGGACGGCCATAACTTCTGGCTCGTTTAGAGTTACGGGAGCCATACCCTATGAAAACGAAGGCCTTGATGAGTTCTACGGCTTTGACAGCTTTCAGCCGTCAACGGATAGATTAATGCCCAAAAAAACAACCCGAATCTCAATCGGGTCTCGTAAGTTTTTTACCCTTCATTTTTTCGACACGTGGATTTTTACTGTAAAACGGGATTACCGTGGCCCGTCTTCGACTTTCCATCGCTGAAGAGTGATGCACCATGGTACTGTTCCATTTCAAATCCGTGCATGCATTTCTAAAAGTCGTACGACACTGTTTCTCCATTTCGGACGGATGTTGCGCCTTGCACCGTGGATGTTGTACCCTGTAGATATCGATTATTCGGACGGCCATAACTTCTGGGTCGTTTAGAGTTACGGGAGCCATAACCCGTCAAAACGAAGGCCTCGATGATTTCTACGGCTTTGACAGCTTTCAGCCGTCAACGGATTGATTAATGCCCAAAAAGGAAAACCCGAATCTCAATCGGTTCTCGTAAGTTTTTTACCCTTCGTTTTTTCGACACGTGGATTTTTACGGTAAAACGGGATTACCGTGGCCCGTCTTCGACTTCCCATCGTTGGAGAGTGGTGCACCATGGTACTATTCCATTTCAAATCCATGCATGCATTTCTAAAAGTCATACGGCACTGTTTCGCCATTTCGTACGGATGTTGCACCTTGCACCGTGGATGTTGCACCCTGCAGATATCGATTATTCGGACGGCCATAACTTCTGGCTCGTTTAGAGTTACGGGAGCCATAACCTGTCAAAACGAAGACCTCGATGAGTTCTACGGCTTAAACATCTTTCATCCGTCAACGGATAGATTAATGCCCAAAAAGGACAACCCGAATCTTAATCGGGTCTCGTAAGTTTTTTACCCTTCGTTTTTTCGACACGTGGATTTTTACGGTAAAACGGGATTACCGTGGCCCATCTTCAACTTCCCATCACTGGAGAGTGGTGCACCATGGTACTGTTCCATTTCAAATCCATGCACGCATTTCTAAAAGTCGTACGACACTGTTTCGCCATTTCGGACGGATGTTGCACCTTGCACCGTGGATGTTGCACCCTGTAGATATCGATTATTCGGACGGCCATAACTTCTGGCTCGTTTAGAGTTACGGGAGCCATACCCTGTGAAAACGAAGGCCTCGATGAGTTCTAAGGCTTTGACAGCTTTCAGCCGTCAACGGATAGATTAATGCCCAAAAAAAACAACCCGAATCTCAATCGCGTCTTGTAAGTTTTTTACCCTTCGTTTTTTCGACACGTGGATTTTTACGGTAAAATGGGATTACGGTGGTTGGTCTTTGATTTACCATCGCTGGAGAGTTGTGCACCATGGTACTGTTCCGTTTCAAATCCATGCACGCATTTTAAAGGTCGTTCGACACTGTTTCGCCATTTCGGACGGATGTTGCACCTTGCACCGTGGATGTTGCACCCTGTAGATATCGATTATTCGGACGGCCATAACTTCGGGCTCGTTTAGAGTTATGGGAGCCATAACCTGTCAAAACGAAGACCTCGATGAGTTCTACGGTTTGAGAGCTTTCAGCCGTCAACGGATAGATTAATGCCCAAAAAGGACAACCCGAATCTCAATCGGGTCTCGTAAGTTTTTTACCCTTCGTTTTTTCGACACGTGGATTTTTACGGTAAAACGGGATTACCGTGGCCCGTCTTCGACTTCCAACGCTGAAGAGTAATGCACCAGGGTACTGTTCCATTTCAAATCCATGCATGCATTTCTAAAAGTCGTACGGCACTGTTTCTCCATTTCGGACGGATGTTGCGCCTTGCACCGTGGATGTTGCACCCTGTAGATATTGATTATTCGGACGGCCATAACTTCTGGCTCGTTTAGGGTTACGGGAGGCATAACCTATCAAAACGAAGGCCTCGATGGGTTCTACGGCTTTGACAGCTTTGAGCCGTCAACGGATAGATTAATGTCCAAAAAAGGACAACCCGAATCTCAATCGGGTCACATAAGTTTTTTACCCTTCGTTTTTTCGACACATGGATTTTTACGGTAAAACGGGATTACCGTGGCCCGTCTTCGACTTTCCATCGCTGGAGAGTAGTGCACCATGGTACTGTTCCGTTTCAAATCCATGCACGCATTTCTACAAGTGATACGGCACTGTTTCGCCATTTCGGACGGATGTTGCACCTTGCACCGTGGATGTTGCACCCTTTAGATATCGATTATTCGGACGGCCATAACTTCTGGCTCGTTTAGAGTTACGGGAGCCATAACCTGTCAAAATGAAGGCATCGATGAGTTCTACGGCTTTGAGTGCTTTCATCCGTCAACGGATAGATTAATGCCCAAAAAGGACAACCGAAATCTCAATCGGGTCTCGTAAGTTTTTTACCCTTCGTTTTTTGGACACGTGGATTTTTGCGGTAAAACAGGATTTCGGTGCCCCATCTTCGACTTCCCATCGCTGAAGAGTGGTGCACCATGGTACTGTTCCGTTTCAAATCCATGCACGCATTTCTAAAGGTCGTACGGCACTGTTTCGCCATTTCGGACGGATGTTGCACCTTGCACCGTGGATGTTGCACCCTGTAGATATCGATTATTCGGACGGCCATAACTTCTGGCTAGTTTAGAGTTACGGGGGCCATAACCTGTCAAAACGAAGGCCTCGATGAGTTCTACGGCTTTGACAGCTTTCAGCCATCAACGGATGATTAATGCCCAAAAAAAACGACCGAATCTCAATCGGGTCTCGTAAGTTTTTTACCCTTCGTTCTTTCGACAGGTGGATTTTAACGGTAAAACGGGATTACCATGGCCCGTCTTCTACTTCCCATCGCTGAAGAGTGATGCACCATGGTAATGTTCCATTTCAAATCCATGCACGCATTTCTAAAAGTCGTACGGCACTGTTTCTCCATTTCGGACGGATGTTGCACCTTGCACCGTGGATGTTGCACCCTGTAGATATCGATTATTCGGATGGCCATAACTTCTGGCTCGTTTAGAGTTACGGGAGCCATAACCTGTCAAAACGAAGGCCTCGATGAATTCTACGGCTTTGACAGCTTTCAGCCATCAACGGATAAATTAATGTCCAAAAAGGACAACCCGAATCTCAATCGGGTTTCGTAAGATTTTTATCCTTCGTTTTTTTAACACGTGGATTTTTACGGTAAAAAGGGATTACCGTGGCCCGTCTTCGACTTCCCATCGCTGGAGAGTGGTGCACCATGGTACTGTTCCGTTTCCAATCCATGCACGCATTTCTAAAAGTCATACGGCACTGTTTCGCCATTTCGGACGGATGTTGCACCTCGCACCGTGGATGTTGCACCCTGTAGATATCGATTATTCGGACGGCCATAACTTCTTGCTCATTTAGAATTACGGGAGCCATAACCTGTCAAAAGAAGACCTCGATGAGTTCTACGGCTTTGACAGCTTTCAGCCGTCAACGGATAGATCAATGCCCAAAAAGGACAACCCGAATCTCAATCGGGTCTCGTAAGTTTTTTACCATTCGTTTTTTCGACATGTGGATTTTTACGGCAAAACGGGTTTACGGTGGCTGGTCTTCGATTTACCATCGCTGGAGAGTGGTGCACCATGGTACTGTTCCGTTTCAAATCCATGCACGCATTTCTAAAAGTCGTACGGCACTGTTTCGCCATGTCGGACGGATGTTGCACCTTGCACCGTGGATGTTGCACCCTGTAGATATCGATTATTCAAACGGCCATAACTTCTGGCTCGTTTACAGTTACGGGAGCCATAACCTGTCAAAACGAAGGCCTCGACGAGTTCTACGGCTTTTACTGATTTCAGCCGTCAACGGATAGATTAATGCCCAAAACGGACAACCCGAATCTCAATCGGGTCTCGTAAGTTTTTTACCCTTTGTTTTTTCGACACATGGATTTTTGCGGTAAAACGGGATTACGGTGCCCCATTTTCGACTTCCCATCGCTGAAGAGTGGTGCACCATGGTACTGTTCCGTTTCAAATCCATGCACGCATTTCTAAAGGTCGTACGACACTGTTTCGCCATTTCGGACGGATGTTGCACCTTGCACCGTGGATGTTGCACCCTGTAGATATCCATTATTCGGACGGCCATAACTTCTGTCTCGTTTAGAGTTACGGGAGCCATAACCTGTCAAAATGAAGGCATTGATAAGTTCTACGGCTTTGACAGCTTTCAGCCGTCAACGGATAGATTAATGCCCAAAAAAAACAACTCGAATCTCAATCAGGTCTCGTAAGTTTTTTACCCTTCGTTTTTTCGACACGTGGATTTTTACGGTAAAACGGGATTAGCGTGGCCCGTCTTCGACTTCCCATCGCTGAAGAGTGATGCACCATGGTACTGTTCTATTTCAAATCCATGCACGCATTTCTAAAAGTCGTATGACACTGTTCCTCCATTTCAGACGGATGTTGCACCTTGCACCGTGGATGTTGCACCCTGTAGATATCTATTATTCGGACGGCCATAACTTCTGGCTCGTTCAGAGTTATGGGAGCCATAACCGGTCAAAACGAAGGCCTCGATGAGTTCTACGGCTTTGGCAGCTTTCAGTCGTCAACTGATAGATTAATGCCCAAAAATGACAACCCGAATCTCAATCGGGTCTCGTAAGTTTTTTACCCTTCGTTTTTTCGACACGTGGATTTTTACGGTAAAACGGGATTACCGTGGCCCTTCTTCGACTTTCCATCGCTGAAGAGTGATGCACCATGGTACTGTTCAATTTCAAATCCATGCACGCATTTCTAAAAGTCGTACGACACTGTTTCTCCATTTCGGACGGATGTTGCACCTTGCACCGTGGATGTTGCACCCTATAGATATCGATTATTCGGACGGCCATAACTTCTGGCTCGTTTAGAGTTACGGGAGCCATAACTTGTCAAAACAAAGACATTGATGAGTTCTACGGCTTTGACAGCTTTCAGCTGTCAACGGATAGATTAATGCCCAAAAAAACAACCCGAATCTCAATCAGGTCTCGTAAGATTTTTACCCTTCGTTTATTCGACACGTGGATTTTTACGGTAAAACGGGATTACCGTGGCCCGTCTTCGACTTCCCATCGCTGAAGAGTGATGCACCATGGTACTGTTCCGTTTCAAATCCATGCACGCATTTCTAAAAGCCGTATGACACTGTTTCTCCATTTCAGACGGATGTTGCACCTTGCACCGTGGATGTTGCACCCTGTAGATATCGATTATTCGGAAGGCCATAACTTATGGCTCGTTTAGAATTACGGGAGCCATAACCTGTCAAAACGTAGGCCTCGATGAGTTCTACGGCTTTGACAGCTTTCACCCGTCAACTGATAGATTAATGCCCAAAAATGACAACCCGAATCTCAATCGGGTCTCGTATGTTTTTTACCCTTCGTTTTTTCGACACGTGGATTTTTACGGTAAAACGGGATTACCGTGGCCCGTCCTCGACTTTCCATCGCTGAAGAGTGATGCACCATGGTACTGTTCCATTTCAAATCCATGCACGCATTTCTAAAAGTCGTACGACACTGTTTCTCCATTTCGGACGGATGTTGCACCTTGCACCGTGGATGTTGCACCCTGTAGATATCGATTATTCGGACGGCCATAACTTCTGGCTCGTTTAGAGTTACGGGAGCCATATCCTGTCAAAACGAAGGCCTCGATGAGTTCTACGGCTTTGACAGCTTTCAGCCATCTACGGATAGATTAATGCCCAAAAGGGACAACCCAAATCTCAATCGGGTCTCGTAAGTTTTTTACCCTTCGTTTTTTTGACACGTGGATTTCTACGGTAAAACGGGATTACGGTGGCCCGGCTTCGACTTCCCATCGCTGAAGAGTGATGCACCATGGTAGTGTTCCATTTCAAATCCATGCACGCATTTCTAAAATTCGTACGGCACTGTTTCTCCATTTCGGGCGGATGTTGCACCTTGCACCGTGGATGTTGCACCCTGTAGATATCGATTATTCGGACGGCCATAACTTCTGGCTCGTTTAGAGTTACAGGAGCCATAACCGGTCAAAACGAAGGCCTCGATGAGTTCTACGGTTTTGACAGCTTTCAGCCGTCAACGGATAGATTAATGCCCAAAAAGGACAACCTGAATCTCAATCGGGTCACGTAAGTTTTTTACCCTTCGTTTTTTCGACACGTGGGTTTTTATGGTAAAACGGGATTACCGTGGCCCGTCTTCAACTTCCCATCGCTGGAGAGTGGTGCACCATGGTACTGTTCCGTTTCAAATCCATGCACACATTTCTAAAAGTCATACGCACTGTTTCGCCATTTCGGACGGATGTTGCACCTTGCACCGTGGATTTTGCACCCTGTAGATATCGATTATTCGGATGGCCATAACTTCTGGCTCGTTTAGAGTTACGGGAGCCATAACCTGTCAAATCGAAGACCTCGATGAGTTCTACGGGTTTGACAGCTTTCAGCCATCAACGGATAGATTAATGCTCAAAAAGGATAACCCGAATCTCAATCGGGTCTCGTAAGTTTTTTACCCTTCCTTTTTCGACACGTGGATTTTTACGGTAAAATGAGATTACGGTGGCTGGTCTTCGATTTACCATCGCTGGAGAGTGGTGCACCATGGTACTATTCCGTTTCAAATCCATGCACGCATTTCTAAAGGTCGTACGGCACTGTTTCGCCATTTCGGACGGATGTTGCACCTTGCACCGTGGATGTTGCACCCTGGAGATATCGATTATTCGGACGGCTATAACTACTGGCTCGTTTAGAGTTACGGGAGCCATAACCGGTCAAAACAAAGGCCTCGATGATTTCTACGGCTTTGATAGCTTTCAGCCTTCAATGGATATATCAATGCCCAAAAAGGACGACCCGAAACTCAATCGGGTCTCGTAAGTTTTTTACCCTTCGTTTTTTCGACACGTTGATTTTTACGGCAAAACGGGATTACCTTGGTTGGTCTTCGATTTACCATCGCTGGAGAGTGGTGCACCATGGTACTGTTCTGTTTCAAATCCATGCACGCATTTCTAAAAGTCGTACGACACTGTTTCGCCATTTCGGACGGATGTTGCACCTTGCACCGTGGATGTTGCACCCTGTAGATATCGATTATTCAGACGACCATAACTTCTGGCTCGTTTAGAGTTATGGGAGCCATAGCCTATCAAAACGAAGGTCTCGATGAGTTCTATGGCTTTGACAGCTTTCATCCGTCAACGGATAGATTAATGCCCAAAAAGGACACCCCGAATCTCAATCGGGTCTCGTTAGTTTTTTACCCTTCGTTTTTTCGACGCGTGGATTTTTACGTTAAAACGGGATTACCGTGGTCCGTCTTCGACTTCCCATCGCTGGAGAGTGGTGCACCATGGTACTGTTCCATTTCAAATCCATGCACGCATTTCTAAAAGTCCCACGGCACTGTTTTGCCATTTCGGACGGATGTTGCACCTTGCACCGTGGATGTTGCACCCCGAAGATATCGATTATTCGGACGGCCATAACTTCTGGCTCGTTAAGAGTTACGGGAGCCATAACCTGTCAAAACAAAGCCCTCGATGAGTTCTACGGCTTTGACAGCTTTCAACCGTCAACGGATAGATTAATGCCCAAAAAGGACAACCCGAATCTCAATCGGGTCTCGAAAGTTTTTAACCTTCGTTTTTTCGACACGTGGATTTTTACGGTAAAACGGGATTACCGTGGCTCGTCTTCGACTTCCCATCGCTGGAGAGTGGTGCACCATGGTAGCTATCCGTATCAAATCCATGCACGCATTTCTAAAAGTCATACGGCAATGTTTCGCCATTTCGGACAGATGTTGCATCTTGCACCATGGATGTTGCACCCTGTAGATATCGATTATTCGGACGGCCATAACTTCTGGCTCGTTTAGAGTTACGGGAGCCATAACCTGTCAAAACGAAGGCCTCGATGAGTTCTACGGATTTGACTGCTTTCATCCGTCAACGGATAGATTAATTCCCAAAAAGGACAACCCGAATCTCAATCGGGTCTCGTAAGTTTTTTACCCTTCGTTTTTTCGACACGTGGATTTTTATGGCAAAACGGGATTACGGTTGCTAGTCTTCGAGTTACCATCGCTGGACAGTCGTGCACCATGGTACTGTTCCGTTTCAAATCCATGCAAGAATTTCTAAAAGTCGTACGGCACTGTTTCGCCATGTCGGACGGATGTTGCACCTTGCACCGTGGATGTTGCATCGTGTAGATATCGATTATTCGGACGGCCATAACTTCTGGCTCGTTAGGAGTTACGGGAGCCATAACCTGTCAAAAAGAAGGCCTCGACGAGTTCTACGGCTTTTACTGATTTCAGCCGTCAACGGATAGATTAATGCCCAAAACGGACAACCCGAATCTCAATCGGGTCTCGTAAGTTTTTTACCCTTTGTTTTTTCGACACATGGATTTTTGCGGTAAAACGGGATTACGGTGCCCCATTTTCGACTTCCCATCGTTGAAGAGTGGTGCACCATGGTACTGTTCCGTTTCAAATCCATGCACGCATTTCTAAAGGTCGTACGGCACTGTTTCGCCATTTCGGACGGATGTTGCACCTTGCATCGTGGATGTTGCACCCTGTAGATATCGATTATTCGGACGACCATAACTTCTGGCTCGTTTAGAGTTACGGGAGCCATAACCTGTCAAAACGAAGGCATCGATAAGTTCTACGGCTTTGATAGCTTTCAGACGTCAACGGATAGATTAATGCCCAAAAAAAACAACTCGAATCTCAATCAGGTCTCGTAAGTTTTTTTCCCTTCATTTTTTCGACACGTGGATTTTTACGGTAAAACGGGATTACCGTGGCCCCTCTTCGACTTCCCATCGCTGAAGAGTGATGCACCATGGTACTGTTCTATTTCAAATCCATGCACGCATTTCTAAAAGTCGTATGACACTGTTCCTCCATTTCATACGGATGTTGCACCTTGCACCGTGGATGTTGCACCCTGTAGATATCGATTATTCGGACGGCCATAACTTCTGGCTCGTTTAGAGTTATGGGAGCCATAACCTGTCAAAACGAAGGCCTCGATGAGTTCTACGGCTTTGATAGCTTTCAGTCGTCAACTGATAGATTAATGCCCAAAAATGACAACCCGAATCTCAATCGGGTCTCGTAAGTTTTTTACCCTTCGTTTTTTCGACACGTGGATTTTTACGGTAAAACGGTATTACCGTGGCCCGTCTTCGACTTTCCATCACTGAAGTGGTACTGTTCCATTTCAAATCCATGCACGCATTTCTAAAAGTCGTACGACACTGTTTCTCCATTTCGGACGGATGTTGCACCTTGCACCGTGGATGTTGCACCCTATAGATATCGATTATTCGGACGGCCATAACTTCTGGCTCGTTTAGAGTTACGGGAGCCATAACCTGTCAAAACAATGGCATCGATGAGTTCTACGGCTTTGACAGCTTTCAGCTGCCAACGGATAGATTAATGCCCAAAAAAAACAACCCGAATCTCAATCAGGTCTCGTAAGTTTTTTACCCTTCGTTTTTTCGACACGTGGATTTTTACGGTAAAACGGGATTACCGTGGCCCGTCTTCGACTTCCCATCGCTGAAGAGTGATGCACCATGGTACGGTTCCGTTTCAAATCCATGCACGCATTTCTAAAAGTCGTATGACACTGTTTCTCCATTTCAGACGGATGTTGCACCTTGCACCGTGGATGTTGCACCCTGTAGATATCGATTATTCGGACGGCCATAACTTATGGCTCGTTTAGAGTTACGGGAGCCATAACCTGTCAAAACGAAGGCCTCGATGAGTTCTACGGCTTTGACAGCTTTCAGCCGTCAACTGATAGATTAATGCCCAAAAAGGACAACCCGAATCTCAATCGGGTCTCGTATGTTTTTTACCCTTCGTTTTTTCGACACGTGGATTTTTACGGTAAAACGGGATTACCGTGGCCCGTCTTCGACTTTCCATCGCTGAAGAGTGATGCACCATGGTACTGTTCCATTTCAAATCCATGCACGCATTTCTAAAAGTCGTACGACACTGTTTCTCCATTTCGGACGGATGTTGCACCTTGCACCGTGGATGTTGCACCCTGTAGATATCGATTATTCGGACGGCCATAACTTCTGGCTCGTTTAGAGTTACGGGAGCCATAACCTGTCAAAACGAAGGCCTCGATGAGTTCTACGGCTTTGATAGCTTTCAGCCGTCTACGGATAGATTGATGCCCAAAAAGGAAAACCCGAATCTCAATCGGGTCTCGTAAGTTTTTTACCCTTCGTTTTTTCGACACGTGGATTTTTACGGTAAAACGGGATTACCATGGCCCGTCTTCGACTTTCCATCGCTGGAGAGTGGTGCACCATGGTACTGTTCCGTTTCAAATCCATGCACGCATTTCTAAAAGTCATACGGCACTGTTTCGCCATTTCGGACGGATGTTGCACCTTGCACCGTGGATGTTGCACCCTGTAGATATCGATTATTCGGATGGCCATAACTTCTGGCTCGTTTAGAGTTACGGGAGCCATAACCTGTCAAATCGAAGACCTCGATGAGTTCTACGGGTTTGACAGCTTTCAGCCATCAACGGATAGATTAATGCTCAAAAAGGATAACCCGAATCTCAATCGGGTCTCGTAAGTTTTTTACCCTTCGTTTTTTCGACACGTGGATTTTTACGGCAAAATGAGATTACGGTGGCTGGTCTTCGATTTACCATCGCTGGAGAGTGGTGCACCAGGTACTATTCCGTTTCAAATCCATGCACGCATTTCTAAAGGTCGTACGGCACTGTTTCGCCATTTCGGACGGATGTTGCACCTTGCACCGTGGATGTTGCACCCTGGAGATATCGATTATTTGGACGGCTATAACTACTGGCTCGTTTAGAGTTACGGGAGCCATAACCGGTCAAAACAAAGGCCTCGATGAGTTCTACGGCTTTGATAGCTTTCAGCCATCAATGGATATATTAATGCCCAAAAAGGACGACCCGAATCTCAATCGGGTCTCGTATGTTTTTTACCCTTCGTTTTTTCGACACGTTGATTTTTACGGCAAAACGGGATTACCTTGGTTGGTCTTCGATTTACCATCGCTGGAGAGTGGTGCACCATGGTACTGTTCTGTTTCAAATCCATGCACGCATTTCTAAAAGTCGTACGACACTGTTTCGCTATTTCGGACGGATGTTGCACCTTGCACCGTGGATGTTGCACCCTGTAGATATCGATTATTCAGACGACCATAACTTCTGGCTCGTTTAGAGTTATGGGAGCCATAGCCTATCAAAACGAAGGTCTCGATGAGTTCTATGGCTTTGACAGCTTTCATCCGTCAACGGATAGATTAATGCCCAAAAAGGACACCCCGAATCTCAATCGGGTCTCGTTAGTTTTTTACCCTTCGTTTTTTCGACGCGTGGATTTTTACGGTAAAACGGGATTACCGTGGTCCGTCTTCGACTTCCCATCGTTGGAGAGTGGTGCACCATGGTACTGTTCCATTTCAAATCCATGCACGCATTTCTAAAAGTCCCACGGCACTGTTTCGCCATTTCGGACGGATGTTGACCTTGCACCGTGGATGTTGCACCCCGAAGATATCGATTATTCGGACGGCCATAACTTCTGGCTCGTTAAGAGTTACGGGAGCCATAACATGTCAAAACAAAGCCCTCGATGAGTTCTACGGCTTTGACAGCTTTCAGCCGTCAACGGATAGATTAATGCCCAAAAAGGACAACCCGAATCTCAATCGGGTCTCGAAAGTTTTTTAGACTTCGTTTTTTCGACACGTGGATTTTTACGGTAAAACGGGATTACCGTGGCTGGTCTTCGATTTACCATCGATGGAGAGTAGTGCACCATGGTACTGTTCCGTTTCAAATCCATGCACGCATTTCGAAAAGTCGTACGGCACTGTTTCGCCATTTCGGACGGATGTTGCACCTTGCACCGTGGATGTTGCACCCTGTAGATATCGATTATTCGGACGGCTATATCTTCTGGCTCGTTTAGAGTTACGGGAGCCATAACCTGTCAAAATGAAGGCCTCGATGAGTTCTACGTCTTTGATAGCTTTCACCCGTCAACGGATAGATTAATGCCCAAAAAGGACAACCCGAATCTCAATCGGGTCTCGTAAGTTTTTTACCCTTCGTTTTTCGATACGTGGATTTTTACGGTAAAACGGGATTACCGTGGCAGGTCTTCGATTTACCATCGCTGGAGAGTGGTGCACCATGGTACTGTTCCGTTTCAAATCCATGCACGCATTTCTTAAAGTCGTACGACACTGTTTCGCCATTTCGGACGGATGTTGCACCCTGTAGATATCGATTATTCGGACGGCCATAACTTCTGGCTCGTTTAGAGTTACGGAAGCCATAACCCGTGAAAACAAAGGCCTCGATGATTTCTACGGCTTTGACAGCTTTCAGCCGTCAATGGATAGATTAATGCCCAAAAAGGACAACCCGAATCTCAATCGGGTCTCGTAAGTTTTTTACCCTTCGTTTTTTCGACACGTGGATTTTTACGGTAAAACGGGATTACCGTGGTCCGTCTTCGACTTCCCATCGCTGGAGAGTAGTGCACCATGGTACTGTTCCGTTTCAAATCCATGCACGCATTTGTAAACGTCATACGGCACTGTTTCGCCATTACGGACGGATGTTGCACCTTGCACCGTGGATGTTGCACCCTTTAGATATCGATTATTCGGACGGCTATAACTTCTGGCTCGTTTAGAGTTACGGGAGCTATAACCTGTCAAAACGAAGGCCTCGATGAGTTCTACTGCTTTGACAGCTTTCAGCCGTCAACGTATAGATTAATGCCTAAAAAGGACAACCTGAATCTCTATCGGGTCTCGTAAGTTTTTTACCCTTTGTTTTATCGACACGTGGATTTTTACGGTAAAACGGGATTACCGTGGCTGGTCTTCGATTTACCATCACTGAAGAGTGGTGCACCATGGTACTGTTCCATTTCAAATCCATGCACGCATTTCTAAAAGTCGTACGGCACTGTTTCGCCATTTCGGACGGATGTTGCACCTTGCACCGTGGATGTTGCACCCTGTAGATATCGATTATTCGGACGGCCACATCTTCTGGCTCGTTTAGAGTTACGGGAGCCATAACCTGTCAAAATGAAGGCCTCGATGAGTTCTACGGCTTTGACAGCTTTCAGCCGTCAACGTATAGATTAATTCCCAAAAAGGACAACCCGTATCTCAATCGGGTCTCGTAAGTTTTTTACCCTTCGTTTTTTCGACACGTGGATTTTTACGGTAAAACAGGATTACCGTGGCCCGTCTTCGACTTTCCATCGCTGGAGAGTGGTGCACCATGGTACTGTTCTGTTTCAAATCCATGCATGCATTTCTAAAAGTCATACGACACTGTTTCGCCATTTCGGACGGATGTTGCACCTTGCACCGTGGATGTTGCACCCTGTAGATATCGATTATTCGGACGGCCATAACTTCTGGCTCGTTTAGAGTTACGGGAGCCATAACCTGTCAAATCGAAGACCTCGATGAGTTCTACGGCTTTGACAGCTTTCAGCCGTCAACGGATAGATTAATGCTCAAAAAGGATAACCCGAATCTCAATCGGGTCTCGTAAGTTTTTTACCCTTCGTTTTTTCGACACGTGGATTTTTACGGTAAAATGAGATTACGGTGGCTGATCTTCGATTTACCATTGCTGGAGGGTGGTGCACCTTGGTACTATTCCGTTTCAAATCCATGCACGCATTTCTAAAGGTCGTACGACACTGTTTCGCCATTTCGGTCGGATGCTGCACCTTGCACCGTGGATGTTGCACCCTGGAGATATCGATTATTCGGACGGCTATAACTTCTGGCTCGTTTAGAGTTACGGGAGCCATAACCTGTCAAAATGAAGGACTCGATGAGTTCTACGGCTTTGATAGCTTTCAGCCAACAATGGATATATTAATGCCCAAAAAGGACAACCCTAATCTCAATCGGGTCTCGTAAGTTTTTTACCCTTCGTTTTTTCGACACGTGGATTTTTACGGCAAAATGGGATTACCGTGGTTGGTCTTCGATTTACCATCGCTGGGGAGTGGTGCACCATGGTACTGTTCTGTTTCAAATCCATGCACGCATTTCTAGAAGTCGTACGACATTGTTTCGCCATTTCGGACGGATGTTGCACCTTGCACCGTGGATGTTGCTCCTTGTAGATATCGATTATTCGGACGGCCATAACTTCTGGCTCGTTTAGAGTTATGGGAGCCATAACCTATCAAAATGAAGGCCTCGATGAGTTCTATGGCTTTGACAGCTTTAAGCTGTTAACGGATAGGTTAATGCACAAAAAGGACAACCCGAATCTCGATCGGGTCTCATAAGTTTTTTACCCTTCGTTTTTTCGACACGTGGATTTTTACGGTAAAACGGGATTACCTTGGTCCGTCTTCGACTTCCCATCGCTGGTGAGTGGTGCACCATGGTACTGTTCCATTTCAAATCCATGCACGCATTTCTAAAAGTCCTACGGCACTGTTTCGCCATTTCGGACGGATGTTGCACATTGCACCGTGGATGTTGCACCCCGTAGATTTCGATTATTCGGACGGCCATAACTTCTGGCTCGTTAAGAGTTACGGGAGCCATAACCTGTCAAAATGAAGCCCTCGATGAGTTCTATTGTTTTGACAGCTTTCAGCCGTCAACGGATAAAATAAAGACTAAAAAGGACAGCCCGAATCTCTACCGGGTCTCGTAAGTTTTTTACCCTTCGTTTTTTCGACACGTGGATTTTTGCGTTAAAACGGGATTACCGTGGTCCATCTTCGACTTCCCATCGCTGGAGAGTGGTGCACCACGGTACTGTTCCGTTTCAAGTCCATGCACGCATTTCTAAAAGTCATACGGCACTGTTTCGCCATTTCGGACGGATGTTGCACCTTGCACCGTGGATGTTGCACCCTGTAGATATCGATTATTCGGACAGCCATAACTTCTGGCTCGTTAAGAGTTACGGGAGCCATAACCTGTCAAAACGAAGGCCTCGATGAGTTCTACGGCTTTGAAAGCTTTCAGCCGTCAACGGATAGATTAATTCCCAAAAAGGACAACCCGAATCTCAGTCGGGTCTCGTAACTTTTTTACCCTTTGTTTTTTCGACACGTGGATTTTTACGGTAAAACGGGATTACCGTGGCCCGTCTTCGACTTCCCATCGCTGGAGAGTGGTGCACCGTGGTACTGTTCCATTTCAAATCCATGCACGTGTTATCCCGCTTTTTGGACAAAAGCCGTGATACCAAAAGGTTGGTCAAAGACAGGAGACAGTTCGCCTCAGAGATTGATCGTACTTCAGTCCGCTATGGATATCGATGAATTCTGTCCGAGTCCGGGTTGGGCCACAATTGATAGGGCGTAACAAGAAAGACCATAGAAGCCACCGATTCAAATTTCAAGTCAATCCGAGGTCATATGCTCAAGATATGATGGATTCAAGTTAAGAAGGTGCACATTGCTCGGTCCGAACCCATCATGATTCGAACCCATCATATTCGAACCCATCGCGTTCGAACCCATCGCGTTCGAACCCATCGTGTTCGAAACCATCCGTTTCGAACCCATCAGCCAACGCCTTCCTTCGAATCCATCAAGCCAATTGGTACTTCGAATCCATCCATCAAACTTTGTATCCATCACCGCCTAAATACGCTTCGAATCGATGACAGCTTCGAATCGATGACAGCTTCGAATCCATGCTGTCCTCGAACCCTACACGTTAAAAACAACTTCGAATCGATCTGGAGCCATCGATTCGAAGCGACACTGCCCCCTCATACAACAGGTTCGATTCGAACCTATGGGTTCGAACCATATGGATTCGAAACATATGGATTCGAACCTAAGGGTTCGAACCATATGGATTCGAAACATATGGATTTGAATGACCCAGAGGATCGATTCGAACTAACCAGCGTACCGAGATGCCTCATCTCGAATCGATCATAACTCCCAATCTACTGATCCAAATCCCATGAAATTTTTACAGAAGTTTGTCTACATGACGAAGAACGTCCACGCCAAGTTTCATCGCAATTGGACGATTTTTTGATCGATTCGAAGTTCACTTCGAATCGATCCCAAACTGGGCACGCACTTCAAGAACTCGGGCCTGTGGGTCCCCCGTCACGTGCCAAGCAGTCTCTCCATGATTTAGGCGGGATTTTGGCCTTCCACACCTATAAATAGAGCCCCTGGTCATTCAGAGAAGGGGTCGGAGAATTTGGAGAAGAAGAACAAGCCTAAACGCTGCCAGAATCACTCCATACTATCTCAATTGCTGTTAATTTCGAATTTAAGTCCATTTGCTGTTGTAATTTGCTGAAAAGCGCTTGTAATCTTCAAGTATTAAGAAATAAAGTGATAAAACTTCATAGTGGACGTAGGCACATGGCCGAACCACTCTAAATCCTTGTCTTCTGCGCAGTTTACTTTTCTGTGACTTGGAGTTTTTGTTAGATAGTCCCTAATTCCAATTCAAGTTCTTCATTTACTATCTCTTCAAAAACTTCCGAAGGGTGTTTGCCCAATTTTGGTGCAAACATTTTGGCATACAACAGGTTCGATTCGAACCTATTGGTTCGAACCATATGGATTCGAAACATATGGATTCGAACCTAAGGGTTCGAACCATATGGATTCGAAACATATGGATTCGAATGACCCAGAGGATCGATTCGAACTAACCAGCGTACCGAGATGCCTCATCTCGAATCGATCATAACTCCCAATCTACTGATCCAAATCCCATGAAATTTTTACAGAAGTTTGTCTACATGACGAAGAACGTCCACGCCAAGTTTCATCGCAATTGGACGATTTTTTGATCGATTCGAAGTTCACTTCGAATCGATCCTAAACTGGGCACGCACTTCAAGAACTCGGGCCTGTGGGTCCCCCGTCACGTGCCAAGCAGTCTCTCCATGATTTAGGCAGGATTTTGGCCTTCCACGCCTATAAATAGAGCCCCTGGTCATTCAGAGAAGGGGTCGGAGAATTTGGAGAAGAAGAACAAGCCTAAACGCTGCCAGAATCACTCCATACTATCTCAATTGCTGTTAATTTCGAATTTAAGTCCATTTGCTGTTGTAATTTGCTGAAAAGCGCTTGTAATCTTCAAGTATTAAGAAATAAAGTGATAAAACTTCATAGTGGACGTAGGCGCATGGCCGAACCACTCTAAATCCTTGTCTTCTGCGCAGTTTACTTTTCTGTGACTTGGAGTTTTTGTTAGATAGTCCCTAATTCCAATTCAAGTTCTTCATTTACTATCTCTTCAAAAACTTCCGAAGGGTGTTTGCCCAATTTTGGTGCAAACATTTTGGTGCTTTCACTGAGAAAGAAAAAGAACCAGTTCTTTCTCCCGCTCCGTGGATCTATCTTCGATACAGGATTGCACAAATCTAAGAGGGAGATCCAGACTTCAAATTCAGATTCCATCCATTCTTTTTAGGTTTGCTCAAAATCTAGGATAGGAATCCAACTTACAGGATGGTTAGTACGAGAACCACTTCCAACATTGGTAACCAAGAAGATCAGGATAGGCAGAATCCCGCACAGCTACAGTCAGCCAATCAGGATGCCGTTGGGCAAGCGGATCAGTCGGGTCCGGTTACAAGACAGGAGTTCCAAACATTACTGCAGGAATTAACTAAAAGCCGACAACAGCTAACTGAGCAGCTACGTATCAATGCTGAATTGGCTAACCAACTAAACCACCAAGGGCGAAGGAGATCAAAGAGGGACCACGCACCGCATTCTTCCACGGAAAGCTCTGCCTCATCCGACTATAACGGCAGATCTACGCGCCCCAGGCTAGACGGAAGTCATGCGCATGCTTCTGGTCTCCGGCAGACATTGACTGTTGGGCAAATAAGAGTTGGCCCCTCTGCCAGTTTTCATACGGGACCCTCCTCTCGAGGAGGCACTGTGCCACAGCACACCGCAGATAACCAAGCCACCGCAGTTGGCACAGGAGTTGACACCCGAAATCATTCCAGTCCAAACTACCACCCACAGGAACGTGTCCCAGGACCGAATATCCCAGAAGATGTCGAGCCAAGGAGGTGAGATTCGGATCGTTGACAGCGCCCGATCCCACCTCGCACTGTGGAGCCCGACCACACTTTGGCTCGACACCCTTCGGATACGGCAACACCTGATCTCTCAGCTATGGTCCGCCAAATGGTTCGCGAAAGTCAAGGTTTGACAAATGACGATTGGGGGATCTCTCGAAGTCACACCCCGTTCACCGATGACATATTATATGCTGAGCCTCCCCGGCGATTCAGAATGCCGGCTTTGCCCATGTATGAAGGAAACTCCGACCCTAGCCAGCATATTCTAAAGTACGAATGGTCAATGACTGCTGCAAGAGCTGATGATGCAGTAAAGTGTCGTAGTTTTCCTATTTCCTTGGGGGGATTGCGACAATGTGGTTTACACGATTACCACCACGGTCTATCTCCTCGTTTGACCAGTTGGCAACCAAGTTTATCGAACAATTCCGTATGCACATCGCCAGGCCTAAAGACGTAAACACTTTATCTAGTGTCACTCAAGTTCCTGGGGAAACACTCAGGCGATACCTGGAAAGATTCAACGCCGCCTGCGCAGAAATCACTAACCCCAATGATAATTCAATCTTGATGGCTCTTACTAAGGGGATTGACCCCGACTCTGATTTTGGAAACTGGCTAGCTGGAAAACCTCCCGCGTCTTTGGATCGTTTCTATTCCAAAGCCGCCCAATTCCTAAGGCGTGAGGATGCGAAACAATCTAGGAAGCAGGACGATGCAAGGCCCAACAAGGAGGGGGTTCAAAGCAATGTGGCGGTTAAACAGTCAGGAGAGGGCTCAGGAAGGGTGCAGTTGAATAATCAGAACAAGCAAACCCAGCCAAGGAATGGCGATAATAGGAATAAGAAGCAGGATCAGAACCGTGGCCCCCGACGTAGGGCGCAAATGTTTGAAAACTATACACTACTGAATACGACATTGGAAAACGTATATCTACAAACCTGTAATGCAATGCAATATAAGAAGCCGACTCCGAAATTATCATCGGAGAAACAGATTCAAACGGGGAAGTTTTGTAGATTTCACGAAAGCTATGGACACAACACCAATGACTACAGGCATCTGCAAGACCTTATTGAAAAACTGATCAGAGAGAGGAAGTTGGATCAATTTGTGCGAGCACCACAAACCGGTGGTGTGGGCCCGTCAAACCAAAATCGTGCGCAGAACCAAGAAAAACAGGAAGAGCCCGCCCGTACAAGCGGAAGGTTGGTCATAAATACAGTCAGTGGTGGCCCTCATCCAGCGGATCGAAGTTGGAGGGAAATGGAATCATACGCCAGTTCGATCAGGCACGTAAGTTTTGAAAGCTGTAGTACACTTGATGAAGGGGCTCCGGCTAAACAACAGAAGACGATGACGGATGATATCATCTTTAGAAACCGAGATGCTGACAAAGTCGAAGCCCCGACCATAGACCCACTGGTCATATCCGCACAGGTTGGTCCTGCTTGGATGAAGAGGATCCTGGTAGACAGTGGAAGCTCAGTAAACATCTTGTTTAAAGGGGCATATGATCAGATGAAGATGGAAGCTAAAGATCTAAAGCCTTGTCAATGTAGGATCCACGGCTTCGATGGAAGTGCTAATATACCCACCGGGATGGTGGAATTGCCAGTAGAATTGGGAAACGGAGAACGCCGTAGAGTCCGAATGTTACAGTTTGTTGTCCTGGATATCCATTCACCCTATAATGCCTTTTTGGGCCGACCAGCCCTTGCAGAATTTAGGGCAGCAATTGCCCCGTGGTGTTTGACTCTAAAGTTCCCTACTGACCACGGGATTGGGGTCATTCAAGGGGACCAGGCTGCCGGGAGAGCCTGTTATGTTGCTGAACTACGAGAAGCGCAAAGGAAGGAGAAGGGAAAGGGCGTGGGGGAATCTCTCCGCGTCCGCTTTGCCGACGATTGACAATTAGCGCCTGGGCCACGGCCCGGGCACCACGACCAATTCCAGAAGGATCTCGACCCTCGAGACACTGAAGATAATGATGAATCCAAAGAAAATCAGGCTTCTCCAGCCGAGCTAACGATCGATGTTCCAATTGATGACAATAACGATTCGAAAATATTGAAAATTGGGTCTCAGCTAAACCTACAAGCACAACAGGAATTGGTCGAATTTCTCCAAGAGAATCTAGATGTATTCGCCTGGACGCACTCCGATATGTATGGAATCTCGTCGGACATCGCGAGCCACACCTTAAATATTGACCCGCGATACATCCCGATCAGGCAAAAGAGACGCGGTATGGATCCAGAGAGATCTGCCGCCCTCAAAGAAGAAGTCGATAAGTTGAAGACGAATGGGTTTATCCGAGATGCTTTATACCCGGAATGGGTATCCAATCCTGTACTTGTCCGCAAATCGAATGGAAAATGGAGAACGTGCGTCGACTACTCTGACTTAAATAAGGCTTGTCCAAAAGACAGTTTTCCACTTCCTCGAATCGATCAACTTGTTGATTCGACGGCCGGACACGAATTATTGTCTTTCATGGATGCTTACTCTGGGTACAATCAGATACCCATGCATGTGCCCGATCAAGAACATACAAGCTTCGTAACTGACCTAGGACTATACTGCTACATGGTCATGCCTTTTGGTTTAAGAATGCCGGAGCAACTTACCAACGCTTAGTCAACCGGATGTTTGCCGATCAGATCGAGAAAACCATGGAGGTTTATGTGGATGACATGTTGGTAAAATCACGATACTCCATTAATCATGTCAAGGACTTGGAGTCAATGTTCAATGTCCTCCGGAAATATGGGATGAAGCTAAATCCGTTAAAATGCCATTTTGGGGTTGCTTCCGGAAAGTTCCTTGGATTCATCGTCAACGCCCGGGGAATAGAAGCCAACCCCGAGAAGATCTGGGCAATCAGGAATCTTCAAACCCCGAGGACCCTAAAACAGGTTCAGAGTCTCAACGGAAAGATTGCAGCGCTGAGCAGGTTCATCTCGAGATCAACGGATAAATGCATACCCTTTTTCGATCTGATCCGAAAAGGGAAACGAAACTTTGAATGGACTACAGAATGTGAGGACGCGTTTCGATCGCTAATCCAGCATCTTTCCACACCTCCGATTCTTTCAAAACCTGTTGATCACGAGCAATTATACCTTTATCTGGCTGTATCTGAAAACGCTATTAGTGCTGCATTGGTTCGAGAGGAAGACCGAACACAGAAACCAGTCTATTACGTCAGTAAACGATTAACCGGGGCCGAGAGAAATTAATCAAGGCTAGAAAAGTTGGCATACTGCCTAGTCATTGCCTCGAGGAAGCTCCGTCCATATTTTCAGGCTCACCCTATCATTGTATACACCGACCAACCGTTACGACAGGTCCTCACACGACCTGAGACGTCTGGCAGGTTACTGAAGTGGAACATTGAGCTGAGTCAATTCGACATCGCATATGTTCCAAGGAGAGCCATACACGGTCAAGTTTTAGCAGATTTCATTGCCGAATTCACTGTTCCTGAAGACTTATCCGAAACTAGTGACTCCCCCAAATATATATGGAAACTATACACTGATGGCGCATCCAACGATCGATGCTCGGGCGCAGGGATTGTGCTTGAGACCCCCGAGGGCCGATCCATCCGCTACACCTTAAAGTTTGATTTCCGGGCAACCAACAACGAAGCTGAATACGAAGCCTTGCTCACCGGGTTGAAGTTGGCCCGAGACCTGAAAATTATCGCTGTGGAAATCTACTGCGATTCCCAGTTAGTGGTATGCCAAGTTCGGGGTGAATATCAGGCCAAGGATCGAAGGCTAGCCGCTTATCTAGCCCGGGTCCGAGAAATACTGGATCGGTTTGATTATTATACCATTTTCTACATACCCCGAGAGCACAATCAGAAAGCCGATTCATTGGCAAAGCTGGCAAGTACAAGCGAAACTCAACACTTGGGACTCGTCCCTGTCGAGACATTATCCTCTCCGAGCATTGATCGAATGGAGAATGAATTCACATTAGAAGCTACCTCAGAGAAGGAATCATGGATGACTCCCTACCAAGATTATATTAAGCATGGCACACTGCCCGAACGACGAAGTGAAAGAAGACAGATTCTTCGAAAGGTGTCACGATTTGTCATTCAAGACGGAGTTATGTATCGGAGAGGTTACTCTGTTCCTCTTCTCCGGTGTATCGCGCATAACGAAATCAAGCGAGTGTTGCATGAGGTGTACGAAGGAGAATGTGGCGATCACACTGGGGGGCAAGCGCTTGCCAAGAAGGTACTTCGATACGGATATTACTGGCCTACCGTTAACCGCGATGCTATGGATTATGCCAAAAGATGTGATAAATGCCAGAGACACGCTCGGGTCCCTAGAGCCCCACCTTCTGAAATAACCCAAATGGTCAGCCCGTGGCCATTTGCAATGTGGGGGATGGATATAATCGGTGCATTGCCCTTAGCTAAAGGAGGTGCAAAATACGCCATAGTTGCGGTTGATTACTTCACCAAATGGGCTGAGGCTGAGCCCCTTGCAACGATAACAACAAAAAAGGTGATCAACTTCGTGGTGCGCAACATCATCTGCCGATTTGGTCTCCCGCATGCTATTATCACCGATAATGGAGCCCAATTCGACGGTACTGAATTCAGGGATTTCTGTCTGCGATTTCACATCCATAAGAGATTCTCAGCAGTAGCGCACCCACAAGCAAACGGTCAGGTCGAGGCCGTCAATAAGGTTATCAAGTCTATATTGAAGAAAAGATTGGAGAAAGCCGGGGGCAAATGGGTCGATGAACTGCCAATGGCTCTGTGGGCATACAGAACAACTCACAAAACCGCGACCGGACACACCCCTTTTTCTCTATCCTATGGCTCCGAAGCAGTTATCCCGGTCGAAATGGAAGTTCACTCTCACCGTGTGACATACTACGACCCGAAAACGAATGCTATACTACTTGCTGAATCCCTAGATCTTCTTGATGAGAAACGTGAAGAAGCCGACGTGAGGGCAGCTGCATATCGAAGTCGAGTCGCTCGAATATACAACGCCAAGGTCCGCCCACGGACTTTTGAATCCGGCGACCTGGTACTCAAAAGAATTTACCCGGTTCCTTCGCACATGAACCCAAATTGGGAAGGGCCGTATATGATTTCACAAAAACTCAGAGATGGCACGTTCAAGTTATCGACCGTTGATGGTCTCACTTTACCAAGAGCCTGGAATAGCGGAAGCCTCCGTCCCTACTACACCTGACAGGCTTTATTTATCTTTCTATCAATTTCTTCCTTAGCATTTTGTTTTTTGCATTTTGAAATTTGAACTTGTAATAAGGCAACTGATGTTGTCATGCTTCTTTTGTTTCAGCAATAAAACGCCATCTCTTCGAGCCAAAAGTTGTGATTCATTGAAAATAGCACATAATATCACATTGCACGAAGAGCTAAATTCCATCACACGGTGGGATTTATCTAAATAGGGAGTAACTGTGATACGACCAGTCATTTACTAAATAAGACCCGAGCTCGGGGGCAAAACACAATACCAGCACTCACAGGGATTGATACACGACAATCCTTTTACTAACTCCAACTTCCCAGAATGTGAATTGGAGTATAAAACATCCAGTAAGTCGTTCCCAGAGCGCGAACGGACTCCAACTTCCCAGAGTGTGAATTGGAGTATAAAACATCCAATAATTCGTTCCCAGAGCGCGAACGGACTCCAACTTCCCAGAGTGTGAATTGGAGTATAAAACATCCAATAAATCGTTCCCAGAGTGCGAACGGACTCCAACTTCCCAGAGTGTGAATTGGAATATAAAACACCCAATAAGTCGTTTCCAGAGCGCGAACGGACTCCAACTTCCCAGAGTGTGAATTGGAGTATAAAACATCCAATAAGTCGTTTCCAGAGCGCGAATGGACTCCAACTTCCTAGTGTACGAATTGGAGTATAAACATTTAATCCAGATTCCCGAAGCGCGAATCAAAGTACAAGTAACAATTCGAAGTTCCCGAAATACGGGCCGAGATATCAATATCAACTCCCAATTCCCATAGCGTGGAATGGAGTGTAAACATCGATAACCCTCAGATTCCTGGAATGTAAGACAGATTATCAACCTCAAATTGTCATGAATCCCCAGAAGGGGGGGGGGCATGTGTTCAGGGCTTGCAGTAAACGCAATCAGCCACCAGAATATGAGTATTATTCCCCGCAACTAAGGGGCAAAAAGCTGGGTGCTAATCGCTGGCTTAAGTGATAATATACTCAGAATCCGACTCATTCATTAAATCACGACACGAAGCTATATAAATACTGAGCGGATACAACACAAATACTGCAAGGCATTCAGGTAAGAAGAAAAGTGTAACTTCCCATTTCATCAACCAACAAAAACAAGTTTGATTACATGGCAAGTAAAGATGTTTCAATTAAGTGGAGGCCGCATCCATACATACACATGGCCCAAGAAAGAACAAAAGAAAAGGCAAAAGAATTGTTATCTGTAAATCTCACGACAAAGCGAGGGGCTCACTCTTTCTTCCTCCGGTGTTTCTTCCTCGGAGTTGAGCCGCTAGACCCACTGCCTGGCTTCCTACGAGACTTTTTGCCTTTCTTTGGAACATCCTCCGGTTCCGGCATGATATCAACATCTTCCTCAGAACTGGAAGGGATGGAGATCCTTTTATAAGGACGAGCCAGGGGCATGGGAGCAGTAACAGATACTTGTTCAGCAACACTCGAGACGGTTACTGTGCCACCAGGAGAAATCATCATTAGAGAAGATAAGCTTGAAGGAACGGCGTCACCACCGGGACCAACTGTCACTGTCTTGGCCATCTCGGCACTTATCTCTGCTAAAATCTCCTCCTCTCGAGACAGTTGAGCTGCGCTAGGTACGCCGGTGGTCGTCACGATCGAACCAGAAACTGGAGCAGCTCCGCTCGTCACAAAAGAGAGGTCGGGCATGGGGTCAAGAGGATGACCAAATAGCTCTTCAAACATTCGAACATCGAATGATATTGAGCCTCCCTCTCCCGTATCACCAACCATGGCGGCAGTTGAAATCGCCTCGGTGACAATAACTCCACGTGTAGGATGTAAAGCCGAAGGGACAGGGAGCACGGGTGCGACACTCTCGGTCACTAAACAACCAAAATTAGAGCTATCAGACCAAGAAATTCCCTCGAAAATCAATGTTTTAAGACGTAAAGGGAAATACCTACTTTACCTTGCCTTGGAGCTTGAACAAGCTCGGGGACGAGCGTCTTGCCCGAAGACAGTTCCGGTTGGTCCGGATTGTAGGCGGGAATAGCTTGTGAATCAACCACGGCAGCAGCTTCGGGTGAAGTCGAAACAGGGACTTCAGTATTCTCGCTATGGTGCACGATACCCGAACCTTCGCCAACCTCCGTTCGATGGACGACAAGTCTTTCTTTTTCAACAGAAATGATTGCTTCATGAAGGGTCCTCCTCTCATCCTCGCTGAGCAGACGTGACTCAAGCTCAAACTCATCTAATACCGAATCCGGACAAGACATCCTCTTGTTTTCCACTAATTTCTTCCAAGCATTGTAGAGAGGCATCGAGTAATCCCCGAGCCAGGAGAGATTTCTATGCTCCAATACATTGGCATTATATGTGTCCAAAAGATCGTCGAATTCGGCCTCCATCTTGAACCTCTCTGCTTGGACTCTCTCCTCCAACTCCGATTCAACCTCCTTAACCCTTGCAATTGCCGCATCGCGCTCGGCCCGAAAAGATACAGCCTGCTCACACGCCTCTTGCGCAGCCACGTTCGCGTCGTCTTTTTCTTTATTCATGTCAGCGAACCTAGCCTTTAGCTCCTCTAGTTCCTTCACTGCCGCATCCCGCTCAGATTCAACGTTCTTGTATCGATGGCCTAAGTCTTCAACTAAAGTACAATGTGCCTGTTGCATTTTCGCCATTTCAGCTAATGTCTCATCAACCTTCTGTAACGACTCGACCTCGGCCTTGCGGGAAGATTCCGCCTCGGATTGGAGTATGTCGACGATGCGACTTTTTTGAGCCAAGTCGGCCTCTAGCTTCTCAATGATTTGGGCCCGGTCGAAGGCAACTTTGGAAGCCTTAACAGCCACTTTGTACCATTCTTTGTACTGAGCAAAAAAGTCACGGGTGTAGTTGAGCGCCGAAGTCGCGGCATCATCAGGAATTCTTTTAAGATTGGGAGGAAAAATACAAGCATCAAAGCAAATCTCTGGAAAATCTTTCCTCAGTTGTGCAAGCCCGATGGCCCCTTCGCCAGAAGACTCAATAAGGGTCTCCTCCCCAGACATAGACGTTGCGACCCCGGTTCGAGAATGATGTGGCTCAGGCCTCGAAACCTGCGAAGATGACTGATGTCGCAGAGGCTCGGATGCCTGGACATGACTTCGGGATTGCGGAGGAGATCGAGATGGGGAGCGATGCCTACGATCTCTGTCTGATCGTTCCTGGCTGGAGTTACCACGGCGATGATCCTTTGCATAATACACCTGGCCATATTGCCTCCGGTCACGATCACGATCGGGGCCTCCACGACGAGATTCATAATAGGTTGAGGGGTGATGCACTCTCCGGAGTTTGTCCAATGTAGTCTGACGACCAGCCATGTTACCTGGAAAAGAGATACAGTTCAGTTAAGTACCAGGAAAAATCAATAGGGCGAGTGAAGCAGTCATGTAGTGTCATGAGAGTGTATGCAAATGTGCAAAGCCCCCGACCAACCAGAGGTTTCGACTGCACTAATGGGTAAAAGCCCGCTTATGTCTAACGCTTCCCGGAGCTCAACCAACCCGGACTTGTGATAAAGAGAAACGCATTCCGGGATGGGGACGTCATCCAGTCCTGTGAAAATGTTTCCTGATTGACAAAGAGCGGAGTCAGAAGAAATAATTCCAGGAATCAAGCGAGACACGATTACAGACTTCCGTCTCGCAAATTTAGGAACAACGGCCTTGCCTTTCCGCTTTTTTCCTGCTTGGGGAAAATCAGCCGCTAGCCCGGTGTCAGTAGGCGTCCTCTCATCATCGCCCATTCCTCTTATCGCTACACCGGTCCTCTTCTTTGCCTTCGGAGCCGATTTCACAAACCCTTCAACGACAATACTCTGGTTCGTCTCAATTAAGCCCAGCGTCCTTAAGTTATCATCGGTTAAGACCAAGTCAATGTGCCGCAGGTCACTCGGAACCTCTTGTAGACTTCGGATGACGTTTCTGTATCGACCACCGTCTGGCCTTGATATGATAGCTGCAAGAAAAAACACCTGATGTCAGTTCAGGTGTTGACAATGACCATTAAAGAAGGCTAACACGATTTACGATACTTACGTCTGGACAGCCATCGCCTAGCGAATCCTGGGGGGCATCGGACAAAGAACCATTCGTTCTTAAAGTAACTGAGTCTGGTCCAGGCTCCCGTCACAATCTGGCAGTTTCTAACTGCCTCCAGAAAGGTGAACGATGGACTATCACCCCTGCTCTTGAAGTTGAATATATGTCTAATCTCAGCTGGCCTAGGCGGACGAAAAAGGCGGTCCATGAATAAGATGAAAACACTGTTCAGTAAAGCGTGTCCGTTGGGGTGAAGTTGTGCGGGAGCGATTCCAATGAACGATAGCATCTCCCTGATATATTGGTTAAACGGGGGGAGAGTTCCAGCCGCACAAGCGTGGCGATAAAAAGCAGTATAGCCCTCGGGTGTATTGTGAGGCCTATCATCAACTCCCGGTAGCAAAACATCATCCGGGGATAAGCTATG
Organism: Allium cepa; assembly: GCA_030765085.1. Classification (NCBI taxonomy): domain Eukaryota; kingdom Viridiplantae; phylum Streptophyta; class Magnoliopsida; order Asparagales; family Amaryllidaceae; genus Allium; species Allium cepa. The sequence goes on along the minus strand of CM060934.1, from coordinate 28,467,548 downwards.
CTTCGAACATATCCGACCCAATAATGCTCCAGAAATATTAGATCGGACGGAATCTATGGGATCCTCGATAAGTAAGGCCTCCGGCAATTCGTCCGGAGCAGGATCTATTAGTTCAGGAATGATCTCTGGAATTTCTAGCATCAGAGGAGGCAAGCTTTGTAACTCTTGTTGTTCAGAACCCGAAGACTCCATAACTAACTAACTCACGAAAAAGCAGCGTTAAAAACGAAGAAAGCCCGTATATTCCCCGGTGTGAAGCATATGGATATGCCGTGCAATGCAAATACATAACTAAAACAAATTTTACAAGAGTAAAACGCGGTGTCTGAACGACTAGGCTTTTGAATCAGAGAACGATAACGACATTCATCACTGACCGTCGCTTTCGCATCCCTCGGATACTACTGACCAATTCAAGTATGAATTCGTTTAAGTCACGGTGCCATCGACGAGCTCAAAAAGACAGGTCAGGTCAACTTTGATCATGCGAAGGACGAAGCTCGTCGGAATCAAATATGCTAAAAATTTAGTGAGTTCGTTACAGTTCGATTTAAAAGTGGTCGTAGTTCAGGTATTGGAACGAATCGATGAGGTGGAAGTTCCAGAAGCAAGAACGTTCGAATCGATCGACTCGATTCGACACGAGTCAGATCGGTGAACCTCGAATCAGTGCAGCTCGAACCCATGGAGCCCCACCTGACTTCGAATCCATCAAAGTCGGGCTCCTTCGAATCCATCAAGAGCGGTTCGAATCCACGGAGCCCCACCTGACTTCGAATCCATCGAAATCGTGCTCCTTCGAATCCATCAAGAGCGGTTCGAATCCACGGAGTCCCACCTAGCTTCGAATCCATCGGAGTTGAACTCCTTCGAATCGATGAACGTATCATTGCATCGAATCGATCAGTAGTGAGCTCCTTCGAATCGATCAGAATGCCACTGTTTCGAATCCATCACCGCACGCCTTTTTTGTTGTGTTCTCCTGCAATCATCGGTTCGAAGCTACACATTCGAAACCAACTCAAAGCGCGCACCCCTGATCGATACGGCTCAAAGGTTTGCATTCCTCGGTTCCATGGAGTCGGCCTACTTCGTTCAAACCTCGACACTCTCCAAAAATTTCCAGAAGAAGGGGTTGAATCAATGCCAAAAAAGATTAATCTATCATTCTCAAAACCGAATCGACCCCTTGATTACCTGATTTAGTTTGATTACAAATGGAAGCTAGAAGGAATTTGGTCGATTCATGAAAAAGCACGTTTGATTTGGCTCTGGGAAATCGATTCGGAGAAGCAGCTAAAGCAATGGTAAAAGGTAAAAAGTGAAAATGAAGTCAACCTCGTGTATTTATACGGATTCCAAGAGGGATTAGTGTCACTTCGACTCCCATCGATTCGAACGACCACTTTCGAATCCATCCCAGTTTCGAATCCATCGGAGTCTTCGAACCCATCGCTGATTCGAATCCATCCAAGTTTCGAATCCACGGGAAACTTCGAATCCATCCAAGTTTCGAATCCACGGGAAACATCGAATCCATCCAAGTTTCGAATCCACGGGAAACTTCGAATCCATCCAAGTTTCGAATCCATCAAGGGCTTCGAGTCCATCAGAGTCCTCGAATCCATCACTGATTCGAATCCATCTAAGCTTCGAATCCATCAGGAGTTTCGAATCCTTCTAAGCTTCGAACCCATCAAAAACCACTAATTAACAACACTTTGGCTTGAATCTAAAATCGATTCAGGAGAAAACCGGGACGGAGTTCGGCAGCAAACAAAGACCAACATGACTCATGGACACACGACGTTAATAAGGGCGGAGCTAATGTATGAACACACATAACGAGCTAATGTTCGATTTTGAACATTCGCAGGGATCAAATATTTACCCTGTTATAGCAACGACAGCCAACGGTTAGGCACAATCACACAGTAATCAATCATATCAAGGCAAGGTTACGCTATACGGTATATGAGTCTCGACGAAAAGGGAGCAATAATCTTCAGAATAAAATGGCGACTATTCAAAGCACGTCATGTTCCCACAAGACGTACTTTGGGGGGCAAAATGTTATCCCGCTTTTTGGACAAAAGCCGTGATACCAAAAGGTTGGTCAAAGACAGGAGACAGTTCGCCTCAGAGATTGATCGTACTTCAGTCCGCTATGGATATCGATGAATTCTGTCCGAGTCCGGGTTGGGCCACAATTGATAGGGCGTAACAAGAAAGACCATAGAAGCCACCGATTCAAATTTCAAGTCAATCCGAGGTCATATGCTCAAGATATGATGGATTCAAGTTAAGAAGGTGCACATTGCTCGGTCCGAACCCATCATGATTCGAACCCATCATATTCGAACCCATCGCGTTCGAACCCATCGCGTTCGAACCCATCGTGTTCGAAACCATCCGTTTCGAACCCATCAGCCAACGCCTTCCTTCGAATCCATCAAGCCAATTGGTACTTCGAATCCATCCATCAAACTTTGTATCCATCACCGCCTAAATACGCTTTGAATCGATGACAGCTTCGAATCGATGACAGCTTCGAATCCATGCTGTCCTCGAACCCTACACGTTAAAAACAACTTCGAATCGATCTGGAGCCATCGATTCGAAGCGACACCGCCCCCTTATACAACAGGTTCGATTCGAACCTATGGGTTCGAACCATATGGATTCGAAACATATGGATTCGAACCTAAGGGTTCGAACCATATGGATTCGAAACATATGGATTCGAATGACCCAGAGGATCGATTCGAACTAACCAGCGTACCGAGATGCCTCATCTCGAATCGATCATAACTCCCAATCTACTGATCCAAATCCCATGAAATTTTTACAGAAGTTTGTCTACATGACGAAGAACGTCCACGCCAAGTTTCATCGCAATTGGACGATTTTTTGATCGATTCGAAGTTCACTTCGAATCGATCCCAAACTGGGCACGCACTTCAAGAACTCGGGCCTGTGGGTCCCCCGTCACGTGCCAAGCAGTCTCTCCATGATTTAGGCGGGATTTTGGCCTTCCACACCTATAAATAGAGCCCCTGGTCATTCAGAGAAGGGGTCGGAGAATTTGGAGAAGAAGAACAAGCCTAAACGCTGCCAGAATCACTCCATACTATCTCAATTGCTGTTAATTTCGAATTTAAGTCCATTTGCTGTTGTAATTTGCTGAAAAGCGCTTGTAATCTTCAAGTATTAAGAAATAAAGTGATAAAACTTCATAGTGGATGTAGGCGCATGGCCGAACCACTCTAAATCCTTGTCTTCTGCGCAGTTTACTTTTCTGTGACTTGGAGTTTTTGTTAGATAGTCCCTAATTCCAATTCAAGTTCTTCATTTACTATCTCTTCAAAAACTTCCGAAGGGTGTTTGCCCAATTTTGGTGCAAACAGCACGCATTTCTAAAAGTCCTACGGCACTGTTTCGCCATTTCGGACGGATGCTGCACCTTGCACCGTGGATGTTGCACCCTGTAGATATCGATTATTCGGACGGCTATAACTTCTGGCTCGTTTAGATTTACGGGAGCCATAACCTGTCAAAACGAAGGCCTCGATGAGTTCTACTACTTTGACAGCTTTCAGCCGTCAACGTATAGATTAATGCCCAAAAAGGACAACCCGAATCTCAATCGGGTCTCGTAAGTTTTTTACCCTTCATTTTTTCGACACGTGGATTTTTACGGCAAAACGGGATTACCATGGCTGGTCTTCGATTTACCATCGCTGTAGAGTGGTGTACCATGGTACTGTTCCATTTCAAATCCATGCACGCATTTCTAAAAGTCGTACAACACTGTTTCTCCATTTCGGACGGATGTTGCATCTTGCACCGTGGATGTTGCACCCTGTAGATATCGATTATTCGGACGGCCAAAACTTCTGGCTCGTTTAGAGTTACGGAAGCCATAACCTATCAAAATGAAGGCCTCGATGAGTTCTACGGCTTTGACTGCTTTCAGCAGTCAACGGATAGATTAATGCTCAAAAAGGACAACCCGAATCTCAATCGGGTATCGTAAGTTTTTTACCCTTCGTTTTTTCGACACGTGGATTTTTACGGTAAAACGGGATTATCGTGGCCCGTCTTCGACTTCCCATCACTGGAGAGTGGTGCACCATGGTACTGTTCCGTTTCAAATCCATGCACGCATTTCTAAAAGTCCTACAGCACTGTTTCGCCATTTCAGACGGATGTTGCACCTTGCACCGTGGGTGTTGCACCCTGTAGATATCGATTATTCGGACGGCCATAACTTCTGGCTCGTTTAGAGTTACGAGAGCCATAACCTACCAAAATGAAGGCCTCGATGAGTTCTACGACTTTGACAGCTTTCAGCCATCAACGGATATATTAATGCCCAAAAAGGACAACCCGAATATCAATCGGGTCTCGTAAGTTTTTTACCCTTCGTTTTTTCGACACGTGGATTTTTAACGTAAAACAGGATTACCGTGGCCCGTCTTCGACTTCCCATCGCTGGAGAGTGGTGCACCATGGTACTATTCCGTTTCAAATCCATGCACGCATTTCTAAAAGTCGTACGGCACTGTTTCGCCATTTCGAACGGATGTTGCACCTTGTACCGTGGATGTTGCACCCGGTAGATATCGATTATCCGGAGGGCCATAACTTCTGGCTCATTTAGAGTTACGGGAGCCATAACCTGTCAAAACAAAGGCCTCGATGAGTTCTACGACTTTGACCGCTTTCAGCCGTCAAGGGATAGATTAATGCCCAAAAAGGACAACCCGAATCTCAATCGGGTCTCGTAAGTTTTTTACCCTTCGTTTTTTCGACACGTGGATTTTTACGGTAAAACGGGATTACCGTGGCCCGTCTTCGACTTCCCATCACTGGAGAGTGGTGCACCATGGTACTGTTCCGTTTCAAATCCATGCACGCATTTCTAAAAGTCCTACGGCACTGTTTCGCCATTTCGGACGGATGTTGCACCTTGCACCGTGGACGTTGCACCCTGTAGATATCGATTATTCGGACGGCCATAACTTCTGGATCGTTTAGAGTTACGGAAGCCATAACCTGTCAAAATGAAGGCCTCGATGAGTTCTACGGCTTTGACAGCTTTCAGCCGTCAACGGATAGACAAATGCCCAAAAAGGACAACCCGAATCTCAACCGGGTCTCGTAAGTTTTTTACCCTTCGTTTTTTCGACACGTGGATTTTTACGGCAAAACGGGATTACGGTGGCTAGTCTTCGATTTACCATCGCTGGAGAGTGGTGCACCATGGTACTGTTCCGTTTCAAATCCATGCACGTGTTTGCGTAAAAAATGGCCGCAAACACCCAAAGTCATATGAGTTGGTTGATTTTATGTTGTATTTAGTGATTTGGGTGATTTATGCAAATATATAAAAAGCAGGGACTAAACTGTAAAAGACACACAGATTTATAGTGGTTCGGCCAGAACGTGCCTACGTCCACTTTATATGTTATTCTCCTTTTTTCTTTAGATTACAAGTACAAAGCTTTGATTACAAGTATCTAAAGTTGTTTGAGAGTTCCTTCCAGGCTTGAGCTCTCAAACTTGTCTGCCATTGTTGTACCCCTGCCCCTCTATTTATAGAGTGAGGCTGGGGGCAGGGGTCTTGGATGTTTATAGCTTCTGGTGGGCTTGAGCTGAAGCAATCTGGACTGGCAACTTTGGTTCGGCATTCCTTGGTTCGGCTATGCTTGGAGAGAAGGATGGAGAAGCTTCGGTTCGGTGGTCACCTGGTTCGGTGGTAGGAAAGGAGTGGACCGGTGGAGCTTGGGTTTGGTAGGAGGATGAAGGATGAGATGGTTCGGTGGATTTTGGACCGGTGATGGTGGGTTTGGTCCGGCGATGGCATGGCTCGGTAGTGATAGGTAGGGGATGGTTCAGTGGTAGGAAAGGAGTGGACCGGTGGAGCTTGGTTCGGTGGTGAGTTTAGAGGCATGTTTGGCCGAATGAGATCCGGAACTCTAAATGCCGAATGAGGCTCTGCTTCATACCGCCGAATGAATGAATACCGAATGTACTTTGGCACTGGGAATGCCGGATGACGCTGCCGAATGAAGCCTTATTCTAGATATGCCAAATGACTCTGGTGATGATTACCGAGTGAACCATATGTTGTAGACGCCGAATGGGCTTGAGTGTTGGAGCGCCGAATGAACTTTTATATGTGAACTTTGAGTGAAACCCTTGACTTATGTATGCTTGCTTGCTTCTTTTTGCTCCGATCGTGGTGCAAACGCACACAACATGGATATCCTAGTTTTGACCAAAAAATGGGATAACACTTTGCCCCCCAAAATATGCCTTGCGGTAGGAAGGCGTGTTTTGTAATGCCATGAGCTAGATGTTCGTATCCTGTTGACAACCTGTAAAGAGCTTGATATTTTATATGGCCTCAAATGACGACCGTTCGGGATCGAGCTATTTGGGATGAAGCGCGGCCGTTCATGGTCAATCGCCTAACTTCAAATGACGATCGTTCGTGATCAAGTCATTTGAGGTGAAGTGCGACCGTGCACGGTCAAGCGCAAAAATCCGTGCGTCGATCGTTCGGGATCGAGTCATCTGCAGTGAAATGTGACCGTTCAAGGTCAAGTGCTTTACTTCAAATGACGACCGTTCGGGATCGAGTCATTCGAGGTAAAGTGCGACAGTGCGCGGTCGAGTGGGGACCGTTCAAGGTCAAGCGCTTAACTTCAAATGACGATTGTTCGTGATCGAGTCATTCGAGGTAAAGTACGGCAGTGCGCGGTCAAGTGGTGGTCCTCAAATGACGACCGTACGCGATCAAGCCATTTGAGGTAAGGCGTAACAGTCAGTGATCAGGTGGCGGACCTCAAATGACGACCGTTCGCGATCGAGCCATTTGAGGTAAGGCGAGTTGTGCCGTTCGAGGCGAGTTGTGCCGTTCGAGGCGAGTTGTGCCGTTCGAGGCGAGTTTGTGACCGTTCGCGGTCGGGTGCCGTTCGAGGCGAGTTGTGACTGTTCGAAGTCGGGTGCCGTTCGAGGCAAATTGTGACTGTTCGAAGTCGAGTGCCGTTCGAGGCGAATTGTGACTGTTCGAAGTCGGGTGCCGTTCGAGGCGAATGAGTGTGCCCGGGGGGGACTTAATATTATCAGTGTTGGAGTCATTGTTTGGGGGAATTTTTCGAATCAAAGACTTCGGCAGTTCGTTGCCATGCAATAGGTGCTCGTGGACCGTTCGCGATCCAATGGGCATACAAGTAAATAATTTTTTCATAGAATTGTAAATGTTAAAGCAATAGTACCTTACAGCAGAAATGTCCAAACAGGAAGAATTCAAATGTTCAAATCGAAACAAAAGCAAAGCAAGGATGTCAAAGTGTAAGTTCCCACTCCGAAGCAGTCAATGATCATTCAGAGCATGCCTGGAGATCGTTCGCGATCTCGTACATGTGTAAACGATTTAATTGCGTTAGTGGAAGCTTACGACCTGTTCATCGTTATTTTAATCAAGCAATCAATGGATAATCAAATGGTGCCTTGATCCAGGGTCACCTCTAGCTGACGTAGAGGGCGGTCGCTCTGGCTCCACCGCTGGAGTTCGCCTCCTCACATACTGAAGGAGCATACCGTTCCTGATATGCCCTTCTACCTCGTCCTTCAAATGCCTACAATCATTAGTGTTATGACCATTCAATTCATGAAATACACAAAACTTATCTGATTTTCTTTCGTAAGAGGTCGGATCCCTTCGCATTGGTCTACGATACAGAACCTGCCCCTTGGTATCCTGATAAATCCGTTTCAAACTCTCATTCAGCTCTGAATAGGTGGTGAAGCGTGGTTCTCTTCGTAGCCACTTTGTCCTGTCATCATTATCCTCAGCTTTCTTTTTCCTTTGCCAGTCTCCGCACCCTTTCCAGGTGGGTTTCCGCTCTTGATTACGTAAACGTCATCTTCTTCCTCTTTTTCTGCACTAACATCTTCCAAACGCAGAAACTTTTCAGCCTCATGATAGAACTCTCCCAGATTCATAGGCGGGTCCTTGGTTAATGAATTCTTGAACTCTGTATTACCAGCTATTCCAGATACAGCCGCCATCATGACCATAGATGGATCTGGTCGATCCACTGATGCCGCCGCCGCATTAAATCGCGTTAGAAAGCTCCTCAAAGTCTCTCCAGTTTTCTGTTTCAAGGTTGCCAAAGTCATCACATTCTTGGGTCTCGCAATATGAACCCTGAATTGCCTCATGAATGTCTCAGTTAAACCTGCCCATGTTCCTATGGAGCCGCTCTCCAGTTGCCTAAACCATAACGCTGCAATGTCCGTCAAATACAGTGGAAAGCACCGGGCCATAACCTCCTCTGTTGCCCCCAGCACTTCCATATGTCTCATATACTTCGTTAGATGGACCGTGGGGTCCGTTTTCCCGTTGTACACGTCCAATGATGGTAGCTTGAATTCTGGTGGGTTCCTAGCCATCCTAATCGCAGAAGAAAAAGGACTCCTGTTTACATCTTCCAAGTCTCTGTTTACTAAACCGCCTCTCATAGCTCTTCTAACCATCTCTGCTAATCTGTCATTGTCTCCAAGCTGTAGTTCTCGTTCACTGTCTTCGACCTGCCCCCCAAGTCCGCGGGAGTTTTCATGTGTTTGCCTCCCTGGCTGAACGTTCATTCCTCTATTGCTACCAGGTGGTTCGGATGCCCCCATCTCACTTCCCGGGGTCGGATCAACATGCTCTGCGTGAGTGCCCCCTAGCTCTGGTGCTGCGCCAGATGGTCGTGCCCCGTTCTGAACCTCAGTTGCTCCTTGGATTTGTGCTCCAATTTGCCCAATTTGTTGAAGTAAGTTCTGGATCATCTCTTCTTGTCTTCTCATCATGGCCTCCATCTCATCCCTAGTGATGAAGATCGACGCTTGATTCCCTCCTGAGGAAGCCTCTTGACTTCCTTGGTGTTCACTTCTCTCTGGCCTTTGCCTTCTACTTGTTTGTCTCGTCATAACTCTTAGATCTGAACTCTTAGATTTTCAAATTCAACTTCTATCCGATGTAGCGGGAGCTGGTTCTTCTCAGTGAAAGCACCAAAATGTTTGCGTAAAAAATGGCCGCAAACACCCAAAGTCGTATGAGTTGGTTGATTTTATGTTGTATTTAGTGATTTGGGTGATTTATGCAAATATATAAAAAGCAGGGACTAAACTGTAAAAGACACACAGATTTATAGTGGTTCGGCGGGAACGTGCCTACGTCCACTTTATATGTTATTCTCCTTTTTTCTTTAGATTACAAGTACAAAGCTTTGATTACAAGTATCTAAAGTTGTTTGAGAGTTCCTTCCAGGCTTGAGCTCTCAAACTTGTCTGCCATTGTTGTACCCCAGCCCCTCTATTTATAGAGTGAGGCTGGGGGCAGGGGTCTTGGATGTTTATAGCTTCTGGTGGGCTTGGGCAGAAGCAATCTGGACTGGCAACTTTGGTTCGGCATTCCTTGGTTCGGTTATGCTTGGAGAGAAGGATGGAGAAGCTTCGGTTCGGTGGTCACCTGGTTCGGTGGTAGGAAAGGAGTGGACCGGTGGAGCTTGGGTTTGGTAGGAGGATGAAGGATGAGATGGTTCGGTGGATTTTGGACCGGTGATGGTGGGTTTGGTCCGGTGATAGCATGGCTCGGTAGTGATAGGTAGGGGATGGTTCGGTGGTAGGAAAGGAGTGGACCGGTGGAGCTTGGTTCGGTGGTGAGTTTGGAGGCATGTTTGGCCGAATGAGATCCGGAACTCTAAATGCCGAATGAGGCTCTGCTTCATACTGCCGAATGAATGAATACCGAATGTACTTTGGCACTGGGAATGCCGGATGACGCTGGCGAATGAAGCCTTATTCTAGATATGCCGAATGACTCTGGTGATGATTACCGAATGAACCATATGTTGTAGACGCCGAATGGGCTTGAGTGTTGGAGCGCCGAATGAACTTTTATATGTGAACCTTGAGTGAAACCCTTGACTTATGTATGCTTGCTTGCTTCTTTTTCTTCCGGTCGTGGTGCAAACGCACACAACATGGATATCCTAGTTTTGACCAAAAAATGGGATAACAGCACGCATTTCTAAAAGTCCTACGGCACTGTTTCGCTATTTCGGACGGATGTTGCACCTTGCACCGTGGATGTTGCACCCTGTGGATATCGATTATTCGGACGGGCATAACTTCTGGCTCGTTTAGAGTGACGGAAGCCATAACCTGTCAAAACGAAGGCCTCGATGAGTTCTACGGCATTGACAGCTTTCAGCCATCAACGGATAGATTAATGCCCAAAAAGGACAACCCGAATCTCAATCGGGTCTCGTAAGCTTTTTACCCTTTGTTTTTTCGACACGTGGATTTTTACGGTAAAACGGGATTACCGTGGCCCGTCTTCAAGTTCCCATCGCTGGAGAGTGGTGCACCATGGTAGTGTTCCGCTTCAAGTCCATGCACGCATTTCTAAAAGTCGTACGACACTGTTTCGCCATTTCGGACGGATGTTGCACCTTGCACCGTGGATGTTGCACCCTGTAGATATCGATTATTCGGACCGCCATAACTTCTGGCTCATTTAGATTTACGGGAGCCACAACCTATCAAAACGAAGGCCTCGATGAGTTCTACGGCTTTGACAGCTTTCAGCCGTCAACGGATAGATTAATGCCCAAAAAGGACAACCCGAATCTCAATCGGGTCCCGTAAATTTTTTACCCTTCGTTTTTTCGACACATGGATTTTTACGGTAAAACGGGATTATCGTGGTCCGTCTTCGACTTCCCATCGCTGGAGAGTGGTGCACCATTGTACCGTTCCGTTTCAAATCCATGCACGCATTTCTAAAAGTCATACGGCACTGTTTCGCCATTTCGGACGGATGTTGCACCTTGCACCGTGGATGTTGCACCCTGTAGATATCGATTATTCGGACGACCATAACTTCTGGCTTGTTAAGAGTTACGGGAGCCCTAACCTGTCAAAACAAAGGCCTCGATGAGTTCTACGGCTTTGAAAGCTTTCAGCCGTCAACGGATCGATTAATGCCCAAAAAGAACAACCTGAATCTCAATGGGGTCTCGTAAGTTTTTTACCCTTCGTTTTTTCGACACATGGATTTTTACGGCAAAACGGGATTACCGTGGCCGTTATTCGATTTACCATCACTGGAGAGTGGTGCACCATGGTACTGTTCCGTTTCAAATCCATGCACGCATTTCTAAAGGTCGTACGACACTGTTTCGCCATTTCGGACGGATGTTGCACCTTGCACCGTGGATGTTGCACCCTATAGATATCGATTATTCGGACGGCCATAACTTCTGGCTCGTTTAGAGTTATGGGGGCCATAACTTCTCAAAACGAAGGCCTCGATGAGTTCTACGGCTTTGACCGCTTTCAGCCGTCAACGGATAGATTAATGCCCAAAAAGGAAAACCCGAATCTCAATCGGGTATCGTAAGTTTTTTACCCTTCGTTTTTACGACACGTGGATTTTTACGGTAAAACGGGATTACCGTGGCCCGTCTTCGACTTCCCATCGCTGGAGAGTGGTGCAACATGGTACTGTTCCATTTCAAATCCATGCATGCATTTCTAAAAGTCCTACGGCACTGTTTCGCCATTTCGGACGGATGTTGCACCTTGCACCGTGGGTGTTGCACCCTGTAGATATCGATTATTCGGACGGCCATAACTTCTGGCTTGTTTAGAGTTACGGGAGCCATAACCTGTCAAAATGAAGGCCTCGATGAGTTCTACGGCTTTGACAGCTTTTAGCCATCAACGGATAGATTAATGCCCAAAAAGGAAAACCCGAATCTCAATCGGGTCTCGTAAGTTTTTTACCCTTCGTTTTTTCGACACGTGGATTTTTACGGGAAAATGGGATTACGGTGGCCCGTCTTCGACTTCCCATCACTGGAGAGTGGTGCACCATGGTACTGTTCCATTTCAAATCCATGCACGCATTTCTAAAATTCGTACGGCTCTGTTTCGCCATTTCGAACGGATGTTGCACCTTGCACCGTGGATGTTGCACCCTGTAGATATCGATTATCCGGACGGCCATAACTTCTGGCTCGTTTAGAGTTACGGAAGCCATAACCTGTCAAAACGAAGGCCTCAATGAGTTCTGCGGCTTTGACAGCTTTCATCCGTCAACGAATAGACAAATGCCCAAAAAGGACAACCCGAATCTCAATCGGGTCTCGTAAGTTTTTTACCCTTCGTTTTTTCGACACGTGGATTTTTACGCCAAAACGGGATTACGGTGGCTGGTCTTCGATTTACCATCGCTGGAGAGTGGTGCACCATGGTACTATTCCGTTTCAAATCCATGCATGCATTTCTAAAAGTCCTACGGCACTATTTCGCCATTTCGGACGGATGTTGCACCTTGCACCGTGGATGTTGCACCCTGTAGATATCGATTATTCGGACGGGCATAACTTCTGGCTTGTTTAGAGTTACGGGAGCCATAACCTGACAAAACGAAGGCCTCGATGAGTTCTACGGCTTTGACATCTTTCAGCCATCAACGGATAGATTAATGCCCAAAAAGGACAACCCGAATCTCAATCGGGTCTCGTAAGTTTTTTACCCTTCGTTTTTTCGACATGTGGATTTTTACGGTAAAACGGGATTACCGTGGCCCGTCTTCGACTTCCCATCGCTGGAGAGTGGTGCACCATTGTAGTGTTCCGTCTCAAATCCATGCACGCATTTCTAAAAGTCATATTACACTGTTTCGCCATTTCGGACGGATGTTGCACCTTGCACCGTGGATGTTGCACCCTGTAGATATCGATTATTCGGGCGGCCATAACTTCTGGCTCATTTAGAGTTACGGTAGCCATAACCTATGAAAACGAACATCTTGATGAGTTCTACGGCTTTGACAGCTTTCATCCGTCAACGGATAGATTAATGCCCAAAAAGGACAACCCGAATCTCAATCGGGTCTCGTAAGTTTTTTACCCTTCGTTTTTTCGACACATGGATTTTTACGGTAAAACGGGATTACCGTGGTCCGTCTTCGACTTCCCATCGCTGGAGAGTGGTGCACCATGGTACTGTTCCATTTCAAATCCATGCCCGCATTTCTAAAGGTCATACGGCACTGTTTTGCCATTTAGGATGGATGTTGCACCTTGCACCGTGGATGTTGCACCCTGTAGATAACGATTATTCGGACAGCAATAACTTTTGGCTCCTTAAGAGTTACGGGAGCCCTAACCTGTCAAAACGAAGGCCTCGATGAGTTCTACGGCTTTGACGGCTTTCAGACGTCAACGGATAGATTAATGCCCAAAAAGGACAACCCGAATCTCAATCGGGTCTCGTAAGTTTTTTACCTTCGTTTTTTCCATACGTGGATTTTTACGGCAAAACGGGATTACCGTGGCTGGTCTTCGATTTACCATCACTGGAGAGTGGTGCACCATGGTACTGTTCCGTTTCAAATCCATGCACGCATTTCTAAAAGTCGTACGACACTGTTTCGCCATTTCGGACGGATGTTGCACCTTGCACCGTGGATGTTGCACCCTGTAGATATCGATTATTCGGACGGCCATAACTTCTGGCTCGTTTAGAGTTACGGGAGGCGTAACCTATCAAAATGAAGGACTCGATGGGTTCTACGGCTTTGACAGCTTTGAGCCGTCAACAGATATATTAATGCCTAAAAAAGGACAACCCGAATCTCAATTGGGTCTCGTAAGTTTTTTGCCCTTCGTTTTTTCGACACGTGGATTTTTACGGTAAAACGGGATTACCGTGGCCCGTCTTCGACTTCCCATCGCTGGAGAGTGGTGCACCATGGTAATGTTCCATTTCAAATCCATGCACGCATTTCTAAAAGTCCTACGGCACTGTTTCGCCATTTCGGACGGATGTTGCACCTTGCACCGTGAATGTTGCACCCTGTAGATATCGATTATTCGGACGGCTATAACTTCTGGCTCGTTTAGAGTTACAGGAGCCATAACCTGTCAAAACGAAGGCCTCGATGAGTTCTACGGCTTTGACAGCTTTCAGCCGTCAACGGATAGATTAATGCCCAAAAAGTACAACCCGAATCTCAATCGGGTCTCGTAAGTTTTTTACCCTTCGTTTTTTCGACACGTGGATTTTTACGGTAAAACGGGATTACCGTGGCCCGTCTTCGACTTCCCATCGCTGGAGAGTGGTGCACCATGGCACTGTTCCATTTCAAATCCATGCACGCATTTCTAAAAGTCATACGGCACTGTTTCGCCATTTCGGACGGATGTTGCACCTTGCACCGTGGATGTTGCACCCTGTAGATATCGATTATTCGGACGGCCATAACTTCTGGCTCGTTAAGAGTTACGGGAGCCATAACCTATCAAAACGAAGGACTCGATGAGTTCTACGGCTTTTACAGCTTTCATCCATCAACGGATATATTAATGCCCAAAAAGGACAACCCGAATCTCAATCGGGTCTCGTACGTTTTTTACCCTTCGTTTTTTCGACACGTGGATTTTTACGGTAAAACGGGATTACCGTGGCCCGTCTTCGACTTTCCATCGCTGGAGAGTGGTGCACCATGCTACTGTTCCATTTCAAATCCATGCACGTATTTCTAAAAGTCATACGACACTGTTTCGCCATTTCGGACGGATGTTGCACCTTGCACCGTGGATGTTGCACCCTGTAGATATCGATTATTCGGACGGCCATAACTTCTGGCTCGTTTAGAGTTACGGGAGCCATAACCTGTCAAAACGAAGGCCTCGATGAGTACTACGGCTTTGACAGCTTTCAGCCGTCAACGGATAGATTAATGGCCAAAAAGGACAACCCGATTCTCAATCGGGTCTCGTAAGTTTTTTATCCTTCATTTTTTTCGACACGTGGATTTTTACGGTAAAACGGGATTACGGTGCCCCATCTTCGACTTCCCATCGCTGAAGAGTGGTGCATCATGATACTGTTCCGTGTGAAATCCATGTACGCGTTTCTAAAGGTCGTACGGCACTGTTTCGCCATTTCGGACGGATGTTGCACCTTGCACCGTGGATGTTGAACCCTGTAGATATCGATTATTCGGACGGCCATAACTTATGTCTCGTTTAGAGTTATGGGAGCCATAACCTGTCAAAACGAAGGCCACGTTGATTTCTACGGCTTGGACAACTTTCAGCCGTCAACGGATATATTAAATGCCCAAAAAGGACAACCCGAATCTCAATTGGGTCTCGTAATTTTTTACCCCTCGTTTTTTCGACACATGGATTTTTACGGTAAAACGGGATTATGGTGGCCCGTCTTCGACTTCGCATCGCTGGAGAGTGACGCACCATGGTACTGTTTCATTTCAAATCCATGTCCACATTTCTAAAAGCCATACGGCACTGTTTCGCCATTTCGGACGGATGTTGCACCTTGCACCGTGGATGTTGCACCCTGTAGATATTGATTATTCGGACGGCCATTACTTCTGGCTCGTTAAGAGTTACGTGAGCCCTAACCTATCAAAATAAAGGCCTCGATGAGTTCTATGGCTTTGACAGCTTTCTACCGTCAACGGATAGACTAATGCCCAAAAAGGACAATCCGAATCTCAATCGGGTCTCGTAAGTTTTTTACCCTTCGTTTTTTCAACACGTAGATTTTTACGGAAAAACGGGATTACCGTGGCTGGTCTTCGATTTACCATCACTGGAGGGTGGTGCACCATGGTACTGTTCCGTTTCAAATCCATGCACGCATTTCTAAAAGTCGTACGACACTGTTTCGCCATTTCGGACGGATGTTGCACCTTGCACTGTGGATGTTGCACCCTGTAGATATCGATTATTCGGATGGCCATAACTTCTGGCTCGTTTAGAGCTACGGGAGGCATAACCTATCAAAACGAAGGCCTCGATGGGTTCTATGGCTTTGACAGCTCTCAGCCGTCAACGGATAGATTAATGCCCAAAAAAGGACAACCCGAATCTCAATCGGGTCTCGTAAGTTTTTTGCCCTTCGTTTTTTCGACACGTGGATTTTTCCGGTAAAACGGGATTACCGTGGCCCGTCTTCGACTTCCCATCGCTGGAGAGTGGTGCACCATGGTAGTGTTCCGTTTCAAATCCATGCACGCATTTCTAAAAGTCTTACGGCACTGTTTCGCCATTTCGGACGGATGTTGCACCTTGCACCGTGGATGTTGCACCCTGTAGATATGGATTATTCGGACGACTATAACTTCTGGCTCGTTTAGAGTTACGGGAGCCATAACCTGTCAAAACGAAGGCCTCGATGAGTTCTACAGCTTTGATGGTTTTCAGCCGTCAACGGATGGATTAATGCCCAAAAAGGACAACCCGAATCTCAATCAGGTCTCGTAAGTTTTTTACCCTTCGTTTTTTCAACAAGTGGATTTTTACGGTAAAACGGAATTACGGTGGCTGGTCATCGATTTAGCATGGCTGGAGAGTGGTGCACCATGGTACTTTTCCGTTTCAAATCCATGCACGCATTTCTAAAGGTCGTACGGCACTGTTTCGCCATTTCGGACGGATGTTGCACCTTGCACCGTGGATGTTGCACCCTGTAGATATCGATTATTCGGACGGCCATATAACTTCTGTCTCGTTTAGAGTTATGGGAGCAATAACCTGTCAAAACGAAGGCCACGATGAGTTCTACGGCTTGAACAGCTTTCAGCCGTCAACGGATAGATTAATGCCCAAAAAGAACAACCCGAATCTCAATCGGGTCTCGTAAGTTTTTTACCCTTCGTTTTTTCGACACGTGGATTTTTACGGTAAAACGGGATTACGGTGGCTGGTCTTTAATTTACCATCGCTGGAGAGTGGTGCACCATGGTACTGTTCCGTTTCAAATCCATGCACCCATTTCGAAAAGTCGTACGGCACTGTTTCGCATTTCGGACGGATGTTGTACCTTGCACCGTGGATGTTGCACCCTGTAGATATTGATTATTTGGACGGCTATAACTTCTGGCTCGTTCAGAGTTACGGAAGCCATAACCTGTCAAAACGAAAGCCTCGATGAGTTCTACGGCTTTGACGGCTTTGAGCCGTCAACGGATAGATTAATGCCCAAAAAGGATAACAAGAATCTCAATCGGGTCTCGTAAGTTTTTTACCCTTCGTTTTTTCGACACGTGGATTTTTACGGTAAAACGGGATAACCGTGGCCCGTCTTCGACTTCCCATCGCTGTAGAGTGGTGCACCATGGTACTGTTCCATTTCAAATCCATGCACGCATTTCTAAAAGTCCTACGGCACTGTTTCGCCATTTCGGACGGATGTTGCACCTTGCACCGTGGATGTTGCACCCTGTAGATATCGATTATTCGGACGGGCATAACTTCTGGCTCGTTTAGAGTTACGGGAGCCATAACCTGACAGAACGAAGGCCTCGATGAGTTCTACGGCTTTGTCAGCTATCAGCCGTCAACGGATAGATTAATGACCAAAAAGGACAACCCGAATCTCAATCGGGTCTCGTAAGTTTTTTACCCTTCGTTTTTTCGACACGTGGATTTTTACGGTAAAACGGGATTACCGTGGCCCGTCTTCGACTTCCCATCGCTGGAGAGTGGTGCACCATGGTACTGCTCCATTTGAAATCCATGCACGTATTTTTAAAAGTCGTACGGCACTGTTTCGCCATTTCGGACGGATGTTGCACCTTGCACCGTGGATATTGCACCCTGTAGATATCGATTATTCGGACGGCCATATAACTTCTGTCTCGTTTAGAGTTATGGGAGCAATAACCTGTCAAAACGAAGGCCACGATGAGTTCTACGGCTTGTACAGCTTTCAGCCGTCAACGGATAGATTAATGCCCAAAAAGGACAGCCCGAATCTCTATCGGGTCTCGTAAGTTTTTTACCCTTCGTTTTTTCGACACGTGGATTTTTACGGTAAAACGGGATTACGGTGGCTGGTCTTTGATTTACCATCGCTGGAGAGTGGTGCACCATGGTACTGTTATGTTTCAAATCCATGCACCCATTTCGAAAAGTCGTACGGCACTGTTTCGCATTTCGGACGGATGTTGCACCTTGCACCGTGGATGTTGCACCCTGTAGATATTGATTATTCGGACGGCTATAACTTCTGGCTCGTTCAGAGTTACGGAAGCCATAACCTGTCAAAACGAAGGCCTCGATGAGTTCTACGGCTTTGACGGCTTTGAGCCGTCAACGGATAGATTAATGCCCAAAAAGGATAACAAGAATCTCAATCGGGTCTCGTAAGTTTTTTACCCTTCGTTTTTTCGACACGTGGATTTTTACGGTAAAACGGGATAACCGTTGCCCGTCTTCGACTTCCCATCGCTGGAGAGTGGTGCACCATGGTACTGTTCCATTTCAAATCCATGCACGCATTTCGAAAAGTCGTACGGCACTGTTTCGCCATTTCGGACGGATGTTGCACCTTGCACCGTGGATGTTGCACCCTGTAGATATCGATTATTCGGACGGCTATAACTTCTGGCTCGTTTAGAGTTACGGGAGCCATAACCTGTCAAAACAAAGGCCTCGATGAGTTCTACGGCTTTGACGGCTTTCAGCCGTCAACGGATAGATTAATGCCCAAAAAGGACAACCCGATTCTCAATCGGGTCTCGTAAGTTTTTTATCCTTCATTTTTTTCGACACGTGGATTTTTACGGTAGAACGGGATTACGGTGCCCCGTCTTCGACTTCCCATCGCTGAAGAGTGGTGCACCATGGTACTTTTTCGTTTCAAATCCATGTACGCATTTCTAAAGGTCGTACGGTACTGTTTCGCCATTTCGGACGGATGTTGCACCTTGCACCGTGGATGTTGCACCCTGTAGATATCGATTATTCGGACGGCCATATAACTTCTGTATCATTTAGAGTTATGGGAGCCATAACCTGTCAAAATGAAGGCCACGATGAGTTCTACGGCTTGTACAGCTTTCAGCCGTCAACGGATAGATTAATGCCCAAAAAGGACAACTCGAATCTCAATCGGGTCTCGTAAGTTTTTTACCCTTCGTTTTTTCGACACGTGGATTTTTACGGTAAAACGGGATTACGGTGGCTGGTCTTTGATTTACCATCGCTGGAGAGTGGTGCACCATGGTACTGTTTCGTTTCAAATCCATGCACGCATTTCTAAAGGTCGTACGGCACTGTTTCGCCATTTCGGACGGATGTTGCACCTTGCACCGTGGATGTTGTACCCTGTAGATATCGATTATTTGGACGGCCATAACTTCTGGCTCGTTTAGAGTTACGGGAGCTATAACCTGTCAAAACGAAGGCCTCGATGAGTTCTACGGCTTTGACAGCTTTCAGCCATCAACGGATAGATTAATGCCCAAAAAGGACAACCCGAATCTCAATCGGGTCTCGTAAGTTTTTTACCCTTCGTTTTTTCGACACGTGGATTTTTATGGTAAAACGGGATTACCGTGGCCCGTCTTCGACTTCCCATCGCTGGAGAGTGGTGCACCATGGTAGTGTTCCGTCTCAAATCCATGCACGCATTTCTAAAAGTCGTATTACACTGTTTCGCCATTTCGGACGGATGTTGCACCTTGCACCGTGGATGTTGCACCCTGTAGATATCGATTATTCGGGCGGCCATAACTTCTGGCTCATTTAGAGTTACGGTAGCCATAACCTATCAAAACGAAGACCTCGATGAGTTCTACGGCTTTGACAGCTTTCATTCGTCAACGGATAGATTAATGCCCAAAAAGGACAACCCGACTCTCAATCGGGTCTCGTAAGTTTTTTACCCTTCGTTTTTTCGACACATGGATTTTTACGGTAAAACGGGATTACCGTGGTCCGTCTTCGACTTCCCATCGCTGGAGAGTGGTGCACCATGGTACTGTTCCATTTCAAATCCAGGCCCGCATTTCTAAAAGTCATACGGCACTGTTTCTCCATTTAGGACGGATGTTGCACCTTGCACCGTGGATGTTGCACCCTGTAGATATCGATTATTCGGACAGCTATAACTTTTGGCTCCTTAAGAGTTACGGGAGCCCTAACCGGTCAAAACGAAGGCCTCGATGAGTTCTACGGCTTTGACGGCTTACAGCCGTCAACGGATAGATTAATGCCCCAAAAGGACAACCCGAATCTCAATCGGGTCTCGTAAGTTTTTTACCCTTCGTTTTTTCCATACGTGGATTTTTACGGCAAAACGGGATTACCGAGGCTGGTCTTCGATTTACCATCACTGGAGAGTGGTGCACCATGGTACTGTTCCGTTTCAAATCCATGCACGCATTTCTAAAAGTCGTACGACACTGTTTCGCCATTTCGGACGGATGTTGCACCTTGCACCGTGGATGTTGCACCCTGTAGATATCGATTATTCGGACGGCCATAACTTTTGGCTCGTTTAGAGTTACGGGAGGCGTAACCTGTCAAAACCACCGCATCGATGAGTTCTATGGCTTTGACAGCTTTCAGCCATCAACGGATAGATTAATGCCCAAAAAGGACAACCCGAATCTCAATCGGGTCTCGTAAGTTTTTTACCCTTCGTTTTTTCGACACGTGGATTTTTACGGTAAAACGGGATTACCGTGGCCTGTCTTCGACTTTCCATCGCTGGAGAGTGGTGCACCATGGTACTGTTCCATTTCAAATCCATGCACGCATTTCTAAAAGTCCTACGGCACTGTTCGCCATTTCGGACGGATGTTGCACTTTGCACCGTGGATGTTGCACCCTGTAGATATCGATTATTCGGACGGGCATAACTTTTGGCTCGTTTATAGTTACGGGAGCCATAACCTGTCAGAACGAAGGCCTCGATGAGTTCTACGGCTTTGACAGCTTTAAGCCGTCAACGGATAGATTAATGCCCAAAAAGGACAACCCGAATCTCAATCGGGTCTCGTAAGTTTTTTACCCTTCGTTTTTTCGACACGTGGATTTTTACGGTAAAACGGGATTACGGTGGCTGGTCTTCGATTTACCATCGCTGGAGAGTGGTGCACCATGGTACTTTTCCATTTCAAATCCATGCATGCATTTCGAAAAGTCGTATGGCACTGTTTCGCCATTTCGGACGGATGTTGCACCTTGCACCGTGGATGTTGCACCCTGTAGATATCGATTATTCGAACGGCCATAACTTCTTGCTCGTTTAGAGTTACGGGAGCCATAACCTGTCAAAACAAAGGCCTCGATGAGTTCTACGGCTTTGACAGCTTTCAGCCGTCAACGGATAGATTAATGCCCAAAAAGGACAACCCGATTCTCCATCGGGTCTCGTAAATTTTTTACCCTTCGTTTTTTCGACACGTGGATTTTTACGGTAAAACGGGATTACGGTGCCCCGTCTTCGACTTTGTATTGCTGAAGAGTGGTGCACCATGGTACTGTTCCGTTTCAAATCCACGCACGCATTTCTAATGGTCGTACAACACTGTTTCGCCATTTCGGACGGATGTTTCACCTTGCACCGTGGATGTTGTACCCTGTAGATATCGATTATTTGGACGGCCATAACTTCTGGCTCGTTTAGAGTTACGCGAGCCACAACCTGTCAAAACGACGGCCTCGATGAGTTCTACGGCTTTGATAGCTTTCAGCCATCAACGGATAGATTAATGCCCAAAAAGGACAACCCAAATCTCAATTGGGTCTCGTAAGTTTTTTACCCTTCGTTTTTTCGACACATGTATTTTTACGGTAAAACTGGATTACCATGGCCCGTCTTCGACTTCCCATCGCTGGAGAGTGGTGAACCATGGTACTGTTCCATTTCAAATCCATGCACGCATTTCTAAAAGTCGTACGGCACTGTTTCGCCATTTCGGACGGATGTTGCACCTTGGACCGTGGATGTAGCACCCTGTAGATATCGATTATTCGGACGGCCATAACTTCTTGCTTGTTTAGAGTTACGGGAGCCATAACCTGTCAAAACGAAGGCCTCGATGAGTTCTGCGGCTTTGACCGCTTTCAGCCGTCAACGGATAGATTAATGCCCAAAAAGGACAACCCGAATCTCAATCGGGTCTCGTAAGTTTTTTACCCTTCGTTTTTTCGACACGTGGATTTTTACGGTAAATCGGGATTACCGTGGCCCGTCTTAGACTTCCCATCGCTGGAGAGTGGTGCAACATGGTACTGTTCCATTTCAAATCCATGCACGCATTTCTAAAAGTCCTACGGCACTGTCTCACCATTTCGAACGGATGTTGCACCTTGCACCGTGGATGTTGCACCCTGTAGATATCGATTATTCAGACGGGCATAACTTCTGGCTCGTTTATAGTTACGGGAGCCATAACCTATCAAAACGAAGGCCTCGATGAGTTCTAATGCTTTGACAGCTTTCAGTTGTCAACGGATAGATTAATGCCCAAAAAGGACAACCCGAATCTCAATCGGGTCTCGTAAGTTTTTTACCCTTCGTTTTTTCGACACGTGGATTTTTACTGTAAAATGGGATTACGGTGGCTGGTCTTCGATTTACCATCGCTGGAGAGTGGTGCACCATGGTACTTTTCCGTTTCAAATCCATGCACGCATTTCGAAAAGTCGTACGGCACAGTTTCACCATTTCGGATGGATGTTGCACCTTGCACCGTGGATGTTGCACCCTGTAGATATCGATTATTCGGACGGCTATAACTTCTGGCTCGTTTACAG